>CM046667.1:35890907-36490907 GCA_025594165.1 Tamias sibiricus
ATGTAGAACACTAACAGTTAACCCTAATGTAAACTGTGGACTTTGGATGATAATGATGTGTCAATGTGGGTTCATTGATCATTTACAAATATACCTCTCTGGTATAAGATATGCATAGTAGGGATGCTGTGTGGGAGCAGGTGGTATGTGGGAATTTTGTACTTTCCACTCAATTTTGCTGTGAACCTAAAATTGCTCTAAATGTAAAGTCTATTTTTAAAAAACAGACTGACCACAGTCTAAGGAAGTGATTCCCATTTTTAAAATGTGCAGCCCATCAGCAAAACATTTAGAGTATGCATGCTCAAAAATGCATATTTATCTTTGGTAAGTTTTATAAGTACTGGATATGATTATACTATCCCTTATGTACACTATAACAAATGAACTAAAAATATAAATCTAAAAAAAGTTATATACTTTGTATACAAGCAGTTGTATGTAAAAAGATGATATACTTGTGCATTATGAATAAGTAAATAAATAATCTAAAAAAAGTTATTATTGCTTATTTCATGTCTATATAACCCTCTTAGTGTATGTTTTAGAGTATATAAAATGAAGTAATCATGAATATAATTTATAAATAAATAAATATGCAAATATTTGGAGTGGGCTCATGATCATTTTTGGAGGGGGGATACCAGGGATTGAACCCAGGGGTGTTTAACCACTGAGCCACATCCCCAGCCCTTTTTTTGTTTGTTTGTTTTATTTAGAAGCAGTGTCTCACTGAGTTGCTTAGAGCCTCACTAAATTGCTGAGGCTGGCTTTGAATTCGTGATCCTCCTGCCTCAGCCTCCTGAGTCACTGGGATTACAGGTGTGCACCACTGGGCCTGGCACATTTTTATTTTATTTTATTTTTTTATTGAGGCATTCCAAGTTTCACCAGAAGCAGAGACAAGGCAAGAAACTGGGTGCAGGGATTTCATCTGACAGGGGATCCTAGAAGCAAGGGTAAAGGAATGTGGAGGAAAAGCCCATGCATTATTGAGCTGGTTACTTCTTCAAGTCACTGAGGCTCAGTCTCATTAGAGACACCCTGATGTATAACCAAATGTGTTCCATCATTTATCTATTGACTCCCAACCCCTGGAAATGTTAACCCTGCCTCCACACACACTCACTTCTGGTCTTCCCAGTGTGGGCTAAGTTCCAGAAAGCAGTGGAAAGTGGTTGATCCTTAGGGTAGGACTCTGTCAAGGTGTGTGGAAACTACCACAGTGATGTGGTATGAAACATCAAAAGCATTTCCTGTAAGGACTATGTTAAAACACAACTTTGGAGATCCCTAGTTTGTCGAATAAATGAAAGTATGCTAGTCCCCAACCCTTTAAAAGCAGCACATCATGCAAATGTCAATTATGACACTGTCACACTAATTATTATTTACTGTTTATATATATTTCTCTTTCCACTCTCCTGAGAGTAGTTTCAAGATGTTTTGACATTGAACTAGGTGAATATCCCAGACCCTTTGCTTACTGGCTGTGTGACTCTGAGCAAGTAATTTTATTTTTCTCAACCTCAGTTTCACGATTTGTACACACTAGGAATAATAATGCCTACCTCAAGTTAGGGTTAAAATGAAAAAATATGTGTTTAAGTGCCTGGAGCAAAGACACCAATCAACAAATGAGGGCTTGTTTTGTTTTGTTTCAACCTTAGCCTCTCTTTCAGCTGGACATAGTAAATGCATAACTTGGGGGTTAAATAGTGTAAATCTTTTTTGGAGGGAGGGGGTACCAGGGATTGATTGAACTCAGGGACACTCGACCACTGAGCCTCATCCCCAGCCCTATTTTGTATTTTATTTAGAAACAGGGTCTCACTGAGTTGCTTAGTGCCTCGCTTTTGCTGAGGCTGGCTTTGAACTTGCGATCTTCCTGCCTCAGCCTCCCGAATCTCTGGGATTACAGGAGTGCACCCCTGGGTCCACCAAATAGTGCAAATCTTAAGACAGAAAACCTTGAACTCAACAGAACTTGATTCTGCTGCCTATCAATTTCTGAATCTTGAGTGAGATCTTTCAAGTCTTGTAAACTCTCTAGTGAGTTAATTCACCTTTGTCTAAGCACATATAGAATATTGAACATAATTTAAATATGGAGCCCATCACAGTAGTTCATACTTATATCATACATCTATTTCTTGATTTTGCTTTCTTTATTGAGATTTAGGCTCTCACAATGCCTTTGTTTACCTTTTTTATTATGGAAAACTTTAAAGAAATACAGAAGTAACGAGAAGAGTACAATGAGCCCTATCACCCAACTTAGTAATTACCAATCTTCTTTCATCCATACCATCAGTCATTTCTCCCTTTCCCATATTATTATGATGCAAATCACAGACTGATGTGATCAGAACATCTTCTCTGTAAATATTTTTGTCTTTATCTCCAAATGATAAACTCTTTAAAAAACATCACAATACTTGTATAATGCCTTAAAATTAATGATTTAAGATAATCAAACTCTAGTCATTGTTCAACTTTCCATTTATCTCATAATTGTTTAACTATTCTTTTGTTTCAACTGGTATCTAAATAAAGTCAATATTCCATGCTTGAATAATTTGACTTTTATATCTTTTAAATTTTGTACGTGCTTTGTCTTCTTTCTTTCTTTCTTTCTCTTATTTCCTTCCTTCCTTCCTTCCTTCCTTTCTTTCCAATTTGTAAAAATACAGGATTATCTACTAGAGTGACTCTGCACCATATACAGCCAGAGGAATGAGAAGTTGTGCTCCATTTGTATACAAAGTGTCAAAATGCATTTTACTGTCATGTATAACTAATTAGAACAAATTTTAAAATTTTTAAAAAGACACAGGATTATTTGTTCTGTAGACTCCCTGTGGTCTGGATGTGTTGACTGCACCTCCATGATGTCATTTAACATGTTCCCTGTCTTATTTCTTATAACTTGGTAGTGAGATCTAGAGGTTTATTCAGATTTGGGTTTGCTATTTTTTATTAGACTACTTCATAAATGGTGGTATATTCTTTCAATAGGAAAAATATAATTTAGCTGTCTCTTTGTGATGTCACCAGCCACTGATGATCAATGGCTAGATCCATTAATTTCTGTGTTGGAAACTTATACTATGGGCCATTAATAAATAATGCTCATCTGAAGGTGACTCTTAGCAGCTCTGTAAGATGTCTCTTTCACAAACTGGAAAGCCATGAAAGGCTGAGTTTAAACAGGACACTTTTTCTTATCCCAACATCCCCTAGTTCGTGACTTTAATCTGTTTGAATCCTTTGGAACAACCTCCAAGTCCAAATTCAAACCAAATTTAGTTTGTTACATACAAACATTCCCTTGGGCTCTGGAACAAATTGATAATTAAAGACTAAATATGTGACATATTCAATACTCACTGGACCCACCATTTCTATAATTCACAGAAAAGGGATAGTTTGTTGTGATAACACAGTGTCTTTTTTCCCAATTCCAGGGCTTTCTTACAGAGCCACTGCTGTGGAGAGTGGATTTGACTATTGGATAAGCCCTTATTTAACATCTTTATTAATGACCTACAGTATATTAAACTACCCATGAATGAGTGCCCACTGAATTAAAAACAAGAGCTGATCATGCCCAAAATAGAATGTCACCTCAGGACATACAGGAAAGTGACCATTTACATAAAGGTCTGGACTGAAAAACTTAGGTGTGAGAATAAGAAAAGGGCCTGTGTTAATATTACATAACAAAAATTGAAAAGGGATGGCCCTGGGAATTACTGAACTATACATATACATGTTCTTTTTCTTTTCTTTTTTTGTAAAATTCAGGAATAAAATTAGAGCAAGACAAACTTAAGTTCTAAGAAAAAATGGATTGAGGAAAGTAACTTAACTTTGTAAAGAATTAACAAGTGCGGGCACGCTGGCACACACCTGTAATCCCAGTGGCTTGTGAGGCTGAGACAGGAGGATCGCAAATTCAAAGCCAGCCTCAGCAATGGTAAGACACTAAGCAACTCAGTGAGACCCTGTCTCTAAATAAAATAGAAAATACAGCTGGGGATGTGGCTCAGTGACTGAGTTCCCCTGAGTTCAATCCCTGGTACCCATGCCCCACACACACACACAAAAAAAAATTAACAAGAATTTCCGATCTAAATAATAAATAATAAATAGACACATAAATAATGTGTCTATAATTGCTCTTCATTTTTAAGGGCCTTTGATTTTTTAAAATAACAGATTCAGTAGTAAACTGGTAAAATCCATGTGCTTCAAACCACACAGATTTTGGAAAGGACACAAACTTAAACATCATACCCAGAGATGCATTAGAAGTGCAGTGGTCACCAAACAGTGTTATCTTGGGTATGCCAAGTACTTTACAAACTCCATTAATTCTAACAACTTCATGAAGTTGCCATCATTGTCTCCATTTTATTGATGAGGAAACTGAGGCTTACAGAAGCAAAGTGGCTTGCCCAAGGTGCTTTAGCTAGTAAGTGGCAGAGCTTGCTTTTAAAATGTAGGTCGGTCCATCAAATTTTCATACTACTCTGCTCATGGCAGTTTGGAAACAGCACAAAGCTCTGGTATTTATAGAGTACCTTCATCTAAATTGCCCATCAAAAGCTACCAGGTAGCATGCCCAAAGTTCAGCAAATAAACACAGTACTCTGAACAGCTACACTCTACCACTAATGACAAGGGAATATGAATATCACTCTTGAATGATGCCCCTTCAGGTCAGTTTTGGCTCTATTATACTTTAGCCTTTCCATCAGTGACCTGGGGGATAGAATAATAAATCTGCTTAACATGCTTACATAATACAACATTCTGCACATGGGAGAAACCAGGGAAGAAGTTACCATCTGGGGACCACAGTATCCAAATCTCCTCATAAAATTAGGGAAACAGCCAGAAACCAAGAGGAAGGAGATCAGCAAAGATAATTGCTCACATTCAAAACAAAGTAAATTCAATACAATAAAACACAAGGCAGTCATGCCCTTACATGACTAAGACACCTGCACACTTAACTCCTAAACATGTTAGCTAAGTAGCTTTGTCATTTAATCAAGATCCATGAGAGACCATATAATGCATGGATATTGCACATGGGGTCTAAAATACTCATTTCATGGTAATTCTACCATTTAAAAATTCAGAAAGACCACATAAAAAACTACAGGGATGATGAAATACTCTATAAAATCTATACAAGAAACTAGAATTAGACAATAGGCAAAAAGAAAAATAGGAATATTTCAATAAAGGTTTCTAAGGAGATTACCATTCTAATCTTATTGGAGATGATTAGCTATTTTGATATGAAAAAAAAAAGTTGCCAAGCATGCTCCTAATATTAATCCATTCTAATGAAATAATTATTTCTGTCAGGAAAGTTTTTCTTCTACTCAACCCAAATCCCAGATTTTTCTAATTCTTTTCTCATCATGGAATGGCATGGGAAAGCAACTCTTTTGCATAACTCATTCTTCAATGGTTTTTAAAATTATTCTGCATTTTTATTCCACATTAAATGGAAAAACTGACACAAACTGGTTGGCTAGGTTATCTTGGGGGGAAATTCTTGTAGGAGTTATAAGTAATAAAATAAGCATATTTTATTATATAATATTCATAAAAGGAAGTCCCAATGGGGAAAAAAAGAAGTCACATACCACTAGCATTATAGTCAAATTGTTCTTTCCAGATGCAGAATTGGAAATTTATCCTTTGAGTTGAAGTTTCACTTTGAAGCAACCCAGAAACTAAAGGTAAGGAATGCAACAACACTTTAGTTTTATAGGATATTTTGCAGTTTACAAATCATTTTGCATTATTTCCTGATGTGATCAGCCTGTAAATTCAGTGAGGGTCATGGTATGGGCATTGTGATTCTCCTCTCTTCTGACAGATTAAGGCTCTTTCTCTCTCTTTTCAGGAAATATCAATGAAATGATTAGGGCATTATTATTAATAGAACATTAAAATGTCTCCTATGTTGGGGTTTTCCAGAGAAACAGAACCAACAGGAGATGATATAGATAGATATAGATAGATATAGATATAGATATAGATATAGATATAGATAGAAAAACAGAGAGAGAGAGAGAGAGAGATGGAGACCCAGAAGAGCCAGTGGTGCTCTCAGGGGCCAGGAGACCTGACAGTGGAAGTCTGAGAAGACTAATGTTCTAGCTTTTTCTAGCAAATTCTTTCTTTTTCCACATGTTTGTTCTATTCAGGCCACCAACAAATTGTATGATGCCCACCCAGAATGAAGAGGACCATCTGCTTTACTTAGTCTACCAAATCACATGCTTATCTCATCTAAAAATATCTGTACAGACAATGCTACTCATCTTTTCATTGCCATGACAAAATACCTGAGAAAATAATTTACAGGAGGAAAGATTTATTTGGGATCATAGTGTCAGAGGTTTCAGTCTATGGTCACATGGCTTCATTGTTTCTGGGCCTGTGGTGAGGCAGAACATCACAGTAGGCAGTATGTAGTGGTATAGAGCTGCTCCACCTCATGACAGCCAGGCAGGGACAAAGAGACACAAAAAGACAAAGAGACATAGAGGAAATAGGGGCCAGGGACAAGATATTCCCTTTAGGGGCATGCCCCCAATGACCTACTTCCTCCATCTAGTCCTGCCTCCAAAAATTTCTACCACCTCCCTGTAGTGCCATCAGCTGGGGACCAAGCCTTCAACACATGAGCTTTTGGGGACACTTAAGATCCAACCTATAACAGACACACACAGAAATTAGGTTTAGTCAAGTATGTGGGCACACATGATCCAATCAAGCCAACACATGAAATTAGCCATCACATCCCCTAATCTGACCTTAAGGGGGAAGTTTCTGTGTCTGAGGGACCCTGGAAGGAGCTCCACCTTAGCTGTGGTCTAGACTATACTTAGGTGGTCACCTTAGGACACTTCCTCCCAAGAAGGTCCTGAGGAAATCACCTCTGAAGGTCCCATTCAACTCTGGACACCACAAACCCATGCCAAGGTGAAAACAAACTCATTACCAAAAGCCAGGGCAGAGCAGCCAGCAGTGGGAACTGAAAAGAAACTCCAAATGTGAAGAATGATTGAAGAACAATAAAACAGGGGTCATATAGGAAAACATCATCTCAAATACTTGGTGTGATGCAACCTGGAGGAGAGTTGTGGATGGCTCCTAAGTCAGACTCACCTAGATTCCAGCAGGAGCCCTTCTCATAGGACAGGGCAAGTCAGCCAATCTTTCCAATCCTCCTTTTACTCTCAGGCAGTAAGGAGACTAAAATATCTCACTAGGAACTCCTGGCACACACAACATGGACGCCTCTCACAGTCCTCATGTTGATTGAAAGAAGCCAGACAAAAAAGAATAAGCCACTATGATTCCATTTATATGTACTTCCAGACCAGTCAAAATGAACCCATGAGGTCTATGGGGGTCAGGGTTCCACAAGTATATACATCATTTTTTTTTCTCTGTCTCTTGCTGCTTCACACTGAGGATAGCTCCAGTTGGGGGAGGGTTGCAACCTGGAAGAAAACCCATTTTTCCATCCAAAGGAATTGGGGGAAAGGGGCCTTAGAAGCCAGCGAGTATAGAGGGAATCTTAGTGAAGAGGAAGTTGGAAAAGGTAATCTCCCTATTTCTGTGTATTCACTGACTCAAATCCTGTACTCACCACAAGGCAGTTGTTCACGAGCAGCTCAGGCCCAAAGAAACCTAGTAAAGTCTTTAGAAATGAGTTATAATAGAAGTGGTTGACCCCTAAGTCCCACACAAACTCCTCAGGGTCACACACCCTGGGACAAGAGAAATAATGACATTCAATCCTGAAATGACATTTGAAGCACTGACCAGAGGAAGTGGGACAAAACTTGTGGTCTTAACCCAACCATGTTGATTTCCTGCTAAAACAAGAACAAAATCTACTGATATCCTCAAGAGGATTTTAATAGGACTCAGTCTCACAATGTAACAGTCAGTATGCCCAGAACACAATCTAAAATTATTCAACATACAAGGAACCAGGAAAATCTGAACAATTCACAAGGGAAAAGACACTGAACAGATGCCAACATGGTGAGCGTCCAGATGTTAGAATGAGCAAAAACTTTAAAGCAGCTACTGTAAGCATGTTCCATGAAGTTAGGGCAAACAGTCCTGAAATGAATGAAAAGACAGAAGCTCTCAAGAGAGAAATACAAACTATAAAAAAAGAGACAAGTGGAACTTTCAAGACTGAAAAATGTAATATCTCAAATAAAAAAAACAAGAAACAATCTGGGTGCAGTGGTGCATGGCTGTAATCCCAGTGGTTCAGGAGGCTGAGGTAAGAGGATTGCAAGTTTGAAGCCAGCCTCAGCAACTTCATGAGACCCTGTCTCAAAACAAAGAAATAAAAGGGGCTGGGGGGTAAAGTACTACTGGGTTTAATCTCCAGTGTGGCAAAATAAAACAAAACAAAATACCAACAACTAAAACCACTGGTATGGGTTCAACAGCAGAATGGAGATGACAGAAAAAGAAGCCAGTGAAGCTGAAAATAGATCAATTTTATTTTATTTTATTTTATTTTATTTTTTGGTGCTGGTGATGGAACTTAAGGCCTCACATGTGGTAGGTAAGGAATCTGCCACTGAGCTACACCCACAACCCTGAGAAAGTAGGATTAAAAAGTAACTGGGTAGCCGGGCGCGGTGGCGCACGCCTGTAATCCCAGTACTTGGGAGGCTGAGGCAGGAGGATCGCGAGTTCAAAGCCAGCCTCAGCCATGGCGAGGCACTTAGCAACTCAGTGAGACCCTGTCTCTAATAAAATACAAAAAAGGGCTGGGGATGTGGCCCAGTCGTCGAGTGCCCCTGAGTTCAATCCCCGGTACCAAAAAAAAAAAAAAAAAAAAAAAAAGTAACTGGGTATGGGGGTTCATATCTATCATCCTAGCAGCTCAGGAGGCTGAGGTAGGAGGATAGCAAGTACAAGACTAGCCTCAGAAACTTGGTGAGACCATGTCTCAAAATTTCAAAAATGACTGGGGATGTAGCTCAGTGGAGAAAGTGCCCCTGGGTTAAATTCCCAGTATGGAGGAGGGGGGCAGGGAGATAGAAATAAAGGACAGCTTCAACAAATGTGCTTGAATAATTGGATACCTGTTAAAGTCTAAATGTTTGTGTTCCCCCCACAAATTCATGTGTTGAAACATAACATCCAAGGTGATAGTACAAAATGGCAGGGTCTTTGGGAGGTGATTAGGTCATAAGAAGCCCTCGGGAATTGGAATAGTGCTTTTATAAAAGAGGACCCTTGTCACTTCTACCATGTGAAAACATAGCAAGAAGGTGCCACCTACGAGAAACAAGAGTTCAACAGACGTCAAATCTACTGGTGCCTTATCTGGAACTTCCCAGCCTCCAGCACCATGAGAAATACATTTTTGTCATTTATAACCACCTAATTTATAGCATCTTCTTACAGCTGACTAAATGGATAAGCCAATACCCATAAGCCAAAAATTTACCTTGACTATACCTCAGCTTATACAAAAAATTAAATGGTTCATTGACCTAAATGTAAAAACCTAAATCTTTAAGACTTTCAAAAGCAAATAAAGGAGAAGATCTTTGTAACCTTGAATGAGGCAATGAGTTTTTGGGTACAACACCAAAAACATAACCTAAAAAAGAGAATAAACTGGGCTTCATCAAAATTTAAAACTTCTGATCTGCCAAAAGCACTTTTAAAGGAATGAAACGATGAGCTACAGGCTTAGAGAATATATTTGCAAATCACATATCTGACAAAGGACTTTTAGGTGCTCTATAAAAAAATTTTCCATCCTCCACCAAAGCAAATAACCCAATTAAAATTGGGCAAAGACTTGAATGGATGCTTCACCAAAGAAGATATTTGGATGGAAAATAATCACATAAAAAGACATTCAACAGATGGATGGGGGATATGGCTCAATGGTAGAGCTCTTGCCTAACATGCATGGGGCCCTGGGTTCCATCCCCAACAACACACATGCATGCATGAACACACACACACACACACACACACACACACACGACACTCCATATCATTAGTCATTAGGGAAACACAAATGAAAACCACAATGTGATACTCCCACCACCAATTAGAACATCAAATAAGTAAATAAGTATGTATCTGATGTTGCTGTTGAAAATGCAAAATGACACAGTTACTTTGGAAAACAGCTTAACGGTATCTTATAAAGTTAAACACACACTTACCATATGACCTAGTAATCTCACTCCTAGTTATACATGCAAGAAAACTGAAAGCTTTTGTTCACATAAAACTTGCAGCAGCTTTCTCATAATTGCCAGTAAATGGAGACAACCCAGATGTCCTCCAATGGGCAAATGAGTGAACAAAATAGTGTACCTCCACATAGTAGACATTATTCAGCAAAAAAAAGGTAATGAAATATTGATAAGCACAGCAACATGATTGAATCTCAAAAGCATTGTGCTGAGTGAGAGAAGTCAGCTTCACAATGCTACATACTATGTGATCTTATTTATATGACATTTTGGAAAAGGGAAAATTAAAAGGACAGAGAATAGATCTGTGGTTGCCAAAGTCTGGGGCTAAGGGGATGGTTTGACGATGGGGGGAATATGAAGAAACATTAATCCTTTGATAATGGAACAGTTCTGATTCTTGATTGTGGTGGTGGTACTTACATGACTCTGTGCCTTTTCCCAAGCTCATGAAACTGTCAAACAAAAAGAGAATTTGGGGAGGGCACAGTGAGGCACATCTGTAATCCCAGCAACTCAGGAGGCTGAGGCAAGAGGATTGCAAGTTGGAAGCCAGCCTCAGTAACTCAGTAAGGCCCTGCCTCAAAATAAAAAATAAAAAAGGCTGGAGATATATACATGTGGTAGAGTGCTTGCCTAGCAAGCATGAGGCCCTGGATTCAATTCCCTGTATGAGAGTGAGAGAGATTTAACAATAAATTTATGATTTTTTTTCCTAATTTATCTCTGCAGATCAGACATATTGACCCCCTCCCCCTTTTTCTCTCTTTAAGATAATTTATTGCCAGCATATCAGCATTACAAGATATGCTAAAGTAAGTTTTTTTTTTAAAAAAAATTATTTATTGCCAGCATATCAGCATTACAAGATATGCTAAAGTAAGTTTTTTTTAAAAAAAATTATTTTTTTTAGATATACTTGACAGTAGAATGTATTTTGACATATCATACGTACATAGAGTATAATTTCCCATTCCTGTGGTTGTACATGGTGTAGAGTTTCACTGGTCATGTATTCATATATGAACATAGGAAAGTTGTGCAGACATCTCTCTTGTGTCATATATCTGACTATCTGATATCTTCCCTTAGATATTTAATAAGCATCTTAAACCTAACCTGCCTGAAACCAAACTCCTGAGCTTTTTTCCCAAACCTTTTTTCCCATCTCCAGCCTTGTCCATTTCAGTGGATGGCAGTTCCATTTTTCTGGTTGCTCAGACCAAAATGCCCAAAGTCATCCTTGACCTCTATCTTATATCCTACATCCAATCCACTAGAAATGCAGTTGTTTTTATCCCTCATAAAAACGTGGTCAGAATGTCACTACTTTCAGTCTTACCAACATGACCCATCATCATTTAGTGATAGCTTTCTCACTTGGGCTCAAGGCTTTTGTTAGACATGGACATGCATCCTCAGCTGCCTCCTCCAGGAAGACTTGCTGCCCAGTTGTGGGAAGTGCCGTCAGAGAATTAATGCCTCTAGAGTCTTCAACTGCAGAAAACCCATCTCTCCTTCCCTCCACCCCGAACACACAGGTTTCCTTGCTCTTTTCTAAGCAGGCAGACAGAAGACCTGCCTCAGGACCTTTGCACCTGCCTTTCTCTCTGTTTAATTATTCTTCCCTTAGATACCTTCTGTATGAGTTTCCTAGGGCTGTTGTAATAAATGACTATAAGCA
This sequence comes from Tamias sibiricus, assembly GCA_025594165.1. Lineage (NCBI taxonomy): Eukaryota > Metazoa > Chordata > Mammalia > Rodentia > Sciuridae > Tamias > Tamias sibiricus. The sequence goes on from CM046667.1 coordinate 35,902,884, forward strand.
TGGTAGCTTAAAAGAAGAAAAATTGATTCTTTCATAGCTCTGAAAGCCAGAAGTCAGAAATCTAGGTATCACAAGGCCGTGTGCCTTCTGAAGTCTCAGGAAGAAAATCTTCTCTTGCCTCTTCCAATGTTGGGTGGCTCCAGGCATTCCTGTGGCTTGTGGCCACATTGCTCCAATTTCTGCCTTCATTGCCATATGGCCTTCTTCTCTGTCTTCCTCTCATTTCTTCTGTAAGGAAATCTTCCATTGGATTTGGGGCCCACCCAGATAACCCAGGATGATATCATCTCAAGTGCCTTCACTTATTCACACTTACAAATAAAGTTGCAGACACAGATTCTAGGGATTAAACATGGACATATACTTTGGGGAGCATATTCAATTCACTACGACCTCTTAGCTCCCTTTTTCACTTCCTTCCAATCTTTCCTCAGAAACTGCCATCTCAGAATGAGACCTGTCCCCAGCACCCTACTTAAAATCGAAATTTCTCTCTCTTATCCCCCTTCACTGCTTAATTTATCCCCCTAGCACTTAGCATCTGACATGCTGTATATTTCACTTATTTATTTCTTATTATTACAGTAAGTCCACCTCCTCCATTAGCATTGGCAAGTTCTCTAGACTCTTGCTTTTGCTGTGGTATGCCCACCCTCTGTGGTAGTGCTTGGGGCAGTGGTGGGGTGGCATTGAATGAATGATTATCCTCATTTTATGGGTGCTTAAATGGGTGCAGAGAAAATAAGTAATTTGCCAAGTGTGATATCCACAGCGAGGTCTCTCCCACCAAAACCCACGCTTCTAATATGCCATCCTGTCCTGAGGACAGCACTTGACTAAACCAGAACAACCCCCTGGTGCATTGCTGATCTCTAGGGACATCTATTTTCTCAGGGTTGAGGAAATCTCTGATGGACTGCTCACCCTTACACTGACTGGCAGACATGAGACCCTTCCCTCATCTAAAGATCTTCCCTTGTTCTCAGTTTTGCTTGGTAACAACTCCTGATAAAGAAGTTTCTCTTGTAACTACCCTAAGTCTTTCATGCTGCAATGAAGGTTTGCCTTGTTCTGTCTTGCCTGGTGAGAAAGAGTGCTGCTCTCCAAACCCCTTGCATTTGGAGATTATTATCAAGTCGCCCCGTGGGCATTGCTGTCCAGACAAAACACGCCAGACAAGTTCCTTTAGAATTTTCCAGAAGTCTCATTTTATTGTCTCCCTCCCTTTCCCTTCTTTCCTTCCCTGCAATGGGTTTCTGATAAAGTGCAGGATGAGATTTTTGGCTCATAGCACGCACTGCCCTTAGGTGATGTTCTATAAATAATGAATGGAACAGAACAACATTTTTTTAAATGCATGTTTTGGCAAAAATTCAATTAGTGGTGTTGGCACTTGTGAACCTAGCAAATAAATGCATTTTCCCTAGCAACCAATGCCTGGATCCAGCTCTTAATGTCTGCTTTCTGGGCATCCTCTTCATAAACAGCAGAGAATGCTCAGAGCTTAAGGGGAGAAGGAGGTAGTAGGTCCACCCATTTCACAGACAGGGAGACTGAGGCAAGAAGGGTTTGTGCTCCTCTGGGATGGACAGGCAGCCTATGGCTTTCTATACTGGGTCACACTGATTCATAGAGCTCCAGAGGCCAAAAGCATTTACTCATTCCATCACGCTTTTGATGGACATTATCCTGCATTCTGAGGGCCAGATTCTCACCCCATGAAGCCTTGTGGTGATGTGTGTGGAGCCTCATCTCATGCTAGTCGATGGGAATTTTTGTAATAAGAGAAACTGAAGCCAAATTCTAAACCAATATAACTCTGTAAATTCCCATACAATTACGTATGTTAAGAATCTGGTCTATGTGTACATGCATGTATATAACTTGCAATGTTTTATAGGTCAATCTAACTGTAGAGATGACCATAAAAGTCCCATCCTTATATTGCTGTTCTTTTGGAGAGGGTCATAATCTTAGACTTGGATTCCAAAATGCACTAAGTGGGAAACTCTATGCATGTGCATATGTATAAATGTACACATATACTACCAGATTCTGTACAAAAATAAGGCAACTCCATGTTATTTGAATCCATTGTACGTATTTGTGATTTTGTTTCATTTTGATTTTGTTTGCTTTCCAGGAAGTTTTGTTTTTTTCTTCGTTTCTCTGTTTGATTGAAATATGGTGACCCCATTTTTGGACACTTCTAATCAACCCTGGACAGATGAGCTCTAATTTAAATTGTTGGGAAAGCGCTTGAGAATTCCATTCAGGAAGTTCCAAACACTAGAGCAATTTAGAGTTGGCTGTTGGTCCCTCCCCCAGCACAGGTGGCTTTTATCTTTATTATGGATTGTTCAATGAAACGTTTTGGTCATTTGAGTTATTTTCAATGTAACTTCTAAACCTGTAAAGAATAAATCCCATATGTGCAAGAGGGAATAACAGCAGAAAAGGAGACGTGGAAACTTTCACTTTCTCCCTCCAGCCATTGGTTCAGAGCCAGGCCGGGTCTGCATTGGCAGAACATATCAGCCTTTCAATAAATGCCATTTCTTGTGCTGTGTAAAAAAGGTTGGTGATTTTGGTCTAGTGGATTGATAGGGGCAACTGCCTACATCACTACATCACTGTCTTGAACAGTCAGCTCTGACACCATGGCTCGAAAGCTAAAGACAGGCTGGATCCAGCTGGTCATGGTGACATGCACATCTGTAATCCTAGTGACTTGGGAGGCTAAGGCAGGAGGATCGCAAGTTCGAGGCTCAGCCTCAGCAACTTAGTGAGACCCTGTCACTAAATAAAAAAATAAAAAAGGCTGGGGATGTGGCTCAGTGGTAAAGTGCCCATGGGTTCAATCCCTGGTACTAAAAAAAAAAAAAAAATGCTTGGATTCAAAGGGAGAGTATCTATCTCTATATTCCCAACTCAGGACTGATGGGAACCACAGACTGTCTTTGATGACTCTTCACTCTCTCCTTTTATCTGGCTTCAGAGATTTGTTTTCTTTCCTGGCATACATGGATGACATCTTTCTTCTCAGTTCTAAGCTTCTTTCCCATTTCAAAGGCAACCAGTTTAGCCATTTATTAAACAGAATCTATATTCTTCTGGTCTTGGGTTGGGTTATAACCTGAAAGACAGAGTCCAAGTTTTAAGGAGTAAGGCTGGGAGAGAAAGGAGAGGTGAGGTCCCAGCTGACTCGTGGCATCATGGACCTGGGCAGCCAGCAATGAGAGCGTCAGTGAATGATAGCTTGTGGGGTGGGGAGGCAGGGATCCAGCAAAGCAGGCAGTCAGGGATGAAGACCTTAAAAGAAGAGTCATGAGGTGGGATGGAAATAGGGTCTAGAATGTTCTAGGCTGAGAAAACCCATTGAGCATAAGCACAAACTAGTGAAATGCATGTATAGTTTCAGGAACACTGCTAGAAGCTCCCCTTAGCAGTCATGAAAAATGGCAAATGCCTCAGCATGCCTACAATCTGTCTGCCTCAAGATTCTCCTTTCATTGTTGCCCTTCCCCTTAACCTGCACTGCAAACATTCTTGATGATAAGGGCCATGCCTTCCCACATTCCTAAATATTTGCATTGGCTACCTGAATCACCTTTTTCCCTGCTTTTCTTTTAGCTAACTCATTCTCATTCTTCAGGACTTCACTTAAGCTCTTCTAGGGTTCTTTTCCTGACTTTTTACCCCGCTCCAGAGGTGACATTTGATGCCCTATCATGGTATTTTCATGGCTTTTGCACACAGCTTTGCAGTATTATCATTGCTCAGCTCCCTTTGACAGTGACAGGGCCTTTTGGTTTGGTTTCCACACACCTAACAAACTGACTAATGTTGAGGAGGAAAAACTTTTCCTCTATCCTCTTATGTTCTTTTTGTGGGGAGCTACAAATTAAACTGACCAAAAATAAAATTAAAAAATTAAAAAAAAATTAGCAAGAGAAGAAAACAGATTTAATTATATACATATACATGGGAGTTGACAAAAAAAATGTCACTCAAAGAGGTGTTAGAATTTGGGACTTATGTACCATCTTAATAAGAGATGAGGAGTGACAGAAGGGCACTTTTGGGAAAACAAATGACTTTTAGGGGCCCTTAGAAGAATAGATGGGGGATGTGATAGTTTTACAACATTTTCTGTTTAGGCTATTTCTTATCTTCACTACTGCTGATTTTTCCTCTTTGGTGATGAGTCAGTCCTCCCTGGTAGTTGTAAAACTCTAAGGGAAGGGATTTGTGGCAATTGAGTTATTGGGGAAGGGTATACTCTTAGAAAAGTACTAGGAGTTCAGAAAAAAGTCTCTTCCTGTAACTGTTAATTCTCAAATGTCTAGCTCACAATAATCCTTACGCCACGGCAGCATATTCTGGACCCCTGCACTAGAACAGAGTAGATGGTCCAAAAACACATGATGAACATTTAAAAGTATACCAAATCTTCTCTTATTCCAGAATTCTCTATCTTGAGAAAAAGCACCATCAATGACTAATTTCCCCCTGCCATCAACCTGGGAGTCAGTCTTGATTTCTCTGTTGTGTCACATCTTATCCATTAGCTGTTCTTGTCATCTGTGCCTCCAAGACATAGGGTCTAGTGTCCCTGTCCTTCCTCTCATCTCAGGCATTATCTCTTACCTGGATAACTGCAAGAGCCTCTTAATGTGTTTCTCTTGACTTCCACACCTGCCTCCACATAATTATCCCCTTGGACAGAAGTCACAATGTTGAAACCGATCATGTCTGCCTGAAGCTCCAGAGTTCCCCAGAAACAGAGTCTGGGGTAAAAATCATTATTGTTATATTAAAATGTGCAATCTCAGGAAGTTGGAGTGGAGGACAAAGGAAGAGAGGCAGGGGAAGATGGAGATCCAACAGAGTGTATGTTACTGAATGGCCTCTCCCTAGTATCAAGTGAAACTGCTTGCTCCAGCTGATGAATTGGCTTCAAAGAAGCTACTGAACAAAGACTGCATCTTGAGACTGTTTCAGAGGAGGAAGGGACAAGAATCTACCATTTCCTATCTCCTGTGGGTCAAAAGTTCACCCCATGAGACATTAACTTCCTTCTCCTTATGAGTTGCACGTGATCCATGCAGAGTTCTTGCCCCCAGGGAACTGATGCTTCCTGTCAGCTCTGCCTTGAAGGTGTAGTTCTGGAAGGCTTGTTCATAATGCCTGCCTGTCTAAAGTGAATCACCTCCTACAGGAAACTTTTCCCTCTCCTCTGTGTTCTCACAGTGTCCTGCTATGTTTCTGGTGACAACACTCATCCCACTGTTATGTTTCTGGTGACAACACTCATCCCACTGTGCTGTAATTGTGTTGATTGGTCTCTGCCCTCTTGTAGTATGGTAGATTGTATTCAAAATGGCTGCCACATGTGGTCTGTCTATACAACGGAATATTATTCAGCCTTAAAATGGAAGAAAATTCTGACAAATGCAACAGCATGCATGGACCTTCAGGGCCTTATGCTTAGTGACATAAGCCAGTCATAAAAGGACAAACACTGCATGATTCCACTTATATGGGAACTTAGAAGAGTCACACTCAGAGACAGAAAGTAGAAGGGTAGTTGCTAGAGGCTGGGGGAAGGGAGAATGGGGAATTCATATTTAATGGGTACAGAGTTTCAGTTTTTCAAGATGAAGAGTTCCAGAGATCAGCTGCACCACTATGTGAATGTACTTAATCCTACAGAACTGTAAATTAAAAAAATGATAAAGATGGCACATTTTATGTTTTATAAATATTTTAACCACAAGTAAAACTTTAAAAAGGAGCTACAGCAGTATTTTTTTGGGGGGGGAATGTGTTCTTGCCAATCTTCCAAGTGATGGAGCCTTTCTGTTCCCCTTGAACCTGGGCAGGCTGTCTTTAAACATAGAATGCAGGAGAAGGATGCTATGTGGCTCATAAAAGGCAACATGATTTCTACCTGGCTCTTGGACACCTGCTTTGGGATCCTGGAGCCTTTAGGTAAGAAGACTGACTATCTGGAGGCCGCCATGATAGAGGGCCACTTGGAGACATAAGATATGCCCAAGGAACTCCAGCTGTCCAGCTCTCAGCTGTTGGAGTCTCTCTTGCATCAACTGCCAGACATGTGAGTAAGTGGGCCTTGGCTATCTGTCTATAAGCCCAGAAGAGAGATCTCACCAAGAACCAAATCTACTGATACCCTGGTCTTGAACTTCTCAGTCTCAGAACTGTGATGTTTGTTGTTTAAATCACCCAGTCTATGGTATTTGTTATAGTAGCTCGAACTGACTAAGAAAGTCACCTACCTTGTATTGAGACCTTGTATTGAGACTCTAAGTTGTGGGGTAGTTGATTGTGCAGCAATCAAAACCAGGCCAATTTGATGGTGGACTCCTTGAGGACAGAGGTCATATTTTTCATTATTCTATTCCCAGCACCTCACACACAAATATTCTCTAAAAAGAATTTTTTAAATGTCAGAATGACTGGCTGAACAACTGCATACATTGAGGAGGGACCAGTCCCTGTCCCAAATGGGTAGCACCTTTGGAGAATTATATAACTGCGTTTTAGAATGTCTGAGTACATAAAGCTATGTGACAAAACAGATTGCCTTTAACAGTTTAACCCCATTCCTTTTCTCTGGCAAGCACAGACAGTATGATTGCTTCTACCTCTCTGCAATTGCTCAGTGGCCCAAATGTGGTTACCAATCAGACCTTTTGCTTATTTAATCTCCCACCCGGCAGGGGCTATCGAAACATATAAAAATCATACTGGCTTACATCTGCTTCCCCAATCATCACTGGCTGAGATTTCAAACCATTATCTGTCTGTAATGATGTCTCTCTTTTCTCAATAGTGTCCAGATTTATTGAATTTGAAAGTCTTGGATCCTTCTTGCTAAGGATGAACCTCCGGGGTTTACAACTCCTCACCCAGGTCTCAATTTATAGCCATCAACAGCTGCTCAGCATACACTATTTGGGCTGCAGGTGTACTCTGCTAGTAAAATAAACACTCCAGATTCATATTTGCGTGCAATCCAGAATATTACCCAGATGTTGGGATGAATACAATGGGGTCATCTGTGGGAAAAACAAATTAGCTGCCGTGATGAGCAGAGAGATGATGCGTAGCCTGGAGTGAGACGTGCTGGGGTGGTGAATGCCAAAAGGCCACACCAGTGGATCCCACCCTCGAGTCACAACCTGGCTCTGTCATTGCTGCAAGATTGTTGATTTAGGAATAAACAATGGAGATTAAAAGAAAAAGAATCCCACAGTTCTCTGCTCAGTTTGGATTCTGTTTGTAGTCTCCAGAGGTCAATAGTCACTAGAATTGTCCTAGCCCCATCAAATGGGCCACGAGACACCAAGTTCTCTCACTTCTGTGCTGGGTTCTTCCAGCCTATGCCCCTGAGCAGAGAGCTACAGTGGTGGAGCAGGGATGATGGCAAGGACAAGAGGGGCTTTTTGGGACTTGCTTGCTTCCAGACACAGTAATATCAAGGCCCTCCATCTCCCAATTTGGGAGTAACCATACAGCAGGTGAGACAGAGAAGGTAATTTTTAAGTTTTAAATATTTGATTGATGTATAATATATAAAGGGAAAAGTACATAAATTATAAATATATAGTTCAATCAACATTCTCAAACTGAACACAGTCACATAAGCCATACCTGGATCAAAAAGCAAAGGTGGAGGAATGGGGTGGGGGGAGAAGGGGAGAGACGGAGGAGGTACTAGGGACTGAAATAGAGAAAATTATATTCCATGCACATATGATTAAATAAAAATGAAACCCACTATTATGTATAGCTATGTATATTATGTATAGCACTGACAAAAAAAAGCAAAGCATGACCTGTTGCACCCCAGAATGCCCCCCATGCTTCCTAGTCACTATCCCAATTCCTCAGGGTCACCTCCATCCTGACATCTAACATTATCAATATGTTTTACCTATTTTGGAGCTTATGTAAATTATATATATACTTTTGAGGGTTTGGTTTCTATTTCCTTAACATAATATCTGTAAAATTCACCAATATATCATGTGTAGGTAATTCATTGTAATAGCTCTATGCTATTCCTTTGTGAGAATGTATCACAACTTACTTATCCATTCTGCTGTTGATGGGCATTTGGATAGTTTCTAGTTTTGCCTATTATGGAAAGTATAGCCAGCAACATTCTTTTACTTACCTTTCGATAATGTAAGCAGACATTTCTGTTGGATATAGAGCTAGAGGCGGAATGAATTGAAAGGTTTGGATGGGAGATTGTAGTTGCAATTCATTCAGGAGAGGTTGGGTTAATGGAAGTGTTAGCATGGATGCTCATTATCTTGGCATGTTGTCATCCCAGATATGGTCCAAGGAAATTTCAAGACAAGAGGAATAGGTGTAGGTTTTTCTCCTCACCTTTACTTCTCAGTGCTTTCTTCTGAGCACACTTGCATGCACCCCATGTATGGCCCTTACTTTTCACAAGAAGGACTAGAAAGAGAAGCCTTCTGTATTAGTCTGTTTTCCATTACTATAACAAAATGACTGAGGCTGGGTAGAAAAGAGGTATATTAATTCACAGTTCTGAGGTTTAAGGGCATGGCATCTGCCTTGACTTGGCTCTGGTGAGGACCTCATGACAGTGGCATCACAACAGTGGGAATGCATGTGAAAGGGAGAGATGACACAGCAAGATAGGAAAGCAGAGAGACTGGAGTCCTAATCCCTTCCAAGGGCATACCTCCAATAACCTAACAACCTCCACTAGGCTCCTCTTCTTTTAAAGGCCCCATCACCTCTTAGCATCACCACACTGAGGACCAAACTTCCAACATATGAGCCTTGGGGAACAACCCACATCATAACACTAGCACCTTCTTCTTAAGGTGTTTTGAGGAACTGTCACAAAGATCCCTTGCTTTTAGGTGGCAACCCAATGGTCTGAGGTTGATGTCTGAATTTCTTTGGTAAGATAGGATAAATGAATGAAAAATAGTTGTGGAAAATGTAGAGTTCTGACTTGAAGGATTAAAGTAGGTAGATCAAAGGTCAGGTGCTGGGTACATGGGCTGGAGACTGACTCTAAGCCCATTCAAACAGGTGGATGCAGACTAGGGCCATTACCAAAGCAATATGGCATCAGATATTAAATCTGAGTACAGGTCCCTATCAGAGTCAAAATTAGTAGGCAAATCTGAGATCAGCCCTTGGGAAGTGTTTAAAAGTCTTAAAGCCCAGGGCCACATCCACACTAAGTGAATTGGACACTTTGGAGGTGTATCCCAGGCATCAGTACTTTTTAAATCTCCCCAGGGGAAATTTTGACCACCCACTGGTCATTTGGCAATGTCTAGAGACATTTTTGTTTCTCACAACTTGGAGTGAGTGCTACTGGCATCTAGTGAGTAGAGGCCAGGGATGTTGGTACACATCCTACAGTGCACAGGATGGTCACCAACAACAAAGAATCAAACAGACCAAAATGGCAATGGTGCCAAAGTTGAGAAACCCTGCTCCAGGCAAATTCTCATGGAGAGTGGGAATAGGTGTGAGTTCTGTAAAAGCCTGAGGCTTTTTCCAGCAGGTTTCTTTGAATTGGATGATGAATTATAATTTTGAGCAAGTCATTTCTCTTTTCTCCTGCTTTCTGGAGGCTAAAGTTGCCATATTTCCCCCACTCTTCGCCACCTGAAGAAAGTAATCTATATGGAAGGAACTAGAATAAATGAAATGGAAAATTTTACTTCTGTACCTGTGGCAACATCCAGCCTGTTAGAAACTGTGTGACATATCATTCATTGTTCTTATCCCTGAGTTGGGGCCAAGACTCATGGTATGGAGAATTAAGTACAATCACCTTGAATCAAAAATGCTCTCATTCGAAAATTTCCAAATTAAACAAATGTTCTCACTGTATCATAAGGCTCATTCATGGCCTGCTATTAAGCTTGTTTGTGATTATAGATTATATCCTTGACAGAGAGACTGTTGAAGCAAGATGTTTTGTTTTGTTTGATATGAGGGATTGACCCCAGGGGTACTTAAACAATAAGTCACAGTCACAGTCCTTTTTATGCTTTTTATTTATGTTAGGTTCTCACTAAGTTGCTGAGGGCCTTGCTCAGTTGCTGAAACTGGTCTTGAACTTGTCATCCTCCTGTTTCAGCCTCCCAAGTCGCTTGGATTACAGGTGTGTACCACTATACCTGGCCTTGAAGCAAGTTTTCACATAGCCCAATGAAATACATTGAAAATGATCTGTCCCTGTAAAATGTCCTGGACAATTTAACATCTCTGCCCTAGAATTTCACAACATGAATTTTCTGAATCACTCTTCTAACTCAGATATTTTTTTAAAAAGTCCTGCTAGTCTTTTTTAAAAAAAAAATGTTCGATGGACTTTTATTTTATTCATTTATTTATATGTGGTGCTAAGAATCAAACCCAGTGCCTCATACTTGCAAGGCAAGTGCTCTACCACTGAGCCACAACCCCAGCCTCCCTATATTTATATTTTATACCCCAAGGAGAATGCTCCTGAACAGAAGGGCCTCACATGTACACACATACCTCCACCCCCACAGCACACAGAGGTCTAGCAGAGTGCTGTGCATATTGTAGGTGCTCAGAACATGATTGTGAGAAGAAAAACAAAGAAATGGAGGAAGGGAGGGAAGGAGGAAGACACGATGTGTGTGGTCCCTGACCTATATGAATGATGTAACCACAGTGAGCCATGATGTAATGACATTCTACAAGGATCCGAACATCCAGGAACCACTGGATAAATTTATTATCAAGTAGTATGTTAGCTATGTTTTTCAAATAATATGTTCAAGTTATTTTCCCCTCAACCTCTAGTAATTAAAGTATTTTCTTTGTGTTTCTAGGCTTTTAGATCACTCTGAAGTCTATTTGTTTGTTTGTTTGTTTATTTATTTATTTTTTGGTACCAGGGAGTGAACTCAGGGGCACTTGACCACTGAGCCACATCCTCAGCCCTATTTTGTATTTTATTTAGAGGCAGGGTCTCACTGAGTTGCTTATCACCTCCCTTTTGTGAAAAGAAAAACAAAGAAATGGAGGAAGGGAGGGAAGGAGGAAGACATGATGTGTGTGGTCTCTGATCTATCTGAATGATGTAACCACAGTGAGCCATGATGTAATGACATTGTACAATGCTGGCTTTGAACTCGCAATCCTCTTGCCTTAGCCTCCAGAGCTGTTGGGATTACAGGCTTATTTATTTTTTTATTTACAAGTTTATAAGTGCATTTATAATTGTTTACTTATGAATACATTCTTTCCCCTGCATTTGCAGACATTGGAGACATTCTATAGTATAGTTATTGTCACCTACTTAACATATTATGTATGACTTTTACAGATGAACTATTGGAGCCATTGCTTTAAGTTTCAGAACACTTTGTCTTAGAAGATTTCTGGAGTTTGAAAAAAATATAGTGAGTATATTATTTTAAATAGAACTGGGATATTGTTTAAATATACATTGATCCTGTTTATAGTACTTGACTCTTTGGATACCCTATGTTAAAGAAGTTGGGGAAAAGTCCATTTATTTGAGTGATTGTTGGTGACTCAAGGTTTAGGTGGCTCTTGCTTTAAGGAGATTGTCTGCTGAGACAGAATTTCCAAGGACCCCTGTGTTGGAGTGACTGAGGGAGGCTTATTAAAAGAGCACATTTCTGGGCCTTTCTCCAGGCTGGCTAAAGCAGAGCTTTAGAATCTACATTTTAATCGAGCTTCCCTGGTGATTCTTATGCACCCAAGATTCATTGGGTTAAAAGTGACAGTTTTTATAAATCCCCCACTGCAGGATACATGCAGATGTGTGGTGAGTAGCAAATTCAATAAGTCCCCTAGTCTCTAAAGCCAACAAATAAAACAGTCTAGTGGAGGTAACAGCTGGCTTAGAGCTGGGGATGTCCTTTGGGAGCTGGTTTTATAAGGGAGGACTTGTAATTTGGTTCCTGGAGGCATTGCCTTGTAATAATAATAGAATAATGATAAAATAGCTAGCAGTTATTGGATGCTCACTAAATGTTAAATGATGTCCTAAACATACAACATATCCTCCCAATAACTCTATAAAGTAGGTATAATCATTGTGCCCATTTTACAGATGTGGAAACTGAGGAACAGGAAGACAATTAGTTTACCTAATATCACACAACCAAAAAAAAGCACAACAGGGACTTCACATTTGAGAAGGCTAAATTCTAAGCCTGACTACTAAGTCTAAATTCTAAGTCTGACTACTAAGCCTTGTGTCAGACAATATTTGTTCTTCTGAGAAAGTGAATAATGGACATTGGACTCATAGTAAATGAGAGGCTTTGCCGAGAGTGATGTATTTATAAATGAGTAATGGGAAATCATTGAGCTTCTACTATATGCCAGGCACTGTTTTAGACCCTAGGTACATGAAAATGAAAAAAGCAGCGTGTCTCTGAACTCAAGGAGCTCCCAGTCCTTAGGGAGAAGTCATAAGCCATGTCATCACTTGTGTTTCCTTGAACTCACAGCTTTGGTTAGTGCTGCTCTTGAGTGAATGAAGCAGGGAATCTGGCTTGCGCAGGGCAAAATGGACATGAGTCCATGATGTCTGGTGCTTCACCTGGGCTCAGAAGAATTTGTTAATCAAACCCCATACATGTGACCTCTCTATGCAACTTGGGCTTTTCAGAGCAGGCCAACAGGGTGCATCTCAAGAAGATCATCGAAGAATGAATATTTGGGAATAACTAAATAGAAGCCATGTTGTCTTTTATGACCTAGAGTTGCAAAGCATTCTGCTTCCCCGCCTAGCCTAATGCCACTATGCTGGGTATGGGACCCAGGGCCTGACACATACTAGGCAAGTATTCTCACACTGAACTACATTCCCAGTTTTTTATTAGTTCCTTTGAGTTACACATAACACTAGGATCCGTTTTTACATAATTATAAAAGCATGGAATATATTTTGTTCTGATTCAGTCCCTAGTACTTCTTCTTTTCTTGTCCCTCTCCCTTCCCCTGTTCCCTTCATTCTGCTCTACTGAACTTTCTGCTATTTACTTATTTTTTAAGTGTCTTGTGTATGTACATGATGATGAGATTCATTGTTGTATATACATATATGTACATAGGAAAGTTAGGTCAGATTAATTCCACTGTCTTTCCCTACCCCATCTCTCCTCCCTTCCCTTCATTTTCCTTTGTCTCCTCCACTGATCTTTCTTGCATTTTTAATCCCCCCTTATTTTGTATTAGCTTCTGCATAACAGAGAAAACATTCAACCTTTGATTTGGGGGATTGGCTTATTTCACTTAGCATGATACTTTCTAGTTCATTTACTGGCAAATACCACATTCTTCTTTATGGCTAAGTAATACTCCATTATGGTATATATACTGCATTTTCTTTATCCATCCATCTGTTGAAGGGCACCTAGGTTGGTTCCATAGCTTAGCTATCGTGAATTGTGCTATTGTAAATATTGATGTGTATGCTGATTTTAATTTTTTAAAATATATACCGACAAGTAAGAAAGCTGGGTCATATGGTGGTTCCATTCCTAGTTTTTTGAGGAATCTCCATACTGCTTTCAGAGTGGTTGCACCAATTTTCAGTCCCACCAATGATGTATGAGTGTACTCTTTCCCCCACATCTTCACCAGCATTTATGTTACTTGTATTCTTGATTGGAGTGAGAAGGAATCTCAGTATAGTTTTAATTTGCAGTTCTGTAATTGCTAGAGATGTTGAACATTTTTTCATATATTTGTTGACCATTTGTATTTCTTGTTTTGAGAAGTGCCTGTTTAGTTCTTTTGCCCATTTATTGATTGGTTTATTTTTTATTTTTGGTGCTCAGTTTTTATCTAGTTTTTTTTTTTTTTTTTTTTTTTTTTTTTTTTTTTTTGTAGATTCTGGATATTAAGACCATATCTGAGAAACAGGTGGTAAAGATTTTCTCCCATTCTGTAGGTTCTCTCTTCATGTTCTTGATTGTGTCCTTTGCTGTGAAGAAGCTTTTTAGTTTGATGCCTTCCCATTTATTGTTCCAGACCAGTCTAATCAACACAGAGAGACCCTGTCTAAAGACCCATTCATACAAAGTCATGTGTGTGTAGCTGATTTTATTGCTGAGAGTCTGGAGAAAAGGAGGAAGTGTGCCCTGTAACAATGCACACACTTACAATTGAATATTGGCCACCTGTACACTTAGGAACTTCCATGGCCATTTTTTGATAACTAAACTCCAGCTGTCAAATATGTGATTTAGCTCTCTTTTGGTCTTCTCCCTGTCTCTGCTGATCTGTCTTTCTCTTTCCCTTCTTCTTGGATGCATGGATGGGGTGGCAATAAAAGAAAACTTAAATTCTCTTGTATTGCCTTCTTCAGATCATGTAGCCCTCTCTTGTCTCTGGCCTCTCTTTGGGGAACCCACCTTGAACTTGTCTCTTGATAGCCTAGTGGTTCTTCAATGTGCTCTTTGAAAATACAACCCTCAAGGAGACTTCTGTCTGAGTAGCTCAGACATTGCATTAGTGCCTACATCAGTTAAATACACATGGAAAAAGGTTCCACACATAGTACATACAGGTACGCAAGGGAACTCTCACCTTAGTATTTGCTGAATACCAGACCTGCTTTGAGGTAGGGAAAGTGATGAGATAGACAAAATGTACCTTCCACCTGATTTTCTTATTGTTTTCTCCTGTGCTTCATTCCTTAGGTGTTTGTTTTTTGCTGTTTTCTTCTTCTTCTTTTTTGGTACTGGGGATTGAACCCAGGGGCACTTAACCACTGAACAACATCCTAAGCCCTTCTTTATATTTTATTTAGAGACAGGGTCTCATTGAGTTGCTTAGGGCCCTGCTAGGTTGCTGAGGCTGGCTTTGAATGAGTGATCCTCCTGCCTCAGCCTCCTGAGTTGGTGGGTTTATAAGCATGCGCCACCACACCCAACTTTTTTCTTGAGACATTATTTTCAACTTTATTTAGCAATCTTCTACCAAAAAATTTTTGTTTAGTACTAGGGATGGATCCCAGGGCTTTTCATATGCCAAGCATACGTTCTACCACTGAGCTAAATCCTCAACCCTGTACTAAAAGTTTTAAGCACCCTGCTTTAATTTCCAATAGCTTGTGCTCCTTCATTTGCTCTATTTTTATAATATTGTGTTCTTATTTAATGAACCATCTGCACAAATGGCATGACATCTGACCAAATGCTGTTTGAAGCTCAAGGGCAGGGTTATTTCAGCAGGGTTATTTCAGCTGACATTGTCATTACATAAACACAATCTCTCTTAATCTCATGACCAATCTGCAAATGACTCATTACTGTCCTGATTTTCAAGAGGACAAAACTTAGGAGAGTTTAAAATGGAGGTTGAATAACTTACCAAGGTGCTCAGGTTTTCAGCGGTTGAGGGGATACAGAAAGAGGCCTCACTGGTTCCAAAGCTTGAGAATCTCCCATTACACCAGGCCCTGCAGCAAGGAATGAAAGGCCAAGTTCAAGCCTTTCAACCTTTGGCTGAAGGGCTTACACCTCTGAGCTGCTGGGTTTTGATATGGCTGAGTATGCTCTAAGGTGGAGTAGCTTTTAGTTTATGGATAGGTGTGTGTCTTTACCTTTACCTGGTTGCTTGAGAGGTTTTCTTCTTCCTTCCTCTTCCTCCTCCTCCTTTTCTTCCTTCTCCTCTTCTTTCTCATTTCTTCTCCATTCAAAATCTATTCTGTTTCCTTCCATAAGCAAGAAAGCATGAGACATAGACAGCCTCATTTATTTTAACTATAAAGGAAGAGCCCTGGGAAGTTAATCAGACTGCCAGGAATGTGGAATTTGCTGATGAATGGACATTTGGCTGAGCATAGTAAATTCTAAGCTAATTGAAAGCAGATAACAAGAATAATGCATCCACCTTGAAAAACATCACGCTCCTAATAAATAATTGGAAATGCAATTTTTTGACATATGAACTGAGGGGGGAAAGTCTTAAATAAATTCTGGACTAATTCCTGTCACATATATTATACTGTATTTAGCAGTTGTGCTATATGAGAAGATTAAAAGCTATAAATCTCCTTGTAACACCATCTATAACAGCGTTTTAAATCCAGAATAAATAGGATCAGGGTTCTTAGAATGCCTCATAGAATATTGACTTCCATGGTTTTAGTGTTTTGTGTGAAGGGGGAAAGGTGTTGTGTCCCTCTCTCTGAGTTCAGAGTCAGAGGAAACAGATATATGAAGAGATCCAGTGGATCATTAGAAGTCACCTTACTGCTGCTACAAAGCGTATCTTCCCTAATATTCTTGCTAGCTCCAGTGTGATCTGTTAACTGGAAAAGCATGGGCATTGCCTGGGGGCTTGTTAGAAATGCAGAATTTGGGGCCTCATCCCAGACCAGCTGAATCAAAATCAGGTGCAGTGGTGAACGCCTGTAATCCCATTGGCTGGGGAGGCTGAGGCAGGAGGATCATGAGTTCAACGCCAGCCTCAGCAAAACTGAGGTGCTACGCAACTCAGCGAGACCCTGTCTCTAAATAAAATACAAAACAGGGCTGGGGATGTGGCTCAGTGGTTGAGTGCCTCTGAGTTCAATCCCCGGGACCCCCCCAAAAAATACATCTGCATTTTCATAGGATCTCAAGAGGATTCGTAGGCATGCTAACCTTTAAAAGTGTTGCTCTTGTGTTAAATCCCGGACAATTCTAGATAACTTGAGTGATAGTAGACCCACTGGATTCCTCCAGGATTACTTTCATCCCAGGCTCTGGGATATGCCTAATGCTCAGTATATGTACACAGAAAGACCTTTATTTTCTTCTTGCTTTGTCCTAGAATCTGGCCTCCACCTCCTGCATAAGCCCAACATTGACACTGATTTCTGGAAGGTAGGGCCTTGTCCTGCCTCCTCACTCCTACACCCCATTTCAATCTCTGTCTGAGTCTCTAAGCTGGAGCCCATTTCCTCTAGAGTGGGAATCCCTAGCCAGGACCCTCCTTGGTCTCCTAGGAACTATTACCCTACCCCAAGCTATCTCAGGTCTGTGAACCTATGGGTCCATGCCTATTACCAGTTTTCATCTACAAAATCCATCTGCATGGCCAGTGAAGGCAGGAAATTACAGTAGTAGAAGTCCCATCTCTCCCTGCTCTGAAATCCTCTTGGATTTGTGGACAATGAAGACATTAATTTCTACAGTCTTTTAAAAAAAACTGTTTTATCCATCATTTCTTGAATACCTGCTGTGTGTTTGGGTTCTCCACTTGACACTTTGCTTGATATTATTTCATTCATTCCTCACAATAGCCCAGAAAGATGTGTTTTTGAAATTGTTATTGAGATTCATTGTCCAGTAATATGCACAGATCTTAAGGGTACAGTTAGTTGAATTTTGATACATGTATACACTTGTGGAACCCTGACCCCCATAGACCTCATGGGTTCATTTTGACTGGTCTGGAAGTACATATAAATGGAATCATAGTGGCTTATTCTTTTTTGTCTGGCTTCTTTCAATCAACATGAGGACTGTGAGAGGCGTCCATGTTGTGTGTGCCAGGAGTTCCTAGTGAGATATTTTAGTCTCCTTACTGCCTGAGAGTAAAAGGAGGATTGGAAAGATTGGCTGACTTGCCCTGTCCTATGAGAAGGGCTCCTGCTGGAATCTAGGTGAGTCTGACTTAGGAGCCATCCACAACTCTCCTCCAGGTTGCATCACACCAAGTATTTGAGATGATGTTTTCCTATATGACCCCTGTTTTATTGTTCTTCAATCATTCTTCACATTTGGAGTTTCTTTTCAGTTCCCACTGCTGGCTGCTCTGCCCTGGCTTTTGGTAATGAGTTTGTTTTCACCTTGGCATGGGTTTGTGGTGTCCAGAGTTGAATGGGACCTTCAGAGGTGATTTCCTCAGGACCTTCTTGGGAGGAAGTGTCCTAAGGTGACCACCTAAGTATAGTCTAGACCACAGCTAAGGTGGAGCTCCTTCCAGGGTCCCTCAGACACAGAAACTTCCCCCTTAAGGTCAGATTAGGGGATGTGATGGCTAATTTCATGTGTTGGCTTGATTGGATCATGTGTGCCCACATACTTGACTAAACCTAATTTCTGTGTGTGTCTGTTATAGGTTGGATCTTAAGTGTCCCCAAAAGCTCATGTGTTGAAGGCTTGGTCCCCAGCTGACGGCACTACAGGGAGGTGGTAGAAATTTTTGGAGGCAGGACTAGTTGTCATCACAGCATCTGGGGATGGCCTCAGGACAGAACCAAGAGAGAATAAAAGCACAAGGAAAAATGTAAGGCTGCTTCTGAACTCTTTTGCTCTTAGAGATCTCTTTCCCCAGTCCTCTAGCCAGAAAGACTGGGGTTTTTATTAGAGTCACCTCCAAATTTTAGGCTACCAGTCCATTTTTATGTCAAGTCAGGAGACACAGAGGAAAAATAAAACAGATCAGCAATCTCACTGGTACTGGTCCTTCAAGTTTTGAATTCCCTCCGCTGTCCACCTACTATTGTCTACTTTAATTTTGAGTCATTTGACAGTTACTTTGTGTATTCTGTCCAGAATTTTCAGATATAATTAGTGAAAGTGATAGACTCAGTGGGTTTACTTCATCTTGGTTGGCCCTGAAAGTTTTCTTCGTGTGTGTATGTTTGTAAGTGAGTGCATGAGAGAGAGAGAGAGAGAGAGAGAGAGAGAGAGAGAGAGAGAGAGAGAGAGAGAGAGAAATAGATTCATTATACTTTTTACCATTTAAATGATATATTAATGATATCAAAATGATTCATATGGAACAAGATCACTACCAAACAAATGGATTTAGATAAAACAGAAAAGAGGCCCCAAGAATTGAGGCCCAGAGTACTCCACCAATTGGAGATCAAGGAACTGAAGAGGTCATTCTTGTGACCAGAGATAGGATGAAAATTCAGAAAGCCAAGTATCCTGCCTGCTAAGAAGTATATTGCAAGGGGGAGAGTGTGAGAACTTGGGTCACTTGCTACCAATTAATCACATGAAGATCTAGACTTGGCCTCTATGATTGTGGGGGAATTAATGGAGATAATGCACAGAACATCCCAGTGTATGCCCAAGAAGTAGAAAGAATTATGAGGTTCCTAAATGTCCCTCGTTCCTGACTTTGCCTAATTTTGTTTCTTTGCCTGGCATATTCACCTTTGCTTCTCCAAATTGTGACCCACTATGGATCCAACTTGTCCTCTGAAATGCTTTCTGGAAACTCTAAATCTCAGGGACCTTTCTCACCATTGGGGTCCCCTGACTCCCATGGCCTGTGCTGCCAAGCTGCAAAAGGCAATGTAGTGTGCAGAAGTTGGCCAGACACCAGCATGAGAATGCCTGCTCTGGAATTTCATCTCTGCCACTTACTAGTGTGTGAATTTTGTAAGCTACTAAACCTCTCTGAGGCTCTATTTTCTCATCTTTCAAATCATATAAACACAACTACATCATCCATGTAGGTGCAAGGATAAATGAGATAATATACGCAAAACCTTTGGGTTCAGTAGATGATGGTTCTTTCTCTGCTTTCCTCCTGTACATCTTAGCATGTCTGGCCTCAGCAGTAAGCTTGCTTTTTTATTCATTCATTCATTCATTCATTTATTCATTTGTTTAATTTATTGGCAATACTGGGGATTGAACCCAGAGGTGCTTTACCACTGAGCTACATCCCCAGTCCTTTAGTCCTTTATTATCTTTTTACTCTTATTTTGAGACAGGGTCTCACTAAGTTGCTGAGGCTGGCCTCAAACTTTTGATCATCCTGGAAACTCCCAGCCTCCCAAGTAACTGGGATTACAGATGTGGCACCAATAAGTTTCCTGAAGTTCGGGCTTGTAGGAAGTTCAAACTTTCCCTTTGAAGGCTACATATTTGAATCTTCTGAAATAAACTGGCAACAGGCAGATTCACAGGATAAAAGGTATACAAATTTGTTTGGTCATATTTTGTATGACACAAAAGCCTTCAGATTGAAGATCCAAAGACTGGGGGTGAAATGTCCATATGTTAGTTTGGATAAAGCATGGACAACAATGTAGAAAGGTTATTGGACCAAAAGGGCATGAACTAATAATATATCTTTTGGGTGGGAGGACGGGGTGCTGGGTGTTGAACCCAGGGCCTTGCATGTGCTAGGTAAGCACTCTATCACTGAACTACATCCCAAGCAAGCCATTGGTATAGACTGAGGGGAAACCCATCAAGGCCTGTCTGTTAGACTCTTTTTGGCATCTCTGTGCAGCATTCCTTCCTTCTGGGAAGGTAACAGAACTCCCTCTGGAATGGGAGTCTTATGGCCTATAATCAAGCAAGGTAAGTCTGAGAATTAATTTATTTATTCGTCCTTTTTTTTGAGGGGGAAGGGTGGTTCTGGGAATTGAACCCAGGGCTGCTTTACTACTTAGCTACATCTCAAGACAGGGTCTCACTGAGTTTCCCAGGCTGGCCTCAAACTTGTGATCTTCCTGCCTTGGCCTCTGAAGTTGCTGGGATAATAAGCGTGTGCTACTTATAATAACTATGAAATTTGAGACAACAAAGAAATGGAAGACATAAAGTAGTTAAAGCAATAAAAAAATTAACTAATTTAAATAATGCCAAAGCAAACAGTTATGAAAGGAGTTCCAGAATTTGGTGGCTGAGGCACTATGTGGTGGCAGAAAGAACACTGGGTAGACAATCAGAGAAACTGGTTCTGGTGTCATTATTACTCCTCATCACTTAGATGGTGCTATGATTAGGATATGGTTTAATTGTGTTTCCCCCAAAGTTCATGTGCTAGAAGTCTGGTCCCTGAGTGGTATTAGCAAAGGGTAGTGGATCCTTTAAGAGGTGGGGCCAAGTGGAAGGTCCTGATGTCATTGGAGACATGAGATAGTTCTCATGCAACCCTTTGATAGTTAGAAAAAGAGCAAGCTTGGCCCCACTTGCTTCTCTTTGCTTTCCTGCTCAAGATATGACTACTTGCTCCAACACATATTCCTGCCATTGTTGCCATGAGATGATGTAGCCCAGGGGCAGCCCATGCCAAAGAAACTATGTATGCAATTTGGGATTTGAACCCCTAGAACTGTGAGCTCAATAAACCTCTTTCCTTCACAAGTAGAATGTGTCAGTTATTTCATTATAGAGAAAAAAACTGACTAATACATGTGGTTCTGACTGAGTTGATAAATCACTTTTTCCTCCCTTGCACCACCATACATGTACCTTGGTCTCCTCTTTGAAATAGGGAAGCAGAGGCCTGGGCAGGTGATCTCTAAGCTCCCTTTTAACATAAGAACCCACTCTCAGAGGGGTATGCTGGGGCATACCTTTAATCCCAGGTATTTGGGAAGCCAGGGCAGGAGGATTGCAAGTTCAAGGCCAGCCTCAGCAACAACTTAGTTAAGATCATCTCAAAATGAAATAATAATTTTTTAAAAGAGCTGGGGATGTAGTTTAGTGGTACTGATTAAACTGGGTTCAATCCCCAGGGTTTGTTTTTTTTTGGGGGGGGGGGAGGGGGAGAAGACATTCATATAACACACATTTGGCAAGGTCTCCTATGTACACAGGATGCTGGGAATACAGAAGAAAACTGTCATTCAGTGGCCATTGTTCTGAGGGTGGACCACAAGTATATTCAATGCCATATACTATGTTTTCTCAATTGATTCTTTAGAATCACCAATAAGTCAAGGTTGTTTCCTGTTTCAACCATTGTCCCTAGTATAGCCAACTTTTTGCATGACCAAATGCAAAAACAGAATGAATTTAAGAGGAGCCAGGCTCAGTGGTTAAGCACCCCTGGGTTCAACCCCTGGTACCAAAAAAAAAAAAAAAAAAAAAAAAAAATCTAAGAGAAAGCCAAGTGCAGTTGTGCACCCCTGTAATCCCAGCAACTTCAGAGGCTGAAGAAGGAGGGCCACAAGTTCAAAGCCACACTCCACAAAAGCAAGGCACTAAGCAACTCAGTGAGACACTGTCTCTAAATAAAATACAAAATAGGGCTGGGGATGTGGCTCAGTGATTGAGTGCCCCTGAGTTCAATCCCAGATACCCCACACCAAAAAAAAAAAAAAATTAAAAGGACAGACTCCCTTTACTGTTCTTTCTTTCACTTTAAGATAACCACACGACAATATTGAATTGTCCCCAAAAGACACCAGACCTGTGTTTCTCGGGGTCACAGATGGGTGACTTGCTAACTTCCTTCTGTCCTGATCTCATTTTCTGACACAGTTGTTCGGATAAAAGGGAAATTCCTTCAGGGAGACATTGACCTTTTTTAGGGAAAAATTAAGTTATGGTAAATCAATTTTATGCTTTGTTTCTGGTCTACATCAGCTTCACCTCTGGATTGGACCAAGCTTGGGTACACTGGGTCATTACTGTGATTTATCACAAGCAGACTCCCTGGCCCATTGTTCCCTTTCTGAAATAAAGTGAGAAAAATCAAACTAACCTTCTGTTCAATGGATGATATTCTAAATGGCAGCTCCCTTCATGCATACAGGGAAACTGTGGGCAGCCCAGATGATCACTGTGTATGATGTGATACCCACAGCTGCCTATCCATCACAATGCCGTTCCCCAAGGGTACATCCACTTCCAATCATTTATCGCTTTTCTTCAGCTGTGCTGGTGTGCAGGCAGGCAGCACAGGGTATTTGGGAGCCCAGGGCTGCTGCCATAAATCGGAATCCCTAATGCCAGATGCACGCTCATCCTTCTGCGTTAATTTATTGCAGGGGATGATTATTATTGTTTATACCAAGACAGGCTACATTTATTTTCCTGGGTGAAGAAAGACAGGGTCTCAGACATTTAAGTCTCTTGAATAAAAGTACTAAGGACAGTGAAGCCCACACTGGTGGTGGCAGCAGGGGCGGGGCATTGCACTTTAAAATTAGCAACTCACCCAGGTATTTTCTGTAGGGAAATAGCACTTGTCCTCAGAGATGTGGCCTTGCTTATCTGAATTCAGAAGGCCATTGTAAATTTCAGACTTGGACTTAGTTTTTTCAGTTTCAAAGTGGCTACATTTCTAACCAGAAATCTATAGGGCATAAGGTTTGTTTTTTATCTCAAGCCTCCCCCAGTGAGACACTAAGGTCCCTCCAGCCTCTCAGCAATCATGTGGGCCCCTATGAGGGAGGAAAAGACCCTTCTGATACATTGTTTCACTTAATCTCTGCTTTTCTTAAGTTCCCTAGATTTAATTTGTTACACTGGGAATTAGAAAGATACTGTTTTCTTATATTTCTGAAAGGGAAAATTTTTGGATATGCTGATAATACCTGCCTAAAAAGATTTCAGCTGTGAACTTGAACTTCTAAGAGGAAAGAAGAGCCCAGTGTCAGCATAGGTTATTCATGTGGATTGGCTTAAGATCAGCCTATCACAGCTCCTTATCTATCTATCAATCATATACCTAATATCTATCTATTATCTGTCTATCCCAGAATTCCTCTGGGTAAAGCATTATGAGGAACACACTTTTAGAGGAAAGGGAAAACTAAATAAATAAAAAGTGGATGGGTTTATATATTAAAAATTAATATGTCTCTTTGGGGGACTAGTTTTATGACAAGTTGTATCATTTGTCGAACTGGTTGGGGGTCTGTATACCACAGTCATTCATTTTTTCAGGTGCTGTGTATTCCCCACGAGAATGTCTTCATCCACCGTTAGCATCATCCCTAATGGCCTATATTAATTTATAACTGAAGGGAATTGCAAAAATGTACTATGTTTCACAGAATCAAGGCAAGCTGTAGCAACCTTTTAAAGTCATAATAAATTAAGCTGCAAAGAATGCCTGTATTTATCTTGCATCATTTTTATAGTTATTGCAGCCATTTTTCTTATGCTGGCTTAATTAAGATATGTCGTTGGGGAATTAACTTCTGTTGGAAAAGAACAGAATTTTTTAAATGGCTTTGTAAAAAACTTTCTGTGACTATAAGAGTAAGTGCTGTGGATTGATTAGATGGTAAAGAGAGGTAGAGAACTCTTGCTTGGGAGTTTCATCCAGGTTCTACCACATACTAACTAGGTGACTTGGGTGTCACTTTCCCCTTCTGAGCCTCAGACCTAGAGAAAAAAAAAGTCAGAAGAACCAATCTCTGTGACCTTTTCCCTGGTTCTTTGACCACCCTCAGGTTGATAACTGCCAGACTTGTTCATATCAATCAAGAAATGTACCCAAATCACTAAAACCTGTTAGTTTTTAATGACTGAACTGAGTAGGCTTCTCAGTATCCAGATTGATCATTGCATGGCTGGTTGTTATGACAACCAGAAACAATGCTGCAAAAGCCAAGGACTCAGTGGAGAGCAGTGGACACAACCAGAGACCCCTCTGCCATGGAAGCTTTAAAGGGGCCTGGTTGGCCCCATGGATTTGTTCTCTCCAGCCCAGAGCTGACACTGGCCCCATTAGTCTTTCTATCTGACACGAGGTTTTGTGCTTACTCATTTTACAACAGCTTTGTATTTAATCTACAAAGCAACCTTGGCTGACTTGAAAAGTCCCTTGGTGTAGCCAACCATGGCCTGTTCTTCAAGCTAAGCTAATTATTTCTTTGTTTATGAAAAATATCCATATGCCTAGTAAATTCTTGTGTCTATACATCTTTATTTTCATATTAATTTGATATGACATAGCTAAAGCAACAACTCAATCTGCCTGGTTAAGAGGGGCATACAAAACCCATTTATGGTTTTCTGATTACAAACCCCTCTTTACTTCCTCTTGAAAAGACCTACTTTTCCCTCCCATCAAAGAGAAATAATCTAGGAATCATTCCAGCCAGGCTCTCCTGCAACAAGCCACATTCCGTCAAGCAGAACGCTGGCCTCTACCACTTTCCGGTAAATCACTACATGGTGGAGCCATCTTTGCCAGTCAGAAACATTTCCTCTCTGCTTTAGCGCTGTGTGATTGGTCGTGGGTTTGTGCAGTTCCTGGCACAAGGAGAGCCTTTTCCGCCTTTGCCAGGTTTCTTTCAGACTTGCTACAGCCTGGTTTCAACTCTGGCTCAGAAACTAACCCACAAAACTACCTTCCCAATTGCTCTTTTGGCCTGGAGAATGTTGTCCAGTTTCCTGTGAAGGCCTCAGTCAAAGGCCTTGTTGTTCCCGGAGCTAGTGCCCCAGTGGGGAGAAGCTGTTGCCAACCATGTCTCCCTCACCCACCCCAGCCCTGGGGACTGTTGGGGAACTTTGAGTTCCCCCAGACCCACAGGCAGGCACCGAGAGTCTGGGACACCACTGAGCAAGGTTGCAAAGCATAATTTTGGGGATCTGAAACTCCTGACTTAGAAACTAGACCCTGGTGGAGCTGACTCTGAAAACAAGAAAGAAAAGGTTGTCAAGAAGCAACAAATAATATGGATTAGATCTCAAATTAACACAAACCAATTTGGGATTTCAGGCCACTTAGCAGGAGACCTCCTTCCATTTTCCCAAACTCCATTCTTCCCCCTGCCCATAATATACAGTGTTCCCTTTCTCAGGAAGTAATTTCTGTTAAAAAGCTTTTATTGGGCTGGGGTTGTGGCTCAGCGGCAGAGCGCTCGCCTCGCACGTGCGCGGCCCGGGTTCGATCCTCAGCACCACATAAACATAAATGTATTGCATTGTGTACAACTAAAGTAAATAAATAAATATATTTTTAAAAAAGCTTTTATTGCCCACTTTATGGAGATTTTATTCTCAGATTTATAATACTTCTCAGGCTCCATATACATAAGCCATGGGGTCTGGATTTCTGAAGAGAGAGGAGCTGTTATTTATTCAAAAGGAGACCTCAAATTTGGCCAATGCTCTGATTTCTTTAGGGGAAGACTTTTGTTTTTTTCTGCAACCAAGAAAGGGGCAATGCTCTAAATGCCAATAGGGACTGTAGTGGCTGCACCTCATGAATGAAGTCACCTCAGCATACAGGTTTCTCCTCACCCCTCTCATTATAGCTCCCAGTAGCTTGATCATGGCATGGGAGACATCAGGCCACAATATGCTGGCCATCCTCTGTATGCATTACAGTCCAAGGCAAAAAGAACAAGGAGAATGGAATCCAAACTGAAAACTCAGTCCTTACAGTCTCTCATCAGGGTTCTTACTAGAGCCTGGCAACCATTTCTCCTTCATCCTCTAATCCAGTGGTTTTCAAACTTTAGGGGTGTTGAAATCAATTGGAGCCTTATTAAAATAGGTTTCTTGTCTTATTTAGTAAGTCTGCGGTAGAGGCAAGAATCTGTGTTACTAAAAAGTTCTTAGATGATTCTTGTATTCATAGATCTATCTTGAGAACCACCGCTCTAATCCATTCCTCTCTGTGTTTCCAGAGTGATCCTTTAGCATAGGAGTGTGGTCAAATACTCTGTACCTGGTCACCATGGAATAGACTCACCTCAGCATGGCATTTGGGGTGCCACAGTGTGGTCCCAGCTGGTGTGAGCAGCCACCACCTCATACATTCCATGTTTTAGCTCTTAGATTTGTTTACCTCAGAAGCAAACTCTAAGACAAAGATTTGAAGATCAATGCCCGGAAGCTGTAGTATGGAAGGTAGTGAGTAAGACAGGGAAGGAAAGGAAAGAAAAACAAGGTGAGTTAATAAGATTACTGCTGCTGAAGCTGAGGCTCAGTCTTACCAGGAGTCTCTCAAGACTGTGTAGAACATATCTCAGAGTGGTCTTACTTGAATGAGTGAGGGACTGGGGGAATTAGCTATACTTTCTTTCTGTGACTGGTTGGGGACCACTTCTAGACCCATTAACTGCTCATTGCTTCCACTGTGCCCTGTGTATAAGTCTAGCCTCACTCAGGGAATCAGAGAAAGCTGGCAGATAGAGTTCCAGGCACTAGAATTAGTAAGCCTTCTGGTCAGGGTGCATGGGATAGAAAGAGCTGAGGATTCTTTGATGGGGCACTAATAGTTTCTACTCTCTGATCTAACCCATTCTCTTCATGTCCTGTTCTTCTGCACAGATGGGACCAAACCTACCTTCTCCAACTCGGGTTCTCTTTGTACTGGGCTGAGCCAATTCTTTGGGGCTTGGGTGGGAAGGAGCCTGGGTTATCCTTTACTCAACAGAAGTTTGTGTAACCAGATGAACTTAAGGAACCCTTAAGCAGGGGGTGGGCAGAAGGTGAATAGAAATAGTCCTGGGAGGGCTATGGGCACTAGGAGAAGATGCTGCATGGTGGGTGTTGACGTCAGTTAGTGACAAAATGGCCAAGGTCTCTTGTCGCTGCCTGAAGCAATTGCCGCTTGGAGCAACAACACCTCGGGAATAAGTTCAGAGGCAGACTGGAAACGAACAGGCTCTTTATTCTGCTAGCTTCTCTCTCTGGCTCCAACCACAACTCCAACACCATCCACACACCTACAAACACCACCACAAAATGGCGTTGACCCCGTCCTCAATGTCCCAGGCCAAGTCCCGCGAGAGCATGCAAATGGCGCCGACCGGATCCGCAATGTCCAGGGCCAAGTCTTGCGAGATCATGGAAGGTGGTAATGCTTTATGGCTCACAGCTAACCGCAATCTTAGCTATCTCCTTAATTAGGGCTCCTACATTTCCCCCCTTTTGTTTTAAAAGAGGGGATGCTCTAGGACGTCCATGTGCAACCAACATTCTTACCCGTCATTGGATAATCAAGGCTGTGCCCTTGGCTCCTGTCTTAGGTTGATATGTCGGCCACATGAGACTGTCCCGTGCGATTGTGCCTGTCTTAGATTGTCCCGCTCTGGGGATCTTACCCGTCATTGGCTACCAGCCATCCAGTGGAGCCCTTCAGGATCGACTGTGTATGATGACTAATAGCCGTCCAATTGTGGGGAGATGCTGCAGCTTTAAGGCAACAAGCCATCTGCTGACGAGCCAAGTTGCATAGTATATCAAATTCTTTAAACAAATCAGTTGCCCTGAGTTCTATCAAGTAACACACTGAGTTCTCTAGACAAATACCCGCAAGGCATTGTCCCATAAAGTCCCAAACAATGAAAGATCAAAATGTCCACTTGTTATAACATGTTGATCTAGGAGGCCCCATGCATACAGAGCAGAGGCCACACTGTTGGTGAGGTTGTTTGATGCTTGAGCAGAAGAGATGTTTGCAGCGACCGTGATCCCTGCAGCTGTAGCAGCAGCCGTCTTTTTTATGTCTAGACTGCCACCGGCAAATCTTCAGGGCCCGCTACCTAGAAACTCAAGCATCAATTATTAAAGGAAAGGCAATGCTAATCCTGCACTGAGTCAAGAGGTGAGTTGTCAAACTAAAAAATAGAATTATTATATTAGAAAATTAAAGTTGATTTCTGCTCACACCCATTGCTGCGTGAGCTCCCACAAACATAAGCTGGCAAAATATCATATTCAGAACAAAACGAAGAAAGACTGAGGGTATTTACCGCATTAAAGATAGATTAAAGAAAAGCTAAAGGCACTTTGGAAAATTAATTTGTTAGCTGAAACCCTTGAGTCTCTGTAACCTTCCATGAAATTATCTGTTGAAATAACTCAAATTAATCAGCTATAAAACAAATAAAGTTAATTACAAATAAACATTCCTATGTCAAAACACCAAAATATCAGGTTATACAGCACTCGTCATATTCTTCGCTAAAGAAAAATCCCTGGGACACCTATAAATCAAAATTGAAGGTGTCTTCACTTATTAAATTATTGACCCAAATTGAATACTCTTAAACTTAAGTGAATTAAAGTTATTTGGATCCATATATATATTTTTTTTTTCATAAGCGCTTTGTTATTTGTGACGTCACATTGGACAGACGTACAAACCTACAAACATATATTTGTGATGTCATATTTACATGAAATTTAGACAAATGCACAGACATAAAGACACATATAAAAAGAGAAAAAAGAAAAAATACAATTGTGTGCACACTAAAGAGAGATCTCCTCATCCTGGCCGGGAGGAATGACACTTAAGTTGTAAAATATTTTGAAGGACTCTTTTAAGGGAATCATTCCATAACTTCATCTTGGTCCTCTTGATTTTGTACCTTTTTTATTAATCTTGATTCCTCAACAACTTCATCTTGATCCTTATGATTTGGTACCTGCTTTATTAATCTAGATGGTATCCATATTGGAGAGGATTCGTGCTTTGGAAAAACACAAACAGATCCTCTCCCCCAAATTAATACTGGATCTGGACCCTTCCACGTACCTGAAAGAACATCCTTCCAGTAAACCAAAGGTTTATGTTGTTGGTGTGGGTTCCAATGTCTGTCTCCAGCAGAATAACCATTAGATTCTAAAGTTAAAATGTTTCAGGTAAACAGGGCAACTGCCAATCTGTCCCTAGGACTTTTCTAATTTCCTTCTTTTTGTTTTAATAACATAATTTTCAGTGTGCGGTTTGCTCTTTCAATAATGCCCTGGCCCTCAGGATTGTATGGGATGCATGTTTTATGGGATATATTGAATTTTGCGCAAAACTGTTTGAAAGATGAGGATGTATATGCAGGGCCATTATCTGTTTTAAGCATTTTGGGGATGCCCAATGCAGCAAAAGCTTGCAAACAATGAGATGTAACACCTTTAACTTTTTCTCCAGAATGTAAGGAAGCAAAAATCATGCCTGAGCATGTATCTATGGTCACATGAATAAATCGCAATTTTCCAAAACTTGGCTCATGAGTAACATCCATCTGCCACAAATGATTGGGCATTAATCCTCTAGGGTTAACTTCAAAATGAGGATTGGGCAAATGTGTCATACAAGATTTACAATCTTTTACAATTGTTCTGGCTTGCTCCTTTGTGATTTTAAACCTACGCTACAAGGTGGTGCTATTGACGTGAAACTGGGAGTGAAATAAAGTAGCTTGCTGGAGCGCGCTTTGGGTAAAAGTATAAAGAGCCCTGTTTTCTATTTGGGTAAGGGCATCAGCCTTTTAATTACCTTCATGGAGGGGACCAGGCAAGTTGGTATGTGCAGGAGCCCTGTTTGGGGAGATGGCTAAGATTGTGATTGACTATGGGCCAAGGAGATGTTTGGCTGTTGCTGCCTTCCGTAGTCTCACGGGACTTGGCCCAAGATCTCGCGGGACTTGAGCGAGATTGCTGATCGGGTCTGGGCCATTTTTTTGGTGGTGTGTGTGGTGCGTGTTAAAGTCGTTGTTAGAGCCAAAAAAAAAAAAAGTTATCAGAATAAAAAGGCTGTTTGTTTACAGTTCGCCAATAAACTTCTTCCCATGGCTTCGTTGCTCCAAGCAGCCATCGCGTCAGGCGGCAACAGGTATGTGCTCTAATATGCCCTACGAATAGAGGTTCTTTTCTTGCCCACAAAAGTTTTTGTATTTGATAAAACAATTTAAAGGCTGGAGTATGAGGTGCTATTGGTCCTGCTAGCTCTAATTTTGGGACGGCATGTACAATATAGTGGCTATCTGAAAAAATGTTCATGGGCTGCTCTCTAAAATTTTCCAGAGCTCTTACCACAGCTTCAAGTTCCACTAGTTGAGCTGATTTGTGTGCAGTTATGTAAGTTATATTTTCTTTTTTAGTGACTACTGCAGTAGTACCATTTGAGGACCCATCTGTGAATACATTTAATGCCTTAGAATAGGTTGATTTTTTATTACCTGTGGAAATATAATAGGATGACTGATACAAAAAGATAATATAGGAGACTTAGGAAGATGATTATCAAAATTTGCAGAAGTAGAGCATCTAGCTATAGGCCAATCATTATCATTGAAGCATAAATATTGAATCTGTGACAATGAATAGGGAGTAATAATAGTAGCAGGGTGAATGCCAAATATTTTAGTAGAAGTCTTAAGTCCTTGAAGAATAAGTTTAGCCACCATGGAGGTATAAGACTCAATTATACTTTTTAGAAGAGACGGGCAAATGTATCCATAATAAAGGCCCTTGTTGCCAAAATACTCCTGTGGGTGTATATTGTGAAGAAATAATAATCAATATCAGCGGTTGAGTTAAATCAAATCTATCACAATGAGCTCCTTTGATGGCTTTTTCTACTAACTTTAAAGCTTTCCTAGCATCAGGAGTCAATGTTCACGGTGAAGATGGATCAGGGGTCCCCGCGAAGGATGTCAGATAAAGGTTTTAGTTGGCCAGTAGTGAGGTTTAGTGTAGGGCGAAGCCAATTAATATCTCCTAGCAATTTTTGAAAGTCATTGAGAGTGGCCAAATGCTCCTTATTAATTAATATTTTTGAGGCCTAATAAAAGTGTCTGTAATTTCGAATCCTAGATATAATATTGGAGATCTAATTTGAACCTTTTCCTTAGCAATGTTTAGTCCATATCATTTCAAGTTTTCTGATATATCACTAAATATGGTGAATAAGACTTCTTGATTAGGATGAGCAAGCAAAACATCATCCATATAATGGAGGCACATAAGCTCTGAGTATTTATTTTTGATAGGCTGAATAACTTTATCTACATAGATTTGACACATAGTGGGGCTATTAGCCATTCCCTGCGGCAAAACTTTCCATTGATATCTCTGATCAGGGCCATTATTGTTAATAGAAGGAAGTGAAAAAGCAAACCTGGGGGTATCCAGAGGGTGTAGAGGAATAGGAAAGTAACAATCCTTTATATCAAGGGTAATAAGA
Organism: Tamias sibiricus; assembly: GCA_025594165.1. Taxonomy (NCBI): domain Eukaryota; kingdom Metazoa; phylum Chordata; class Mammalia; order Rodentia; family Sciuridae; genus Tamias; species Tamias sibiricus. Next base: position 35,934,567 of record CM046667.1, read on the forward strand.
TGGAAATTTTTTGGAATAGCTACAGGATTAGGAAGTCCAGGTTGAGTAGGGCCCATGATTTGCATGGTTTTATTAATTTCTCTAAGATCATGTAACAATCGCCATTTTCCTGATTTTTTCTTGATCACAAATATGGGGGAATTCCAGGGAGAGGTGGAAGGTTCTATATGTCCTGCTTCTAGTTCTTCCTGAACTAGTAGGTGGGCTGCTTGTAATTTCTCTTTAGATAGGGGCCACTGAGGGACCCACACTGGCTTATCAGAAAGCCATGGTATTTTCAAAATTATTTTCTCAGTGGCCCCCCAAAAAAATATCTTTTTCCTTTATGATAATGATTTCTTTTAGGGTTAAGAGTACCCTGTACCTTTTGATAATGATTTCTTATAGGGTTAAGATTACCCTGTACTTTTTGATAATGATTTCTTTTAGGGTTAAGATTACTCTGTAGATTTTCACATTTAACATCTGCAGGCTTGGTTGCAAGATGTACTCCCATTTGTTGCAAAATATCTCTTCCCCATAAAGTAACCGGTAGGTTAGGTAAAACATAAGGCTGAAATGTTCCTTTATGCCCTTCATCATCCTCCCATTTTAAAATTACCTTACTTTTCTCTGGGAGATTATTATATCCCAAGCCTCTTAAACTGGTTTCTGGTTTCTCTTCTGTAACCGCTCTGCCTACGTTCTGGCCGCTCTGATTCTTCTGACCGACCGAGTGACTGCCCGGCTGACTGAATTCTCCGTTCTCCTAACTCGGACCGCTTTCACCCAGTTATATACCTTCAGCTTTTTTTCGGGTGCCTACAGGTGTGTCACATACATATCAGGTGGAACTTATGGCTTCCAGCTAGCTGCAACAGCCCTTCCTAATTAGGGCTCCTTCATTGAAGCTTTTTGCAGAGGCCAGTGCTTGGGACATTGCCGTAGGTTAATGATGGAAGAGTCAGCTCAAGTATCTATTAGTCCCTTCATGTCTATTCCTTGGATTTTTATTTTACACATAGGCCTCCTTGAAAAATCTCGAACCCAGCAAGCCATGGGTCTCGAGTCAGTGGAACAAAATCCTCTACTGTTCCTTTTTTGAGGCATACTCATTTTAAATGAATTATGTAAATTTGGAAGGAGAAGCAGCTGAGAAATTCTATCTCCTTGATTAACAGAACTTATACTTTGGGGTGAGCTAAGCATTATTTTTATTTCTCCTTTGTAGTCTGAGTTTATTATACCTGGGGTCACTTGCAAACCGAATAAGCTTTTAGGACTTTGCCCGAGAATAAGTCCTATAGTCCCTGAGAGAAGAGGTCCCCTGACACCTGTGCGGATCAGTTGAACCCCCATTTCAGGTGTTAACACTATTCGGGCGGTGGAACAGAGGTCTAATCCTGCATTTCCTCCTGTTCCTCTGGCGAGGGAGTGGATGTGTAGTAGAGATTGTGTCGGGGAAGCATCTGAGTGGATGCTTGAGGATACTCCTCCTCCAATGCCTCGTACATTTGTGGGCCCCGGGGCATTGGGCCCCGTGCCCCGTTTTTTGAATTCCTGGACAAATGATTTCCATAGATGTCAAATTTTGAATGGCATTTATTGGCCCAATGATTTCCCTTTTTACACCTGGGGCAGCGGCCTGGGGCACGGTATGAGCTTGTTCTTATTTCTCTTTGGGTATTTTGCCCAGAATAGCCTGATTGATTATGATAATTTTGCCTGGAATATCCTGATTGATTATAATGTCTAGGTTGAGCCCTTGTGAAATTTTGAGGGGAAGCACCTCTCATTGCAACTGCAATCACATTTCCTGTAACAAAGGCGTCATTTATATCTTTACATAGTTGTATATATATGGAAAGATCCTTTTTATTTCTCCATGGCCTGATGGCTTCCTGGCAATATTTATTAGCATTTTCATATGCTAATTGAACAACTAATGGCATAGATTGATCAACGTCTCCAAACAATCTACCTGCAGTTCTCAAAAGTCGATCAGCAAAGTCAGCATATGGCTCATTAGGTCCTTGAATCACTTTTGACAAGCTACCTTGTAGATCCCCAGGTTCTTGTAAAGTTTTCCATGCCTTTAAGGCAGCTGCATATATCTGCGCATATACACCTGGGACATAATATTTTTGAGCCTGTGAGTCTGCAAACTGCCCCTCTCCTGTGAGCATTTCTATATTATGGTCTCCAAACCCTACAGTTGTGTTTCTTTTAGCTGTTCCTACACAAAGTTCTTGAAATTGCGATCGCCAAACCAAGTATTGCCCCCCACTTAATGCTGCTTTACATAGACTTTTCCAGTCTGAGGGGGTTAAGCTAAAGGTGTTAAGGGACTCCAGCATACTCAACGTGAAAGGAGCTTGGGGTCCATACGTCATTACTGCCTCTTTGAGATTTTTTATTGTTTTGATATCTACTGACTTGTGGACCCTCTGTCCATTTTCATTTTCAAATACTGGCAGTTCCCAATGTATCTGTGAGTTACCCTCGAGAGTGCATAAGCACTCAGAAAGACTTTTTATTTCTGTTTCTAGGGTTTGCAAACGCCTAGTAATACCCTTCATATTTTCTGTAATGGATTCCACCCATGGGGGAGTAGGGGACACAAGTGGTTCCTCTACTTGACGGTCCTTTTCTTTTTTGATTTCTTTTTGTTCTTTTTACTGGAGACTGTGCTCCCAGAATCACCTTTTGATTCCTCTTCACTACTATCACTTTTACTGGCATCCTGAATTTCAGCTTCTAAGGAGAGTACATATTCTTCGACTAATTTCAATAAGTTTCTGATGGCTTTTGCAGCTCTTACTTTTGAATTTACACCACTACTCTTCTCACTGGTATTAACTGACTCAGAGGCTATGCTTTCTTGATCACTTTCCTCACTATCCACTGAGTCTGCGATATCAAAAAACTCATCCATGGCTCTTATTATCTGGCTTTTTGTTATTTTTGCACCCATTTTTTATAAATTTCTTATTTCTTACCTGCAGACCGAACTCCCCATATGGGCCACCACTTTTCGCTGCCTGAAGCGATCGCTGCTTGGAGCAACGACACCACGGGAATAAGTTCAGAGGCAGACTGGAAAATGAACAGGCTCTTTATTCTGCTAGCTTCTCTCTCCGGCTCCAACCACAACTCCAACACCATCCACACACCTACAGTCTCTATGGACAGAGTCTTTTGAGATCACCTATTTGGGATAAAACTTGAATCTTTTTGCCTTTTTTAGGTCAACAATGGCCACCTGCCCTTCAATGATCTTTAAATAGAATATAGGAGAAAATGATGGAATTGGACCATCCTGTTATCCCAAATGAGTAGTCTCAAGGAATGTATGCCTAGCTGGTCCCTAGATGTCTTTAAAAAGTCCTGGATGTGGTTACTGTGACTGTACCCTGATACTTGCAGAAAGTGTCACTCCTCCCAAGTACTGAATGACCACCCCTTTCTCAACCTATCTTTGCTTCAGGCATTCAGCCGAAGGAATTAATTCCTTGAGAATCTAATAGCATAGAGCACCAGGATCTTCAACAAGTTGAGAGCATTCTCTTCTTCAATTTTTAGACAGAGTTTTTGCTCTTCCGCTATCAAGGTTATGAGAGTGCAGATTTATGGGTTGCTCAAAGAGACTAGCAGAAGCAAATATGTATGACATTGGTTGTGTGGGTGGGCAAGAAAGACAAGAAAAATAATCCACTGAAAATTCTCATTTAATATTACATGGTAACTTAACATTCACTATATAAAAATGTCTTTTTTTTTTTAAATAAAAGTATGGACATTTTTTTTCCTGAGGAATTTCTGACCAAAACCGTCTTATGCTCATAAATGGTCATGGGTAGCTGGTTCATGTTCTTTTTCTAAAAAAAAAAAAAATATTTTTAATCACAGTTGAAGTGATATATACATGAACTTTGCAAGGCATAAAAAAACATAATTTACTTGACATGATTTGGGGAGAAAAACTGAAATATATTAAACAATCCTCAACCACATTATTTAGAAAGAAGAAAATCAGAGACACTAATTGCCCATGATGGCTATTTATACAACGCACCACTTGAGTGAAGGGATGCTGGCTGGTCTTGAAATAGGCAGCTTAAATTTGATCCAGAAGGCAACCAGTGGAGCCAGGAAAGACACATAATTTGGAGGTGACAGATTTTCTCTGTTAAAGTTCAGCTATTGAGATGATAAAGAAACAATAAGAACAGGCCCTAAGTCTAGTTCAAAAACATTACATAAACTACCATGTGGGAAAAGTTTATCCCTTTTCCTAATTCATTCCCCTACCTGAGTTCCTTCCTTCAGATGTCCACCATCCTGTGGTTGGTCCCTAAATGCCCCAAACTCAACTGGGAAAACTCCTGCTCCAGAACAATCTTTTCTTTCCTGTACATCAACCTAAACCTACCTGTTTGGTATCTTAACCATCAAAAGTTTTATGTGTGTCAAATTAGCCACCAACTATAATCTAATAAACAAATTACCATGCAGGCATCAAGGTCTAATGGTGGCACAATTTCCTGCCTCAATCTGAGTATCACATAGGGAATCGTGATAGGGAAACACATTCCGTGGCCAAATCATTTTGTTCGTGGTGTTTGAATTAAAGGATTTCAAGGGGAAAGGTCTATCTTCATATTCTACCAAATATATAGGCTTGCTTGAATATGTAAAAATAACAAGTCTAAGGGGGTTACCTTAGAAATTTCAGTTCTGTTTAATTAGAAATATATATTTCCACGGTGAACTATAAGTGCTGGTTTCTATTTCTCAAATCAGTCCTTTAGGCAGAATGTAATTGGTGTCTCTAAACCTTGAAGTATTTGTTTTGACTCACTGTCAGGCAATATAAATTGTCATCAGAGTAAAAGATGGGTCAACATAGCCACTTAAAAGACATCCAATATGTGTCAATAGTATAGAAGGTTCACCCAAATTCTTCAAAAAGGCCACAGGCCCACTCCCAAGTGACCTTCACACTCAAAACACTATCCTTTCACTCCCAAAGATGTTGTAGCTAATGTCAAATAGAATCACTTTGGGGGAGGGAATGGAATCGAAGCTCAACTATGGAGCACTAGTAATATACCATGTACCTTAGTATGGGCAACCATCAATCTTTATTGGCTTTCTCATCTCAAAAGCTTGTAACATGGCTATCATCATTCTCCTTTCCTCCAAGAGAACCCTCAAAAAGAAAAAAAAAAAAAATCCGGGGCTCGGATGTAGCTCAGTAGCAAAGCGTCTGCCTTGCATTTGCAAAGCCCTGGGTTCAACCCCCCAAAAAAAAAAAAAAAAAAAAAAAAAAAAGACAAAGAAAAGAACCCCACCAAGAAAAAAAAATCCTTGTTACCTAAATTAAAAGTGATAGAACCCAAACTGGTTTCATGCCCCATATGATTTCATTGAAAGAAATGGTTCTTCAGTGTCATTCCCAGACCATTGGCATTAGCATTACCTAGAAACTTGCTAGAAATGCATGTTCTTGGGCCTCCCTCCAAACCAACTCGATAAAAAGCTCAGAAAAATCTCAAAAACTTGGAGAGTTGCATTTTAACAAGCCTTCCCAGTGATGCTGATGCTCCTTCAAGTTTGAGAACCCCTTCCCTGACCACATTGTTTCTCACATGCCATGACCATTTCCAGTGATGAGCTAGCCACAGCTGTGCCCCTACCATAAGTGTTTAATCCTTATAAACCTAGAGACAAGCCCACTCCTCTGTAAACACCCTGTTCTCCAATGAGCTCTTTCTCCTCTGAGCCTCAAAAGCCGGCATTGCCTATAGAATCATTTTGCCATTTATCACTTATGTCTTATGACAACTGGAGCCTCAAACTCTTAGACCTTTGCACTGACTTAATATTTCACACTTGTCTTCCACTTAACAGTGCCTGACAACAGTGGTTTGCAGAAAGCAACAAGCTTCATGAATATTAGTTTCCATGATGAATGACTTTATCAGAAGTTTTCTTTTTTTTGGGGGGGGGGTACCGGGGATTGAACTCAGGGGCACTCAACCACTGAGCCACATCCCCAGCCCTATTTTGTATTTTATTTAGAGACAGGGTCTCACTGAGTTGTTTAGCACCTGGCCATTGCCGAGGCTGTCTTTGAACTCGCGATCCTCCTGCCTCAGTCTCCTGAGCCACTGGGATTACAGGCATGCGTCACTGACTTTATCAGAAGTTCTAACAATCACTTTGTATACTGCAGGAACACCAGAATACTCTTCAATCTGGAGAGCACCCATTGAATGACAAATGAGAATGTGTCCTCCTCAAGGCCACTATTTCCTAAATACTAATGAGCACATGGGAAAACTGGATAGCTACATGTAGAAAAAGGAAATTAGACCCCTATCTTTCACCCTACACAAAACTCAAATTGAAATGGATCAAAGACTTAGGAATTGGTCCAGAAACCTTACAACTGCTAGAAGAAAATATAAGGTCAACACTGCATCATATAGGTGCTGGCACTGACTTCCTTAATAAGAGCCCCAAAGAGCAAGAAATAAAACCAACAATCAATAAGTGGGATGTAATCAAACCAAAAAGCTTCTGCACAGCTAAGGAAACAATAGTGTGAAGAGAGAGCCTACAGAACCAGAGAAAATCTTGTCCATCTACTCCTCTAATAGGAAATTAATATTCAGAACACACAAATAACTCAAACAACTTAGTACCACACACACACACACACACACACACACACACACACACACATATATATATATATATATATATATATGTATGTATATATATATATACCCTCCACAAGTAACCCAATCAATAAATGGGCAAAAGAATGAAACAGAAACTTCTCAATAGAAGAAAGACAAAAGGCCAATAAATATATGAAAAAAAATATTTAACATCTCTAGCAATCAGGAAAATGCAAATCAAAACTACATTAAGATTCCATCTCCAGTCAGAATGGCAATGATCAAGAATACAAACAATAAATGCTGGTAAAGTTGTGGGGGGAAAGTTACACTTGTACATTGTTGGTGGGACTGCAGGCTAGTACAACCAGTCTAGAAAGCAGTATGGAGATTTCTCAGAAAACTAGGGATGAAACCACCACATGACCCAGCTATCCCACTCCTGGGTATTTTCCCATAAGATCTAAAATTGGCATACTACAGCAATACAGCCACCTCAATGTTTATAGCAGCACAATTTACAATAAAAGAACCCAGATGCCCACCAATAGATGAATGGATTAAGAAATTGTGAGATACACACACACACACACACAATAGAGTTGTACTCAGCCATTAAAAAGAATGAAATTATGGCATTTACTGGTAAATGAATAGAAATGGAGAATATCATGCTAAGTGAAATTAGCCAAACTCAGAAACTGAAAGGTCAAATGTTTTCTCTCATATGTAGAAGCTAGAGTAAAATAAAGGAAAGGAAGGGGAAGGACAAGATTACATAAAGAACCAATCAAATACAAATTAATAGATGAGCAAAAGTAAGTCTAGTAGAAGGAGAAGAGGGGAGGATGGCAGGGGAAAGGGAGATGGAAAAGGGGCAATCATGAACTGAAATCAATTTCCATGCCTATCTGAGTTTGTTGGGGTGAACCCATCTACTATGTATAACCATAAAGATCTAACTAAAAAACAAAAATAAACAACTAAATTCTAATAAGCACATAAACCATCTGAAGATCTTGTTAAATGCAAATTTCATTCAGGAGGACTGGGGTTGAGCCTCAGATTTTAAATTGCTACAACTCCCAGGTGATGTCAGTATTACTGGTCCACAGACCACACTTTGAGTAGCACAGCCAGGGTGCAGGAGATCTCAAAGGATCTGAAAACTGTGACACAAGATCAGTTGAGGTGGGGACCTATGTGACTGTCTTTGGATATTTGGAGGTGAGGAATACCTTCACACTTAGCTGGCCTAAGAGCCATGAGGGGAACTATAGTACGTTTAGAAGACTTCAACTAGAGAAGAAGTTCTATATAATCAGAATCTTCTCTACAGTAAATATATTACCTTGAAATTTCTGTGCACTGTCCCTGCCCGAATGTCACCAGCCCTGGAAGTGTTGCTGCAAATGAGGGACCATTAGACAGAGGAATCCTGAATGGGACAAGTTGGATGAGATGGTCCCAGGGCAATGCAACATCAGGATTTAATTATGGGGCTAGGGTGTGGCTCAGTTGTAGAGCACATGCTAGCATGCGTAAGGTCCTGGGTTCTACCCCAGGCACTGCAAAAGAAAAAAAAATTTTCTTAGCATACAATCATTTGTATATTGTCCTATGGTTTTATTTTATTTTTTTTGTATTGGGAATTGAACCTGGGGGTGCTTTACGACTGAGTTACATCCCAGTTCTCTTTTGTTTTGAGACAAGGTCTTGCTAAGTTACTGAGGATGGACTTGAAATTGTGATCCTCCTGCCTCAGTGCACCCATTCCCAGTCACCAGGATTACAAGCATGTACGATTGCCCTACTTCTCCTATGATTTAATAAGACTCCTGTCTATAATCTCTATTGCAAGTATCATTCTCCATTTCATTATATGTGAAGATGTTTACATTTTGTAATGTTTTTATAACCGACAGGACTTTATTACAAAATTCTGATTGCTGTGCTATTTCTCATTTCTTTCTGATTTTATATTTGTAATTTTCTTCCTTGAGCATTTGGTCTTGGCCTAATTTATAGAAACACTTTACACTCTTCTTTTTAAATGAAAGACCGTGGATTCATTTATCTTTAAATACAATGTTATTCATATTCCATACATGTTGTAGGGTTTGTTTGAGACAGGGTCTCACTCTGTTGCCCAGGCTGGCCTTGAATTCCTGGGCTCAAGTGATCCTCTTGCCTCAGCCTCCTGAGTATCTGGAATTACAGGCACATACCACTACACAGGGCTAGGTGTTTCTTTTTTGTTTTTACAACTTTATTGAAATATAATTGATACATGATAAACAGCATTAATCTACTTTCTGTCAGCATAAAAAAGTTTGTATTCTTTGGAAATTTGTATAAATGGAATCATACAGAATGTGTGCTTTAATTTCTGGCTTTTTTTCACTTGGCATGTTTATTTTGAGATTCATCTATGTTGATGGATGTATCATTTGAATATACTACAATGTATTCATTTACCTGTAGATAGAAATATGGTTGGCTTCTAGATTTTGGCTATTATAAATAAATCTGCTATGGCATTTATATGCCAGCCTTTGTATATAAATGAGCTTTCATTTCTCTTGGGTTAATACCTAGGCATAGAATGACTCTGAAGATGTATGTTGAACATTTTAAGAAACAAACTATTTTCCAAGATGGTTGTACCAGCCTACATTCTCACAGAGTGCACCAGTGACTCCCTACATTGCCAAAACTGGCTATGATGTAATATTAGATTTCTATTAGGTATGTATGGGAATCTTGTTATGGTTTTAATGTGCCTTTCCCTAAACTATTCAAGTTGGACATTCTCTTTAGTTTATTTGCCATCTGTATACCATGCAATAAAATGTTGAATACAAGTGATAAGCTTGTACCTTCTAGATGCTTCCTGATCTTAGAAAAAAAGCAGTCTTTCATCTTTATGTATGATGTTAGTTTCAGGTATTTTTTTTGTAGGTGCTTCTTATCATGTTGAAGAAGTTCCCTTCTTCTTTGCTAGGATTTTCAAATTCAAGAATTTTGGATTTTGTCAAAATTCATTTATAAAAATTCATTGAAAATTATTTTCAATTTTTGATCTGCTAGTGATGATGATTGGTTTTTGAATATCAAACCAATTGCCATCCTAAGTTAAATTTTACATGGTCATAATATACTATCATTTTTAAAGATTACTGGATTTATTTTTCTAAAATTTTATTAAGAAATCTAGTATGAACTGTAATACATACTACTATAAATAAAAAATTTTAAAAAAGAAATTCACAACATTTAAAAAAACGAAAAAAAAAAAAAAAAAAGAAATCTTTCATCTGACTACTCCTATAAACCCAACTATTCAGGAGGCTGAGGCAAGAGGATGGCATTGAATCTGTAGATAAATTTGGAGAGAACTGCTCTTGATGAATGCTTTCACTTTTTCTATATCTGAAAAAGTCTTTGCCTTCCTTAATTTTTTAAAATTAAACCTTTTATTTTTATATAATAAATTCACATATAGTTATAAGAAATACTACAAAGAAATCTCATGTATCATTTCCACAGTTCCCCCAATGGTAAAATATTTAAAAACTATAATGCCATATCACATTCAGGGTATGGATATTGACAGTGAATACACAGATTTCCATCATCACAAGGGTTCTTCATGCTGCCCTTTTATAGCCACACCCATTTCCCCTCATCTCATTCTCCACACCACCTGGTCACCTCCAGCAACCACTGATCTGCTTTTCATTTTTATAATTTTGTCATTTCACGAATGTTCTGTAAATTAAATAATGCAGTGTTACAGTTTGGAGCTGGAATATTCTTCAAAGGCTCATGTGTTGAAGGCTTGGTCCCCAGTGCAGTAATGTTTAGAGGTAGGGCTTTGGGGAAGTGATTGGATTATGAGGCCTCTAATCTCATCAATGGACCAGTCTGTTGATGAGTTCATAGTTGAATGGACTATAGAGAAGTGAAAGACACTATAGGAAGTAGGACCTAGTTGAAGGGAGTGGATCCTTGGGATGCACCCTTGAGGACTTATATCTTGCCCATCTTGTTCCCAGTTCCCCCCCACCCCGTCATGACCTTCTTCCATGATGTTCTACCTCTCCATAGGCTCAGAATCAACAGAGCCAAGTAGCTATGGACTGAAATATCTGAAACCATGAGCCAAAACAAATCTTTACTCCTTTGTTTTTACTCAGGTATTTTGTCACAGCAATGAAAATCTGACTAATGCATACTGTATGTAACCTTTTGGGGTTGGCTTTCTGTATACAGCTTAATTCTCTGTAGACACATCCAGGTTCTCACACTGCATCAATAATTCACTGGCTTTTATTGCTGAGTAGTATTCCACAATATGGATGTACTGCAGTTTATTTAAACATTAACCCATTGTAGGACAGCTGGGATGTCTGAGTTATTATGAATAAAGCTGCTATAAGCATTTCTACATAGGTTTCATACCCTGGAATGAAACTGCCATCAGCAAACTATTCTCTCTCATCCATTCTCCCACAGACCCATTTATCTTTCCAAAAAGTCAATTGTTTCTCCATAAGTACCCTTTCTCCCTCCCTCTAATAAGTCATTTATTCTCCCAGAAGTGCCCCTTAATCCCTTTCTATCTCCTGTGAAGATGGAATATAAACTTTAAATTCTAACTGCTTCCTTAAGTTACAATTCTTTGTGAGCACTCATGTGTATGTACAAAATTAAATATGTTTTTTCCCTCTTGCTAATCTGTCTGTTTCAGTTCAATTTGCAGGGGTCCAAACACTGAACATAAAATGGTAGAAGAAACATTTTCCTCCCCAAAATAGCTAATAATCTAACAAAGAAGGTAAAATGGAACCATAACAAAAATATGATTAATCCAAAGGAAGAAAGAAAAAAGATAAAAGGAAAACAATAAAAATTGAACAAATAAGAAATAATAGCAAGATGATAGATTTAAATCTAACCACATCAATAATTAAATTAAATCTAGGTAATGTAAATACACCAATTAAAAGGCAGCAATCATCACATTGTTTTAAAAAACAAGACCCAACCAAATGCAGTCTACACTAAAGGTATTTCAAATATAAAAAATACACATATGTCAAAAGAAAAAGGAAGAGCTGGGCTGGGGATGTACCTTAGTGATACAGCACAGTCTAGTATGTGTAAGGCCCTGGGTTCCATCTCCAGCATGACAGAAAAAAATAAACCATGGTAATATCAATGAAAAGAAAGCTAAAGTGGCTTTATTACCATATAATATAACTTTTTCATGTAAAATATTATTTTAATCATTGCTGGAAGCTCACATATCAATCCAAAGAGTGGCCTCAGATGAGGGGTCTCAGAGGTTCAATACCTTTGTCAGAATTCTCTCTTCTTTTAATTTTTTCCCTACATTTTGCATCTTCTGTAAGTGGTCAAGGTCAACAGGTCATAGATGGCCTGGGATGTCATGGCCAGAAGATTGTATTATGACTCCATCTTTTTATTTATTCACACAATATACATTTAAAAATTTTTTTTAGTTGTCAATGGACCTCTTTATTTATTTATATGCAGTGCTGCGAATTGAACCCACTGCCTCACACATGCTAGGGAAGCACTCTACCACTGAGCCACAACCTCAGCTCCACAGACAATATACATTTTAAGGCAAAGAATATTACCAGGGATAAGGAAATTCATCATATAATGATAAAGGGGTCAAGTAATCAAGAGCACCTATCAGTCCTAAATGTTTATGCAGGTAATAACAGAATTTCAAAATATATGAAACCAAAATTGAGAACGATGACTATAGTCAGAAATTTCAGCACAATCTAAGTATTCAAACAAGTAGAAAGAAAATTAATAAGATATGGAAGATATGAACAACTTGACTAAATGGACACTTATAGAACATCCCACAAAAAAATATATAGAATAACACATCCTTTTTCAAGTGCACATAGTATATTAATCAAGACAGGCCAGGTCTGGGGTTGTGGCTCAGTAGTAGTGTGCTCGCTTAACATGTGTGAAGCACTTGGTTTGACTTTCAGCACCACATATAAATAAATTAATTAAATAAAAGGTCTGTCAACAACTAAAAAAAAAAAAAAAAAGAGAGGCCATATTCTGGGCCTTAAAACTAGTTTAAATGAACTAAAAATATGTGTCATACAAGTATGTTCTCTGACCACAGGGAATTAAATTAAAAATTATCAGAAAGAGCTGGGTGCAATGGCGCATGCCTGTAATCCCAGCACTTGGGAGGCTGAGGCAGGAGGATTGCGAGTTCAAAGCCAGCCTCAGCAATGGCGAGGCACTTAGCAACTCAGTGAGACCCTGTCTCTAATAAAATGCAAAAGGGCTGGGGATGTGGCCCAGTGGTCGAGTGCCCCTGAGTTCAATCCCCGGTACAAAAAAAGAAAAAAATTATCAGAAAGATCCTTGGATAATCCCCAAATATTTGAAACTAAATAGCACACTTCTAAATAACCTACAAATCAAAGGATAAATCAGAGAAATAAGAAAGTAACTGAGCAATCGAATGAAAATGAAAACACAGTACATCAAAAATTAGTGGGATATGATCAAAGCAGTATTTAGAATGGTTTCATAGTACTGACATTAGAAAAAAAAGACTTTGAATCAATGACTTTGGTTTCCAATCTAAGAAACCAAAAAAGAAGAGCAAATTAAACCCAAAGTAAGTAGAAGAAAGAAATGATAATGATCAGAGCACAAGCTGATGAAACAGAAAAACACTAGAAAAATTTAGCAAAATGACAAGCTTCTTCTTTGAGATCAATAAAACTGATTAATCTCTAGCCAGACTGACCATGGAGAAGAAAAGAATAGAGAAGTTATAATATCAGGAAGAGAGAGATGACATCATTAGAGATCCTTCAGATAATAAAAGGAAAAAAATGAATATTAATGAACAACTTTAAGTCAATAAATTAAACAGACAACATGAAACAAACAGACTCCTTTAAAGACTCAAACTACCAAACTCAACAGCATAAGAAATATGTAACCTGAAAAGCCCTACATTGGACTGAGGGTATCGCTCAATGGTAGAGCCCTTGCCTAGCATGGGTGAGGCCCTGCATTCAATCCCCAGCACACACACCAAAAAAAGAAAAATCCGTGTTTATTTTTTTTCTTTTTATTCTAAGTTGTTATATATGACAGCAGAATGTATTACAATTCATGTTACACATATAGAGCACATTTTTACATATCTCTGGTTGTATATAAAGTATATTCACACCATTTGTGTCTTCATACATGCACTTAGGGTAATGATATTCATCTCATTCTACCATTTTTATTTTTTACCCTTTTGCCCTCTCCCTTCCCCTCCCTCCCCATTGGCCTTTCTAGTGTTCCTCTAATCTTCCTATGCTCCCTGGCCCAACCCCACTGTGAATTAGCCTCCTTATATCAGAGAAAACATTCGGCATTTGGATTTTTGGGATTGGCTAACTTCACTTACCATTATATTCTCCAACTTCATTCATTTACCTGCAAATGCCATTATTTTATTCTCTGTTATTGCTGAGTAATATTCCATTGTGTATATAAACCACATTTTCTTTATCCATTCATCTACTGAAGGGCATCTTCTGAAAGAGAAACAAGGAAAACTACCCCATTTACAATAGCATAAAAAAAAAAAAAACTTGGGAATCAACTTAACAAAACCCCTGTATTTATTAAAGAAGTTGAGGGTTTAGTTTAAACAAATCTTCCCACAAAGCAAACTGCAGGTTCACATGGTTTCACTGGTTTAATTCTATCAAATGTTTAAGGAAGGAATAATAAAATACTAATAATAAAATACTAATTCATGGGGCAGGGGTTGTGGCTCAGCAGTAGAGAGCTCACCTCACACATGTGAGGCACTGGGTTCAATCCTAAGCACCACATAAAAATAAAAACAAAATAAAGATATTGTGTTCATCTACAACTAAAAAATATTTTAAAAATACTAATTCATAAACTCCTCCATAAATTTGAAAAGGAATATTTCCCAACTCATTCTTTGAGGGCAATGTAATCAAGAAACCCAAACCAGACAATGACAAGAAAACTGCAGATCACTATCCTTTATGAACATAGGAGAAACATTTTACACAAAACTTTAACAAATTGAATCAAATGATACATAAGAAGTGTTAGACAAAATCGGGCTAACAGGCCATACCCCCAGGTGCCCTAAATTAGCCACGCCCCAGGTACATTAGGTTATCCTGTAAGCCTGAGCTTTGCCTTCCAGGAAGTGTCCATCTCTTGCGAGAATCCACCTTTGGTGGGCTCCAAGTTCCTGCCCTCAATCCCGAGAATACTCGCCTCTCCCGGGTATTCACTCTCGAGCGGGCTCTCCCTTTCTGAGCCAATCCCAAGCGTACAAGTCTCACTTCCGACCTCTGGCAGCCTATGGAGTCAGGGGTCCTTTGGACCACCCAAGTCGCTATTTAAACTCCCACCAGGCAGGAACTCATCCCTTTTTCCCCTTCGCCTTCTTCTCGCCAGCTTCCCCTTCCCCTTCTCCCCTCTTCCCATTCCCCTCCCCTTCCCCTTTTCTTCCTTCTTTGCCCCATCCACACCTGTCTCCTCCCTCTCTCCACGTGTCCCTTTGGCGTCTCCTCAGGCCATAGAGGCCGGTTAATAAACCCTTTTTACTATACGGCGGTCCTGGTGTGGATTTTTGCCCTTCAAGAAGAATAAAACATCATGACCTACCAAGGTTTATTCCAGCAATGCAGTTGGTTTGACATTTTTAAATTAAGGTCATTTTCAAAAAAGAGTGGGCAAAGGGCTTCAGTAGACATTTCTCAAAAGAAGATACACAAATGGCCAAAAAACACATGAAAAGATGCCCAACATTATTAGTCATTAGAGAAATACAAATCAAAACCATAATGAGCTACCAGTTTATACTCACCAGCACTTCTATAATAAAAAGGGAAATAATAAGAATTGGAAAGGATATGGAAACACTGTAACCCTCCTACATTGCTGGCTGTTATGTAGAAAATAGTTTGGCAGTTCCTCAAAAAGTTAAATGTAAAATAATCCTATGACCTAGCAATTCTATTCTTAATATATATACTCAAAAGAACTGAAAACTAGTACTCAAACAAATACATGTAACACATTCATAGCAGCACTATTCACAATAGCCAAAAGGTAGAAACAATCTAAATGTACATTAATGGATGAGTGGATAAAGAAATTATGGTACAGCCATAATATGGAATATTATTCAGTCATGAATAAAGAATGAAGTGCCAAAACATGCTACAATATGGATAAACATCAAAAACATTATACCAGTTGGGTATAGATCAGGGATAGACCACTTGCCTATAACACATGAGGCCCTGGGTTTAATTCCATCACCATACACACACACACACACACACACACACACACACACACACACAAATGCTAAGTGAAAGAAGTAAGATTCAAAGGTCACAAATTATGTGATTCTATTTACATAGAATTCTAGAATAGGTAAATTCATAAACACAGAAATCAGATTGGGGTTGTCAGGTTCTGAGGACAGGATAATATGGAGTGACTGTTTAATGGGCATGGGGTATACTTTGGAGTTGGTGAAAATGTTTTGGAACCAGAGGTAGTGGTTTTACAACTGGAAATGTACTAAATGCCACTGAATTTTATAATTTAAAGTGATTAATTTTATGTGATATGAATTCCACCTCAATAAAACATTTTAGAAATGCTATCATTTACTATATTAACAAAATTTGAAAAAAAAATATGATCATTTCAATAGATATAGCAAAAGCATGACAAAATCCATTACTGATTGCATCTTTCAGTACAGTAGGAATAGAAAGGAGCTTCCTAAACCTAATAAAAGGTATCTAACAAACCCTAGAATAAACATACTCAATGAGGAAAAACAAAATACTTTCCCCTTAAGTTCTGTGAGAAGAAAGGGATGTCCACCCTCACAACTTTCTTTTTTTTTTTTTCTTTTATTCTAAGTTGCTATATATGACAGCAGAATGCATTACAATTCAACATTACACAGATAGAGCACATTTTTACATATCTCTGGTTGTATACAAAGTATATTTACACCATTCGTTTCTTCATACATGCACTTAGGGTAATGATATCCATCGCATTCTACCATGTTTTTTTTTACCTTTTCCCCCTCCCTTCCCCTCCCTCCCCATTGGCCTTTCTAGTGTTCCTCTAATTTTCCTATGCTCCCTGTCCCAACCCCACTGTGAATCAGCCTCCTTATATCAGAGAAAACATTCAGCATGTGGATTTTTTTTTTTTTTTTTTTTTGGTACCAGGAATTGAACTCAGGGGCACTCAACCACAGAGCCACATCCCCAGCCCTTTTTTGTATTTTATTTAGAGACAGAGTCTCACTGAGTTGCTAAGTGCCTCAGCATTGCTGAGGCTGGCTTTGAACTCGCAATCCTCCAGCCTTAGCCTCTCAAGTGCTGGGATTACAGGCGTGCACCACCTCGCCTGGCTGGCATTTGAATTTTTGAGATTGGCTAACTTCACTTAGCATTATATTATCCAACTTCATCCATTTATTTGTGAATGCCATTATTTTATTCTCTGTTATTGCTGAGTAATATTCCATTGTGTATATATACCACATTTTCTTTATCCATTCATCTACTGAAGGGCATCTAGGCTGGTTCCATAGCCTAGCTATTGTGAATTGTACTTCTGTAAACATTGATGTGGCTGTGTCCCTGTAGTATGCTGTTTTTAAGTCCTTTGTGAATAGGCCCAAGAGTGGCATGGCTGGGTCATAAGGTGGTTCCATTCCCAGTTTTGCAAGGAATCTCCATACTGCTTTCCAGACTGGCTGCACCATTTTGCAGTCCACCAGCAATGTATGAGTGTGCCTTTTCCCCCACATCCTCTCCAACATTTATTGTTGTTTGTGTTCTTAATAGCTGCCATTCTGACTGGAGTGAAATGAAATCTTAGAGTAGTTTTGATTTGCATTTCTCTAATTGCCAGAGATGTTGAACATTTTTACATGTATTTGTTGATTGATTGTATATCTTCTTGAGAAGTGTCTGTTCAGGTCCTTGGCCCATTTATTAATTGGGTTGTTTTTTTTGGTGTTAAGATTTTTGAGTTCTTTGTATATTCTAGAGATTAGTGCTCTATCTGATGTGCATGTGGTAAAAATTTGTTCCCAATTAGTAGGCTCTCTATTCACTGCACTGATTGTTTCTTTTGCTGAGAAGAAGCTTTTTAGTTTGAATCTATCCCATTTATTTATTCTTGATATTAATTCTTGTGCTATAGGAGTCTTATTAAGGAAGTTGGGGCCTAATCTGATGTGATGGAGATTAGGGCCTACTTTTTCTTCTACTAGGCGTAGTGTCTCTGTTCTAATTCCTAGGTCTTTGATCCACTTTGGGTTGAGTTTTGTCCACCCTCACAACTTTCATTCAACATTGTACTAGAAGTTATAGCCAGTTCAATAAAACAAGAGAGGAAATAAAAGGTATACCTATTTCAAATGAAGAAGCAAAACTTTACTTATTTATAGACTAACATCAGCGATGTAGAAAATCTGATCATCTGTGATCATCTATGTAAATTTTCCATATAAAAAGTCTAATGCTATCTACAAAAAAGCTGGAAGACTAGTAAATGAGTTTATTAAGATTAAAGGACATAGCTGGGCGTGGTGGTGCACGCCTGTAATCCCAGCACTTGGGAGGCTGAGGCAAGAGGATTGCGAGTTCAAAGCCAGCCTCACAATGGCAAGGCACTTAGCAACTCAGTGAGATCCTTTCTCTAATAAAATACAAAAAAGGGCTGGGGATGTGGCCCAGTGGTGGAGTGCCCCTGAGTTCAATCCCCAGTACCAAAAAAAAAAAAAAAAAAGATTAAAGGACACAATGTCAATGTATGCAAATCAATTTTATTTCTATTTTCTAGCTACAATAATAAATTGAAATTTTTAAAAATTAGCATTAACACATAGGAAATACATGCAATATCTATATACTAAAATGTACAAAACATAGCTAAGATAAAGAAGCCTTAAGTAAATTAAGTGATATGCTGTGTTCATGAGTCAGAAGACTTTTTATATATATATAGACATAGATATATAGATCTCTATTGATATAGATATTTTATATCCTATTTAGAGGCAGGGTCTCAATGAGTTGCTTTGTGCCTCACTAAGTGGCTAAGGCTGGCTTTGAACTTGTGATCTCCCTGCCTCAGCCTTCCAAGCTGCTGCTGGGATTAGAGGTGTGTGCCATCACACCCAGCAGACTCAATATTTTTAAGATATTAATCCTCCTCAAATTGATCTGAAGATTCAGTGCAAACCCAATCAAAATCCTACTGGAATTTTAGTATCAATACTAAAATTCCTATGGAATGCAAATGGTCTATAATAGCCAAAACTACTATGCAAAGGAGAACAAAGTTGGAGAATTAACACTATGGGTTTTGAGACTTATTATAAAGCTACATTAAACAAGCAGTGTGGTTGTAACAGACATATAATTTGAGGTAGGATAGAAGAATTTTTAAAATAGTCAGAATAAAAAAAAGGTAGAAAAGAGACATAAAGTACAAGGAAATAAAATTTCAATTGAGAAAGTTCTGCATACTTTTCCAGTCCTGTCACTCTCTAAGCCAGTCTCTTTCCCAGTCTAGTCACTCCCAAATTCCTAGAAAAATCTGTAAATCTTTTTTTTTCTTTTTCTAATTATTTTTTAGAGCCTTATAATAATACATAGTAGTTGGGTTAATTCTGACAAACTCATACATGGATGGAAACTGATTTCAGTTCGTGATCCCCTCCTTTTAAACCTGCAAATCTTAAAGTTAACTGTAAATTTATTCATTTATGATAATCACCTTGAACATTGTGAATTACCCCCCCCTAAATAGAATAAGCAAAAAGAGATATGATATCTTGAAGAATCTATAACTTAGGCAAATTTATAGCTCTATTGATCAGATAATGAAGACCATGTTGGCCTGAGGATCCTGAGATTGACCTTATCACTAGAATCCATCTTGAGATTACCAGACTGATATCATTTCTACATACCTTCCCATACCCACCTCTCACCAAGATTCCTTTAAAAGAAGAGCTGGGAACCTCCAAACCACATCTCTCACTCTCCAGATGGCCTGCATTCTCCCTTGAATGTGCCTCTACTCTCCTAAATAAGCCTCTGTCTGGCAAGTGCTT
The DNA here is from genome assembly GCA_025594165.1 of Tamias sibiricus. NCBI lineage: Eukaryota > Metazoa > Chordata > Mammalia > Rodentia > Sciuridae > Tamias > Tamias sibiricus. The sequence continues at coordinate 35,954,475 of CM046667.1, forward strand.
AAATTCCTTTCCATCACATCTGCAAAGAACTCTGCTGGTCCTGAGTCAAGTTCCCCTTCTTTCTGGGAATTCCTCAGAACCTTCTCTGGAGACACCTGTCCCCCCTGACAAATCCAGAAAAGAATATATTAAAAGACTTCATCGGAATAAAAAACTTTTGCCTGCCCCCTCCCAAAACAAAACAAAAACCCTGTTAAGAGAATGAAATGACAGAGTTGGGGAGAAAATCTTTGGAATTCACATATCAGGTAGAAGGCCTAAATCCAGAATAATAAAGCTCTCTCAAAACTTGATGAGAAACAACCACACAATAAGACACTACTGTTGTCGTCTGAAGCGATGGCCGCTAGGAGCAACAAAGCCGCGGGAAGAAGTTCAGAGGCGAACTGGAAACAAACAGCTTTTTATTCTGATAACTTTTCTCTCTGGCTCTAACTAACAACGACTAACACGCACCACACACCACCAAAAAATGGCGCTGACCCGATCAGCAATCTCGGCTCAAGTCACTCGAGATCCCGGGCCAAGTCCCGCGAGATCCCAGGCCAAGTCCCGTGAGACTACGGAAGGCGGCAATGCCCAAATCTCCATGGCCCATAGTCAACCGCAATTTAAGCCATCTCCCCAAACAGGGCTCCTGAACACTACTACACACCTATTAGAATGACTAAAATTAAAAGGACAGACCATACCAAGTATTGGTGAAAATGTGAAGGAAATTGAACTTTGTACAATGCTTTAAATATGTGTAGTTCAAGCCAGGTGTGGTGGCACACAACTGTAATCCTGGCAACTTGGGAGGCTAAGGCAGGAGGATAGCCCATTCAAGGCCAGCATCAGCAATTTAGTGAGGTCCTAAGCAACTTAGTGAGACCCTGTCTGAAAATAAAACCTAAAAAAACATCTGGGGATGTGGTTCAGTATCCCCTGAGTTCAATCCCCAGTACAAAAAAACAAATGTATGGGTGGGTGGGTGTAATTCATTGTATGTCAGAGAGGCTGGGTTTTTTTCCCCCTTTTCAAAATTATTAGATGGTAATATGCCAGGCACTGTGATTCTCAGACAACATGTTCTTCCTGGGTAACCTTATCCAGACTCACAACTGCCATCCATACTCTGGTGATGCCACTTATTTGTTCCACAGGCACCTTAGCTTAGCATGCCTTAGGCAGAATTCTATATTTTCTCTGATCTTTCCTAGTATAGTGAATAGCAACACTATCTGCCCAGCTGTCAAAAATAACCCAATCAAACTGGGCATGATGGCATATACCTGTAATTACAGAGATTTGGGAAGCTGAGGCAGGAGGATATTAAGTTCAAGGTCATCCCGGGCAACTTAACAAGACTTGGTCTCAAAATAAAAAACAAAAGGACTGGGGATGAAGCTCAGTTGGCCAGGGCCCCTGGGTGCAACCCCAGTACCAAAAAACAAAACAAAACAAAACAAAAAACCCACAACCCATTCATAATTTTGATTTTTTCATCTCCCTCATCTCCAACATCCTGAATGTGTTATGAATCTCTCCACTTCTCACCAACCTCACCAACATTACATTAGTCCAAACCATCCATCATTTCTCTGGCAATAATCTCTCCTTTTTTTTAATTTAAAAATAAATTTTTTTTAGTTGTAGATGGACACAATACCTTTTTTATTATTATTATTTTTATGTGGTTCTGAGGATCAAACCCAGTGCCTCACATGTGTGAGGCAAGCGCTCTACCACTGAGCCACAACCCTAACCCTGGCAATAATCTCTTAATCAGCCTTCTCATCACCAAACTTGCTTGACACTTAAAGTTCACACGCACACAAAGCAGCCAGAGATTTTAAAATATAGCCATGATCTTTTCATACCCAATATTAAAACTCTTTTAGTAACTTCTCATGCTGCATCTTAAAGCTCAAACTCTTTAAGGTGAGTTATGCACACAAGGTGGCCCCCAATCTCCTCCCAATTCCCCTCTGCAATTGTCCTCTCTTGCCACTTCCTTTCTCCCTCTGCTGGCTCTGGTGATTGTTAAAATTGGGGATATCTGCGGCAGTCTGAAATGGCTTTTGGGCTCCTGTTCTGTATTCCATGGGTGTCCTCACAGCAATGAAGAGCAGTGGAGACATAGGAGACAAAAAGCAAGCAAAAGTAATTTTTCCTTTTTGAGTCATATGTTCTTTTACAAGCAAAGTAGGAAAAAGGAAACAGAGATGACTTTGGTGGAAGAATTTGTAAAGGAGAATGCATTTTTTGTGTTTTCACCAAGCTACAGCTCCACTGGGCTTTAATATTATAGTGGGGTCATAACAAGAATTTCCTCTATTGTTGGCTTTACACAGATGCAAAGGGGTGCTCAGGAAGCTGGGAGATTGATGAATAGTTGGTTTGATGTATTTGAACCATTCACCACTTTGAGTTAAATGTGCATATTCGGTTCAAAATAGACAATGGGGAGGGGCGGTCCCCCTTTCCTTCTCTAACTTGCATAACATCAGGCCTCACTGCTTTAACTAATGAGTATTTAGAAGTAAAGACTCCTACTGATTCCAGCCAGCCATTAATTCTCTGCTTGCAGAGCTACTGTGGAGTTTTTCATCAGTCACATTTTTTAGCCATTACCAGTTGCTTCTGAGCAGTAGTGCTGACCCCTGGATTCCAGTATATGTCACACATCAGACATATAATGGGTTCCAAAGTCTCCTTGGAAGGATTTTACTGGGCACCTGGAACAGACACAAAGATGCACATTCTGGTCACTCTGTTGACAAAGGTGTCTCTGTTGACAAAACTGTTAGTTTTGGGGAATGTAACTGACTTTGAGTGAAAAATGTATATTTAAATGGATATGTAACCTGGTAGAAGGCAGCGGGGTGGAGGTGAACTGCAAAATTCTCTTAAACTAATCGCTCAGTCAGCACTACCCTTTGTAATAATGATGTTTGCTCCAGGTTTATTATTTTGCTCAATAGCTTCATTGATCTTGCCTCAGTGGGCTTTCCATTTTTACACATTATATTCTCTTGGGAATTGAAAAGCACTGTGTCTCTGAAAATGCTCAGTCAACTTGAAAAGACTCATTTTTGCAAAGGTCTTAACCTGCCTTCAGCTTGAAGTGATTCAGACTTTGCCCAAGCAAACATGAAGGCAGAGAAGCATCACTAGAGTATCTATTTCTACCATCATTTAGAAGCTGTTTTTCTGAAAGGTCATTTACAGACAAATTGTGAAGGGTGGTCAAAATTCAGGGATCTGTTCTCATAACTAAAGAGAATATACATATAATTGGGAATAGAGCAATTCATTATTTAATGGATTCTGCATTATTCAATGTCATAAATATTTTGTGGGAAGGCCTACTATTCCATTAAATCTCCAACTATTAAACTTATAATGAGCAAAATCATAATGTGTGGAGGAAGGGGAAGAAACACATAGAAAAGGCCATGAAATAACTCCCATTCAAATTAAGATAAATCCAAGTTGGAAAGGCAAGAATTTCATGGCTTTTCTTTTTGAATTTGAGGGAATTTCATTTTATTCATCAATAATTCTCTGCTATTTGAAAGAAGTAAGGGCAAATTAAATAGCTTAAGCCCATGACTGAGGGATCCAGAAAGACTAGAAGCTCTTCAACCCCAAATAACAAAACTTCAAATAGCATAGCATTAAAAAAAAAAAAAAAAAAAACAAGAATGGTTATTTGACATTAACTGAATCAAAGGCAAATCACAGAATAAAGTAGGCAAAATGTTTAAACTACTATAAAGCATGATATTTAAAGTGCTCTGCATCTCCTCTCTATTGTCTAAAAGTTTAACCATTTTAGTAAGTACAAAGTCAACCAGCAGACTTCTCCACATTACTTTTCAAACGGTTAGGTAACAGGCAAAAAAGGGAATAAAAGGGCAAATTAACACTGCAAATTAGTCATCTTCTGACAACATCCATATTTCACAACAGTGACTCAGCAAACTATTTAATGTGAACTTCAACGGCTTTTAATTAGTTTTGTAATGAAAAGACCTGATTTGATTTGGACTTAGATTTGACTTTATCAATCATTTCCACAGTTCAGAGAATACTAACAAACAATTAGTTCTTAGGACAAAAGTTTGCCTATATTAACCTTCAACCCACCCAGACATCCATAGGCAGCACTTAACTTTTCCATTAAAATGAGAAAATGTCAGGAGCTAAAAATATAAGTCTATGCAAAGGTGTGAAACTTCTTTCCAAATTATTACCTTGGAACAATGACAATAGTTAGGTTTTCTCTTTTTCAGAGGGAAGATTACAGGCAGAAATCCCAGCCCTTCTCCCCACCTCCCCCAAAGATTTGAGTCACAGGGCTTCTTTGTACTGAAAACCAGTTATCTCTGCTTGAAGCTTAAGTAGAATGCATCAGTATTTTGGGACCACCTGGAACCAAGGGGGGCTGGGAGCCTTCCAGATGGATTGTAAGACAATTCATCGATATTTACATAAGGAAAATAAATGTTTTTCCTAAGATAGCATGTCCTTTCAGTATCTTCAGACCACCAGCAAGAGAGGGAGGTACAGAAATTCTATTACATTAATAGTCTTTGTTTTTATGGCTTTGGCATTTATTAACTAGTGGGAGCTGTTTATTGGGTCATAAACTTTACTAATGGGGATATTATCTCTAAATTATAAATCTCCTTCAGTATATGGCTTAGTTATAAAAAGAATAATTATTTAAAGTGTCTGTATGGCTGCAATGTATCATGTTTATCGGCAAGATTCCTATAATGGCTATTTCATTGTTTTGTGGGCTTGAACCAGGAATGATAAGGGCACTAACACACATCTATGCAAGAGAATAAGCAGTTGTTACTCCTAAAACTCAGGAATGTTCTCTTTGGTTTCCTTCCCTTTCTTTTCTCCTTCTGCTTGCTTCTCAAATGAAGTACATTACAAGCTGGTATAAGGACTAAATTATCTATATATTTTAACTCCTGAGGAAAAGATAACCAAGTAAAGAGTTGAATAGGTAAGTGACAGATGTGTCAGCTTGAAAAGTTCCAGGAAAGTGTCATTGTTCTAAAAGCTTGCTCTCTGGGGAACAGAAAATCTTAAAGTGACAAAATGGCTTGGCACTGTCAGTTGTCTTCAAAAAATATAAAAATCCTGGGACACAACTCACATAGTCAAAATTAGGATTTATGGGTAGATACTTCTAGTATTTAAATTGAATATACTGGTTCATTAGAAGTCCTGTGGAGTCTATTTTAACAATGGTACATGTGTAATTAATTATCCTAGATGGTTTATATAGGAAAGTAGTTTATTGATTAGCTAAATTTAAAAAAAAATGAAAAAGCCATTGTTGTTGAGCAAAATTGGTCCATCTGAGTGCTAAGAAGCCAGCTCACTTCTAGGCAAGATGCTACAAATATGGAATGAAAGAATAAGGAGACAGGCTGGGCCCCTGAAATGTCATCAGCATCTCTTCCTCTCCTCAGAGCAGCCACTGAAAAGTGACTGGTGTAGTCCCTTCCTGACAGGGTTGTGCCATCTCTGAGAACACTGGGCATATGGATTTATGATACCCAGCATGCAACAATGAGGATTCAGGTAGACTGCGGAAGATTTCTAACATTGAGGTCCCATAGGTCTATGGCCATGAGTTTTAGTCAAATGTAGACTGTATCACAAGAGTTGTGCTGAAGAAAAATGAAAATAGAACCAGGGAGATGTACTTTTAGAATATTTCAACTTCTGGGCCTGGGGGCTGTTGGTATGCATGTAAAATAAACCAAAACAAATCCTTGAAATCTTCAACATTCACATCCTTAAATATTTTAGACATAATACACTTTTGGTCATACTATAATTATATACACATGCACATATTCCTAAGCTAACAAGCTGACTTTAGATTCAAAAAGGGCATTAAAAAATATAAACACTGCATGTTTCAATTTTTCACCCAAGTGTGTGTGTGCTGGCAGGGAGGAGGTTCCTTTCCTTCCTATAACTTTACTAATTTCAGAAAATAAATACATTCACTCCAGAGAGGTTAAAGAATTATTTTGATGAGGTGAGTTGCCATAAAACTTAATTATATAAGTAATAAACACATGTCAAAAAGATTTAAAAAATGTTTACTATAATCACAACTTATTGCTCTGATATAATTTGATTTTAAATTGTCATATATAGCTGTCAAAAATCATTTTCTTTTTGTATTGCAATAAATCAAAATACATTGGATGGAAAAATTACCATGAGGTTCTTTGGTATTCATAAATCATACATACAATAAAAATGTTCAACATTTCTTTAAATGGCATTTTTAATAGTGCTGGTACATTAGTAATATAATATGATGCTCTGAAAAACTAAAATGACAAACGATTAATTGTGGTTTATGGATTTCTATTCAATATGAACCTTGTTTCTTTTTGCTTTTAGTGAAATTATATCTACTAAAATAAACTTGGCAAAATTAGAGCAGTACACCAAAGGAAGATGATTCAAAGTGTCATGGTCCCTCCTCCTCTAAGCCATACACATCCCTCAAAAGGTCTAGGTATCTAATGCATTTCACAGGAATAGGTGATGGCATTCCAAGCCAAACATCTTCACATTTCTAGGAAAAAACAAAGATGGATACAATTAGAGCCACATTTCAAAAGACAGTTTTGAAAATTCAACATCAAGTTGTTTCTTGTCTTTTGGTAAACAGTTTATTCTCAAAACATAATTTTTTGCTGTCCACTTCAGGATCATGAGGACTTTGGTATATCAGATCCTTCCCTCCCCACTCCCCTCTCTCTTCCAGTGCTGGGGTTGAATCAAGGGTTTTGTGCATGTTAGGCAAATGCTCTACCACTGAGCTACATCCCCAGCCCTAACTTCTGTATCTTGATTCTTCACTTGCTGCCTCTATTAGAATTACAGGTCCACACTCTGCCATATGACTGCAGACCCTCCCATGGAAGAGGAGGAATATTTTCCCATCCCTTGTTTATATGAATGGCTGTGGCTTGTGCACTGTTAGTGCTGGCCTGCTATACTTTTGCCACCACCATAAAAAGAGTGTGGCCCTAGATACTGCTGGTTCTACAGGAAACCAGGCCTACTTGCAACCTGGAGCCAAGTCCAGCTACAGCCATCCAAGCTCACCTGACTTATAGGCCCATGGACTCTTAAGAAAACATGTCTTGTGAACCACTAAAATTTTGGGAGTTGTTTGGTAGACAGCACTATCGTAGTGATAGCTCCTGCTATACTTTACTAAGAACTCAACTTTTTTTTTTTTTTTTTTTTTTTTTATAAATGTTACTGGGAATTGAACCCAGGGCCTTGTGAATGCTAGGTGAACACTCTAAAACTGAGCTATATCCCCAGCCTTAAGAACTCAATTTTTAAAATTCAAACTGGTAGCTGTACTGGCAGCTTGGATCCCATTTCTTCAATAAGCTGTTAAAAGAGCACTAGATTGCTCACAGTATCCTTTTAGTGATATGCTACCTTATATATACAGTCATGTGCTGCATAACAGTGTTTTGGCCAATGATATACTGCATGCATATCTGACAGTGATCCCATACTATCATAATGGAGCTGAAAAACTCTGACTGCATAGTGAAGTCATAGCTGTCATGATGTTGTGACATGCCACATTACTCATATATTTGTGGTGATGCTGGTTTAAACAAACCTAGTTTGCTGCCAGTCAGATAAAAGTATAGCACATACACTAATGTACATAAGTATGTACAATTAGTACATAATGCTGAATAATGATAATAAGTGACCATGCTAAGGGTTTATGCATTTGCTAAAATTTTAACCATTAGAGTGTACTTCTTCTACTGAAAAGTTTATTGTAAAACAGTGTACCATGTTACACTATGGCAGCCTCATATTTTGTGTTTACCATGCCTCTTGATTCCATCATTTTCTTTTGGGCTTGATTTAATCTCACATCACTTTATTCATTAGGGCTCTAGAGTAATAGCCTATACCATATGTGCACATACACACACACACACACACACACACACACACACACACATACACACACACACCATATGGCTCAGGAATATACTAGCAGTAACATCTAAGTTTGTATAAAGCATACTCTTAGGATGCTCCTACAACAGTGAAACCACCTAATGATGCATTTCTCAAAATGCATCCCTGTCATTAAGTGACATATAACTGTATGTATGTGTATATATATACATAAACTTTTGCATATGCTACAATGGTCAATTAATATTTATGTTAACAGAGGAAAAGTCCACAACTATGGTTGCTTATATTTCTATTATCAAGGTTAATTGCATTATATAAAAGGTCCTATTTCTTTTTTCTTTCTTTCCTTTTTTGTTTTGTTTCTTGTGGTGCTAGGGATGGAACCCAGGGCCAGGTGCATGCTAGGCAAGTGTTCTACCACTGAGCCCCACTCCCAGCCTACAAAAAGGATTTTAAATCTCCACCAGTTTTACATTATGTATCCAGAGTCACAAGGTGTCACGGAAACACAGGAAAAGGCTCAATAAATCTGAATTTTGGAAGCACACTGGGTCAGCAAGGTTTCAGTTGAGTCTTATGGGATGAGGAACATTTCCGCAGGGGGTTAAAACACTTAAGGGTGCTCCAGGCATAGGAAATAAAATAAGCAAAGGCCTGGAGACCTCAGCATCTATTTTCAAGAAAGAATGAGTAACCCAATGTGGTCTGGAAGGGCCTTCTGAGCTAGTTTACACTTGAGACTGTAGTGAGAAGAAGCTACTGGTGGGTCTTGTGCAGAGGAACAGCAGGAATGTGATTAGAAACTGATTAGATAACTTGCTGGATGTACAGTGAGTAAAATGAAATAGAGAAGTCAATCTGATGGTGAATATGATAGTCCTGAGGAAAGATGACTGCACCATAAGCCAGAACAGGGGAAGCAGGGCTGGAGAATAGAGGCTATATCTGAAAGATTCTACTACAGAAGAACACAGAATAACAAGAAAGCAAGATCTGAAATGGTGATAAAAGAAAGAGGTGGTAATATGGTTTGAATCATGTACCCCACAAAAAAGATAATGTTGAGGTCCTGACCCTCCAAATCTTAGAAAGTGACTTTATTTGGAAATTAGGTTTTTTTGCAGATGTAATCAGGTCATTTAAGATGAAGAAAATGAGATCATATGTAGTAGAGTAGAACATTACTCCAATAAGACTGGTGTCCTTAAAAGAAGATGGCCACATGAAGACAGAAAGACACAAGGGGAGAATGACATATGATGACAAAGGCAGAGATTGGGATTATGTAGCTATAATCCAATAAATGCAACAAGCTATGAGGAGGCAAGAAAGGATTCCCACACAGGTTTCAGAGGCAGTGTGGCCCTGCCAACACCTTGAGTTTATACTGCTAGTCCCAGAATTGTAAGATAATAAATTTATGTTTGTTTGAAGTCACCTAGTTTGTGGCACTTTGTTAGGGTATCCCTAGTAAACTAATACAGGTAAGGATGGTTTTAAGGCAAGAGAAGGAAATTAGACAGATATGAATAGGAAAAGAAGAGCTCAAACTGTTTGCCAACAACATGATCCTACATTTAGAAGACCCCAAAAAACTGCACCAGAAAACCTCTAGAACTAATAAATGAATTCAGCAAAGTAAAAGGATACAAAATCAACACTCATAAATCAATCCTATACATCAGTGATAAGTCAGCTGAAAGAGAAATTAGGAAAACTATCCCATTCATGATAGTCTCAAAAAAAAAAAAAAATACTTGGGAATCAATCTAACAAAAGAGGTGAAGAACCTCTAAAATGAAAACTATAGAACACTAAAGAAAGAAACTGAAGACATTAAAAGATGGAAAGACCTCCTATGCTATTGGATAGGCAAAATTAAAATTGTCAAAATGGCCATCTACAACTTTAAAAATACTTTTTAAAAAAAGAATACAAGTAACAAGAAATGTTGGTGAGGATATAGAGGAAAGGGTACACATTATTGGTGGGACTGCAAATTGGTGCAACTACTTTGGAAAGCAGCATGGAGATCCCTCAAAAATCTAGGAATGGAACCACTATTTGACCCAGTTATCCCACTCTTCAGTATATATGAAAAGGATTTAAAATAGCAACACAATTCACAATAGCTAAGCTATGGAACCAACCTAGGTGCCCTTCAAAAGATGAATGGATAAATAAAATGTGGTATATATACACAACAGAGTATTACTCAGCCATAAAGAAGAATGACTTTATGACATATGCCAGTAAATGGATGGATCTGGAGACTATCATGCTAAGTGAAATAAGCCAATCCCAAAATACTAAAGGCGAAAACATTTCTCTGATATGTGGAAGCTAACGCACAATAAGTAGGGAGGTGCAAGAATAAAAGTTCAGTGGAGTAGACAAAGGGGAATGAAGGGAAGGGAGGGGAATGAATCTGACATAACTTTCCTATGTACATATACACCACAGTGAATATCACCATCATGTACATCCACAAGAAATTAATTAAAAAAATAACTATGGGCAAATGACAGAACAATCATTAGATGGAAGGGAAAGGGGGTTAGTGGAAAGGAAGGAGAAGGAGAGATACTAGACTAAATTAGAAGAAGATATATTCCATGCTTTTATAATTATGTCAAAACAGATTCTACTATCATGTATAACTAAAAAGAACCAATAAAAAAGAATACTAAATTTAGTAATAGTTGACAGTGTCCATATTGGTTTCCTAGGGCTGCAGTAATAAATAACCATAATCTGGGTGGCTTAAATCAACAGAAATTGATTCTCTCATAGTTTAGGAGGCCAGTAATCCAAAATTAAGCTGTATCAAACAGGATAGGCCAATGCCCCTCCCCTAGCTTGTAGAGGCTGTTGACCATCTTTGGAGTTCCTTGACTTGCAGAGATAACACTGTAATTTCTGATTCTGTGTTCACATGCTATTCTTTTTTTAAAAAAATTTATAATAGTAGTATGTATTATAATTATAATGCACATATATAGCATCTTTTTACATACAACTGTTTGTATACAAAGTATATTCGTACCATTCAGGTCTTCAATCATGCATTTAGGATAATGGTATCCATCTCATTCAACCACCTTTTCTTTTTTTTTCTTTTTTCCCCCTCCCTCCCCCCCTTGCTCCCTCCCTTCCCCTCCCTTCTCTTTGACCATTCTAGTGCTATTCTTTATATGTCTCTGTTCTTTATGTGGCTATCTTATGAGAACTCCAATCATTGGATTGATGATTACCCTAATCCAGTATAACCTCATTTTAATTGATTATATCTACAAAGATTCTATTTCCAAATAAAGTCACATTCCAAGGTTCTGGGTAGATATGAATTTGGGGAGCAGGGGAAATATGCAACCCAAAGGAATAGCATAAGTAAAATAAGGAAAGCAGGAAGTGAAAGAGTTAAAAGAAATTTCAGTGGAGAAATAAGGATCAGAAAGAGACAGGATGTTCAATTTGGGACATTTTTATTTCAAGTTCCTATAGGACATCACAGTGAAGATTCTGGTAAACACCTGGAAATACAGTTCTCTAGAGCACAGAGCTCATGTCCAGACTGTGCAAAGATGTGAAAGTCACTGGACTATGGGTGATCTATAAAATTATGGCAATTGATAATATTGATGTGGAATCAGAACACCAAGTACTGGCCACTTTAAGGCCCAAAATCTTAGTTTAAGTGATGATTTATGATGATGAACTAGTTGAAAATTTTTGCAGGGTTATAGGAATCTTGTCAATATCTAATACTAATAAGACCTTTTTTGATATTTAGTATATGACAGAAATTCTTTTAAGTGTTTTACAGGAATACCATTGTTAATCATCACAGAAAGTCCCCAAGAGAAAGATGATATTATGATGCCTGTTTGTAAAAAAGAGAAACAAGTCATAGAAGGATGAAATAGCTTATCTAAAACTAAACCACCAGTCAGTGGAGGAGCATAGACCCTAACCCTAGCTGTGAGGCTCCAGAGCTATGCTTATCTACTAGGCTGTCCTCCAAGATGAGCAATAGAGTGGGCCTGTTCAGAAGAAGCTAAAACCCATCCTACATAGCTGCATTTGGTTCTGTCATTTTCAGCAAGAAAAGTTAAGTAGAAAACAATATTCTTGAATTGAAACTCTTTTTTTTTTTTTCTCAAGAATGCCGCCTCTCAGAGACTGAGGCCAATCCAACAACTAGCAATGTAAAGAAGGAAATGACCCTTCTGACTCCTTTCTAAAGGGTGCTTTGTGTAATTCATATCATATGGAAATTAGTGAAATGGCCTTCCTCACACCAAAAGGTAGTGAACCATTGTGAACATATTAAGCAATATATTTTAATCAATGAAGGCTGAGATCAAGTCATTCAACACATTCTCAAAAATTTGATTACAAAATTCATGTCAATTTTTGCTCTTAAGTGGTATTTTCTAATTTAATCTTGTTATAGGGGAATGGTACAAACATCCAGATTCAAAATTCCTATCCCCTGATAGGTATTTTTTAAAGTTTTTAATATGAAATGAATAAAACACATATAACTCATTTAATTATTGATGGGCTTATTCAAAAAATGTATCCTCTAATGAAACAAGTCAGTACTAGAGGATCCTCCCCAGAACTTATTCGTTTTTTGAACATGGAATCATGATTTACATACTAATAATAAAAAGAGAAGAAATAGAAGAACTTATACTGGAATAATAACTCAAGAGTTTGGAAATAAGAATCAAATTTATTAGTAATAAGCCAGACTTGGACAAAAATGAAACTCAAGTAAAGACCTAGGAGGTTTGAAATTAAGGGTAGTTTAAAATTAAAAAAGATAAGAGTTTATTTCTTTAAATCCTGACTGCTCCCCACAAGCACCCTCAAAGCCTTCCTGACTACTCTGCTCCACTATACTCTTTGTTTAGAATCAATATCACTTCACTTGATCATTTTCCCTTTCTCCAGGTTCTAGATGGGAGTGAGTTTTTCTGTCTCAAACATTTGATAAATGCCACAGACACATTTACAAGCTTCAGGAACCCAGGATCCATCCACCTGCCAACCCCCAATGTTAGGGAGATGTCCTCAGGCTACCTGAAAATAGAATAAGGCTTTCAGAGGCTTAGGCAATAGAGTGGGACATCAATAAAGTAGAAGGAAAGATACGTTTTCCATAATTTTGTCTATAATTGGATCTACCTAAAGGAATTGCATGGTTGGTCCCTTTGTAATATAAGAGGATTTGGGCAACATAAGAAATCCCTGCCAGGTGTGGTGTGGTGGTACAAGCCTACCTATTATCTCAGAGACCTGGGAAACTGAGGTTGTAGGATCCCAAGTTCAAGGTCAGCCTTAACAACTTAGCAAGACCCTGTCTCAAAAATAAAATAAAAAGGGGGATACAGCTCAAAGATAGAGTTTGAGGATGTAGCTCAGAAGTAGAGCACCCCTGAGTTCAATTCCCAGTACTGCTACTGAGTTCAATTCCCAGCTACCACTATTGTTCTTTTTTTTTAGGGGGGGGGGTGGTACTGGGGATTGAACTCAGGGACACTCGACCACTGAGCCACATCCCCAGCCCTATTTTGTATTTTATTTAGAGACAGGGTCTAACTGAGCTGCTTAGGGCCTTGCTTTTGCTGAGGCTGACTTTGAACTCATGATCCTCCTGCTTCAGACTTCCAAGCTGCTGGGATTACAGGTGTATGCCACCTCGCCTGGCCCACTGATGTTCTTTCTAATAAATCTGTACATGTACCAAACATTATACAAGCTTTATGAAAATCTGGGCAATGAGTTAAAATACTGACCTTTTATCCATCCTATATTATAAAATGCAAAGAGAACTCCAGATCATGTGTTTTTTCCCAGAAGAGCATGTAAGGTTTTATTTGTTTTTTGATTGAGATTGAACCTGAACCATGGTAGGCAAGCACACTTATCACTGAGCTACATCCTAGCCCACGCATATAAGTTAAGTGGGAGTAACTGCATGGTCATTCTACAACAGGGGGGGATTCATCCACATAAGTTGATCCCTCCCATTCCAGATGAAGATGATCCTGCTTGTGTCTCTGCAAGACAGGCCCCTGGCAGTATGGGTTTGAAATCTATGTGTCATAGGCTTTGCCAGTGCTCCTTCCTACCCTCTCACCCTTTCCACTTGGTCAGACACCAGTGTTCTTTTGGCGTTGAGATTCTCTTTGGCCTCTGAGGCCTACTTTGACGGCCTCTGGGACAAGCAAAAAGTGCCAGGGAATTATTTCCTTTCCCCCACTTTAAGAGCAGTCCTCAACCAATGACTGAAGGGAGTTGACAGATGAATAGGGCAGCTTCTTTGCACTTTGGATGGGATAACTCTGAGGAATATGTTGGCTACTGGATCCCAACATTTCCTAGCAGCTCTAAGCTCCAGTCATCCACATTGGTAACTGGTTTGATAATGTGCCCTTTAGTAGCTCCCTCCCTTCACTTTCTCAGTACTTCTAATCCCTTCCTAATGGTTCTTTCCTGCAAAACTGTATAGGCTCAAATCCTTGTCTCCAAGTTTGCTTCTAGAGGAAATCAGATGCAATATTGCATGTATCAAAATTAAGAGCATGTTGCCAGGCATGGTGGTGCACACCTGTAATCCCAGCGACTTGGTGGTGATTTACATAAGTGTACACATGTACAACTATTCCTCAGGCAACACTTAAGATCTACGCAAGGTGCCAGGAGCAGTGGCACACACCTGTAATTCCAGTGGATTGGAAGGCTGAAGCAGGAGGACTGTGAGTTCAAAGCCAGACTCAGCAACTTATCAAGACCCTGTCTCAAAATAAAAAATAAAAAAGGGCTGCGAATGTGGCTCAGTGGTTAAGTATCCCTGGGTTCAATCCCCAGTGTGAAAAATAAATAAATAAATAAAATTTAAGAACATGTCTGTGGCCAGGCGTGGTGGTGCACGCCTGTAATCCCAGCACTTGGGAGGCTGAGGCAGGAGGATTGTTGAGTTCAAAGCCAGCCTCAGCAATGGCAAGGCACTTAGCAACTCAGTGAGACCCTATCTCTAATAAAATACAAAAAAAGGGTTGGGGATGTGGCCCAGTGGTTGAGTACCCCTGTGTTCAATCCCTGGTACCCCCCCCCAAAAAAATCATGTCTATGAAAGTCACAGCACAGCTTGGAACAAAGCAACTTTCTGGCAAACTGTGGGTGAATCCAGAGTCTCCAATGTGACTTCCAGATAAAGAGACAGTGCCCAAATCTCAGAACAAAATTAAATGTAATCTGGAGTATTGAATAATATGTGCCACACAGCATTTTCTGGAAGAGGAAAGAACTATGAAATACAGAATGACATTCAATGATATAAAATTGTAATTCTAAAATGACTGGGAAACATCATCTCTGAGAGGGTCCTATGACATATTCCAAGCTGGCTGTCACTAGAACCACTTAAGATGTCAAAGAAGTTGGCAATAAATTACTTGTTCATCAATGGTTTAAAAAAAAAAAACTGTAGCTGCCGATCTGTAAAAAAATCACACACCCTTGAAATGGGAAGCAAAGATGGCACTGGATGAAAACCCAGTAAACAGCAGCTGCCCAGCGAGAATAGCAAAGCTGTGTGTGAGCTAATAGGCCCTGGATTTATTTGCTTTGACATTTTTAAAAGGAAATTTAATTGGATTATGTCTTCTTTTAGTTTCAAATTTTTCTACTGTAGTACTGGCCACCAGATGCATGAGGGGAAAAGATCGGGAGCCAATTAAATTCCACGCTTCACTGAAACAAGGTTATTTTTATTCTTCCCAACTGCAAGGCTGATAGAGTCATGTTAGTGACTTCATCATGTTACTCCCTTCTACTAGCTTGGAAAAGAATGTTTCTATGGAAAATATTTATGTATTGTAGAAAAGTCCAATAGTAGTATATATGAAATCAAAATTCTGGTTTTCTTGGATTTCTTAACTTCTAATAAGGGTGACATGACCTTAGAAATAATCAAATTAGGTACAAAAATATAAAAAACAATTAAATCTTAGCAAAGCAAATTGAAATTCATTTTGGGAACAGGATCTTGCAAATACTTCTTGAGATAATCAAGAACATTCTGATAATATAAGGAAAAGCTCATATATAAAGCAAAAAGATTGGGCTGGGGTATATAGCTCAGTAGAAGAGTGCTTGCCTAGCACATGTGAGGCACTGGGTTCAATCCTCAGCACAGCATAGATATAAATAAAATAAGGTACAACTAAAAAAAATAGAAACAACAAAAGATTTGCTAATAACCCTACCCATTTCTGTCTTATCACGGGCAATAGCAATTTTTCACTTTAACTTCCCTATGCCCTAGACAAAACTTCAATAGAACTGTCATTTACATGTGAGTGTAGCTAAAAGAGAGCTGTCACTTCAAAACAGAAAAACCTTCCTTAGAAGTACATTATAAGGAAAGTAAGTTTTCAAGGAAACATGAAATTTTTGAGCTTTAGTGATAGCCTTATGTGTACAATTCTAGTACATGTCATCCAATGCTTCAGATCATATTAGATTACAGAAGCAGCATCTCTGACTAGGTTATTGCTCCATGTTAGGTAGTCACCATGTGTTTACCAGATATTTTTTTTCAATCTAATGAAAATGGATAATGGCTTCTTATTTTGATTCTTAAATTCAATCACAAATACTAGAAATAACTGCTCATTTTAAAAGTTGGCACTAGCCCCTAACTATATGTACCTTACCTTTAGGAATGCCTCTGGAGTCTTAGCTTCCTATTTACAAATTGGGAATGATGTTTATTTGGGCAAAATGTTAAGACAATAAAATGTCACAGGGCATTCTGTGCTCCAAATGCCAAAAGGAGATCCTCCACAAGCAAGATGTTCAAAGATTTATCCCAAGGTGTACCCAATCACCCACTATTTCCCATTGCCAAAGCCATATATTATCCTGTTGAGAGAAAGAGGGAGCTTTAGAGCCAACTGCTAATACTTTTGCAGTTACAGTGCTCGTAAAATGAACCCATGTCCAATTTTCCTCAGAAATGTCACAAGATAAGACACCAGTCACAAAGTGCAAGTTATAAAGTTTATATGAGAACCAATTTAGTGTTATTTTTAAAAACGTGACTTCTGAGATTAACCAGACAGGCTCTAAACAGTGGGACCTATTCTGCCAGCTTTATAGCTACCATCTGCGAGAAGGCACAATAGAACAGAAATGGGGTCTCCAGGCTGTGATAGGACCAGGGCAACATGCTGACACCATAGATAGTCACATAATGGAGCGAGAGGTAAACTACAGCCCCATGGGCTGTTGAGGGGCCAGACAGAGTGATGACCAAGGAGGACCCCCCCCCAACCCCAAGGATCCAGGCTATAAGGCCACTGGCTGTAGGCCACAGCCAATATTCATCTATGCAGGAAAAGAAAATCTCTTACCAAAGGGCAGCAGGACCAAAGATAGACTAGCTTTAACATGGTTCTTTTTACATTTTGTTTGTTAGTTATTGGAACCCACTTCCATTATCTGAGGCCATGTGACTATCACATGTAGGGGAGCCATATCTGAGTCTGGGGCACTGGTCCTGACATCCAGTAGACCAAGCTCCAGGACCTATTTATTAATCTGGTCTTAGCTTTATAGCCTGGCCAGGCTATGGGGCTTATTCTCCTGAGCTAAGGTCTTTAATCTGGTACCAGATTTAGCTGGGTAATTCTCCATTTGTCCCCCAAGATCTTTCACCCTGCTCCTTGCCCTAGGAGGATGACCTATGTGAATCACATCACTTCCTGAGCTTCCTGGCTTCTAGGATTCAGCTAATGGGAGGTGGTATCAGGAGATGGGGGATAGGGAGTAAGAGAAGAGAGATGTTATAATGATTTTCCTCCTCCTTGCCCTAATCTTTCCCTTTGGCCCATGATTTGGTGGTGGCTACAGAAGCAGTAGTACAGTGGTTATGTCTTCCACCTACTGCTCCAAATCTAGCTCCTCTGCTGGGCCCCAGTAATGCTGGTCCCTGCCTGCTTCCCCCAAGCCTAAGCATGGTAAAAGCTTTCTACCAGTGCTAGTCTCTGAGTGTTCCACTCTCTCTTAACCCTACCCATTCCTCTGCCAGTAATTCTTTAAGCAAATCATGTCCATAACCCCTTTGAGCTGTGTGCATTTCCTGGTGTTACCTCACTGGAACAGGGACTCATCCTGCTCAACCCTTGGTGAGGCTGAAAGTTTGGGAGCCTGCTGACTGGCTCCCTCTGATTGCTGAATGGTGCTAACTTCTAGATTCCTATCACTGTGCTATTTTGGAGGTATGCCCTGCTGGAATTCCCTGATATCCAACCCCTTTTAATCCCATATCTGTGTACCAAACCACCCCTCTACTCAGCCTCTGGTTGGACAAAGCCCTGGTCCTGTTCCTGGCTTTTGTCCCCTCCCTGCCCACCACATGTACTATGAAGGTGCCCCAGATCCTTACCTAAACATTCATCCTATCCATTAATACCTGATGCAGTGGAGTTGGAGGAAATAATGCTATGTGAAGTTAGCCAATCCCAAAAAACCAAAGGTCGAATGATCTCTTTGATAGGAAGATACTAACTTATAAAGGCAAGAGAATGAGGATGAGAGGAATGAAAGAGCTTTAAATAGAACAAAGAGTGGGGAGGGAGGGAAGGGGACAAGGGGATAGGAATAATGGCAGACTGAGTTATGAAGACACAATTGTTGTAAACAAAAAAATACTTTATATAAAGCCAGCAACAAGATGGCGGATTGAAAAATTTGTGCTTTTATATGTATATATGAAAATACCGAATCCTGGATGATTACTCTGAAAGAGAAAACATGCTGCAACCCCAGCCAAACTCACTGCACACTAGCGTGAAACCGGCGATAACCAGCGATAACAGCCGGCGGGATTGGTGCTGGGGAACAAATCGGCAAGGATACGGGAGTCTGGGAGTCTGCGGAGCTACTGTTTAGCCATCTTTGAAAGCTGCATAATGAGAAATACAGCTCTTTGAGACTTGGTTGGTTTTGGGCCACTCCTTCACTGAACCGTGCAGCCGCTGGCCTAGGATGCAGCCTTGATTTCACTGACAGGATAAAAGTGCATACTAAACAGAGCCAAAAACAAGTTATACGCAAAACTTGGGATTTCTAGAACCGGCGCAATTGAACTGGGTAGCAAAGTGGTGTTATATACAGTTTACTCTCTATTTCCTTGATTCTCTCTCTCCTCTCTCTTACACCAATTCCTACTCTTTATCATTTTTTTTTCTTTTCCAACTTACTATATATATAAATTGATCTTTTTACCTAATTGTCAACCCCATTCTCTTTCTTCCATCGTCTACTGATACTAAACCACTTCCACTAAACCATTTCAATAGATATCTCTTTTCATACTTTCCAAGAAAGAACAATTCAAGACACTTCCTTCTTCCTAAACATAACACCTCTGTATCCAATACTTGAAGCTATAAAACCCTATCAGAAAACGTACAGAGTAAATTGGAAATAATATCTGGGATAACAAAATCTGTACATTGTGACCAAACTTGGATTTTCTGAATAGAAAGTGTTAGGTTTTAAAAGTATAAAAGGAATGCAGGATACCTCATCGGCAGATGTCATGGCAAGCACAGTTGGTCAAATGCCAGAGATGGAATTTAGAAATTACATATGCCAAATGTTTATGGAACTTAAGAATGAACTCAAAAATGAGATGAGGGAGCAGGTACAGGAGGCAAAAGATCATTTTGACAAAGAACTCCAAAAACAAATACAGGAAGTAAAAGATTACTTCATTACAGAAAATTTTCCAAGCTTGAGGAATGAAATGGAAAACCAAGTTCAAGAATGTGGTTGACTTCAACACACCTCTCTCACCAATGGATAGAATCTAGCAGTCAGCTTTCATCACTCATAAGAAGTCCTTTTTCATTTCTCAGAATAAGATCCTGGAAGGGTACAGAAGGAAGAAGTCATACTGAGGACACTAAACATTCAGCCCATGCATAAATCTCAAAGCATAGAAAAAGAAGAACAGACCAACACCCAGACAGGAAATAATTAAAATCAGAGCAGAAATTAATGAAATTCTGAGTGAAAGAAAAAAATAAACTGGAACTTCTAGGGAACTGCCCATATCATTTCTGATGTCATTTCTGGAACTTTGGAGTCACTAGTCAACCTGTCCAGCTTGTACAATGGACTAATACCAAGTGTGTAGCTTTCTTCCAATCCCAGGCCTCCACCATAGATGCTCAAATGCTTCCACACATCCCAGGGGGAAGGCTGGTTCAATATTCGGCCTGCCATTCCTTATTTCTCAAAAGAAAACATCTAGGAATATATATCTCATTCACATTATCTTAAATGGAGAAAAATACTAAAAACTGGAACAAGACAGGGATGTCCCCTTTCACTCTGGCCAGAGCAATTAGACAGACGTGAAATTAAAGGGATTAAGATAGGAAAAGAAGAGGCACTATTTGCTGATGACATGATAATCTTGTCACAGAAAACCTGGGATACAAATCAATACACATGTCAAAATCTTGCCCCGAAGTTCCTCATGTGACTGTATTTTGACTATCAGAAGATGGCTTGGATAGGTAGAATAAATATTGTCCATACTACCAAATTTTGTCCATGCAACTACCCCAAATGTTGGTGATCCCTAAAACTATAAGTCAGAGATTTTTTTCTGCCCATCTGGGCCCAGGGACTGGCAAATCTGGCATCATACCAGACTACTATAGAGCAATAGTAACAAAAACAGCATGGTATTGGCACCAAAACAGACTGGTGGACCAATGGTACAGAATTGAGGATACAGAGACTAATACATTTAATTACAGCTATCTTATATTAGACAAAGGTGCCAAAAATGTACAGTGGAGAAAGGATAGCCTCTTCAACAAATGGTGCTGGGAAAACTGGAAATCCATATGCAACAAAATGAAATTAAACCTTTATCTCTCACCATGCACAAAACTCAATTCAAAGTGGATCAAAGACCTAGGAATTAGATCAGAGACAATACACCTAATAGAAGAAAAAGTAAGCTCCAATTTCCAACATGTTGGATTAGGCCCCAAGTTCCTTAATAAGAATCCTGTAGCGCAAGAATTACTACCAAGAATTAATGAATGGGATAGATTTAAACTAAAAAGCTTCTTTTCAGCAAAAGAAACAATCAGTGAGGTGAATAGAGAGCCAACTAATTGGGAACAAATATTTAATACATGCACATCAGATAGAGCACTAATCTCTAGAATATATAAAGAACTCAAAAAACTTTACACTAAAAAAACAAATAACCCAATCAATAAATGGGCTAAGGAATTGAGAAGACACCTCTCAGAAGAAGATACACGATTAATCAACAAATACATGAAAAAAATGTTCAACATCGCTGGCAATTAGAGAAATGCAAATCAAAACTACTCTAAGATTTCACTTCACTCCAGTCAGAATGGCAGCCATCAAGAACACAAGCAACAATAAATGTTGGAGAGGATGTGGAGAAAAAGGCACACTCATACATTGCTGGTGGGACTGCAAAATGGTGCAACCGTTATGGAAAGCAGTATGGAGATTTCTTGGAAAACTGGGAATGGAACCATCCTATGACCCAGCCATCCCACTCTTGGGTCTATTCCCAAAGGACTTAAAAACAGCATATTACAGTGACACAGCTATCTCAATGTTTGTAGCTGCACAATTCACAATAGCTAGGTTGTGGAATCAACCTAGATGTCCCTCAGTAAATGAGTGGATTAAGAAAATGTGGTATATACGCACAATGGAATTTTACTCAGCAATAAAAGAAAATAAATTAATGGCATTTGCAGGTAAATGGATGAAGTTGGAAGACATAATGCTAAGTGAAGTTAGTCAGTCTCAAAAATCCAAGTACCAAATGTTCTCTCTTATATAAGGAGGCTATTTCAAAGTATTGTTGGATGGGGTACATAGGAGGATTAGAGGAACACTAGAATGGTCAAGGGAAGGGAGGGTAAGGGAGGGAGCAAGAGGGGAGGGAGGGGGGGAAAAAAAAAGGTGGTTGAATGAGACGGATATCATTTTCCTTAATGCATGATTGAAGACCTAAATTGCACGAATATACTTTGTATACAAACAGTTGTATGTAAAAAGATACTAAATATATGCACTATGAGTTGTACATATTAAAAATTATAAAAATAAAAATAAAAAAAAATACAATAAAAAAAAAAAAAAAAAAGAAGTCCTTTTTCATTTCTCAGTATGATCCTGGGTACAGGGAAGAAGTCATACTGAGGAAAACATTCAGCCCATGCATAAATCTATCCAGTTCTGAGTGAAAGTACTGGGAACTTCTAGGGAACTGCCCATATCATTTCTGATGTCATTTCTGGAACTTTAGTCACTGTCAACCTGTCCAGCTTGTACAATGGACAAAGTGTGTAGCTTTCCAATCCCAGGCCTCCACCTATGCTCTGCTTCCACACAGGAATTCAGCCTGCCATTCCTTATTCTCAAAAGATCTTTAATCTCATTCACTTCATACTCAGTGCTGGGACATTGTCACAACCTGGTGAATCTTGCCCCGAAGTTCCTCATGTGACTTTTGACTATGGCAGACTCCCCAAATGTTGGTGATCCCTAAAACTATAAGTCAGAGATTTTTTTCTGCCCATCTGGGCCCAGGGACTGGCAAATCTGGTCTAACTCCTCCATGGCCTATTGTGGCATAAGCACTCTCCTATCAGTTCCCTGCCATGAATGGAAGATCTGACAACAATGGAGGAGGCTGGTCATACTACTGGGCTCCAAACTGACACCAAAAACAATCATCAGAGGCTTCAAGAGTGGCTGGTTACCAAGCTGTGATGTACCATCTAGAATCTCCTTGAGGAAGCACTTGGTGGCCTAAGTCCTGAGGACAGACTGGAGTCCTCTGAAAGGATTACCTCAACTACTGAGATGTCTCGGTTACAAAGTGCCATATTGTCTAAGGATGTTTCCTTTCTTGAACTGACTAACAGAATTTTTTTAAAGGCCAGGGGCTGGGGATGTAGCTCAGTTGGTTGAGTGTCCCCGGCACCACACCAAAAAAAAAAAAAAAAAAAAAAAAAAAGGCACCAACCAAAAAAAAAAAAAAAAAAAAGTGGGGGGGGGGCAGGCTAGTTTGGCCCAATTCAGGATAACTCTGAAAGATAATTCTAGCTCCAGAACTCCCTATGGGTCAGACAGGCTGTCTTTGGGTATATACTATACCTCAACTTCTCCCTTGGCTCACTCCTGATTCTTTCTGCTACCTTCCACAGGAATTGATTCCAGTGATACTCTCAAATAAACATCCTGTATGTTAGGCTCCATCTGCTTTCTGGAGAACCCAACCTGTGACCCACAACTATCTGAAGGCACTATTAGCTATACTAACACTTAAACATACTTAAATGGTTCAGTAGATACTATATTCTTCACTACCAAGTCTACTGTATGAACTGTGTAACACTGTGCTTAACCCATTCATAACTAAGTATTTTTACATGAGATTATAGATTCACTCATAACATCTCCAAGCTATCTTATATGCTCTTGATGAAACAATGACAAGCTTAGCAATACCAGAGTGCTGCAGATTCTTTGGAATCTGGTTAAGTTCTCATTATGCGCTATATTGATCAGGTAGCATTTGATACTTGTTTTTGGTTCTTTATAATTGATTAAAAAAAAACCAGTGGTCCCTTCCAAAAGTCTCTGGCAGACTGAAACCTTTCTAGGCTCAGTAAGCAGAACTGATGTGACCCTATGAGTAAAGTTCTTCTTACCATAAGTGAGTAACAATTGGAAGGAGCTTGCTGTAAAGAACAGGCTCTTTCTAATGGGACATTTTTGGCCTCTAACTGTTCTAATGCTATTAAGCAGAGAAAACCATCCATCTTAGCGTTGGAAGGGACTGCTCAGGGCCAAGTACTCTGACTTGAGGAAGGTAAGGCATTTCCATTTTATAAACAATGACAGAACCTAATTTAAGCCCCACTATGGGACAGGTATCACAATAAGTGCCTCATGTATATTAACTCAGTCCTTACAACAACCTTAATGGAGAGCTATTCTTATCTCCATTTTTGAGATGGGTAAACCTGAAAGGTTGACTAACTTATACAAAGTCACCCAGTTACTTGATGATGGAGTCAAGCATTTGAACTCAAATGCCTATGATTCCAGACCTCTGCCCTACACTGCCTCTCTAAAGCACCTGAGACTCAGTAACTGTCCCAGCTGACAGAGTTGGTAAGTGATGAAATGGGGAAGAAGTGACTGCAGGAGGAGTGAATCTTTGACATTCCCATGTAAAGTGACTCCACCCCCAGTGTGGGTGGTGAGCCTTTTGTGGGTCATGAAATTAATTTAATGGGTCAGGAACAACATTCAAAAGAGAAAGAAAGAAGATGGGAGAGAGGAGAGGGAAAAAAAAACAATGGAAGAGATAAAGGGAGGAAGAGAGAAAGGAAAAAAGAAAATAAATTGAACTACATATATAATGCCATAAGTAGTTAGAACAGCATTCTTCCATGAAACTTTTATTCCATTATGTATGTTCATGCTGGGTTGTTGTGAAAAGGACATCTATCTTACCATGGGTTGTAGTACAAAAAGGTGATTATATTTCATTCAAACTCAACAGTCATCAGGAAAATAAAAATTAATGTAATAAGATACCATATTTTTGAGGCAAAAATATAAAAACAACAAAAATGCCTATCAATAGAGAGATGAACAGATTATTGTATATCCATATATAACTAATAAAAAATGGCTTAGGTCTATACATATTAGGCTAAAGGAATTTTCCATGATTAGGAAAAACACACTACAGATAAATGTATGTGGTATGATATATTTTTGGCAAAAAATGATGAAATCTCAGAGGTGAACTGGGTAGTGGACTGGGTGGAATGGAAGAAGAGAGAAGTAGAAAGCAAGTCAAGGAACAACAAAGGTTTTTGCTAATTAGCGAAAATAAATACATGTATCATTGAGGGTCCCATGGGAAATAGAGGACAACACACAAACAGCGTAAATAGAGAAGCTTAATAAATAAAGTGACTACGGTCATCACTCAGTATCTGGGGGGGATTTGTTACAAGACTCCCCACGGATACCAAAATCCACTGACAGCTCTAGTCTCTTACATAAAATGACACAGTATTTGCATCAAAATCTATACACATCCTCCCACACACTTTCAATGTAAATGCTTTGTAAATAGTTGTTGTACTATATATGACAAGGAAAAGAGCCTGCACGCATTCAGCACAGGCACAGTTTTTTTTTCTTGAATATTTGCTGTCCATGGTTGGTTGAATCCATGAATGCAAAACCTGTGGATACTGAGGGCTAACAATATTTACAAAGTTGTGGGAAGTGTTTAGGAAAACCAACAGAGGATTCTCCAGTCCCCAGGAGTTGTAACAGCAGGGAGCCATTACAACCACCTGGGTCTGAAGAGGTACATAATGTTGGAACCTGGAATGACAACTATATGGACAGAACCTCCAGACAGAATTTATGAATCTTAGTAGAAGGAGGATGTAACTGGAAGGAAAGGAAATGATTTATCTCTCTTCCCACCTTCCACTTTTCTGCTGGTGCATCCCATTGGCCAATCCAACTAGACACCTGAAAGCTAAGGAACATATTGCTGTGGTCCATAATGGTCAGGCACAGGACTGACTTGGGCAGGCTCAGAAAAGGGCAGAGAGACCTAGAGGCAGTACTAATAGAACAAATGGATGACAACCAACACAGAACACTAGGACATTAAGTGAAAAGGTCGAATATCAACTGAATTCATCATTTTTTATATATAAAAATTTTTATTTCATAATTTCATACATAAATTTTTTATGTTATAGTTTTATATATAATTTTTAGATATTTTAATTTTCATATTTTAATTTTACACATAAAAATAAAACAAATTTTATATCTAAACATTTTCACGTATAAAATTAAATATTCACATGGATAAGAATTAAAAGAGGGGATGGGGTTGTAGCTCAATGGTAGAGCACTTGCCTAGCATGCATGAGGCACTGGGTTCGATTCTCAGCACCACATACAAATAAATAAAATAAAGGTCCATCAACAACTAAAAAAAAAAAAACTAAGAAGAATTAAAAGGTTACCAGAGAAAAATTACAGTATTAATTTGTTTTTGTGGTGATACCTTGAATTTAGGTTAATTGAATCTAGTATCTTCAATAATAATTTAAAAGATCTTTCTCTTCTTCTTCTTTTTATTTTATTTTATTTTATTTTTGTTGTTGTTGTTTTGATTTGGTGCTGGGGATTGAACTCAGGGTTTCATTCATGCTAAGTACACACTCTACCACTGAACTATATCCCCAGTCAATGTTTTTCTTTTATTGTTGGAGTAGACTAGACCTGAATTAAGAATCTGACTCTACCATATACTTGTTTTTCTAACTTCCTCATCTCTACAATGGGAATAATAAAAGTACCTACATCATAGGGTTTCTATGAGGGTTAAATAAGCAAAGAGCTTTTGAGATCTTAGGTCAATGGTTGACACATAGTAAATGCTGTGTTTGCTGTTACAGTGGTGACAATGGGACATCAAAAGCCTCCTAATGGGTTCCCTGATAACAGGATAGCCAAAAATCTCACAGTGGTTCTGCCTGTCTTTACCTGTTTTCTCCAGTCCACCAACCACCCTGCCAGAGCAAGCTCCCTGTAAAGGGCACACCTATTCACATCGCTCTCTTCCTTAAAATTTGCCAGTAATACCTGTGTGTATAATATATATATATATATATATATATATATATATATGCATATATATGTGTATATATATTTTTTTTAAAGGACTGGGGATGTAGCTCAGTGGTAGAGCTCTTGCCTAGCATGCACAAGGCCCTGGGTTTAATTCCCAACACTGCAAAAATAAATATGATTAATTTAAAAAAATTTTTAAGGAGTTGGAAATGCTAACTATCCCGACAGATCATTATATATTATATACATGTATCAAATTAATACACTGTACCCTATAAATATGTATAATTTACAAATAATTAATTTTAACAATAAAAATGAAAAAATACATGTTTGTTAGTGGTGTCCAGATAATATTCAGGACAACATTCAAACCTCATCCACCCTTGTAGGCAACTCCAGCCTCATCCTTCACTCCTCCCCATGTGCCTTCACACCTGCCACACCAATTCCTCCTGGCTCTGTTCAAGCACCAGTCTGCCCCCATGTCCCAGAGAGCTCTGTTGAGAATGCCTTTTCCATATCACATTGCTTTCCTACCTTGCTACTATTACTACTCATCACTAAACTGTCAAGCATTACCTCCCTGAGAATACTTCCTGTCCACTAGCATGATTTAGAAGCAGCTTCTTGGGATGGAGATGTAGATCAATGGTAGAGCACTTGCCAAGCATGCACAAGGCCCAGGGTTCCAGCCCCCCACTCCCAGCAACACACACGTGCACACATGCACACACACAGCTATATCAAGCCATATTCCAAATCATGAATGTACTAATTCCTCATCAGCAGTGGGTTCCTCAAGGGTAGCAATGATGACCTTTATCTCTGGACACCAACATGGAGCAGAGAACCTGCTAAGAGTGGACACTTAATTCTGATTTATCTGAGGATTAAATCTATAAATGAATAAAATAAGTAACTTACCTGATCCAAAGTCACTCAGCTAAGTAAGTGACAGAGACAGAATTCAACCCCAGTTCTGTTCAACTCCAAAGGCCACCACTGTCCCTCAATCATCTGGAAGTTCTAAGGCTGCCCTTGAAACTCCAGAGTAGTTGCATGCCTGAAGAAACTCCCAGGGGTACTAGATCAGCTCAGACCAGAATGAACTGGTCAGCAGGAATAAATGCCTCCATTCTGGCAGTATCAACCACATGACATTTGCTTTATCAAGGGACTTTCCCAAGAAAATCAATTTCTGGAGCATGTTAAAATGTAAACAAACCACCACCCACTCACCCACCCCTTAAAGACAATTGGTCCAAAGAGGTCGTAGAGAATTCAGACAGTTCCACAATGTTGAGAGCACCATCTGATCACATGAACTTGTTCTTCCTAACCAAGCATTTTTCTACTGAACTTTTATTTTAAATTTGACCCCACTATAAAATGTGCACCTTCATCTTCTATTGTTTCACCCATAGCAAACCTTTGTGTATAGCCACAGATATGCTGGGGATTCAAGACAGGCACCATTTGAGATTTGCTCTTGTGGCTTATGATGATGCTACCAGAATCCTCTGATAACAGTGTTTATATCTATTTATAACTGTAACCTATTATCCCATTTTCTATATAATTGGATGTAACTGAGGTTGAAAAAATTCAGCTGCATAAAAGTTATGCTCTTGCAGAGCAGATGTTTGCTCAGCATGGAAAGTGAATTAGCCTTTAACATAAATACCCAGAAACACATAAACACTCTTTCAAAAAGCACTGATGTTGATATTTTACATTGAAAAATAATTTAAAGATACAGAATGTTAAAAATGGAAGAGAGCACCTATTAATAAACATTTTGAGTTGTTTCTAATTTTGGCTATTATGAATAAAACTGCTATGAATTTTAAAAAATGCAAAGGAGGTAGCCACAACTGGTTTTAAAAACAGGTGCTGATTTTACCTCTTTAAGGTACGACGGGACTTCCAATTCAGGCATTGGATTCATTCTCCAGTTCAGGGCACAGAAAAACGACTCATAATTTATTTGATGTTCACTGTCTTCAAACCTGCAAATATATGATTTGACTTAATTTGCAGAATTCAGGACCCAAATGCCAGTTTAAATTTTACCATGAAAATACATTATCATGTATACTTCAATATCTGATATTTTTCTTATTTTTCTTAGTTTATTATCTACTTATCATCTTCCAAAACATAAATACTGTGAAAGCAGGGGTCTCACCTATCTAATTTCCCAAAGTATTCTTAGCACCTAGATCAGTACTGGTTCTTAGTAGGTATTCAATAAATATGTGCTGGAGTTGTCAAAGAAACAAATTTCCATACTTAGTAATTATATCATCATTATATTTTGTTAAAAATATTTAAAGGGTTTTTTTTTTTGTTTAATGGTTGGTATCAAATGTTAGTAAAATAAAATGTCCTTATATTTCTTAAACTGTATACCTTTTAAATCTTTAACACAAGTCTAGGTTAATTTTGTCTACTAGTACATTTTTAGGAAAAATAAAAGGTATCTTTATCATTTATTATATAGCCATTAAAAGGGCTTATTTAAATCCATATTTGCTATCGCTGTCAAAAAAATGTGTTTTGGGTATATTGTTACATAGAACGAAAGTTATAAAATATATGTACAGTTATGATCCCATTTTAGGTTTATATTTATTTTAAAAGGCATAGAAAAAAATCTGGTTCTAACAATAGGCTTACATAAGAACAACAGCTATCTCTGGAAAGAGAAATTATGATTTTGGCTTTTTTTTTACACTTTTATGTATCATCTGAATTGCTTTAAATTTATAATCAGAAAAAGTACATTTTCATTTTTAAAAAATTTAACAAATCATTATCATGCACCATAAATGTCTAGGTCCAAAATAACCAATATTTTTGACCACTGCTTGCTTGATTTATGAATTATTGTGAGAACTATTTCTTAATTATGGACTCTGGCTTAAATTCATCCTTAACTTTGTTTTGACCATTAAGATACAATAGTTTCAATTCCATTGCTATAATGACCTAAACATTGTCTAAATACTTCTTAGTATAATACCTCAATACTACTGATCCTAAACTTGAAAAAACATTATGTCAGTTTTTAAGGCCAGTTATCTATTGATCATGGAATACCATGTTTTGAAGGAAATGACAAACATTACTAAGACATTCTTCCAAGCACTCTGTTCTAGGCACCTGCCTTTAAAATAACATACTCATAATAAGTCAGAGTTTTCTTTATTCTTTAAAACATGTTAAGAAAATAATA
Source organism: Tamias sibiricus (assembly GCA_025594165.1). Taxonomy (NCBI): domain Eukaryota; kingdom Metazoa; phylum Chordata; class Mammalia; order Rodentia; family Sciuridae; genus Tamias; species Tamias sibiricus. Next base: position 35,984,509 of record CM046667.1, read on the forward strand.
GCTCACATTTATAAACTAATAAAAATCAGCAGTAACAAATTAATGTTATAGTCTAAAGTCACATAGACTCATCAAACTACACAAAGTGGGATAAATAGAGTGATCTTGGTAGGGGAACAGGAATTCTGTAATTCTTTTGTGTACATTTGTTGGCCAAGGCTTCTGGGATGCAGCTCCAATATGCCACCCACTACCACTCTTTACCCTTTGAATTTTGGCTTACTCATCATTTGAACTCCTTAAAGGACATGCTCTTTTTATGGAAATATTTGTAGCCAAAATGTAGGACCATTATTTCTTTCATTTGTGTATGTTTTGGGGGAAGAACTAAAACTCAATCAATTAAACATGTCTTGTGAGAAGCTTTCCTTTAGCAGGAAGCCTTAAAGAAAGCATTTGCTAACACTCTGAGTAGGAGCTGAAGCCAGAGAAGGAAATCATATAGAGCCTTTGACTTTTATTCTGAGGAAAACTAAGAGCCACTGGATCATATTGTATCGAATAGTTAGGGGACCTACAATGTTCTGAAAGATCATGTTCCTGGAAACTTATATGTTGAAATATAATCACCAATGTGATGATATTAGGAGGTGGCATTTTGGGAGAGGTGTTCAGATCATGAGAGCAGAAACCTCATGAATGAATGAGGTTAGTGTCCTTATAGAAGAGACCACTGAGAGCTCCTTTGCCTTTTCTGCCATATGAAAACACAGCAAGAAGGAGCCATCTATAAGCCAGGAAGTGGGCCTTCTCTAGACACTTAATGTAAGAGCTTCTTGGTCTTGGACTTATTTTTTCTAAGCTACCCAGTTTATGGTATTCTGTTGTAGCAGCCTGTACAGACCAAGATAGGATCTAAGACATTTTTAAAAGAGGATATTAGCTGAAATACTGAGAGTAGAATATAGGGTCAAGGTGGAAGTGGAAGGGCAGCTAGCAGTCTCTTGCAGTAATCCACACAAGGAATAAGAAATAACTGTAGCTTAGACTGAGGGTGGTGGCAATGGAAAGTGACAAACTCCCAATGTATTTAGAATGTAGGATTCCTAAAGGACGGTATATAGTGTGTAAGAAAGTAAGAATTCAAGATGACTTCAAGGCTTTTGCTTAAGCAACTGAAAAGACAGAACTGCCTTAACTGAGATGAGAAAGACTGCAGGATGTACACATTGAGAATCAAGACCCCAAGTTCAGTTTGGGGTATGTTGCATTTTGATGGGAAGTGAGAAATTGGGGGTATGAGTCTGAAGTTCAGGGAAGAGGTCCATTTGAAGATTTAAGTATGGGAGTCATTAGCTATATAGATGCTATTTAAAGGCACAAAACTGGGAGGCTGGATGAGATCATCAATGAAATAATTGTTTCTATCTGTTTGGATAGTATAAAATTTAATTGTCAGTAAATTCCCACATGAGTTACACAAGGTACTTATGCAATTCTAGAGTTTAGAAGTGTACTCTTTCATTAATTGGGAAACCAATCAAGAGACTACCAACTAGAAATAGGATCACATCAGACTTACTCCTCATATACAATCCACTAAGCAGTTCTGTGGGTTCTACTACCATAGCATATTACAAATCTATCTATTTCTCTCAATCTCTTTCACTTCTCCCAAATTCCAAACCATTATTATCTCTCACCAGGATTATAGCAATAGCTTACTGTCTTGATCTTGTTACTTCTATCTACGTTGCAATAGACTATCCTTCACCAGGGTGATCTTTCTGTAACATAGATTTGCTCGATCACTTTCTTGCTCGAAGTCCTCCAATGGCTTCTCAATATACTTAGAACACAAGCTGAACTCTCATCAGGGTTTACAAAATCAACTTAATCTGGCTTCTGTAGATTTCCCTGATCACATGTTCTCACCTGAAAACTCCCTTCCTGTCACAATGTTCCAGGTCTACTGGCCTTCTTCTGGTTCCTTGAACATGCCAAGATTGCTCCTAGAAATGTAAAGCAGTTGAGCCTTCTGGTCCCTTTGTCTGCAGTCTCAATTCAAATTACAATTCCTATCCAGGTGTGGTGGAGCACACCTGTAATCCCAGTGGCTTGGGAGGCTGAGACAGGAGAATCACGAGTTCAAAGCTAGCCTCAGCAACTTAGCAAAGGCCCTGAGTAACTCAGCGAGACCCTGTCTCTAAATAAAGTACAAAAAAAGGGGGAGGAGCTGGGGATGTGGCTCAATGGTTAAGTGCCCCTGAGTTCAATCCCTGGTACAGAAAAAAAAAATTACAATTACTTCGGAAGGTCTTCCTGAAGTCCCTCTTCTCTGAGTCTCTGTCTGAATCTGTACTTGTCCTGGATGACAGTGTTGGAACTCACAGAAAACTTCTGGGAGTCACCACAGGAAGTCCTATTATTTGTTACCACTCACCAATATTTGTTCATATTTACCCAGCCCTTTTCCCTGTCTAGTTCATACTGTGTCAGACTCAATATGTCTAATCATTTGCCCATTTAGAAGAATATTTGGAAAGGATATTTCTGAATCAGATTACACTTGAGAAGGATCAAAAGGCATAAATAAAAACTGTATGTAGCTCAGAAATGATGTATAATTTTTTTTTACAAGAAATGAAAGATGTCATTTTACCCAAATCCCAGAGCAAGGCTTAAAGAAAGAGTTAGCTAATATGGTAAAATGCTCCAAGTTTTTCTTTTTCGTTTTATCTTACAGGACCTTGATGTATGTGGGAATTTTCCCAAGGGGCAAAGGAGAGTAAAGATCAAAGAATATTTCAATATAAAGGGATAAAACCAGCTAGATGATGCTTCCTGGAAAAATTCTCTGCTTTTGGGAAGTGGACAGAGTTGCAGTAAATCATGATGGATTGATCACAAATATTTCTCTCCCTTTTCCACCAAATACTACTTTTCACCTGTAAAGGAATAATAGTGGGGATAAAAAGGAATAAACACAATGATGAAGACAGCTGGAACAACAAAAGTGGAAAAGATATTTCAAAAAATTTTGCAAGATGAGCTGGGCACAGAGGTACATGCCTATGACCCCAGCTACTTGAAGGCTGAGGCAGGAAGATAACAAATTCCAGGCCAGCCTGAGCAACTTAGCAAGCCTCTGTCTCAAAAAATAAAAAAAATCAAAAAAGGCTGGGAATGTAAGTCAGTAGTAGAGTGTCCCTGGGTTCAATCCCCAGTACCACTTAAAAAAATTTTTTAAGGTGAAAAGCAGATTGAGGATTGGTAACTGACTTGGCAGAGCTGAGGAAAGGAAACTGAGCCCAAAGTGTGTATCTGGTGGAGGCCAAAGGGGAAAGTATCATTGAGAGATCAATCATGTGGCCTGCAAAATTCTTAAGAGACTCCTAAGTGCAAAATTCAGGCTCCAGTAAAGGCAGGGATAAAGTGTGATATTGAAAATAAAGACTGTTGGAAACTCTAAATAAAGCAAGAATAGAGGGACCCCCAAGTATCTTCCTCTATGCTGTGTTTCTTCCAGTAGGAAGTAAAGGATTGCTCTATTTGACTCATTCTAAAATGACTGCAGTCTTGGGGAGATGAAGCATATTGGAGGTAGAGAAGAGTGTGAATTTGAGAGCACTCAGCCCCCTTCCTTCCCCTTTCCTCTTTCCAGAATATTAGTGTCCATGTTTAAACTCTCCTACCTTCTCCAATCCCACCCTCCTTTCTACTAGGGTAAGGAGAAGATAGGATTCTTCTCTCAATACCATAAATGGTTGCAGAGAAATCTCCAGATTTCAGCTTCGAGGGATTCCCCAACGAAGATGAAGCTTCAGGAGCTGACTGATTGTGCAATGAAACCCACCAATCAACAAGACTCCTCTGCCCAACAAAAGTGTCCAACATTAAGGACAGAAGTCAGAACAGCAATGGGGGCGGGGGGACAAAAGGAACAAGAGAAACAAACGGTTCAGGCAGCAGAGGACAAGTTGTGAGCTAAAAGGATATATTATGCCCCTGAAAAGAGAACAGAAGACTACAAAATAAATAAATAAATAAATAAATATGTGGCCTAAAAATATGTGCTTGGAATTAAAAATATGAGAGTGGTAGAGTGATGCAGTTAGATGGGTTGGAATACAAAGTGGAGGAAATCCCTTGGTAAATACATCTAATGAAAATGGGAACATTTGAGACAGAAAATGTCCAAATGTGGGAGATCTGAAATCTTAATAATAGGAGTTCTCATAAGATATAAACAAAAATGGAAGAGAGGAAATTATTAAATAACTAATAAAAAGGGCTGGCGTTGTGGCTCAGTGGTAGAGTGCTTGCCTCACACATGTGAGGAACTGGGTTTGATTCTCAACACCACATATAAATAAATGAATAAAATAAAGATCCATCAACAACTAAAAACAACTAATAAAAAAATTCTCAGAAACAAAGGGAAGAGCCTGCAAAGTAGAAGATCCCACAAAGTGGTAACCACAATGAATTCACACATGAACACACACACCACACACAGTCCCTATCATGAACTTCCAGAACATCAGAGATAAAGAGCAGATCCTGAGAGCATACAGAAAGAACAAATGGTGATGAAAACCAAGATTATGCTAAATTCTCAATCATCACAACAGGAAGTTAGGAGGTAGTATCTACAAATGATAAATCAAGAAAAAACAGTATGCACATCTTAAATGCCTGCAGAAACAGCTAGAAGGGTTAAAAGCAGCAGCTGATATGGCCAGAGATTGCCATTGATGGAATAAGCTTGTCAGAATGATTGTATTATTTTTTATTATGTTTAAATTAAAAATGTAAAGAGTGGGGCTGGGGTTGTGGCTCAGAGGTAGAGGGCTTGCCTAGCATACACAAGGCACTGGGTTCGATCCTCAGCATCACATAAAAATAAAATAAAGGTATTGTGTCCACCTACAACTAAAAAGTCAATTTAAAAAAAAAACATAAAGAGTGTTAAAATCAGGTGACAGACCCTGAAACATGCTTTTCTAGGTAGTAAACATGGAAACGGCCATCTTGGAAAGAAAGGAGTGCTACTAGTTGGGAGCTTGCTCACTTAGAATAAGTCTCTGAGTCTTCCTCCCTGCTCCCAAATTCTGCATTTAGCTTCTTCCCTGGACCACTGATATGGTGAGATTTTTCATGCCATCATTTGCTATTCTATACTCTATGTGATACACACTGTAACTATAACATAAGGCCGTAAAAGAGAGAGCTAGAATACAAAGGAGATCTCTAGTTGTAAAAACAAGGCAGTGTGGAGAAGGAGGCAAAGGAAACGATTCGAATATGGAGAAAGGTTTGAACATCAGGGGAATCAGGACAAATAAGCCACTCAATGCCTATAGTTGGCCTCAAAGGTTATTACCTGTCACCCATCATGGAGGCCTCCCTCTGGCCCATGACTAAATACATCATTTGCCAAATCCCAGCCCATCCTTTCAAATTAGTTTGGAAAAGCCTGTGGATTATATAGAAAATATATTTCCTTATTTCATTGTCATGCTGGGCTTTCGATAAAAAATATGATCCAGATTCTCCACCTGAGTTCCCTACTTTACTCCTCTCCAAAGGACATCTGGCTCTTGCTAAAACTCTGATCCACAGTCAAGGAACGGAGATTTGCTACTCTGGAAGAAATTCATTTTAAAAGTCTTTGAAGGCAATTCCAAAGAAGAACTTTCTATGGCAACATTGTTGGAATCAGTGCAGAGCCTTCCAGGGTGACTGCCCTAAAGGGCAATGCTAATTCTGGCTTTTAAGTGTTTCTATGCTTGTTAAAAAGTCAGCCTCCTTACTTTCAAGTCCCAGTTCACAGTGCTAAAGTGTTTTCCTAAAGCCTCCATAAATTCTTCTTTCCCTTTGAAACTTCGGCAATCTACCATTACCTTCACTTCACAAACCAAGAGACATGTTTGTGCAAGAAGGGGGAGGGAAGGCAATTTCTCTGGTTCCTCTCTAAATAATAATGCTCCCAAACATGCTCCCTGATGCTTTGCTAGGTGGGAGTTCTTAGAAGTGCGTCTAATGGGACATTTGACTGATGTTCATGCTCCCCCTTCCAAAAATGATGAATGGCTTGAAAACTGCAGAAGCCATCCATCTCCTTGCCACAGGGAATAATGCTGAGCTGCTTTATTTCCACCCTCTACAGAGGTTAAGAAAAAAGGTTTAGCAGTGGCTATATTTTACTGAAGAGAAACCTGCTTCCTCTCTTTTGCAAAGACTACCTCAGCACTGTAGGGAAATGGGTTGGAAAGGAGAAAAGGCTGTGAAGATCCATATTTGACTCAGTTATGTTTGGTTTCAGGTCATTACCAGCAAACCTGGAGGTACACCCTGAAACACCTGGTAAAATTCTACCAGGCCAGATAATTTGAAAAAAACTAGAGCTCTGGGCCACTGCATTGACTGGTCACAAAAAATTCGGGCTGGCAAAATGGCATTGCTTAAGCTGCCAATGAGTAACTGGTTATCTCTAAATAGCTAGGCCTCTAAATTCCAATTGTGACTTCAACACAGAGGTCTTTGGCAAGATGAGTCACAGCTGCCAAGTATGGACTGTGTATACTATGCTCTGTTGGCCCACAGAGTTTGGGATTATTTAAAAGAACTACAAATTTGACTACAAATCACCTTACATTTGGAAGGGCAAAAATCATCTGGGTGGGTACATGTGTGACACAAAGAAGACAAAGAAAGAAGGCATGGTGAAGGGAGAGAGACACTAAGAAAGCAAGCGCTCTTCTTTGAAAACTTCATCAGTACATCAGTCTGCAACATCAGCAGCCACATGGCTCGATGCTGTCCTTCAGCCTCACTGCCAGGTATTATTGAGTGAAATTACATGAGTCCAAACACTGCCTCTGGGAGAGGTCAGGGGGCAAGGCTGGGTAGAACATAATGAGATGATTTTAAAGCACTGTTAACTTTTTCCATTTTAACAGATCTTTCTGGATGAGGCACCAGCTCTCTTTGGAGGCCAGTTTTAAGGCATTCCATGGAACCCAATGCCAGCTATAAAAGACTGGCTTGGGGCAGAGATGATGGGGAAAGAGTTGCACTTGAATTTCTAGTTATTCTAAGTCTAGATTCAGAAGGCCTCAATTAGGGGAGGAAGCCACCTCTTTACACTCCAGTCCTACAAGAAACTCAGGATGGAATGACCTCAGAATTCTCTTCATCTTTTATGGTTTGAGAGTCAGAATTTCTTGCCTATTAGTAATGAGGAGCATTTATATTCAAATGAAGGCTCAGAGGGGTTAAGGAAATATACCAAGACCACATAACCAGAAAGCAGCAGAACTAGACTTCAGAGTCAGGTGTGGTGGATCCCAAGCCCATGGTTTTCTCTTCCATGCACAATGTATCAGCACAGGATAAGCTTATGAGGCTGCAAAGATCAATGAGAACTGAGATAGAAACAAAGGTTGAGGGCATCTTAGGGAGTTGTTGTTCTAATTCCATTTGAGACTCACTTTGGACTTAAGCATATTCTTGCAGTGAGAGACTCTCCTTAGACCTTCATGTTTGCATTTATGAAATGAGGAATAATGCCTACCATCAATTAAAATATACCTTTTAATATGCTCAAGAATGTACAAAATATTCTTAGGCCCTTAGCACTATGTCAATACAAAGTGTCACTCCTATTATTAATGGGTAATAGGCACTGCTACAAAGAACATTTAAGTCTGATGTTCTGTGCATTAGTGAAATGAATTTGTGTAGTAAGGTGACCTCATCCTAGCTCTCACGGTACAAACTGATGGGAACTGGAGCAACTGAAGGTGAAAAGATTTTGAAGTCCAGATCTTGGCTTGGATTGTGCTAATTAGGAAAAGGCCCAGCTGAATTACAATAACAACGGGAACGGAGTAGAAAAGAAATCTTAGTACCAAAACATTGGGTCAGGAGAAACATTTGGGTAACAATCAATGGGTAAAAGAAAGTACCCAATTGATCTGAATCCATGCAACAGGGTCACTTGACAACTGCCTGGGCTTATCCCAAAGCAGGTAAGTCTACCCTTGGGCAGAGTGTGCACTGAACAAAATCAACAAACTCCATGCTTGCCTCCCACGGGAGACTGCAGACGTCAGAGGGGGTTCTGGCTTAGCATGCCATGAGGAGCCTGTGCAGAAAGAGACTCTGGTCAAGGCTCTGTAAAGCTCTGTGGAGTCTGTGGGGAACAATAAGAATGCAGAATATAAATGTAAGCTGCAGGCTGATGGGCCCATTAGGAATTAGGGCAGTCTTTGAAAGGAATCTGCGGAGATGATGCAAAACACCAAGCATGTGACCCAAATCATGGCAGGGCATATTGGAGGGAGAGGGGAATGGGAATGAGACATTTTCTAATCTGATTAGTCTGAAGTTTCCCCTGAGTGTGGAGAAGGGTCACCACACAATTATAGGCAAAGTTAGACTGAACATGGTCTGCTTAGCAGTGGAGAGGGGTGAACTCCTCAAAGCTAAGCTGGGCAGGGAAGCAGATGTGTTCAGAGACAGAGACAACTTTAAAAGGTAGTTGCAGAATAATTTTTTTGCATTTAATGTCAAATTGTAAAGGCAAAGACAAAACAGTCTGCTGAGAGAATGGGAGGATGATGACTTGGTGGCCTCAGCACTGGCTAAGAAAACTCTAGGTCCTCCAGAGGCCAGGCTCCCACATTACTGGACTTTCCAGGACAACTCGTCCTCAGGCCCATCAAGCGATAATCTAATAAACATCCCAGCTTCCTGACTAGAAGACAGCTTAATGTGTGAAAAGCATCCAGATCCAACTATTGAAAAACAAGGCTTCCTCCATAACGAAGGACACAGGATTCTCCCAGTTCATTTCTAAGTCAGGCTGTGTGGTCTATGGTCCCTAACCTTCAACTTCTCTCTTAGACTCCAGTCAATAGTTAGCACCAGGTGCTGTGTTGGGTACTTTATATACATTATCTCAATTAACCCTTTGAATCACTAGGAAATAAATACTGTTGTCTGTTTGTATTAGTCAGATTTTTGTTGCTGTGACCAAAATACCTGAAAAACAACTTAAAAGAAGAAAAAGTTTATTTTAGCTCACAGTTTCAGTCCATGGTTGGCCAGTTCCATTGCTTTGGGTCTGAGATGAGGTAGCACATTTTGGTGAAAGGGGTGGTGGAGAGAAATGGCTCAACTCACAGTAGTCAGGAAAGAGGGAGTGGGGAAGGGGTCAGGGCCAAGATGTCTTGTCCCCAAGGGCATACCCTCAGTGACCTACTTCCTCCAAAAATGCCCCTCTTGTCTACAGTTTCCACCTCCTCCCAATAGTCCATTCAAATTATTCATCTCTCAGTGGACTAATCCACTGGTGAGGTCAGAGCCCTCATGATCCAGTCACTTCTCAAAAGCCTCACCTCTGGACATTACTACATTGGAGAACAAGTCTTTAACACATGAGCTTTTGGGGGACATTCTGATCCAAATCATAACACTCATTTTAGAGGTAAGGAGTCTGAAATTCAAGCCATCAAGATCACATAGCTAGTAAGTAGATTCAAAGAATATGAGAAACAAGGTAGGGGGGTAAAATTGCCAAGATATGACAACTCATTGATTGTTTACTGGTGGTAAAGTAAAGGGGTTAGAAGCAGGTGTTTGCATCTGAATGGATCAAAGGTCAAGTCACAACTCTACATTGTAAGGTAAGGGATAAAAAGAGAAACATAAATAGTGTTGTGAGAGATCTTCACTTCCATCATCAACCAAGCAAATGGATTCATGGATATGGTGGCACTTGAAATGGGTCTTGAAGGAAGAGCTGGCTTTCAGTAGGTGAAGAAAATGGGAAGCTATTTCCTATGAAAGAAATAGCCAGAGAAAAGGCAAAAAAGTAGGAAGACTTGAGATATATGTGTGAAATGCTAGATAGCCCAATTTCACTGGCATATGGGGAAAATGAAGGGGTGCTTTGGGAATGTGATAACTATAGAGAATCCTGACTCCTAGGCCTGGCTATTTCATCTCAGGTCTTTTACACCAGGTTGGCTTACTTATCCTTCAAACTGCTACTAGAAAATAAAAGAAAATAAGCTAAAACAAACAAACAAAACAAATAGAACCAATAGTCTAGAAAATTACTCCAGGTCAATTCAATACATATATACACACACATACAACAGGCTTGGCCCTTCTTTTGATTTTCCTACTGACACTTGGGCCCTAGTTCTCCAACATGGGAATTTGTTTTCATTTGTTCCTTTGGTTTCTCCTTCAGTCTCAGATGAAGGACTCCCCACCCAACCCCCTGCTTGAGAACAACACTCCAAGTGAAAACCCATGATGGAGAAGGAGGAAAAGTAGTTTAAAGCTAAAGACTTTGGTCTTAGAAAGCGATGAGATACTACAAAAGGTTTGTGAGTGAAGAGTGACACAATGATATTTTGCTCTTAGAAGGTATTTAGTTGTAGCCTGTAATGGTAGATTTAAAAATTTAGACACTGGCGGAAGAAAAATCAAGGTGGAGGCCCTGAAATAGTCAAGAAGAAATGTAGATCAGAACAAGAGTAATGATAATGATAATGCAGAAAAGACAGTGGGTGTAGGCAGCAAGAAGGAGGTAGAACCCTCAAGACATCCTAATATATTGGCTATTGACAATTATTCAAAATTGATAGAAGTAGCCTAGGGTTTTAGCTCAGTGGTAGATCACTTATATAGCATGCACAAGGTCCTGGGTTTGATCTCCAGCACTAAAAGAAAATTTGTTAGAATCAAGGCATGTGCATTTAAAAGGTTCAGGGATCAAGTCACAGTGCTTCTTCTTCTAGACTGTAAGACTAGGCAAAATACCTCATTTCTCTAAACCTCAACATGCTCATGTATAAGACAGGAAGGATAATAGTTCTGACCACACCAAGTTATTCTCAAAAAAATAAATAAAATAATGCATCCAAAGCAATGATTACAATGCCTAGCACGAAGCCAAAAATGTCAAAATTTATCAAGATATCTAAGTGGAGGAGCTGGAGTGATACCATAGGAAGCATAAAAGACAACCAGAATCTGAGGAATGGGACAGGTGCTACCAGAAAATCAGAAGTCACGTTCAACAGAAGCAATGTGTTTTAGAAAGCAATTCATTATGCTTTCCTTTTACAGCATCATAATCTGTATATTATTTTACATATAGTGCTCTAGCAAGTCCTGTGCTAATAAGCCTAGATCCTCTTACCACATGTCTTTAGCCATCAAGAACTACTGCTTCGAAAAACCTACCCCAAATTTTACATCTAATGTTCTCATAATCAGTCAAGTTGTACGTTTAATTTTGCCTCAGAAACCTATATATACGTGTGTATTAATGTCAAAAAGATAATAATTCATAATAGGCTCTGTAGCATTTAAAATCATGACTAACTTTTCCTTTTATAGTATTTAAATGGAGGTGGGTCCTTCAATGATATAATCAAAATAATCACAATCAATTTAAGAGTAATTAAAGGTAGATATAAAAGCAGAAATTGTCTCCAAAACAAAAATATGCAGAACAATCCCATCAGTGGGGATCTCCTGCTTACCTGGATAGTAAGTCTCCTAGAAGATCATCACTCAAAGGTAACCTGGAGGACTTGCACAGCCTTTGGATGTCTTTGGTGGGTAATACATGTTTTCTGCATTAAAACAAAATGTATTGACTTTTATATACTTTGTATCCCTCTGAAAAAATTACATGCTATAAGGGAAAAAAAATACAAATGTGATATGTCTTAAAAATGTGCACATGAAAGTAAGTATGAGAACTTGTATTGGGAGTTCACAGTAAGGAAAAACAGTCATATTGCATTTCACCAACTTTTTCCATTTCAGAAGGTCACCAGATTCTGTCCTTACAAAGGCCTCTCCTTTAAGATTCAGATTCTTGGTTGGTGATAGTACTGCCTATTAAGGCTGTAACCACAAGTGTTGCTCTAAGTAATCGATCTGCATTCTTGACCACTAGTCAAAAAACAGTTTTGATATCTAAAAACATCTCCTAATTTGACAGGCATCTAGAGCCTCCAACACAAGTATGATATGACTTGAGGGTATTTTTCTGGTCTTATATTTTTGGATCCAAACCCAGCTGGAGCCTTAACATTCACTTCAATTTTGTCCAATGAAAGTCAAAACGACTCTAGAGGAGGCCCAATGGTCATTTCCCCAGAAAGGCTTGTTCAGTATTCTCACTTGGCGATGTTTTCTCAGGCACCATGCAAAATGAGAACCAACAAGAAATAAAATGGGCTCTTTTATTTGTAATGAGAATGTTGATATCTCCAATCAAAGGTTGTTAGATGTAGAAGAACCCCATGCTGTCTGATTAAGCAGCCCTAGTATTCCCAAGAAGTTTTCCTTTAGCAAAGGAGGGTCAGGCTCCTTACCCTGGGGAAGGGGCACCACCATGGTGGAAGGTAGCGCCAGAGTTATACAAAGCTCAGTCCAAACATTCTCTGGGGGGTTTAAGGAAGCTTAAAGCTTCAATGAAAACTAATATTTCAATAAGGATACATTATAGATTAGGGGGAAAATTATGTTCATTTTTAAGAGGAACTATGGCACCTTCAAAGATACATAGGACATTTTTAAGAGAAACTATGGCACCTTCAAAGACACATAGGGCATGTAGCTAGCCATTTGGGTGTAGACTTTAAGTCTGGGGATGAATAAGGGAGTCACAGGGAAGAGAAATGGCAGTGGTATTTAGTAAAAGGGCTAGAAGCTAGAATGAGAACTAAGATTTTTCTAACTCCAGATGAAATCAATACTTTTAATGTCTCTCCACTATATCAGATCTTGGATAAGATGAATTCCAAAACATAGTGAGATGTTTGGATCCATTTGTGCATAACAATGGTTTGATAAAACTATATACACACACATGATCCATGTATTAGAAAGTAAGCATCATTACTTTTAAGAAGAATAATTTCAAAGAAATTCTGTAGAAAGTTTATTTGTAAATTTCCTGTTCTGTGTATTACAAAAGTCACATTTATAAATCCCAGTTAATACTAAAACAATGTGAGAAGAAATCTTGGAATTAAACCTGCTAACGTCTTGATTTACCATGTTTCAGTTGAAAGCTTCTAGAAGCAAATGAAAATAAAAGGGGACAGCCTATTCTTTTAGTTGTACACAATGCCTTTATTTTTACGTGGTGCTGAGGGTCGAACCCAGGCCACACACGTGCTAGGCTAGCGCTCTACTACTGAGCCACAACCCCAGCCCTAGACTATTCTTTTAAAGACACAGGGCCTCCCCTGTCCCCTAAGTATTTAAGGTGGCTTTGCTAAATGGTAGAGTATGATGAGACATATCAATTTCCTTTTTGCCCTTTGGATGAATATAAATTCCTTCATTACTCAGGTTCACATAAACTTAAATGATTTATTAGAATCAATAAAACAAAGCTTACTTTTCTCGATCTTCATACACACAGTTAAAAATGAGTCTGTCAAAATTCTCAAACATATTTTTCTTGAGCTTTGCATGGGCCTGTGCAATTAAGATATTCACATGTGGACTCATGTCCTCAGGCACACGGTAGTGGCGTGCAATGGTTATAACCTCCTGGTCTATAAGCTTCCCAGATGTTATACTCATCAATAAATCTCTGTAAGGAAATAGGAAAACACTCACAAAATGATATCTTAAAATATTTTATCTCTCCTTCTATTAAAAGGATACAAATTTCATTTCATGAAACTTTTACCACTAATGTAGAGGCCAGGAAATTATTGTCCTTTAACTTAATTCTTCTACTTTAGAAGCAGCAGGAAAGTACAAATGCTAGAATGAATAATCATCAGTACCATGGTTTATAAGCGAAATGGCATTTTGCCCAGAGTCAAACTTCTATCAGGTAACAGCCTACAACCAAGAAGTAAATTGTTGAAGTCCTCAAATGGTCAAAATACCTGTCACTAAGTACATGACTTTATTCAATATCTATTAATCTTCCTTACACAAAATAGTAACTGACTTAGATTTCTTGTTTCCCAGGACACAAAATTTATAAATAAATAAAACAGAATTGTGTTTGAGGATAGGGAAAGCAATTATGAATATTTCTGTAATAAAAAGTGAAAACTTAAAAATAAGAGGAAAGTTAAAAGAGTTATGTAAGGATACAGTTGTCCGAGTCTTTAGAAGGCAAATGGCATTGAGATTATTTGGCAGAGCTAAAAAACAAATAACAACAACATATTAACAATGGGGGCCCAAAGCATAACAAGACTATTTTATTTTCAATGTGTCCTATATGAAGCTATAGACTATGCAGCATACATTAGGAAGAATTATATCAAAATGATTAAAATGCAAAAATATTACAGTGGTTACATGAATTAAGTTCCACAAGAAAAACTTTCTTACTTGAAATAATTCAACTCCCAAAAATCCCAAATAAAGGAAGAAAAATAAGATTTTATTGGCTCTTTTATTCTAGATTGGTTTTTCAAAAGAATGGCTTTTAGTTCTTTTAGCTAATTCTGGCCATTATCACTATCACTTAAGAATTCTAGCTGGGTGCAATGGCACATGCCTGTAATCCCAGTGGCTCAGGAGGCTGAGGAAAGAGGATTGCAAATTTAAGCCAGCCTCAGCAACTTAGCGAGGCCCTAAGCAACTTAGGGCCCTGCCTCTAAATGAAATACAAAAAAGGGTAAAAATGGCTGGGGCTCAGTGGTTAAGCACCTCTGGGTTCAATCTCCAGTACCCCCCCCCCAAAAAAAAATCTAGATTCCCCTGGAATTTCTTTAAGATAGAGTCTAGGAAAGACCATGATGTTCTATCCAAAGGAAATACATTTTACCTACATCTACTTGTCAAGGTTTTGAGTTTTTTGGTCTGGTTTTGTATTTTTAATGGGAAATGAGGACCAAATTCAATCAAGAGGAGCCCACAGCTTCAGAAAGTCAGGTCAGATAATCAATCAGGAATACTGAAAAGGGGATCACTCTGTGCAAAACAAAAGAAAAGATACTTTGGCATCTGAACTTTTCAGTCCATACTTTATTTGGGCTGTCCAAGCATACAGATGAGATCTCAAAGCTGCAAGATTGTAGAGCCAATTGAATGAAATGAGTAACAGCAATAACAACCTCTACCACTTACTGGGGTCTAGCTATATGCCTGGTCATCTGCTGCCAGGTACTTTGGCATGGATTGTGTCATCTGACCAAAGAGGTAAGCTACTACTATCATTCCCATTTTAAAGATGAGAACATTGAGACACAGAAATGTTAAATAATCCACCCAATGTCACAAAAGCCAGAATGAAAATGCTGTCTGGCTTCAAAGCCCATGCTTCTGAATATTCTTCTATCCCCCTTCTCTGTTGGGAAAGAAGATAGAGTAGAAGTAGAGTGGGGCTCAGGTGAAGCTTCCTAAAGGCAGTGGATTTTGAGCTGATTTTTTTAAATGTCCCTCTCTTCCTTTTACTATCCATGCTATGGTTTGAATGTGTCTCCCCAAAGTTCATGGGTTGGAAACCTAACCCCCCAATTCATGTTAATGGTGAGAAGACAGACCTTCAGGAGGTAATCAGGATTAGACAAGGTCATGAAGGTAGGGCCCCTCTGATGGCATTAGCAGCTTTATAAGAAGAGGAAGAGAGACCTGAGCTAGTAAGCTTGCTGTTGTGCTCTGTGGTACCTCCTACCATGTCATGATGCAGCAAGGCCCTCACCAGATGCTAAGCAGATGCCCACATCATGTTCTTGGACTTCACACACTCCAGAATCATGAGCCCAACACATGCCTATTTGTTGTAAATTACTCTGTCTCAGGTGTTGTGTAATTGCAACAGAAAATGGACTAAGACAATTCATTACCTCTGCTTTGAGGACTATCATTAGCCAGCACAAAAAGGTAAGAGAAAATAATTTCAGAAACATTGAGTCACCAGCCATCTCTGACAAGGGTGTAAGTGACCACAGAAGAGGTGCTGCAAGGAAAGCCCTGGCTCATTTACAGCATTAGTCATGGAATAATCAGTCATGATCATATATAAAATGAAATACTATACCACCATTAATACTGTATTGATTGGTATTTGTTTGTGTAAAAGATGTCTGGGCAGGGGCTGGGGCTGTAGCTCAGTGGTAGAGCACTTGCCTAGCACATGTGAGGCACTGGGTTTGATCCTCAGTACCACATAAAAATACATAAATAAAATAAAGGTATTGTGTCCACCTATAACTGGAAAAAAAAGAAGATATCTGAGCTATGTTGATGTAACATGGTCCCAGTGAAACTCAAGATACAGGTGCATATATAGTCATAGGAAAAAAGAAAACACAGGGAAGAGATGAGCCAAAACATCAATAACAGTATCTTTGATTGCCAAGATTTCTTTTTTTAAAGGTATTTTCATTTTTTCAGTTTTTTTTTATTATTATTCATTTGCTTTTAGTTGTACACAATGCGTTTATTTGTACGTGGTGCTGAGGATCGAACCCGGGCCGCGCACATGCTTGGCGAGCTCTCTACCGCTGAGCCACAATCCCAGCCCTTTTCAGTTTTTGTAATAATCAAATATCACTTTCATTATCAGAAATAAAACCCTTCAAACAGTTTTTTTCCTTTTGAGAGTGGACTATGGTGTGAAGAGGAGCAAGTGGCACACACCCAAGGATAAGGAAAAAAACACATGTGCAGCAATAACTAGAAACTTTCCACACACCTTTAACTAAACTTATTATAGTACCACCAGATCATAAAAGTTTATTTTCCTTTTCATTGGATAAACTGAAATTATCCTGGCTTCACTGCAGTTAAAATTTATATCTGCTGGGATTTTGTATGCTTAGATTTTAAACAGCTCAGTATTCCACAGCATTACATGGCATTATGTGACAGTTTCCAAAAAGCTATGCCATACACTGACTGTCATCAGTCCTGCAGGGCATCAGAGGAATTGCAGCAGCTACCCCTGTGGCTGCTATACTCACAGGAGGCAGATTGCTGAACCAGGGATCTCAACCATGTGTCCCAGTCTTGCCTTGGAGACCTCAACAGGCTGCCACTACTTTGCCCTGCATTTGCCATGTATGCCTTTTTTAGGACTTGCTCCATCTTATCAAATTTTAATGGGCCTAGCCAGGAATGGTGGTGCATGCCTGTAATCCCAGCCCTGAGGCAGGAGGATCTCGAGTTCAAAGACAGCCTCAGCAATTTAGCAAGGCCCTAAGCAACTCAGGGAGACCCTGTCTCTAGATAAAATATTAAAAAGGGCTGGGGATGTGGCTCCGTGGTTAAGCACCCCCAATTTCAATCCCTGGCACAAAAAAAAAAAAAAAAAAAAAAAAAAAAAAAAAAAAAAAAAACCTTTAATGGGCCTCAAAGAATTAGGATCTTTTTAAAAGTAGTACACTCCTTTTTTATTGTGATAAAGTACACATGGCATGAAATTCACCATTCGTGACATTTATGACATTGGCAATATTGTGCAACCACCACCTTTATCTAGTTCCAAAACATTTTCATCATCACAAAGAAACCCCATGCCCATTAAGCAGTTACTCTCTTTCCTTCCTCCCCACAGTCTTCTCTCCCAGCAACCACCAATTTGCTTTC
The DNA here is from genome assembly GCA_025594165.1 of Tamias sibiricus. NCBI lineage: Eukaryota > Metazoa > Chordata > Mammalia > Rodentia > Sciuridae > Tamias > Tamias sibiricus. The sequence goes on from CM046667.1 coordinate 36,002,059, forward strand.
TATCTCTGGATTTGGTAATTCTGGATATTTCACATAAATGGAATCATATGTGGTCTTTAGTGACTTGCTTCTCTTACTTAACACAATGTTTTCAGTGTTCATTCATGCTGTAACATGCTTAGGTATTTCACACTTTTTAATGACAGAATAATATACCATTATGTGAATGCACCACATTATGCTTATCCATTTGCTCTGATGGATATTTGGGTTGTTTCTCCCCTTGTGTGTGTGTGTGTGTGTGTGTGTGTGTGTGTGTGTGTGTGTTAGGGGGTGGGTACCAGGGATTGAACTCAGGAACACTCGACCACTGACCCACATCCCCTGCCCTATTTTGAATTTTATTTAGAGACTGTCTCACTGAGTTGCTTAGTGCCTTGATTTTGCTGAAGCTGGCTTTGAACTCGCGATCCTCTTGCCTCAGCCTCCCAAGCTACTGGGATTACAGGCATGCACCACCACACCCAGCATTTCTACCTTTTGACTATCGTGGCTAGTACTGCTATGGACATATGTGTAAAAAGATTTTGTTTGAACATCTGTCTTCAGATCTTTTGGGTATATGTACTCAGGAGTAGAATTGCTGGGTCATACAGTAACTCTACATTTAACCCATTGGGAAAATACCAAACATTTTTCTGCACACTCCGCTTTTGCTTTGTAGCAATTGCAAAAACAAAGGTTCAACTTTCATCAAGCATAGACATTCCTCACTTATAACTTCAGAGTGAACTGAAATACAATCTGATGCCAGCATCTGATCTCAGTACTTCTTGCCCAATCATTTAAGGGGAATAAAAATGCATTTAAAAAGCAGTTATGAATTGCATTGATCTTGTGCTTGCTGGTTGATATTAGCTAATATTGAGAATTCGAAGGGCAACTTACATTTGTCTTCACCCAACATATTTTATACAGTATAATACTGTATTGTAACAGTATTATTTAGTTACTTTCATAAAGAATGCTGCCATGATTTTCTCTGTTTTTGTAATTAAAGTCATGAAACTGAAAAAAAAATGCCAAACTGCTCTAGGTTATTGAGGTAACTACAGAATTCTGAAACATGAAATGCTAAACAGTTTTACAAGACATAATTCCATTAAAGTCATCCAGTCACGTAATAGTGAATCAAAACTTCCTTTTAAAGCTCTGAATCTCACAGTATTTTCTTACATATTGAATCATTCAAAGTCTAAGCAATGTCTTTCAAATAAACTTTAAAAATTAGTTTTGGCACAAACAAGACCTCAAGAGCCTAAACCTAGGCCCAAAGGCTTACAAGAAAATCTGGTTGAGCCTAAATTAAACCGAGCAGCAGTTTTGATCACAATTAGGTAGCACCGTTTCTTATTCTGTTCCATTTGATATTCATCAAATAAAATGTGTTTTCCTTCTTCTAATCAGAAGCCACACACACCTGCTCACATCTTACACTCCCTCAGGCTTTCTCTTACACCTGTGGCCTAATCGGAAACCCCTGCCTTACTGTCACTACATCCTAGCATGGCATACTATTGGATTTGTGCACTGCCAGAGAGCTGTGCTGGAGGGAAGGAGAGATGGAAAGATACATCAAAGTGGGGCCAATACAAATGTCTAACCAAACAGACTTTGTTAAGCAGTTTAAAGCCGTTTAAAAAGCTCTTTAGCCTCATCAGAGAATAGGACATGTGGCCATTTGGACTGTGCACTGTCCATCTTTAGAGTGCATTTATAGACTTATTGTGTAAGTGGTTTCCTCTGGAGTTGCGTAACATGGCGGCCTTGCCAGAGAGTCCAAGGAACTCCAGAGGAAAGGGGGGGAAAGGGGTCACTGCAGACTATAAGAAAATCATCTATTCCAGCTAAGATTGAAAAACCTGCTTTCAATTGGGAGGTAATGTTGTCTAGTGAGGAAAGTGTGAAATTTCAAATTACATAGTCCTGGATTAAAAGTCCAGTTCTATTATTTCACTAGTAAATAGAAACTATGGTAAATTACTTAACTTCTCTGTGCCTCCGTTCCTTATTGGTGAAATTGGGAAACATCATTTGTGTCACAGAATCTTCTTTTGCCATAGGATCCAGGATGATCCTACTAAACATCATGCCATTACCCTGTTCAAAACTCCCTGAGGGCTTGCCAACTCTCTCAAAGCAGAACCCAAAAGCCTCATGATGGCCCACAAGACCCAACATAATATGGCCCCTCCTCTTCTCTCAAAACTCATCCACTCTGACCCTCCCATCTTTCCCCTCTGTATGCACCTTACTGCTCTCCTTGCTTTTCCTCAAACAAGCCAGGCCTCTATTCCAACTTCAGGGCCTCTGCACTTGTTATTCCTTCTAGCTGGATGGAACATTTTTCCCCCAGAAATTTACAGTCCTGTCTTTTACCTCCTATAGGGCATCTTCTCATCTTCTTGGATATAAGTTTCTCCATAAAGCCTTTTGTTTGACTCCTGTCTCTACAACTTTATCCCCTTCCCTGCTTTCTTCTCCTTGGTGCCATTCATTATACTTTAACCTGGTCTAGATTGTCCTTATTTTACACATCGTTTTCATCACTTCTCCACAACTAGAATGTAAGTTTCACAGAGGGCAGGGCTATTGATCTATTTTGTTTACTGCTGAATCCACAATACCTTAAATGGCCCCTGGCACACAGTAAGCCCTGTATAATAAATAGTTTGCTGAATAGATCAAAAATGAGGATGAAATTATCAAGATATGAAAAGCATTTAGCATGATGCCTGGAACTACAAATGTTCACTAAATGAGAGCATTTTTATAATTCTCATCATCTCACAACGAAGATAATTTCAACTGAAGCTACTTAAAGTGTAGCTTCTCTTAATTAAGTTTATCTTAGAGGAATGTGAAATGTTTTGATGACTCTGAAATCTTTGAATTTATCTTCAGAATATAAAGGGAAAAGGGTCCACTTGTTTTAAATAGTCATATTCAGGAGTAAGTCTGAAGTGATAAAGTAACAAGCTCCAGGTGGGCATTCCTTTATACACTGGATAGGTCTCAAAAGCTCCACAAATACTCAATTTTTAGAAATCAAATTTAATGCCCTCTTTCCTCTCTGTTACATATAAAAATATGCTGTCTTCATTTTGGTCATTTTTAATTGGCAAAGGAGCCCAACATCTTAGCAGCACATTCCTCTAATTTCTATCAAGTTCTTAATGACAAACAAGCACAAAGAACTTTGAAATAAATCCTTTTGAAATGCAAGACTCTTATGATAGTATAAGTAATTACTGCCAAATTCATCTATTTTGAAAAATTATTTTTTGATAAATTTTCTAAAACAGAAGTATAGTCACATTGAAAATCATTGACTCTGTTCTCTTATTCCAAATAAATGTACACAGTTCTTGTTTTCTCTATCACTACTCTTCTCATCCTCATTTCACATCAAATACTACGACTTTTCCTGTTTTGACATGTAATGGAATATACATGGCAATTTTAATTTATTTAGTTTGAAATTCAGTATGTCTTGGTATGCTCAACTTCAGGGCTGTTGAAATGTAGCCAAATAAAAAGATATTCTCATGCCATTAAGAGTGATTGCTATATAATATTAGCAGTCTATTCTTCATACAGGGAAAATTTTTGACATCATTCAGAACATTCATCTATAATTATTCTGCAATTTGGTATAGTATGCATTTAAATGAGCTAAAGCAATAATGATTTTGTTTGTTTGTTTTTTTTAATTGTGTCAACACTTCTTGGTAAAGCAAATGGAAGTCTGGATGATGGTGACTAACTTGCAATGTGGGCAGGAAAGAGTAAATATTCATTTCATTTTCAAGCAAAGTTCCTCATTTTCTACCACCTTCCTTTTCATTAACACCTACCCTGTGTTGAGGGATCATTTGTCTCCAAGCAAATTACACTTGTTTGGCTGTTTAACTGTTTCTTGCTTGGTTGCCAGATGTGTTAGAGGCCTACAAGACCAAGCGGAGCTCTGCAACAATCAAGGGTCCTTATGTACAGGGTGACCCCATACAAACCCACCAATACTTACTGATCACACAACGCTAAATACCAAATGGGCCCTGTGCCCTCTGGGAGCTTATAATCAACTTAGTAATTCAAGACTTAACTCATATCAAACAATTATGAATAATATAATCAGATTCTTCATTCTTTTTAAACACATTTTAAAATATCAAGTTTATTGGCTTTACTATATTATAAAAGTAATACATTTCCAATTACAGAGAATTTGGATAATATATAAAAGTGAGATAAAAAAGGAAAGAGGAGCTGGGGGTATTGCTCTGTGGTTGAGCTCCTGCTTAGCATGTCAGAGGTTCCAATTCCATATCAACACCACACACAAAAAAGAAAGAGAGAGAGAGAAAGAAATAATGAAAGAAAATGAAAAGAAAAACCATAACACTTCTGACACCCCAAGTATAACTAAATAAATACCCTGATACCTTTCTTTGAGGTCTATTTTCTATACAGGGATTTTAGCCATTATTTTCTTAATAGTTGTGAACTTATTTTATAATCTACTTTTTTCACTTAATTAATACAACATTTCCATGTTGCATATATTCTTCTGAAACCAAAATACCAAACCATACTTCTGTTATTAGATATTTCAAGGTTTTATTTCAAAATTTTACATAAATAATGTCATAATGAACATCCATATGCATAAACGTATTTGTCTGTATTTACAATTATTCCCTTTAGACCATGTTTCAGACATATAATTAGTGGAGCAAAAGGAACATTCATTTTTTGGGCCATTAATTTGTTATTTATTAATTTTTTATTAGTGTATAATAATTATACACTATGTATTATATATTACACATAGTATCATATATATACATAATATAGCAATATAATTTGGTCAGTATCATTTCCCAGTATCTCTTTCCCTGCCCTCCTTACTCCCTCTGGTCCCTCCGCTCTATTCTATAGGTCTCCCTTCCATTTTTGTGAAATCACACTACCTTATTTTCCCTTTTTCTCTCTCTACCTTCCACAAATGAAAGAAAACATATGACCCTTGAATTTCTGAGTTTGGCTTATTTCCCTTAATATAACACTCTTAAGTTCCATCCATTTTCCTACAAATGACATAACTTCATTCTACTTTATGGCTGACTAAAACTCAAGTGTGCATATATACTACATTTTTTAAATCTATTCATCCATTGATGGACATCTAGCCTGGTTCCATAGTTTGGTTGTCATGTATTGTGCTGCTATAAACATGAGTATACATATATTACTATAGTATGCTGGCTTCAGTTCTTTAGGATAAATACCAAGAGTGGGAGAGCTGGGTCATGGGATGGTTCCATTTATAGTCTTCTGAGGAAGATCCATGCTAAAGAATGGGATGTTTTAAAGGATCTTGATACATGGTGCTAAGTTGCTTTTATCCTCCCATAAGCAATGGATATCATCCATATTCAAAGTGTTTCCTAATTTGACAGGTAAAAATTATGGTTTATTTTAATCACTAATGATTTGATAACTAATAAACATCTCTTCACCTTATTTGTTAAGAAATTATATTTCTTCTAGTGTGTTCTGTCTACATGGGCCCCTTGCCCATGAATCTATTCATTCATTCAACAAACATTGAGTACTAAACTCCAGGTCGACTGATGGAGAATAAGACAGCAATGGAATAGATTTGACCCTCAGCCCTTAATCCCTGTATCCTAGAGTTAATGACAGACCAGAAGGAAAGCAAAGTCAATGTAACAGAAAAAGGGCTGCAATAAAGATCTGCTGGAAGTTGAGAGAGAGGACCTATCATCCAGTCAAGCATGTGTATATGCCATGAAGGATTCACTGCAGAGCTAGTAGTGAAGCAGACCTTGAAGATGAAAGGTAATCTGTTAACCAGAGAAGTAGAAAGCAAGATGGAAAGGAAGAGGTTGGGAGGAATAGGAGAAAGAACCATATCCTTGAAGACTAAAAGAAGGCAAGAGGATGGAACACTGCAGGGAGTGGGGGCTGCACAGAGTATTAATAACAGAAGCTATTGTTATTAAGTGCTCAGTGTATACCAGACATTGAAATGTTTCATATTTATGACCTCATTTAATCCTTACAATAATCCTTTCTTGATTATATTTATATTATTATTTTATATCATTATTTTTAATCTGTGTGCTGAAGGGCACATAAATAGTGAGTGATGAAGCCAAGATTTGAACTGAGATCTCTGGGATTCTTAGGATGACTAGAATTTAGTGGAAACAAAGCAAGAAACAAAAAGGGAGTGGGGCCCAATCATGAAAGGCACACATGTGGGCCATGGCCCCCTAGTTTTCTTTTGCTGATAAAGGGAATCTCTTGAAGGGTGTTGAGTGAAAGATCAGTATGAACAGAGTTAGACATGAGACAGAGCACTAAGGAAGCAATGGGAAGGTGGGTCTGTCATTGAAGGCTTGCTGGGATGATGGAGAGAATAGGGCAAGAAGTTAAGAGCTGAGAGGCATCAACTAGGTCTCTTGTTGGGTATCTAGGAGACAAAGCCATCATGGAAGCAGCTTTGGACAGCAGAAGGAATACCCTTCTACTGAAATGAAAAAGGAAGAATGTAATGTTATGGGTATAGGGGCATCTGGGAGGTTTATATCTTAGGATCTCTCTATTCTCTGCTTATCTGGAGATGAGGTTTTCTGCTATGAATGGGAGGGAAATAATGAGGTTAAGAGCTTAAGAGTGAGAAAAGTTTGAGATGGATATGTGGGGAATGGGAAAAGGCCTGGCTGAGTCTTGACTCCATCCATAACTGTTTCTTCATTCTTAAGTACATGCTAAACTATCAATTGTTCATCTGAAAGGAAAATCATATTTCATCCTTATCTTTGATAGGTAGATAGAGGTTTATAATATTTTAAGGCAATTTCAAGTTAATCCACATAAAATTCCAAATGGAATTACAGAACCTAGGAGCAAACCAAGTTTTACTGCCATCTGTGTCCTTGATTTCTTGTTCCCTGGTGATCCTTTCCTTTCAGCATATAGAGAAGTTCATGTCTCCCAACTTAAAGGGGCATCAAATCCCAGTGTTTGACCTTCTAACCTGCAAAGTCATCCCAGAGGTGATCCATCAGCCTGGCAGACCCTGTCTTTCACAGAAGTTTTATGATAACAAAGAGTCACAATGGTGGTGTTTGGCAGTTGTCTGACCCTCTCCGGACAAAGTAAAATCCCTAGGGTTTCTGAGCGAGTAAGGGAGAAGGGGAATAGAAGAGGTCTCAAGAAAAACTTAACAGAAACTATACAAGAATAATTCCTGATGAGGCTGAGCATCCCTAATTGGAAAACCCCAAATCCAAAATGCTCTGAAATCCATTTCACATTTTTTTGTAATTAGGGATACTCAATTGGTAAAGGCTATACAAATATTCCAAAATCCCAAAAACTCTGAAATCTGAAAAACTTCTAGTCTAAAGCATTTTGGGTAAGGTATGTTCCACCTATAATATGGCAACTGAGAGCTTAAGGAATTAAATGGAAAAGCAAAAGAGGGAATCACATGTCAACACAGAGCAGATAGATTCTGTCATAATGGTTCCAGAGGCAATTGGGGAATTTACACTTATGGTCAAAACTTCTCCTAGGCCTCTCCCCACCCAGGCCATCTTGTTTTGTGTTTCAATTTTTCATGTATTATTGCTATTATCTTCTATTCTACTTTTATTTTGCAATTAAGACTAGGTACTTGGTTTGCTCCTAGGTTCTGTAATTCCATCTGGAATTCTAGCTAGATTAACTTGAAATTGCCTTAAAATATTATAAACCTTTATATACCTAATTACCAAAGATAAGGATGAAATATGATTTTACTCTCAGATGAAATATGAGGAATTCAACTCCTTATTTCCCTACTGTCTCTTCCTAAGTCTTGGTTACTTATCTGTGGTATAAGCCAGGTCATCTGTCTCTAAAAAAATTTTAAGGAGCCAGGCATGGTGACACATGCCTGTAATTCCAGTGGCTCAGGAGGCTGAGACAGGAGGATTTCAAGTTCAAAGCCAGCCTCAGCAAAAGCAAGGCACTAAGCAACTTAGTGAGACCTGTCTCTAAATAAAATACAAAATAGGGCTGGGTACGTGGCTCAGTAGTCAAGTGTCCCTGAGTTCAAACCCTGATACACACCCACCCCAAAATTTTTAACAATATCATTCACCTCTTTGAAATGTTTAAGCTTGGAATTTACATGTATGTGTATATGTGTATCAAATCTGCTTTAATGTTCAATGTTGTTCTAAATTTTTAAGATTAGCTGCCCCACTTGAGTTCTTCATTTTGATTTTTTCTTGATGTTCTAAAGTAATGCATTACTTTGAGTAATTTACGAAACTATTTTCAGTTTTTTCTGAAGATTTTAAAACATTTCTATTGACCCATGGACAAAAAACATCTTGTCCCAGTTTGTTTACCCTCAAAGCACTGAAGATTTAATCCAGTGCTTCCTTGCATTACCTGCGGTCACAGCTTTTTGGTTTTTAGGTCACTGGTTCTTCTGCTGCTGGTGGTGTTTTTAAGCTTTGTTTTGTAAGAGTCTCTTCTATGTTCCTTTGCAAGTTTACCAAATTTATCTATTTTGTGATCTCTTTTCATATATTGTACTTTGAATAGTGAACTCTTTCAATATCCAGATACTTTTCTTTCACATTTAGAAAATAGTATTTAGTGGCCATGGGCACAGTTCAGTAGTAGAGGGCATGCCAAGCATAGGCGAGACCCTGGGTTCTAGCACCTCCCCAAAAAAGAAAGGGAAAAAAAGAATTATTTAGAAAATGATCTTTGAATGTCACTTAGTTTCATTTGTTCAGTTTCCTCTCTAGCTGAATTTCTGTTCTCTTCTAGCTCATTGTTTCAATCCCTTTCTTATTTTGTTCTATTTGGGAGTATTTCTAAAGATAGTTCTCTGGTTTACTATTGAGTCTTCTCCAGTGTCCAGTCTCTTATTAGTGCCTTCTGCTTTCAAGTTTTGATTCAGAAAATGTGTTTTATAGGTTTTAATACACATTTTCCCTGTTTTGGTCTGTTTGTTACTCAAAATGGCCTGCTCTTGCTGAAACTATGATATGTTTTGCTGGGATCATAACATAACTAGTTTCTAAGAATAAACAAACAAAAACCAATTTTCATCCAACAAATCACTCTTGGAATCTGCATGAGAATCCATATGTAGTTTTTCATTGTTCATTCAACTCTACAAAGAGGTCCCTAGAGCAGTCTGGGTTGGTGTGTGGCTGTGGATCACAAATCCCACAGTCTCTGTCACAGATGGGGGGCAAAAACACATGTGCCTGTGTATATGCAGAGAACAGTTAAGGAAAAGAAGGATTTAACACATCTATCCTTAACAAATGTGCCAAGTTAATATGAAAAGATGGCACATTTATTTGGGAAGGACGGGGAGAGGGAGGGAGAGAGAGAAAGAGAAAGAGAGAGAGGGGGAGGAACTTGATTTGAAGACTAAGAAGCCACATTTGGGTTGGAAGTTTGGTAAGGAAAGAAGAGGATAGGTGACAGAGTGAAAGTGAGATTTTTGTCACAACAATGAACATTAAAAATAAAATTTAGGCGAATTCCAAAAGATACTCTCCATGCATGGTGTCCCCAGAGTTGTGCAGTTCATAATAAGCACGACCTTAGGAGACTCTGGGGCTTATACTTAAATGACAACTTGTCATTAAGGCAACTGTGTCTTCTACATGAAGATACAATTCAGAAAAAGAAGAAGCATAAGTCCATCAATGAGTAAAATGATTTACTTCCATGACAGAATATAAAGTAGGAAATTTTCTGACATTTTTATCGTGGCTTATTTTTAGAGTTGTTCTTGGTCTTCTATGAAGAATTCTGAGTTTGGGGGAAGGCAGAGCTGGGCTAAGGATTAAATCACTTCTCTGAATCAGAAGTCACAGACACAACCTAAGCAAACCACCCAACTGACCAAATTTTGACAGTGGCTGGAACTTTTTTAAACTTTTCAACGTCAGTAAGAAATCATTTTCAGTCCAGATAATATAATGGGAACTTGTTCCTGGCTCCTTGTTTTAAACACTGTGTGCCTGAAATCTGTGTAATGAATCCTAGCGTGTAACCACAGAGTGTCAGCCCTAAATATAGCAGTTTTAAAAGTAATAGAAGAAATCCATATGCTGATAGCTTCCTCTGTAAAGCATATATGGCTCTAAATCAAAGAGTAAAGTAAATATGCCCATCTATTGTGTTTTACATTTCTTCTTATAAAAATTAAAGAAAAAAATGAACATAAGTCAATTAAGATAAAACAAAATGAGGAAGCTGCTTGTGAGTCACAATCCTAACTTCCCTACCACTTCAGGGACCAGCCATATTCCCTGCTCAGGGAGGGAATGAGCAGCTCTGGCAGGTGCTGGTACACACTCTCTCCCAGGTCACAGAATTGTCACTCACAGGATTCAATTTGCACCAAGCTGATTTGCTGCAATAGCAACTAGCCACAGCCATGGCCATGTCGTGTCCAAGCCTGCTACAGGAGCAAATTAAACCTGCCTGGCAGCAGCAGGGAATCTTAGGACACAATGAGCTTTGTCCACAGTCGATTCTACCCGCTCTGTGGAATACTGCATCACTCCCCTCCATACTCTCCCCATATCTGCACCTTTTCCCAGGTGACTCTGTTGTTCCAAACTCTAAAGAGGCACATTTTCTTTCCTGTTCCTTGACAATGGGGTCAGCCACAAGACTTGTTTTGGCCAATAGAAGGATACAGAACTCCAAGAGTACTGGTTATAACCCTAGATTTCAAGGTTTTCCAGTTTCTCGTTCCCTGTCTGTACTTTTGCCATACTGTAAGAATAACATGTCTGGGTTTTAGCCTGCTGCTCTTTGAAGGAGAATGACAGTACAAGGATTCAGCTTAACCTGACTGTAACCATTTTGAGTCATAACCACCATGATCACCCTGAGCAATCCTTGTCTGTTTTCCCTACATAGTTTCCCAGCATAATATAAATAGACAAAACCATTGAAGTGCTATGTGGGAGCTTTACTACAGGACAGTGGTGCTGAATATGCCTGACATCCTTGATATTAGCTTGAGATAAACCAGGTACATTCCAGCTTGGGTGAAGTCACTTTTGTCATGACCACTATATAAACTTCCCTCCTCCTGATCCACATCACAGGGATCCACTTGTTTTGCTGCCACCCAAGACACATTCCTGTATATAAGTCTCCAATAAATTGCACTTAGTGCAATCCTGGGTCTCTCTGCCTCTTTGGTCTCATGGCACCCAACAACTGGTTCCACTACACTGGAACCAGATTGTTTTGGAACAGATAAGACATGTAGAACAGAACAGCCCCATCTAGGCCCAGACCAGATCAAATGACCCCTAGCCAACTCCCAGACCTGTGAGCTAAGTAAATGCTTCTTTTGTACAATGCTGGGATTCTGGGACCATTTATTAAACATTGAAACTATGCCAACCAATGATTAATCCACTCTCCCAAATCCCTCCCTTGCATTCTTCTTCATTCAAAAGTCAGCAAGAAGCGCGTTCACACCCCAGATGAAGTTGAACTTCAGGAAGCTGGGCACCTGGGCTTTGACTGAACAGTATTCTGGTGGGAAGCTAACATTTTCTTCCAAAGAATACTATCAGAAACAGCCATCTGCAGCTCATCCCTGGATATCTGGGGCCCAAGCTGCTGAGACCACCAACCACGGGGTCTTCTTTGTGAGGAGCCAGAGAAGAATGTCTTTCTTGGGCTCTGCATTAGGATTCCTTCTTGGCACAGGATTATTGTTGCAGTAGAAACACCATGAATCCTGTTAAGTGATCACGGTTTCCTATTTTGCACTGACTCCAAGGAAGCTCAGAGCTAGGCCTATGGCTCACTGCTAGTAAATACCCATGACTTCAGAGCCTGTAAATACACTAATGGCCCTACTTTTAGGCCCACCATCCTTTCCTACTTTTATGTTCTCTTTTACTTTTGTTATTTCTCTGCTTTATGTTGTAAAATTGTCCACGTCTTTGTAACACACCTCAAATTCATTTCTGAAATAAGGCAAAATAGCAATAAATAAAAAATTAATTGAAGGAGAATATACCCAGGAAGTGTTTTTTTTCAAACCTATCCCAACTGTGCCCATCCCAGAAGACATCTTTCCAGAAAGGTAGACTCAAGGAAGACAATTTTGAGAAGAACAAAGGTGTCACAATTGGTGGAACAGCTGGTAGGCCATCCAGGGCATACAGATGCTTTCTAGACCCAGAGTGTAACTTTCTATGGCCAGTGGAAAGGGACAGTGAATAAAACAAGTGTCCTGGATATTTTCTGGCTTGGTGTTTCGCATATATTAATTCATTTAATGCCCTCAAGTAACCTTCTGAATTATTCTCATTTTGCAGATGAAGAACCTGAGCATCACAGAGGAAGTTCAAGCTAGTTTGAATCTAAACTCAAGACAGTTTGAATCTAAATCTTGAATTTATATGATGAAATTGTTAGACTGCCTAGTGTAAATCCCAGGTCTGCAACTTAACACTTGATCCTGGGTAGTTTCCTTAACCTTTCTATTCTGAAGTTTATTCACCTGCAAAACAAATTATGATAGTATTCTCTTTTTAAGACTGCTATGTAGAGTAAATAAGCCAATATGCAACACTTGACACATGGTAAGCAACATATAAGTGTTAGTTATTATTATAATTATTAGTAAGTGGTAGAATGAATTGCCCTTTGAGAAACACCAAAGTGAGTGTAGGAATGCCTTATTAATTGGATCCTAACTACTGGGTAAAAATTGAATCTGAACAAAGGGCACTGCCTTTGATCATTCATTTATTCTGTAATTAATATGTACATGGAAATAAAAAGATATGCTGAGTGATTATCAAGTAAAATGCAGTGAGTTCAAAGAGTCAGAGATTGCTGTGAGCTGGGGTGATCAGAACATCTTAAGAGAAGAAACATAATCTGGACCATGTCTGCAGAGGTAGGCAGGAAAAAACTGGATAGCAAAGGAGACCATCTCCAAAATGGTGTAGAAGGAAAGTGACCCAGATGAGCAGCCCAGAACTAGCAATGCCTGACCACAGATGAGGTTGCCCCTCCCCAAGGACAGCTCACTAGTCTTTGAACTTCTCACCCACAATGGGACCTGTCACAGAATAGGTATCCAATATATGTTGACTGAATGAATGAATAGTGAACTTACATAGTTCAACACCATACTGAGGCACACTTTCTACACACAGAACCTTGAGTTGCAAAATTTACTTGAATGAAAATCAGTAAGGCAAGGTCTGCTTTATGGTAGCCTAAATGTCATTACCCTCCTGCCCCAAAGTATCCTCTTATTTTATATACTAATTTGTACATCATAATTCTCCCTTGAAGGAACTACAAATTAGCATTTACTTACTGTTCCAAGTTTTTTAAACAAAGTTTGAGATTTAATTGAAGAAAGCATGGGTGGCACTAACTGGGTCATTTGTTAGCATCTATGTAGCCACATAGCTGCCTGATTTTATTCATAGAAACTTCATTTAGAAAACAGACCATTAGCACATTGTATTCTGGATGAAATAGTAGTTTCACTGTTAATGATTACCCACTCCCACAAGAATATAATCACGGAAAAAGAAATAAAATAAACACAATATAAATATATATGTATATATAAAACCTCCAAAAAAGACTTGGTCCTTTTTCCACTCTTTAGAAACATAAGAAATACTCTATCTGTTTTGGCACAATATTATATGGTTTATTTATTCTTAAATGCCAAGAATTTTTTCTAGCATCCCATAAAACTCACGGTTTTAAGAATGGATATGCTTCAAAAATAGAAAGAGAAAAGCCTGAGAGTGATTAAAATTTTTAAATAGTGGAGCCGATTTTAACTAGGCCTACATGATCACAACCAAATTCATTTCAGCATAACTGTTAATAATAATGTGACATTCCCTAATAATAATGTGTCTAGTCAGTACTTTCCCCAATGTAATTTTAGAGAGTCTTATGGCATGATAGAGAGATTGTGTGTGGCAAAATGGCAGACGAGGTGGCAATTAAAACTCAAACTCTTGGCTAAGCTTGCAAAAAAGGAGAGAAATTTCCCCCGGTTCTCAGGCAAAGGAGGAGCTGACAGCCAGAGGGGAAGGTGTGCAAGCTAATAGGAAGCAGCTGTGGGGATATGGGGATCAAGCCCTTTAACAGGTAAGAGCTTAAATGTTAATGCTCACTCAAGCACAAGGCTATGGCCACCGACAGGAGCAATTTGAAACTCCTACATGTGAAATCTGTGCCAGAAGCTAGAACTGTAAAAGGCTGCAACTGATGTGAAAGAAGGATTAGTAAACTCTACCCATTGGCCAAGAAAGAAGACAATGAGGCTTTTTTGAGCTTTGTCTCTAGGTATGAAAAAAAATTATCTGAGAGAACTCCAAGCCAACATTTTACATAATAAGAATTTGGAGTACAAATTTATTTTACCCACACACTATATAAAGCTCCAAGGCAACAAATTAACATCAAAATTAAGATGAAATTTGGCCAGTTTATAAACCAGCCTAGAGAGGCAAAAACAAAACCACTCTAAAAGTTCTACTTCTGGATGCTAAAATTAGTGGGTGAAAGTTTGAGGAAAAGTAGGATGTGCATAGTCTCAAAATACCTCTCTCGAGTTATTTATTAATTACAAAAGGACTTTACAATTGAGAAACCTGATAGATACCACAGTAATCAAGGGATCAATGACAACATCACCAGCAGTAAAACACTGACATCAAGAACCACTTAGTGTAACCCACAAAGAAGGACAAAACATCATTTCTGTGGTATTCCTTCAAAAAACACATTATCTCAGGATAACCATGAGAAAATATCAGAAAACTCCAAATTGAAGGACATTCTACAAAATAAATGATCACTACTCTTTTAAAGTATTGAGGTTATATAAACAAGGTAAGGCTGAGGAACTGTTACAGATTACAGAAGACTAAGAAGAAACAATGACTAATGCAGTATGTGATCCTGGGTAGGATCCTGGAACAGAAAAAGAACCGTAGCAGATAATGGTAACTGCTGGCAAGGATATAAAGGTACACTCGTACATTGCTGGTGGGATTGCAAACTAGTACAACTACTCTGGAAAGCAGTACAGAGATTCCTCAAAAGATTTAGGAATGAAAACACGATATGACCCTGCTATCCTACCCTTTGTTATTTATCCAAAAGAACCCAAATCAGCTTACTATAGTGATACATGCATCCCAATGTTTACAGGAGCACAATCCACAATAGCTGAGTTATAATGTCTATCCACAGATGAATGGATAAAAACAATATAGTGTAAATACACAATGGAGTTCTACTCAGCCATAAAGAAGAATGAAATTATGACATTTGCCGGTAAATGGATAGAACTGAAGAACACCACGCTAAGTAAAATAAGCCAGACTCAGAAAGTTAAGGGTTGAATGTTTTCTCTCTTATGTGGAAACTAGAGGGGGGGGGGGATTAAAAAGGTGGGGGTGGGGAGGATCTTGTGAAAATAGAAGAGAGAGCAGTAGAGTAGAAGCACAGGACCAAGGGTGAGGGAAGAGGGGAGGCAAAGGGGAAGAACTGTAAAATAAAATTGGCCAAATTATTCTATGCGCATATATGAATATATCACAAGGCATTCCAGTTTTACATGTAATTACAATGCACCAATTAAAAAATAAATAGAAAGAAGACCAGGAGAGTAGGGAAGGGGCTCGGGGAGAGGGAAGAGAAAAGGTAAAGGGATAGTACCAGGAACTGAAATGGAGAAAACTATTATATATGCTTTTATTTTTTAATATTTTTTTAGTTGTCGATGGACCTTTATTTTATTTATTTATATGCGGTGCTGATAATCAAACCCAGTGCCTCACACATGCTAGGCAAGTGCTCTGCCACCGAGTCACAACCCCAGTCCTGTATATGCTTTTATGAATATGTCAAAAGAAACCCCACTATTATGTATAACTACAATGTACTAAAATTAAAAATAAAATTTAAATTAAAAAAATCAGTGAACTTCAAAAAAGGTTTTTAGGTTACAATATTGTCTAAAGTTAATTTTCTTGTTTCGATAATTATGCTATGGTAAGATATTAATAGTAGTTTATGCTGGGGGAGGGGTATATGGGAACTCTCTGTACTACTTTGAAAACTTTGCTGTAAGTTTATGATTAGTTCAAAAATTTTTAAAAAGTTTTAAAAATAACTACTCTAAAGGGCCTATCCAAGCAACAAAGGAACACTGCATTGAGAGAAGAAAGTACAATTTAAGATGAGCTCATAAAAATAAGAGGAAATAATCCTCCATGAGTGAGAATTTGGGACGAGAGAACAAAAATCAGTAATAAACCATGACATTATTATGTTTAAAATTATTAAAGAGATAAATCAGAGAAGCCATAAAAAGAGTATGTGATGCCATGGAAAAGAACAGAAACATACCTAATTATATAATATATACATTATATACATATAAATATATATATATATATACACACTAAATAGCATTTTATACACACACACACACACACACATATAAACTAAATAGCACTTAAGGAATTGGAAAGAAAAGTTATTGAATCAATTAACTAGATGAAAGACTTAAGGAAAATGTCCAAGAACACAGCAAATAATGGAAAACAATAAAAAGAATAAATGAGAGATGAGAGAGAAGAGACAATGAGAAAAAGTGAGAGTTTAAGAAAGAAAACAGAAAATGGACTAGAGAAGCTATTTGAAGATATATACAGCTCAGAATAATTCTCAAACTCAAGAATTACAAATAGTCCCAAGATATAGTATAATAAAACTGCAGAAAGCCAAAATCAGGGAAATTCAACCAAGAGGAAAAATGGCATAAGATTACAAAGGAATAATTATATTAAAAAGAGACTTACGATATGCACAATGGAGGGTAAAATAGAATAATGTCTTCCAAAGGTCAAAGGAAAATAAGTATAATTCTAGAATTATTTACCCATTTAAACTTCAAAAGAGAAAAATAAATGCATTTCAGAAAATAACTTTATTCCCAGAGTTATAAAGCAAGTCTCAATAAATATCAAAGAATCAATATCATGCAAACCATGTTTTATACCTAAATGTAATGAAAAGAAAAGTGAAGAACTAAAAGAAAGCCAACCTGTACACATTTAGAAATTTCAAAACAAACTTTTATATAATTATTTCTCCAAAAAGAAATTATACTCATACTAGAAAATATTTTATATGGAGGATAATAAACACGCTAGAGGTAAAATAGTACTTAGAAGGCACATTCAAGCCTTACATGCATTTCTTAGAAAAGAAAGATGGAAATCAGCGAAACAAATGTCCAACACAAGAAGTCAGAAAATAAACACAAAGAAAGTATGAAGAAGGACGTAGTAAAAACAAGAGTAGGAATTAATAAAATAGAAAACAAAGTTTTGAAAAAAGGTTAACATGTTGAAATCTGTTTCTCTAAAAAATTAGAATAAACAACTGTAGTAAAATTGATTTTCAAAAAAGATACAAACTGTAGTTTTAAATCAGATTAAATGGAAGTTTCTAAAAACTATATAATTTATAAAAGCAACTTGAAAATAAATAGGGAGTTGGAATAAGATGCAATGCTCTTATATAAAGTGAGTCATTAATGTACCCACTAAAGACAGGAAGGATCATATGGTTTGACAGGCAACTTATGCAAACCTTCAAAGTATTGCCAATACCTACCTATTACAAACTGCCATAAGAAACACAAAGTGAATGTTGTGAAAATTATCTTAAAGAGCTATTATAAAACACTGCTATTTGAAGTGGACAAACATGGTAGGAGAAAAAAAAAGTATAGGCCCATCTCCTTTATGAACAAAGATGCGAAAATCCTAAATAAAATATGCACCTAACAAAAATCTCTTATATGTTGCATTACAAGTGCTAGTCAATATAATAACAGGAAAAATATATCCTAAGGATCAGAAAAGATGCAAATCTGTCATTATTTATAGTTTATATAATATGAACCAAAATAAAGTCTGAAAGAATTTATGGGCTCCATGAACTCAAAGAGAAAATGAGATCAACATAAAAGAAACACTAAAAAAAATAGTATTCAGACACACCAGTAACAACCAACTAAAAATGTAATTTTTAAGTTAAAAAATATTATTTATAGTGGCAACAAAATGACAAAGTATTATAAAACAAGATATACTATATTCATAGATGAGAAGTCTCTATGTCAAAGTGACAGAAATTCTGTCCCAAAATTAACCTATAAATTCAACATTATTCCATTCATAATTCAACTTTTTTATAGAGCTAGAAAAAAGTGGTCATAGAATTGATATGGAAGATTAAAAATCTAGAAAGTCAGGGAAGATTTGAAGAAGAAAAATTAGAATTTACCCTGCTATATATGATCATGAACTAATCATGATGCTATAGTAGCAAATCAAAGAGGTGGCACTGGCCCAATAGAAAACAGACAAATTTAACAAAAAGATATGGCCTTCTTTCTAAGACCACAGTTGTTGTTGTTTTTTTTTTTATTTTTAGGTTTACATGCAGTAAGTTTCACTCCTTGGTATACAGTTCTATAATTGTGATGGAAAAACTCATCTAAACTCACAAACCCCTTGCCTCTACCTGGCTCAATTCAGGTGAAAGAAGGAAAGTTCCCTACTATACTTCCAGATGGAAGGTCTAAGTACAAAGAATATTTTTTGCATGTTTTGCATTATAATTAGATGTATGACAACGGATATTTTCACAAGAGCAACTTCCAAGGTGTGGCACAGGATTTCCCCACATCTGTAATCAAAGAACTAGGAAGCTATGACTTTGAGGAACTAAAGGACATCAAATTGTCCCCTAAAAATCAAAGATTAAATACTTAGTTTAATTCCCTAGAATGCACTAATGAAGTGCTCCAGTTAATATTGCTGTTAAACAAATTACCCTAAAAATAAAAGGCTAAAAACAACCATCCTGTTCTGTTCATGGATTCTGTGGGTTAGGAACTCAGACAAAACACAGAAGAATGTCTGAGACTTCAACTTGGAAAATTCTGTAACTGGGGACTTGAATCATTAATGGCAAGGGCCATCAACAGATCTCAGCTGAGTCTATCAATCCAATTACCACCTATATGTTTGTTTGTTTGTTTTCATATAGACTGAGCCTCTTCATAGCATGATAACCTCAAAGTGGTAGGACTTTCTACAGGGTAACTCAGGGTTCCAAAAGCAAGTGTCACAGCACACAATGCATAATCATCTATCTTTTCTGTCCTGGCCTCAGAAGTCACACAGCATTACCTGTCCCATTCACTTGGTTACATGAGTAACAAGATTCAAGGGAAAAATGACACAGTCCCACCTCTCAGTAAAAGGAACACCAAGTTAACATTATAAATGAGTGTAATGGATGGGAAATACTGTTGCAACCATCTTTGGAAACTACAACCCACCATTTGCATATGGTATACAGTTTCCCTTAGTTAATGATATCATTAGCATTCATCAGTTAGCTGGGATAATAGTGAGGATTCTTCTGTTCTCAAGATATGGGAATGTATTACATAAGGAAATTGCTGAAAATTATTAGAAAAATATTTTTTAAAAGCAGCCTTTCAGCTTCCTTTGCAAGGAGAATTTATAATTTTAATAGTCATAACTATACCATAGAAGAAAAAGAATGGGTAAGACATTGTCACTAATTTATTAAGAATTTTAAAGTTATAAAAACTCTTCCATTTCAAAATTATATTTTAAAGCTTTAGATTTTTTTCTCTAATACATTCTGGACCATAATAGAAGTATTTCAAATAAGCGTTTTAAGAATAGGAGATAAACCTCAATCCTACTTCACATCACCTACAGAATAATTTGAGATGAATCATACACTTAAAGGGTAAAACTAAAATTATGAAACAGAGGAAAACACAAGAGAATATCTTGGTGACTCTGAGGTAGCCAAAAGCTTCTTAAACAGATTACAGAAAACAAAGATTGACAATTTGGACTTAGAAATATAAACTAGTACAACCACTTTGGTAAATGGTCTGGAAGGTTTTTTTAAAAACAAAACATATTCTTATTCTATGGTCCAACAATTCCATTCCTAGGTATGTAATTAGGAGAAACAAAAATGAATAAAGATGCCACAAAATGTACATACTGACTAATTTTATTTATATGAAATCCTAGAACAGGGGAAAAAAATCTATGGAGGAAAAAAATCAGAATGCTAAGTTATTCTTTTTTCTTTTGGTACTGGCAATTGAACACAGGGGTGCTCTACCACTGATCTACATCTCCAGTTCTTTTCATTTTTTGAGAGGGAAGTCACTCTAAGTTGCTTAGTGCCTCACTAAGTTGCTGAGACTGGCCTAGAACTTGCGATACTCCTGCCTCAGCCTCCTAAATTGCTGAGATTACAGTTCTGCACAACCACATCTGGCTCAGTAGCTGCTTCTTGAATGGGAGATGTGGGTAGCAATTGACTGGGATAGAGAGTGTTAAAACTTTGGTGATGGCTATGTTCTATGCTTTAGTAGAAAGTTGGGTTGTACAGGTATATGCATTTGTAAAACTCAGCAAATGTATACTTAATACTTGTATGTTTTATTGAAAATAAATTTGTTGTAGATGGATACAATACCTTTATTTATTTTTATGTGATGCTGAGGATCAAACCCAGGGCCTCACCATGCTGGGCAAGCACTCTACCACTGAGCTACATATCAAAGGAGAAAAAACTATAAATAGGGCCTGGGGATATAGCTCAGTTGGTAGAGTGCTTGCCACACATGCACAATTCAAATTGGTGGTGCTGGGTTCAATTCTCAGTACCACCCAAAAAAAAAAAAAAAAACTATAAATAAGTGGCAAGCACACTGAAATATTTAGAGGGAAGTGACTAATATCTGCAATTTTCTTTGTAACGCACCAAAATTAAGATGAATTAATGGAAGGATGGAGAGATGTATAAATGGAGAGATGTGTGAAAGAAGAACAGGAAAAAAAGCTAGGCACAGTGGTGCATACCTATAATCCAAGTGATTTGGGAGGCTACGTCAAGCGGATTACAAGTTTAAAGCCAGCCTCAGTAACTCAGCAAGACCCTGTCTCAAAATAAAAATGAAAAAGGAATGGAGGCATAGTACAGTAGTAGAGTACCCCTGGGTTCAATCCTCAGTCACACACACACACACACACACACACACACATACACACACAGAGCAAATAAAGTAAGATGTAAATCTTACAATGGTACAATGGTAGATACATGGGTGTTCTTTGTTTAATCCTTTCAATTTTTTTTGGGGGGGGGTAACTAGGTATTGAACTCAGGGGCACTCGATCACTGGGCCACATCTCCAGCCCTTTTTTGTATTTTATTAGAGACAGGGTCTCACTGAATTGCTAAGTGCCTCGCCATTGCTGAGGCTAGCTTAGAACTCGCAATCCTCCTGTCTCAGCCTTCCAAGTGCTGGGATTACAGGTGTGCACCACCGCACCCGGCCCCTTTCAATTTTTTTGACATTTAAAAATCTCCATGAAATGCTGGGTAAAAATAAATGAACAAGATTTGGGGTCTAATCTCATAAGAATCTGAAAATTATAAAAATTCTTCTATCTCAACATTTAATTTTAAAGTTCCAGAATATTATAATTACATATTGTAGAACATTTGGACCCATAATGTAAGAATTTTAAGAATATATCAAAGATTACTTGATTCTCATCAATAATTAGAGTAGAACATCAACTGCAACAATTCATACCCTACTCTATTATGATTCTGAGCCTCTTGACTTTTACCCGGAACATTCTGCCAGCATCTGCCATTAGCTCTTTATGGAAA
The DNA here is from genome assembly GCA_025594165.1 of Tamias sibiricus. Lineage (NCBI taxonomy): Eukaryota > Metazoa > Chordata > Mammalia > Rodentia > Sciuridae > Tamias > Tamias sibiricus. The sequence goes on from CM046667.1 coordinate 36,023,965, forward strand.
CTGAAGAAATAAAAATGTTGTTTTTGAAAAATGTTCAGAAAGCTCTTTGCCCAGTATTTTTGGTTTTATTTGTTTGGGTTTTATTTAATTTTAATTTTATTTATTTTTATTAATTTGTTTATCTGTTTCTTTATTTCTACTAATGCTCATTGTCAAAAAACAAAACAAAGAATGAGGCCCAGTCTTAAGTGTGTTGACCCCAAAAATTTCTTTAATGTATGTATGTACATTCCTTGAAATAATTATACAAATATAAATGCACATACAAGCTTTAAACTTTTGGCATAAATAGGATCATATTATACTTAGTTCTGAATTTTGCTTTATCTAGAAAACTGAATGAAATATGTGTGGTAACTGTCAGTGCTGTTTACCAAAATTTGATTTCCCTTTTTCTTCTGAGCACAGTGTGGGGTCCTGTGACTAGTACTGGCCAATAACTGAGAGTATAAATGATATGTATATCTTCCCAGGTGAGAATTTGTTGTATTTAACCCTCTGAAGTTCTCTCCTCTCTCTGGCAAAATAACTGCCAACATTCAAGGTAGTGACTATTCTCTGAGCTTCAGTCCCTGAGTAGATACTATGAACAAAATTCCTTTGACAATCACAATGGCTAAGTAGAGTGAGCAAAAAAAATCTTCTGTTGATTTAATTCCCTGGGATTTTGGAATTCATTGTTACTGAAGCATTAAGTAGCCAATCTGGAATGATACAATGAACATTTCTTCAGGTATGCATATTTGTTCCACTTCAGATTTTCTTTTTTTTAATATTTATTTATTTGTTTTAGTTGTACACAATGCCTTTATTTTTACGTGGTACTGAGGATAGAACCTGGGCCGCGCACATGCTAGGTGAGCACTCTACCACTGAGCCACAACCCCAAGCCCTCACTTCAGGTTTTATAATGGCTAAAGAATACTAATGCAGTAGACAATATCCAACTATTCCCCAACTGTTGGGCATTTGATTTTTCCATTTTCTATATTTGCTATTACAAAGTTTGCTGCAGTAAATATCATGTGTGTATCTGCATGCAGCCATGTTTTTGCACCCCTTTGCAACACACATGTCAATCCATTTGTCAAAATTTTCCCAATAAAAAATTTCTATAAGTTAAACTACTAAGTAAAAGGGTCTAAATATTAGATGCTGGTAATTGTGCTCCAAAATGCTGAATAATTTAAATTCCTATCTGTAGAAAATGAGAGTATCTATCACCTCACACACTTACCTGGAGTCAGTTATATTATCATCTTAAAATTGTACCAATAGGTATAAATAATATTTCATTGTTGTTTCAGCTTGCATCATTACTGAGCATATTTTCATAGGTTTAAAAACTATTTACATTTCTTCAGTGAATTATCTATTCTTGTCTTTGACTCATTATTATCTGTTGATTTTATTGAAGTCCTTAATGTTAATCCCCTCGTTCTTATGCTGGTTGTAAATATCTTCTCTCAATCCGTCCCTTGTCATATTTTTTGCTGGGGAAGGAGTGCCTAGGATTGAACTCAGGGGCACTCAACCACTGAGCCACATCCCCAGCCACATTTTGTATTTTATTTAGAGACAGGGTCTCACTGAGTTGCTTAGCACCTCACCGTTGCTGAGGCTGGCTTTGAACTCGTGATCCTCCTGCCTCAGTTTCCTGAGCCACTGGACTACAGGCATGCACCAGCACACCTGGCTGTCCCTTATCTTTTAAAGGTTTGTTTATGGCATCTTTTGTTATAGAGAAATATAAAATTTTTATGAAGTCAATCTTTCCCTTATGGTTTTTGGAAATTGTTCCATCAAAAATAAAAATATATAAAACATTTTCTAATCCATTGTCAACAAAATATCTATTAATAACCCATTCTTTATCCAGTGATTTGAAATGTTCTCCATGTCCTAAAGTCCATAAAAATGGACTTTCATACTCAATGGGCTAACTTCTCTCCTCAACCCTGAGAAACAAAACCAAATCTAACAATAGCAATAATAAAAACCTACTTTGTAATTCTGATTGCAGTTGCTTCAAATCTACAGATTAATTTGGACAGATTAGAATTTTTATAATATTGGCTTCCCATCCAGAGATATCATAAAGTTTTTAAATTGCATTCATTTTAATATTATACATTTCTGTCCAATTTATTACCAAGGCTTTCCAAATTTTGTGATACAGTCAATAATATCCCCTTTTGCAAAACATTTCCTAATTGGTTATTGCTGTGTATATAGTTTTAGTCTATTTAGCTACTTTTCCAAATAGTTTTTAAGAACTTAACCTTTATTTTTTATTATTTTTTTTTTAATGTGGTGCTGAGGATCAAACCCAGTGCCTTACTTGTGCTAGGCTAGTGCTCTACCACTGAGCTACACACCCAACCCCCAAATATTCTTAATAGTTCTATTTTTAAATTGGTTATTATGGATTTTGTAGGTACAGAATCATGTTTGGTTTCTAATTTTAAAAAATCAGTCTTTAGTTCTATTCAGGGTTATTTATGCAGTGATTCAAAAACATGCTTATTTCCATAATACCTAGGGTAACAAAAATAATAAAATTTTATGGCTAGAAGAGGGCCTTATAATGATCTAAGCCCTGGTATAAAACAATAAAGATTATAGAGACTGGGAAGAAATGCAGAGAAATGACTTTATCAAAGGAAGACAGGTGCCACTCACCTACACGTGATTACTGCCATGGGAAAATAGAGTCCCATTTCTATTTTCCAAGAGGTACTGGATATATAGATTTTTATGGCTGAACTACTAATTTTAAAACACTAAACAAAAGAATAAACAACAACAACAACAAAAAAAAAACAATTGCCAGCTTTCAATCTTTAATCTTGCATCTAATCCAACACCTTCATTTAAAGTAATTTATGGGGCTGGGGTTGTGGCACAGTTGTAGAACACCTGCCTGGCATGTGTGAGGTACTGGGTTCGATCCTCAGCACCACACAAAAATAAATAAATAAAATAAAGCAATTTATACTCAGAAAGTAGCCAAGTGTAGGAAATGGCTTTGAATCTTGTTTAGCTGCTTGGTGAGTCAAAACAGCATTTTCAATTACTAAAACTAGGTAGGTGTTTGCTTGGTTTGGTTGCAAACAAGGAGTTTAGTACTTAATGTCAATATACATTTGTGTACCCTCTTTGGCTTATGTTGGTTTAGATTTGCTATCTCTAAAATATTCACAGCAAATGAAAATGGTCTCATTTATTTTAGATTTTCCCAGTTTTATGAAAGTATGATTACAAAGTAAAAGTTGTGGGGCTGGGGCTGTGACTCAGTGGTAGAGTGCTTGCCTAGCATGTTTGAGCCACTGGGTTTCGATTCCCAGCACCACATAAAAAACTAAATAAACAAAATAAAGGTATTTTTAAAAGAGTAAAAGTTGTATATATTTACACTGCACAATGTTTTGATATATGTATGCATTGTGAAGTGATTAAATCAGTAGGCTGGGGATGCAGCTCAGTTGGTAGAGTCCTTGCTGCACGTGCACAAGGCCCTGGTTTCAATCCCGAGCACCACCAAAAAAAAAAATGTAGATTGAAGTGATTAAATCAAGCTAATTAACAGATCCCTCATCTCACTAATTACCTTTGTGTGCATGTGTGTGTGTGTGTGTGTGTGTGTGTATGTGTGTGTTTGAGGAAAAACATTTAATATCCACTCTTTTCAAGAACAAAATGCAGTATTATTAACTATATTCACCATGCTGTACAAATAGATCTCCAGAACCTAATCATCCTAACTGGAACTTTTGTATAAAGGGTACCTTTTAAGTAGACTTTCTATATTTAGGAAAATTCCCATACTATGTTCCCTGCCACCCCAAGAGGGACATCAGCTCAATTTCCTGGCCTTCCATGCAATTAGAAACATGCACATGACACAGGACCCACTAATCAGGGAAGTTTATAGAAAATGTTGATTCAGAAGACAATAACAGGAGAAAACCAACTCAGTAGGGCCCACATTTTGTGTCAGAGGGGTTAAGCTCTCAGGGGTGGCAAAGGGCACAAAGTGGTCAAAAGTGGTGGTAGTGATGGCTGCAAAAAAAAAAAGGAGTTCTTGGTAACAATAAAAGTATAGCAAAAGACTCATGTGTGAGGACAGTGGTAACAGAGGTCATTTTTTTCATCAGATATTTTCTACAGCCCAGTTCTAGGCTTTGTTCCTAAAATTCAGTCTCGAGCTTACTTCTCCAGTCTTTCCAAAGATACTGTGAACCACCCAGGATCCTTTTAATAAATTCCTTTTCTGCCTAACTAGCCAGAGAAGATTTTGCTTTGCTAAAACTAAGCCCTCACCACTACAAACAACACCACCAGGCAGTGAAAGAAGCAAATAAAAAACCTTCATCTTTTTTGATTCCTAGGCCAGCTTTCTTTCTACCACATCACATTATTTATAGTTAATGCTTTTAGGAAGGTTCAAAATGCTGTTCTCAAAGATATGCTATGAGTACTGACAAAGCAGATGCTTTGATTCATGATAAGAACCTACGTTTGAGTGTGTTTGGAATTTATGTGTTTATCTTTGTTTTTGCTTCTGTTCATACAGATTCATAGACTAGTGGCTTCCTTAAAAGATGTTAGCCTACAATAAAAACACCAACAGCAATGTACACAGAGTACTCTGAATAAAGATAGAGCAAAGCCATTCAAAGGGAGAGATAACCATCCTAGATAAATCCGAATGAGATCATTACCATGTTCTAAACACTAAATTTACAATCTGCTTCCTGAAATAAGGGCAGTAACTTGGTAGATTATATTAATGTTTCCCAACCTGGATCCACAAATGATGTTTATTATTTTCCATGTTCATGGCCTCCAAGTTTTATTAAGAGTTTCTTTTCCAACCTCATTTATTAATGTTTTGAATGACTCCATTACAGGTTAAAGTATAGCTTACTGAAATACTGAAAATGGCATGTAGATTCATATAAGGATTCTTGATAACACCAGGTTGCCATTATTAGGATAAAGTGTTTTCTTTTTTTTTTTTTTCTTTCTTTCTTTTTTGGGTACCTACCATGCACTAGTCAGTGGACTACAATAAGAATTTTACAAACTGTATCAAATTTATAATTCATCACAACAGCTCTATGTAGTAGGTAATATTATCATTATTTTATAGATGAAAAAATTGTTCAACAACTTACCCAAGGCTACCAAGCTGGTAAATGAGTGAGCTGAGATTTAGATCTGGGTTTGCCAACTACAAAACCAGTGATCTGATCTATTTATAGTACACTACACCTCCCTCGGGAAGAATTTCAGTTTTATAAGTAAGAACATTTTCCCGAGGCTCTAAATCTTAGAAGGAATTTATTATATGGATGTTCACAGAAGAACTACTGACCCACGATTAATAATGGAGGTCTGAGGAAGAACTGTGTAATAATTCATTGAAGCCTGATATACTGGGTTCTGGAGGGATCTGAGAAAGACACAAGGGTGAACCAGCCATGGCCACTGCCCTCTGAGAACTTTGCCCAAGTAGGGAGAAGGGATGAGCACAGAGAGGACCAAAATATGCACAAGTAACATGGGGCCAAATATCAACTCTGATGGGCAGATCAAGGCTCAGAAAGGTGGCCAGAGGAAGGGACAGGCCACGTCTTCCCTGGCATTGGGCCTTCACTGCTGGGGTTACACATAGTTTAGAGTCCAGAGCCTGCTCTGGAAAGCTTCACCCTGCCCATGTTCCCAATTTCGTGAAATACTAGCCCTGCCAAACCTAGACCCTGCCCTGCACCCTGATGAAATGTGCCCTCACTGTGAGAAAGGCCCTCTGCACTCTTTTAATAAATCAGTAGCTCTCATAGGTAAATCTCACAGACTGTGAAGAAAGGGTTGCAGAGAAATGGATCTAGGTAGAGGCAGAGTAGGTGACCCTCACAAAGTAAAAGAAAAATGTTCCCCGCCCATATGAAAAAAGCAGAACCACTCTCTACTGTTTCCTGACCTATCCCTGCATTCCATCAGGCATATTCTAAGACAAATGTCTCAGGGAGGCCTACCTGTTAATTCATTGTACAGAGGTAGTTTACTGACTCCTATCTTTTAGGTTTTCCTGAGAGAAGGAAGCAGAATGCCAGGGCTTGGACAACACAGCAGGTCTGGGCTCTGAGGCACCAAGGATATATGGAGAGGGCCAGGTAGCTACACTGGACAGAATCTCAGGGCCATAGAGGTAAAGCTCAGAAGCCTTACAATCAATCCACCTTTGCCTGCCTCTACTCTTTTCTATAATTTCAACACACAAATTTGAAAAGGGAATACTTTATAAGTGTATTATAAACCTATATTTTAAGAGTTTCAGAATGGCAAAATATAGAAAGGACCATAGGGAATAATATACAGATCAAAGAACTAGATGCACAGAGGTGAAAGTGGCTTGCCCAAGTCATTTGACTGGTGAAGGTCAGGCCTAGCTCTCCCTGACTCCAGAAAGCCAGAGACAGATGGCCCTTCTCTGATGCAAGATAATCAATTATTTACTTGTTTGCTGCAGGCTGTAGACTGAATGTTCCTTGAGAAATAGAATCATTCATTAAATTATTCAACAAACATCTATTGTACTTGGCAGGATCATGGAGGCAGGGAAATAAACAAGTAACAACTCAAGAGGGGGCTTCCAGTGGATAGTAGATATAAAACATTTTGGCACACTGCTTGGCCCATAATAAGTGCTCAGTAAATGGTGGCTTCTACAGAAGTATTCTTCTAGCAAGATATAAACAAGGAGGATAAGGTAGGCAAGGGGCAGATCTCACATGATATGCTGAGAAGCCGGGATTAGTCCTGTAAGCAATGGGAAGCTGATGCAGAGTTTGGAGCACAAGAATGACCTGATCAGACTTTAGGAAGGTCACTATAGCAAATATGAGTTATATGCAGGATGAGAGTTAAGAAAAGGAGATCAGTTATGTAGCTATCCAGAGAGTCAGAGGAAACTATGATGCAAATGAAGCTGGGGATAGATGGTAAGTAAAGTTTCCAGAGGGTTCAATTCCATAGGATGGATGGGAGTGGTGGAGATAGGAGGGAGGGGAGAGACAAGCTGACCCCAGGCCTGGGTTCTGGGAACACATATGGTAACCTCTGCCAGGATACCATCCCCAGCTGCAATTTTCTGAAAGAAGAAAATGAGGTCAATTTAAGGGAAGTTATTTGGGGATGCCTAAGGAATGTCCAAAGAAGAGAGATCCCAGAAATATCTGTATTTTCAAGTCTATAATTCAGGAGAAGGGTCTAAGAATGAGGAACTAACATGGAGACATCAACCTATTGGTGAGAGCCAAAGTAGTCAGGCTAAACAAAAATGTGGCCACTCAACTAACATTTATTAACACTGTACTACTTGCTAGGCACTATGATAAGATTAAAGCAGAAAACAAGAAAGAGAAGGTCCCCACTCTCAAAGAGATTGCCTTCTGATAAGAGGAGCCACAAAAACACACACACACACACACACACACACACACACAAATAAAAGAAAGAAAAATATTAGCTAGAGAGCAAAGGATAAGAATAGAGTATGATACGAAAAGTCACCAGATATGTAGTTCTTTTGTCTTTGTACAGGCAAGAGTGTGGGGAGCAAAAAGTCTGAAGACAACGTGCAGGGACCCACACTCATGGGCCAAACACAGAGCGGGAGACCCACGCCTAGAGAGCTCAGTGAGTGCCTAACCCCAAACATGTTTTTTTTTTTAATTTATTTTTATTTATAATAATTACAATTCATAGTGCACATATATAGCATCTTTTTACATACAACTGTTTGTATACAAAGTATATTCATACCATTCAGGTCTTCAATCATGCATTTAGGATAATGATATCCGTCTCATTCAACCACCTTTTTTTTTATTTTCTCCCTCTCCCTCCCCCCTTGCTCCCTCCCTTCCCCTCCCTTCCCTTTGACCATAATAGCGTTCCTCTAATCCTCCTATGTACCCCCATCCAACAATACTGTGAACTAGCCTCCTTATATCAGAGAAAACATTCGGTATTTGGATTTTTGAGACTGACTAATTTCACTTAGCATTATATTCTCCAACTTCATCCATTTACCTGCAGATGCCATTATTTATTCTCTTTTATTGCTGAGTAAAATTCCATTTTGTATATATACCACATTTTCTTTATCCACTCATCTACTGAGGGACATCTAGGTTGGTTCCACAACCTACCTATTGTGAATTGTGCTGCTATAAACATTGAAGTGGCTGTGTCACTGTAATATGCTGTTTTTAAGATTTCATTTCACTCCAGTCAGAATGGCAGCTATCAAGAACACAAACAACAATAAATGTTGGAGAGGATGTGGGGGAAAAGGCACACTCATACATTGCTGGTGGGACTGCAAAATGGTGCAACTGTTAGGGAAAGCAGTCTGGAGATTTCTTGGAAAACTGGGAATGGAATCACCCTATGACCCAGCCATCCCACTCCTGGGTCTATTCCCCAAACATGTTATATGAACCAGGACATCTTGGCTCCTGGTATATACTCCCATTTGGAGACTGCTATAGTTTGTACGTGATTTGCCCCTCAAGTCAGATGTATTTAGAATCCTGGTTTCCAGCATGGTGATGTGAGACGTGGTAGGACCTTTAAGAGGTAAGGCCTAAAGGGAGTTGATTTGGTCTTTGGGGGCACTGCCCTAGGATGTGATTAATGTAGTTGTCATCATGAGATGGGGCAAAGGTCAGGTAGCTGATTATCAAAAAAATAAAAGGAAATGGGTAAAAGGACTTAAAATCAGCATACTACAGTGACACAGCCACAGCAATGTTTATAGCAGTTCAATTCACAATAGCTAAACTATGGAACCAACCTAGATGCCCTTCAAAAGATGAATGGATCAAGAAAACACACACACACACACACACAAAGGATTGTTACTCAGCCTTATCGAAGAATGAAATTATGGCATTTTCAGATAAATGGATGGAGCTGGAGAATATCATGCTAAGTAAAATAAGCCAATCCCAAAAAACCAAAGGCCAAATGTTTTCTCTATTATGTGATGATAATTCACAATGGGGAGGGGGTGCCAAGGAAAAATAGAGGTACTTTGGATTAGACAGAGGGAATTGAAGGGAGGAGGAGTAGGGTGGCTAGGAAGAACAGTTGAATTAATCAGACATTATTACCCTATGTGCATCGGTGTGATTCTACATCATGTACAACAAGAAAAATGAGAAGTTATACTCCATTTATGTATGATGTGTCAAAATGCATTCTACTGTCATGTATAACTAATTAGAACAAATTTTTAAAAAGAAAAGGAAATGGGTAGACAGCCCTTCCCCTTCATTCAGCTATTAATAGCCTGGGGGGTGGAGGAGGATCAAACTTTGCAAACACAAGCAATCACCCACTGGATGGCTCTCTTCCTGCCTTTTGGTCATGTAGGCATGAGAAGAAAGGAATCCTAGGAAACCTAAAATCTATAAAGGGACAAGACATCCCCACTCCCGTAGGCACCATCTCTGGGCTCCCTCCTCTCTGGAGGAGTCTGTGTCTATCTTTCTCTCTCTCTTTCTCCCCCCACCCCTGTTTCTTAAATAAAATTTACTTTTTTGCTCTTGCCTCAGTATTTCTCAGGTATTTAATCTTTAACACCAGGAGAATGAGGACCCAATCCTGAGATCCTGATTTTCAAGACCAGTATCAATTGAAGCCTGGTTAGTTCTCATGAGAGGGTTATTATAAAAGAGAAAAACTGGTCCCTTCTCACTGTATGGCTTTCTATTTCGCCATGTGATCTCTGTTGGGTTGGCAGCCCTCCCTTCACCCTCCCCTTCCATGACGGCTGTAGTCAGGGACTTCCCACCTGGCTGAGGGGACCCGAAACGGCCAACCAAATCCTGACACGACAACAGACCTCAACTACCAAGGGACCTTCCAATCAAGGGACCTTCCACTGGTAGATGCGAACACCCTGCCAGCTCACATCAGACTGGACCAATCTTCAACAGACACGATGCCCCTAACTCAGCTCAACCAACCCACTGCCAGTTTAGGTGGACTAGGCCCTCCTACCTCTTGCTACCCTTATAAGTATAATACTTGCATTTTGTGTACCCTTTCTCAGACTGGTGAACCTCGCCCGGAGCACCCCCCACCCAATAAATCTTTTTTATGGTGCCTCATTCTTGGTCCATGGTTCCTGGTCTCGCTCACCTTTTCTACCTTACAATCTCTCCTATATGATGCTCCACCATGATGCCGTATCTGCCATGAGATCCTCACCAGAGCTGAACTGATGCCTTTGAACCTCCCAAATTGTGAGCTACATAAATCTCTTTTCTTGATTACTTTAGATAGGACAGTCAGAGAAAAAAAAAGCCTCTCTGGGGATGAGTCCTAGGATTAACATGTAAAGGAAGATGATGGGGACCTTCCAGGCAGAGGGAAGTGCACATGCACAGGCATGAATGCTAGAAAGAGTTGGATGTGCTTAAGAAACTAAAAAGCAACCAGGAAATTCAAAGGACAGGGCTGGAGAAAAAGAAGTAATGATGCTGGAACTATAAATGGAATCCTACCATTCAAGACCCTGTTAGCTGCAGTCAAATGTTTGGATCTTATTGTAATGACAATGGCAAGCCACTGAAGGATTTCTTAACCTAAGCTGATTTTAGTCTTAAGGAATTTCTGGGATGGGGAGCTTTTTCTTTCTGAGCATGCAGTGCCTTGAGGCCACCCTTCCAATAGCAGTGTGGTAGTCCTTTTTCCCACCCACAATTAAGGTCAGGCCTCCATCTGCAGAGCAATTTCTCCTGGTTGGAGATCCTTCCTGGCCTAAGTGCTTCCCAAAAAGCCCCATGAACTCACTAAAATGTTTCCAATAGACTTTGCAAGACTACTGGGAGAATGAATGCTTTTATAAAAGGACACAAAATAATAAAACAAAACCGCTGCCTCATTTCTGATGGAAATTTCTTGTTTTCTCCTCCACTGCTTTCCATTAGTACATGGCCTCAGTAATTAATTATCTTTGCTCTTTACTCTGCCTCCATTTATTTTCCAAAACACCATGAACATGTGTATGTGACTATGAACAATAACAAAGGACTATAAATTCTTATTGATCCCAGAAGGTTGGGAATTCTAAATAATAAAAATATGTCCTCTGACTGCTTCTCTCCAAAGAACATTTTAGAGACACAAAAGAGCTTTGTTCAAACAACAAATGAGCTCTTGGGACACTGTAAGCCTCCTGGTGGGCTCCAGGCCACCAGGTAGTGATGCAACAGGCAACTGTAGACACAAAATTGGAAAGACCTCCCTGCAACCCTTGCCTGGGCTGGCTTCCTCATTTCTCAGTGCACATCTTGACTGCATCAAGCCCAGTTTACTATATAGCTTTCAGCCACTATTGTTTTCAGGAGCCAGAATTCTTAGCCTAAAGAGAATATCCCCTTTGTCCTCCATCCATGATTTAATTTACATTCTCCTGAAGGCTCTGTTCACTTTGTTTTCAAGCTAAGAAGTCTCACAATTGTACTTAGACCCTGAATTTGAATTTCCCTGTGTTTCTGCTGTTTGGAAGGTTGCCTAGGTCAGTCACTGAACAGTCACGGGATTCAGCTTTACCTTAGAGAAAACCTTTATTGTTCATGATTTCTTATGATACTTCCAACTACTGTCATATTTCCCCCTTCAATTCCTATGTTTTTGTCTTTCATAATCTACATATGAGAATATATACACACAAATGCATGCACATCACCTTTTCTCTTACTAATCAGTAAAGTTTTCACTATCTTTTCCAACTTTATTGCATTCCTAAGGGTATATCCCTTCTCTGTCTCCCAGATTTTGAAGGAGACTCTTAGCTGCACTTTTTTCTACCTTTACCATTCAGATGCACCATTCCCAGCATTCCTTGGATCTTTCAACACTGTGATTCACAAGACAATGCGAGCATCTGACTGAAGGAGCCTATAATCAAGGAGATAGCTAAAGATTGCGGTTAGCTGAGAGCCATAAAAGATGTTCTAGTTTCCACCTGATGTTGATACATTATTCAAAGAATCTTTGTATGCCCGTGAACACTGCGTGACGCACCTGTAAGCTCGAGCTGTAAGCACGTGTCCTTGTTAAAGCTATATGTATATAACTGGGTGAGGTTCGTTAGTGTGTGTGGGGAAGAAGAAGGTGGTGGTTGGAGTTAGAGCATTTGGAGTGATTGCTGGAGCTGGAGAGAGGAGAAGAATAAAAGACCTTTTTTCATTTTCATCCTGCCTCCGAATTTTCCTGTGGCGTTCGCTGCTCCAAGCGACTTCCGCTTCAGGCAGCGACAGGTGGCGGCCTGTACGGGGAATTCGGCGGCAAGGTAAGAAAAAAGAAAATTTAAAAAGATGGGAGCAAATATAACAAAAAGTCGGTTTATAAAAGCCATGAATGAAATTTTTGATATTGAGAACTCAGAGGATAGTGAGAAAAGTGAACAAGAAAGCATATCCTCTGACTCAGTGGAGACCAGCAAGGAGAGTAGGAATGTAAATTCAAAAGTAAGATCTGCAAAAGCCATCAGAAGCTTAATAAAATTAGCTGAGGAGTATGTACTCTCCTTAGAAACTAAAACTCAGGATACTAGTGAAAGTAATAATAGTAACAAGGAGCCAAACCATGAAAGTACAGTCTCCTCTACTGAGCCGGTTAGGAATTATGAAGCTAGTAGTGAAGAGGAATCAAAAAGCGATTCGGAGAGCACAGTCTCCAATAAAAAGAACAAAAAGAAATTAAAAAAGAGAAAAGACCGTCAAATAGAGGAACCACTAGCGCCCTCTGCTCCTTCATGGATAGAATCCCTAACAGAAACAATAAAGAGTATGGATCAGAGTATACGTGCCCTTGAGGTAGAAATTGGCGGCCTTTCAGAGCGCTTATACGCTCTCGAACAACATAGACCGCAGGAGCACCTAGAACTGCCAGTATTTCAAAATGAACAGGGACAAAGATATCATGAGTTCCTAGACTTTAAAACAATAAAGAATTTTAAAGAGGCGGTAATGACCTATGGGCCTCAAGCTCCGTTCACATTAAGTATGATAGAGTCACTTAACACCCTAACCTTAGCCCCCTCAGATTGGAAAAGTCTATGCAGAGCGGTACTAAGTGGGGGACAATACCTAATCTGGAAAACTCAATTCCAGGAACTTTGTTCAGAAATAGCAAAGAGAAATGCTGCAGCAGGTTTCCCTCAACGCAATATAGATATGCTCACAGGGGAGGGTGAGTTCGCCGAACTACAAAATCAGCTACAATACGATCCAGGTGTGTATGCCCAGGTACACACTGCAGCTGTGAAAGCCTGGAAGACAATCTCAGGCACAGGGGATCTGCAAGGCAGCCTATCAAAAGTTATACAAGGGCCTAACGAACCTTACGCTGATTTTGTAGATAGGCTCTTAAAAACAACATCTAGAGTTTTTGGAGAAGTCGAGCAAGCTATGCCCCTAGTTATCCAATTAGCATACGAGAACGCTAATAAATATTGCCAGGATGCAATAAGGCCATGGAGAAGTAAAAAAGACTTATCAATTTATATCAGACTGTGCAAAGACATTAACGAGGCTGTTATCACAGGCAACGTAATTGCTGCAGTGATGAAAAATTCCTCCCCTCAAAATTCCCAAAGGTTTCAACCTAGAACAGGATATTCCAGACAAAATTATTATAATCAACCAAGATATGCTAAGCAATATCCCCCAAGGGTAATAAAATCAAATTCATACCGTGCTCCAGGCCGATGCCCCAGATGCAAAAAAGGTATACATTGGGCCAATCAATGCCATTCTAGATATGATATATATGGAAATGATTTATCAAGGATTTCAAAAAACGGGGCACGGGGCCCAATGCCCCGGGGCCCACAAATGTACGAGGCACTAGAGGAGGAAGGCCCTCAGATTCAAATGATTCCTCGTCACAGTCCCTCCTACCCATTAACTCCCTTATCAGAGGGACAAGAGGAAGTGCAGGATTAGATCTCTGTTCTACTGCCCGGATGGTCCTGACACCTGAAATGGGGGTTCAGCTGATTCCTACGGGAATCAGGGGACCTCTCCCTTCAGGAACTGTGGGACTAATCCTTGGGCGTAGTTCCAAAAGTTTATTAGGCTTTAATGTTATACCAGGGGTTATTGATTCAGATTATAATGGAGAGATTAAAATAATGCTAAGTACACACAGGGGCATCATCTCCGTAAATCAAGGAGACAGAATCGCACAGCTGCTCCTCATTCCCAGTCTCCATAATTCTTTTAAAAGCATGCCACAAAATAGAAATAGCAGAGCATTCGGTTCCACTGGTTCAGGACCTATGGCTTTCTGGGTCCAGGACTGTTCACGGAGGCCTATGTGCAAATTAAAAATTCAAGGTATAGAGATGGAGGGGCTGATTGATACAGGAGCTGACTCTTCCATCATAAATCTACAACAATGGCCTAAGCACTGGCCTCTACAGAAAGCCTCAACCAGTTTAAGAGGCTTGGGATACAGTAATACCCCAGCTCAAAGTGCTGTAATCTTAAATTGGCAAGACAATGAAGGCCATACAGGAACATTCAAACCCTATGTTTTAAACAGCTTGCCAGTTACCCTATGGGGAAGAGATATCTTACATCAAATGGGGTTACACCTAGCGACCAAGCCTGCAGGTGTTAAGAATAAAAATCCTACTCATAATAAAAAAGGCAAAGGACATTTTTTCTAGGGGCCACTGAGAAAACAATTTTAAAAATACCATGGCTCTCTAATAAGCCAGTTTGGGTCCCTCAGTGGCCCCTATCCAAAGAAAAATTGCAAGCGGCCCACCAATTAATTAAAGAACAATTAGAAGCAGGACACATAGAGCCTTCCACCTCTCCCTGGAATTCTCCCATATTTGTAATTAAGAAAAAATCAGGAAAATGGAGACTATTACAAGATCTAAGACAAATTAACAAAACAATGCAAATTATGGGCCCTACTCAACCTGGACTTCCTAATCCTGTAGCTATTCCAAAAAACTATTACCTTATAACCCTTGATATAAAGGACTGTTTCTTTTCCATTCCCCTACATCCTCTGGATGCCCCCAGGTTTGCTTTTTCAATTCCTTCTATTAATAATAATGGCCCTGATAAAAGATATCAATGGAAAGTATTGCCGCAGGGAATGGCAAATAGCCCTACACTGTGCCAACTATATGTGGACAGAGCTATACAGCCCATTAAAAACAAATATCAAGACCTTATGTGTCTACACTACATGGACGATGTTTTATTAGCTCACCCTAATCAACAAATCTTATTTAATATATTTAGTGAAATAACAAAAAATCTAAAAAAATATGGATTATATATAGCAGAAGAAAAAGTTCAAAGCAGATCACCTATACTATATTTAGGCTTTAAAATCATGGATACTTTTGTTAAACCCCAAAAAATTCTAATAAGTAAAGAACATTTGACCACCCTCAATGATTTCCAAAAATTACTGGGTGACATTAATTGGCTTCGCCCTACACTAAGCCTCACTACTGGACAATTAAAACCCTTATTTGACATCCTTCGTGGGAACCCTGACCCATCCTCACCTCGAACATTAACTCCTGAGGCCAGGAGAGCTCTAAAATTAGTAGAACAGGCCATTGAAAGATCCCATTGCGATAGATTTGATTTTGCACAACCACTAATATTGATTATTATTCCTTCACAATATACTCCAACAGGAGTATTTTGGCAACAGGGACCTATATTATGGATACATTTGCCTGTCTCTCCTAAAAGTACAATTGAGTCTTATACCTCCATGGTAGCTAAACTTATTCTTCAAGGACTTAAAACCTCTACTAAAATATTTGGAATTCATCCCGCTACTATTATTACTCCTTATTCATCGTCACAGGTTGAATATTTGTGCTTCAATGATAATGATTGGGCTATAGCTAGATGCTCTACTTCTGCAAATTTTGACAATCATATTCCTAAATCTCCTATACTGTCCTTTTGTATCAATCATCCTATCATATTCCCACAGGTAATAAAAAATCAACCCATTCCTAAAGCATTTAATGTATTTACAGATGGATCCTCTAACGGTACTGCTGCAGTAGTCACTCAAAATGAAAAAATGATTCATATCACTAATCAAAAATCAGCTCAATTAGTGGAACTCGAAGCTATAATAATAGCTCTGGAAAATTTTAAAGAACAGCCTATGAATATTTTTTCAGACAGCCATTATATTGTACATGCTGTCCCAAAATTGGAGCTAGCAGGTCCAATAGCACCACATACTCCAGCTTTTAAATTGTTTTCTCAAATCCAAAATCTCCTATGGCAACGAAAAGAACCTTTATTTATAGGTCACATAAGAGCTCACACTAATCTGCCTGGTCCTCTCCATGAAGGTAATCAAAAAGCTGACGCCCTCACTAAAACAATATTTATATTTACTACAGTACAACAAGCTACTTTATTTCATTCCCAGTTCCACGTTAACAGCACTACCTTAAGACAAAAATTTAAAATCACAAAAGAACAAGCTCGTAGAATTGTAAAAGAATGTCCATCTTGTGTAACACTTTTGCCCAATCCACATTATGGGGTTAACCCACGAGGTTTGATGCCCAATCATTTGTGGCAGATGGATGTCACACATGAGCCAAGTTTTGGAAAATTACGATTTATTCATGTCACCATAGATACATGCTCAGGCATGATTTTTGCTTCTTTACATTCCGGAGAAAAAGTTAAAGATACTATATCTCATTGTCTGCAAGCTTTTGCTGCATTGGGCATCCCCAAAATGCTTAAAACAGATAATGGCCCTGCATATACATCCACATCCTTCAAACAATTTTGTACAAAGTTCAATATTATCCACAAAACAGGTATCGCTTATAATCCTCAGGGACAAGGAATAATTGAAAGAGCAAATCGGACACTTAAAAATATGTTACTAAAGCAAAAAGATGGAAACTGGAAAAATCCTAAGGACAGATTGGCAGTTGCCCTGTTTACCCTAAATTTCTTAACTTTAGATTCTAATGGACATTCGGCTGGAGATAGACACTGGAACCCACACCAACAACATAAACCTTTGGTTTACTGGAAGGATGTTCTCTCAGGTACATGGAAGGGTCCAGACCCAGTATTAATTTGGGGGAGAGGATCTGTTTGTGTTTTTCCAAAGCACGAATCCTCTCCAATATGGATACCATCTAGATTGATAAAGCAGGTACAAAGTCAAAGGGATCAAGACGAAGTTATTGAGGAGTCTAGATTGAATAAACAAGTGCAAGGTCAAGAGGACCAAAATGAAGGTATGGAGTGATTCCCTTAAAAGAGTTCTCCATTAAATTTACAACTTAAATTTCATTCTTCCCGGCCGGGACAAGAAGATCTCTCTTCAGTGTATACACAATTGTAATTTTTTTTTCTCTTTTATATATGTCTTTATGTCTGTGCATTTGTCTAAATTTCATGTTAATGTGATGTCACAAATATGTTTATATGTGCGTCTGTCTAGTGTGACGTCACAAATAATTAAGCGCTTTAAAAAAAAAAAAAAAAGTAGATAGATATAGATCCAAATAACAAATAACGTTAATTCATTTAAGCTTAGAATATTCTAATTTGATAATCAATAGATAGATAGATAAATAGATATTTATATAAGTTCAGAATATTTTTAGATAATCAATTATAATGATAATCAATTTTGATTTATAGTTGTCTCCGGGACTTCTCTTCAGCTGTGAATATGTTTAATGTTATATAACCTGATATTTTGGTGTTCCGACAGAGGATCATTTATTTGTTATTGACTTCATTTGTTTAGTAGCTGATTAATTTGAATTATTTCAACAGGTATAGGATTGCTGTGTATATAGAGACTCGAGGATTCCAGCTAACAAATTATTTTTCCAAAATGCCTTTAGCTTTTCTTTATCTTTAATGCAGTAAACACCCTCAGTTTCTCTTTGATTATTTCTGAATGTGATATTTTGCCAGCTTATGTTTGTGGGAGCTTAAGCAGCAATGTGTGTGAGCAGAGATCAACTTTTATTTTCTACTCTAATAATTCTTTTTTTAGTTTGACAGCTCACCTTTTGATCTCAGTGCTGGAATAGCACTGCCTTTCCCTTAATAATGGATGCTTGAGTTTTTAGGTAGCAGGCCCTGAAGATTTGCCGGTAGAAATGTCTAGACATAAAAAAGACGGCTGCTGCTACAACTGCAGGGACCGCGGTCGCTGCAAGCATCCCTGCTGCTCAAGCATCAACAACCTCACCAGCAGTGTGGCCTCTGCTCTGCATGCATGGGGCCTCCTGAATCTATGTGTTATAACTTATGGACATTTTGATTTTCCATTATTTTGGGACATTGCGGGACAATGCCTTGCGGGTATTTGTCTAAGAGAACTCAGTGCGTTACTTGATGAAACTAAGGGCAGCTGATTGGCTTAAAGAACTTGATACGCTATGAAAACTTGGCTCGTCAGCAGTAGGCTTGCCGCCTTAAAGCCGCAGCATCTCCTAAAAATTGGACGGCTGTTAGTCAACACACAGTCGATCCTGAAGGGCTCTATTGGATGGCTGGTTAGCCTATGACGGGTAAGATCCCCAGAGGGGGACAACCTAAGACACGGCACAGTCGCACGGGACAGTCTAATGTGGCCGGCATGTCAACCTAAGCCAGGAGTCAGGACAGCCTAGACTCCCATGACGGGTAAGAATGTCGGTTGCACATGGACGTCCTAGAACATCCCCTCTTTTAAAACTAAAAGGGGGAAATGAAGGAGCCTATAATCAAGGAGATAGCTAAAGATTGCGGTTAGCTGAGAGCCATAAAAGATGTTCTAGTTTCCACCTGATGTTGATACATTATTCAAAGAATCTTTGTATGCCCGTGAACACTGCGTGACGCACCTGTAAGCTCGAGCTGTAAGCACGTGTCCTTGTTAAAGCTATATGTATATAACTGGGTGAGGTTCGTTAGTGTGTGTGGGGAAGAAGAAGGTGGTGGTTGGAGTTAGAGCATTTGGAGTGATTGCTGGAGCTGGAGAGAGGAGAAGAATAAAAGACCTTTTTTCATTTTCATCCTGCCTCCGAATTTTCCTGTGGCGTTCGCTGCTCCAAGCGACTTCCGCTTCAGGCAGCGACATCTGACTTCCTAGGCTTTTTTCTGTCTCTGTTCCTAACTAAAAACTTATAAAGTTTACTAGAATATTAATAGTCCAAATTTGACCACAAAGTAATACAAATGCAAGGAAATGCCAATTTCTAATAAAAAGCATGTAGTCAACTGACTAGGAGACACTAAGAAAGCAACTGCTCTTTGTACTCTTCAGACAATCTTGAGGGGGAAACAGATTGTTGCTTACCTGAATGTATTATAATCCAAAACCTTTGTGTGTGTAGGGTCAGCAGAGGCAAATATCTGCTTGATCTCTTTTGATTTGGATTCCATGTCTTTCAGCTTTTGTAGGGCAAATTTGATGCTGCTAAATGGAAACTAGAAAAGAGAAATGAAAGGAAAGACATATTTAAATATACCTGAAACTTCAGGAGACCAATATTTCTGATGGCCAGCAAAGAGACTGTACATGGTAAACCCGAAGTTAGCTAGACATGCCTTCCTATAGAGACCAACACAGAGAAGACTAGCTTTGTTATCTCCTGAGTTAAGCCTTTAAGACAACAAGTCTTTAAGACAACAAGCCTAGGCCCCAAATCTGAGAGAAATGAGCTTAAGAGACAGCAGGCCACAGAGATAAGAAAACAATCTCTGCTTCCACCTCAGCCTCCTCCCTGTAACCTTGGACATGGGCCCAGTGTTTTGGCAAACCCTAATGCAGAGAATGGGGATTCAAAATTGGATAAATAGACCCTCATTTTCTCCAAATATCTAAAATGCCCCCCCTACAATCCCCAAAACTTCTGGCTACCAGGAAATGCACTGATCAGAGCACAGCTAGTTGTCAAAGATCCACAAAGGCAGTGTAATACTCATGCAGGAAGCCCACTGTTCCTGTCTCCTACCCTGTGATTAGCCTTTTGACTTAGGAAGAATATTTCTTATTCAATTCAGTAAAGCACAAGGTTATAAATAATTACAGCTAAGAGATCAAAAATGAGAAGATGAAATTTTAGAATAAAAACATTGATGGTAATTTAGTATAAAGCTCCCTCTCTTCCACCACAAAATGATCCAGGTGGTTTTGTACCTACTGCAGGCCCCCACTCCCTCTCCTTTTTTGCATTTACTTTAATGTATTTCCATGATAGGATCTATTAGCTCTTTCAAAGACTCCTCAGACTGGTATTAAAGAGTATATTAATCTTCCTCTGCTTAGAATGCCCTTGTTAAGAGTAGTTTTAAAATAATGTAATTTTCACTTGAGATGCTGATACTAGATAGTGTCCTATCCTGCTTTTATCATTCTGAAAGGAAAAAAAAGCCCTTTATTCCTTAAAACTATATATGTTTTGACTGAGAGTATAAATCAGTGGTAGAACACTTGCCTAGCATGCCTGAAACCCTGGGTTTAATCTCCAGCATGAGGGGGGAAAAAGAAAAAAGAAAAAAAATCTATACCTGCTTTTTTACATACAGATAATCTTTGACTTTCAATGGGGTTATGCTCCAATAAACCCACTGTAATTTGGAAACATTATAAGTCAAAAAGCAATGAATAAGCTAGGCACATACCTGTAATCCCAGTGGCTCAGGAGGCTGAGATAGGAGGATTGCAAGTTCAAAGCCAGCCTCAGCAATGGCGAGGCGCTAAGCAACTCAGTGAGACCCTGTCTCTAAATAAAATATAAAATAGGGCTGGAGATGTGGCTCAGTGGTTGAGTGCCCCCTGAGTTCAATTCCCAGTAAGCCCACCCAAAAATTGGGCCAAATATACCTAGACTAGCAAATATCCTGGTTTAGTAACATAGCACTCTGTAGAGTACGGGTTATTTCCCCTCATGGTCACAGAGTTGACTGGGAACTGTGACTTGTGGATATTTCCCAGCATTGCCAAGAGAGGATAGGACTGCATAGTAACTAGCTCAGGGAAAGAGAAAAACTCAAAATGTGAAATATACTGTCTACCGAATGCATATTGCTTTTTCACCACGGTAAAGTCAAAAAACCCTAAGTTGAACAATCATAAATTGGGGACTGTCTGTATATTTTATATTAAGGCATAGGTTCACTCTCTGTTTGGAAATAGAACACTGATTTATAATAGGTACAACAACTAAACTTTCTATAGGCCACATAAAGGTAAGCACTTCATACATTATCATCACATCTAATCTGTCTAGCAAATTTTTGAACCAGGCATTCTTGTTACTCTTATTTCAAAGATGAGGAAAATGAAGCTCAGGGAAGATATATGACTAAGGTCTCTCAGCTATTAAGTATGGGATCTGATTTCCAAGCCAGGCCTGCTGGTCTCCAGAAATTTAACTCCCCAATTATTGAGTTTCTCACCTGAGTTCAGTGTTTTTATATAGCTGCTGGTTCATGCTTTTATGATAACCCAAATCCCTAAAACCACAAATAGAGAGATGGTGTGGCAGCCATGCTGCTCAGGCCTCCTATCAAGAGAGATCCTGTGGAGAAGAGCATCACAAGTCAACAGCCTCCAGCTGCCACAACTTCTAGATCTACGCACAGTCCAAATGAAGTGTCCCTAATGATGCCACAGTCTCCCTTAGCTGTCTCACCCAATAATGGAGCACAGCAGGGGGAGTAGAGCTGGGCCACTCCTGCCTGACTCTGGGTGTACTGAATGGGCAGTCTTTGCTCTGGGCTCTCCCTCTGCCTGGCTGAGACTTTCTCAAAGCTGCACAGCCCAGATGAGGTTCTTCCCATCCACCCTTCCTTACTTGCCCTCTCCCTCCACATGGATTAGACATGAATTCTGGTCTGAAGACTCCTTCCAACCACTGTCTCCTTCCACTCCCTCTCTTTCTCCTTCAGACGTCTTTCCCCCAATACACCTCTTGCATTTCTAACTCTGTATTGGCATCTGCTTCTCAGAAGTCCCAAACTGATATGGAAGATGGGATACACATGTATTATATGGAGAGACTTATTCTAACAACTTAACCCTGAGCGTTTTATATGTAAATGAGACAAAACTGGTACTGTAGTATATAAATGGCACATAAATATTGTTATGTAACAGGTGACCTTTTAAAATAAAAAATTTCCAGACAGATTTTTCAATATTAGGCAATGATTCCTAAATACACGTTCGCACACTGAACGAGTCCACATTCAAAATTAAGATTTTTCCCAAATGTTATTTTTACTGAATGGAACTGCCATAATAGCACTTTTAAGAACAGTACCCATCTGCCACCTTAATTCAAATAAAAAAACTTTTTGAGCTCATTGAGGCTAATTCCTCCTTAAATTCTTTTCTAGGCCTCAGGTGGCCACAGTTATAGGAAGTTGCAACCCCAGCAGCTATTGAATTCCCTTGGGGTTTCTGTTTGTTCCGGTCTTGGCTTTGTCTGTTGGCCCGTGCCAATTAACTGGGATGGCACAGTGTGTGGCACCAGATTGTCTTCCTTTCCTATACTTGCTGAATTTCTTTATGAAAACATTATTAGTGTCAGCAGAAAATGCAGGAAACTTGATTCAACCCTGGGCCTGCCTCCTGCCTCTTCCTGGAATCCGTGATGCTGGGCAGTGGAGAGCCAAGCGTGTAAACAGAGGAGACAAGGACCTGGCCTCTGTGATGGGACCTGTGGCCAAGTTGCACAGATCCATTATTCATGCCCACATGTGTGAATGCACAATGTAAAACAGTGGCAAGATGAAGAAGAAAAGCCCCTAGAGAAAGAAAAACACACACTGCAGAGAGCTGAGAGGCAAGTAAAGAATTATACAAAGTAAATTCACCCTGTTTGTATTATTCTCCATGTAGTTTAAGGTGTACTCATCAGCATTGAGCAAAAGAAATAGGTAGCCATTCATATTCAGTTTGGCTCCAACATACAGCTCCTCAGACTTGATATATTCTGATAGTTCACTTTTAAAGATTTCTTGTCCAGGCCTCTTAACACGAATTCTTTTCAAAAACATCCCACCAGTGAGCCCTAGAGAAAGAGAAAAAAGTTCATGGGTAGCCTTTATTCTTAAAAGAACCATGTGGCTTGTCTTTAGAGTTGCTTCATCCTCAAACACAGACTATACAATTTACCTGTGAACTCATATTGCCTATTATTCTCAGACTAAAGAGAGGAATGTGGCAGTGGGCAAAGTAATAAGACTTCCTAGGTGAGTGTGTTAAAAAAAAAAAAAACATGGTATGGTATTCTAGCCTTTTTCTTCTTTCTCCCTTCCTAATCAAATAAACACATAGCAAAGACCTGCTATATATAGATTCCTGCAACACACTGGGAGCGTGTAACATCAGGATGTTACTCATCTTTGGAGCATATTTGAATAGTGCCAGTTAGAAAATGTATCACTAGTGCTAATTCTACTTATTTGTCTCGCAATTAATCTGACGTGCAGATTAAGGGTAAATTGCCCCATCTCTGTGAAGGAGATTACTTAAATATTTGAAGACAACTGTGGGGATCCCTTTAACTTTTTACATATCTTTTACATTTAATTTAATTTATTTTGAAGTGCTAGGGATGGAATCTAGGGCCTCAAGTGTGCTGGGCAAACACTCTACCACCATATCCCCAACCCCCTAACTCTTTTTTTTTCTACAGGTAAAGTATCTTTGCTTCTTTGAGTAATTCATCATGTGTTTTACTTCCCAGAATTCTCAACAACTCATCTGTTCTCTTCTGGGCATTGGTTTTTGACCTCTTGGAAAGTAGCAAGCAGAGTTGAACAGGAAACTCTAGAACCTTCTGACACAGAACTGAAATCTACAGACCTGTGAATACGGTCTGAGACCAGATGAGATTTTGTGGTCAGCTTCATTACTACTACATCACTATCAGCTCCTCCTACCACATTCTGACACCACAGGTGGTGGAAAGATACAGGCTTTGAAGCCGAGTGGAGCACTGTCACTTGTCTGCTGGATGATCTTTAAGAGTTATTTAACCTCTCTGAACTTCTGTAAGTTCTCATTGGTAAAATGAGAATAAAATTTGTGGGGGGCCAGAAAAATGTACCTCTAAAATTACCTATTGTGGAAAACATGACTGGTAGAAGGCCCCAGCTGTCATGTTCTGAAACCCATCCTCAAGTATTATGCCGAGGTCATACTTCCCATGTGCTGCTGCCAACAAATGACTGTACAAGGCAGAGATGCTAAGAATGGCCCATTCCTGCAAAGACAAGGGCTTTTCCAACTAGCAGCTTTGGCTCAGCCTTGCAGAAATCTTCTTGGAATTCCACTGCAGTCTACGACCTCCCTTCTTCTTTCCCTCTGTCCTTTACCAGAGTCAGAACTATACTGCAGTCTGATGGCTCTGATAGCTCTCCCAGTCTACTCTGGCTCCCTCCACATTTTTCCTCACCAGCATTTCTCCTAAATAAATATCTTGCAGATTTAATCCTGTCCCAGCATTTGTTTCTTGGAGAACCTAACCTACTACTAAACTTAACCTCTTAGAGTTCTTGTGAGGACAATAGCAGGTACTGAGTGACGACTACTATCGACCTTTCTGTTTTACACATGCTCCAATTTGCCTGGCCACATCTTCCCCACTCTAGATACATACAGTTGATTTTTTCACTGTTCAGAGTATGACTTATATTAATCCCTATTCAATTTCATATCTTAAGATTTTCTACTATTCAAATCACTGTGGAGTCTTGATGTAGTTATACAAATTATTCATTACTCACTGGTGTGCTAAGGGCTCATACCAGCTCACAGGAGCCCACTGTTGGATTTTCAAAGATTTTGCAAGCCAGTTTTTAAACTGTTGGCTTCTTAAAACTGGCTATGATTAGGGTATTCACATCAAGGAAACTGACAAATGGTACAAATCAGGACTTTCAAATTTTTTTTCAAAGAGCCAGTTAACCAGCACATCACTGATTATTTTTCCCAAATGTGTGTTTTCAGCACAGATAAAAGATGTAAACATGTTGAGACAAAAAACAGAGTCCTGTGCTGGGGTTGGGGCTCAGTGGCAGAGTGTGAGCCTTGCACACGTGAGGCATTGGGTTCCTCAGCACCACATAAACAAAAATAAAGATATATTTAAAAATGAGAGTTCCAAGCCGGGCGCGGAGGCACACACCTGTAATCCCAGCACTTGGGAGGCTGAGGCAGGAGGATCGCGAGTTCAAAGCCAGCCTCAACAATGGCAAGGCACTTAGCAACTCAGTGAGACCCTGTCTCTAATAAAATACAAAACGGGGCTGGGGATATGGCCCAGTGGTTGAGTGCCCCTGAGTTCAATCCCTGGTACCAAAGAGAGAGAGAGAGAGAGAGAGAGAGAGAGAGAGAGAGAATCCTACAGTTCCATAACTTGGTAAATCAACAGCTCTCCTCAGCAATGGCCATAGGATCAGCACAGTGTGGAGAACATTCCATTAGGCCTGAGTGCTAGAACCTTGGAAAATAGCATTAACAAACAGAAGGGCCAGAGAAAGATGGATCCTGAAGATTAAATTTATATATCTGGGATTCTTGTCATAGAGTCAAGCAAAAATCTGTTAGGCAGAACTATCAAGAATATACACTTTCTCTTGGCTTGCTGGCTAAGAATGGCACTGATAGCAGCCAGACCTTAATTTTGAAGCCCTTGGGTTCCACAAAACTACCTCATGAAAAAGAGGGAATAGTGGCAAAAGGGATTTATCCCAGGTCCCCCATCCCTGAGACAACCATAACTGCTCCTTGTTTATAATTTTGTATATTTCAGTTCCCATTTAAGACATTTTTTGCCAAAAAAAACCTATTGATTTTTTTAAAACCCACTACCAGAGATCATCTAGGCTACAAAATCAGATCATATTCCCTAATCCTCAAAATGAAGAGGCAGTTAAATGTTCTCAGGAAAATACTTTGAGAGTATGTCTCTTACCTGAATTCTTCTCTATAGGTTCAAACACTGAAAGTGTGTCATCACTGAGAAAATATGAAATAATAAACATCCTGTCCACATCAGCACATTTGTCTGTGATTAGTTTTGCAAAAAACCGGAGTATATTGCTTACTTTGCCGTAGCTAAATAGAAGAGAAATAAGAGAGCATTATACAAGTAATCTTCTACATATCATGTATGTTGGGGACAGGGACGGCAAGAGGCATGCTATGGTTTTAAAAATAGGAGGTTAAACTTTGAAAACAGAGAGTCCAGCCATCTTCTTATTAAGGTTCTCAATCTAAATACAGAGGGATTTCCTCAGTATATTAAAACATATTTTATTCATTACATGTCCTGGGTAGCACACTGGGCAAATTGATCCAACGCAGATGTCATAAACATGTTGTTCAAACCAATCATATTCATCAGTTGTTCTGTAATGACAAGCCTGGCACCAATCACAGTAATCATGTCAAATAGAAGGGCGAGCACCTGACTCCATTGCCTGAGCTAGTCCAGAAAGTATGCTCTGCCCATACCTGGAACAACTTCCATTTTTTACCACCCACTGTCTGGCACCCATGGCCTTTCTGCCTTATAGTCCATATCCCCACCCCTTCCTGACTTCTCCCCTATCTCCCCAGCATCACTCCTGATTCCATTGGGGGAAAAGTTAACTTTTCCCTTTCAAATGCTATAACAAATATTACAGCCATGCCTACTCTTTTTTTTTTTTTTTTTTTTTTTTTTACTTTTTTATACCTTTATTTTTATGTGGTGCTGAGGATTGAACCCAGGGCCTCCCATGTGCTAGGCAAACCCTCTACTGCTGAGCCACAACCCCAGCCCCCACCTCTTCTTTTTTATAGCACTTATCACCTGTATTGCAAGTAACCATTGCAGGTCTATTTTCCAAGGGGAAGCAACATGTCTTATTAATAACTACCTAATACAGCATTTTTTTACATTATAAGTACTATACTCAATAAATGGTTGAAGAAAGTTACACCCATACAGACTGGGGGTTGAACTTAAAACTCTGTGCATGAATAAAATAGTAGGCTGAACATGAGATCAAACTATAGAATTAAAAGTTTCAAGAGGTGATTTGTTGGTCACTGAAGAAGTTAATTTATGGTCTCTAAGCAGAAGCATGTCTGCACATCTCTGCTAGTGAAAGGTGGACCTCATAACAAACAGTAAGCCTTGGGGAGGTCTTTGAAAATCAAAATCACTACCTGAAGGAGCACAAAATCAAATCATGCCTTTGTCGTTTCGCTGTCATGACTCTAATCAGAGAGGTCCTTACTTGAATATTCTCCTATGCCAAAGTGTACTTTTTGTAAACACAGTGATAAAAAAGCATAGTAATATTGGTTCAGAGAGGCAGAAAGTGCTTTTCTCTGTGTGTTTCTTGAATTATCCAAGAACCTGGGCTAAGAAAGCATGGAGCCAAGATTCTCAGTTTGAGGCCTCAAGTGAGACAGAGTGTAGCCATTTGTAAAGCTAGCTCCAAGGCAGCCTGGGTGAAACGTCCCAGAGGCCATAGCTGTTTTCTTAGTGCCTAGTTCTCAGGCCTCAGGAGGACCTCACATTGCTGGGGCCAGCTATACTTTGTCAACTATCTTCTCTGGCACATAATTGACTTACCAGCCCACTCTCATGAAAAACCCATAACTTTTCAGATGCCTGAAATATCATTCAAATGAGGTCTAGTCACTGGGCAAATGAATACTACTGTTAATGTAACTTCATAGAACTTACATAAATTTACAAGTGTATATGTTAAGTGTGAACTTTTCAACATGCCTTATTTTCACATAATTCTAGTGTTCTGGAAATCTCATCAATTGAGAATACAATCTCAATAAAATCTTAAGACTAGCAGTTCACAAAGTTTATTGTGTATAAAAGTCACCTGGGAAACTTGTGAAGTATGTAGAATCCAGAGTCCCATCTCCAGAGATATGGACTCAGTAGCCATCTGACTCTGGAAACCTGCATTATTAGTAAGCACCCCAGAAAATTCTGACAAGGTGGCCCCAGAGCACACTGTAAGAACCACTGCAAGAGTTTTCATATACTTCCTTGACAAAGAAGCTAATTATCAAACTTCTCTGAACATTCTTTATCACAATATTCTGCCCTTCCAGCTAATCTTCTATTCATACCCAATTCTGTGTTATATAGACTTGTACTCTTAGTTGGTTGTTTTCAAATTGTGTTTATTCCCATTGTTCCAAATAAATATATAAATTCCTAGATCCAGGAGCCATGTCTTAACTTTTTCTACATAACAGAATTTTCTATAATCACCACCTTGAATTCCTCTCCCATTTTCTTTTAAATCCACTTCCATTAGGGTTGCTCTACCTAAACTGTTCTTATAGAGGCTAACAATGACCTCCACAATGCCAATTCCAATGCTTAATTTTTTCTTTGTCCACTTCTAACTTGACCAATCAGCAGCAATTGGCACAAATGACCACTTCTTCTTCCATGATACTCTTGCTTCACTTGGCTTCTGGAATTTTGCATTCTCTTGGGTTTGCTCCCTCCTACCTTTTTGTTTGTTCCTTTTCCATCTCCTTTACTGGTTCTTCCTCTTTTCCCCAATCACTTAATTTGGAGTGTCCTGAGTTTTATTCATGCACTTCTCTCTATGCATCTATTTACTCCTTTGATGATCTTATCCAGTCTCAAGACTCCAGTACAACTTGGCACCATGACTTGAAATACTATGTACATACAAATGCCTTCCAAATTTCTATCTGGCTCAGACCTCTTCCTGTACCCCATCCTTACACATACATCCAACTGCCTTTCAATATTTCCACTTGATAGCTAACAGACATATATATACAACTATGTAAAGATGTAAATGATGCCTTTGTCACAGGGAATGTGATTGCAGCAGCTGTGAGAGATGCTGCCCCTCAAAATTTTACAAGGGCTCAACATAGACATTATAATCAATCAGGATATTCTAGGCAAAATTATCATAATCAATCAGGCTATTCTAGGCAAAATCCCCAAAGAGAAATAAGACCAAATTCATACCGTACTCCAGGTTGCTGCCCCAGGTGTAAGAAAGGAAATCATTGGACCAATAAATGCTATTCAAAATTTGACATCCATGGAAATCCTTTGTTCAGGAATTCAAAAAACAGGGCACGGGGCCCAATGCCCCGGGGCCCACAAATGTACGAGGCATTGGAGGAGGAGTATCCTCAAGCATCCACTCAGATGCTTCCCCGACACAATCCCTATTACCCATCCACTCCCTCGCCAGAGGAACAGGAGGAAATGCAGGATTAGACCTCTGTTCCACCGCCCGAATAGTGTTAACACCTGAAATGGGGGTTCAACTGATTCCCACAGGAGTCAGGGGACCTCTTCCCTCAGGGACTGTAGGACTTATTATCGGGCAAAGTCCTGAAAGCTTATTAGGTTTGCAAGTGACCCCAGGCGTAATAAACTCAGACTATAAAGGGGAAATAAAAATAATGCTTAGCTCACCCCAAAGTATAAGTTCTATTAATCAGGGAGATAGAATTGCTCAGCTGCTCCTCCTTCCAAATTTACATAATTCATTTAAAATGAATATGCCTCTAAATAGGAACAATAGAGGATTTTGTTCCACTGATTCGAAACCCATGGTTTGCTGGGTTCGGGACTGTACAAGGAGGCCTATGTGTAAAATAAGAATCCAAGGAATAGAAATGGAGGGTCTTATAGATACTGGAGCTGATTCTTCCATCATTAATTTACGTCAATGGCCCAAACACTGGCCTCTACAAAAAGCTTCAACCAGTTTAAGAGGCTTGGGATATAATAACCTCCCAGAAAAAAGTGCGGTAATTTTAAAATGGGAGGATGATGAAGGACATAAAGGCACATTTCAGCCTTATGTTTTACCTAATCTACCGGTTACTTTATGGGGAAGAGATATTTTACAACAAATGGGAGTACACCTTGCAACCAAACCTGCAGGTGTTAAATGTAAAAACATACAGGGTAATCTTAACCCTAAAAGAAATCATCAAAAAGTACAGGGTAAGCTTAACCCTAAAAGAAATCATTATCATATAGGAAAAAGACATTTTTCTTTGGGGCCACTGAGAAAATAATTTTGAAAATACCATGGCTTTCTGATAAGCCAGTGTGGGTCCCTCAGTGGCCCCTATCTAAAGAGAAATTACAAGCGGCCCACCTACTAGTTAAGGAACAATTAAAAGCAGGACATATAGAACATTCCACCTCTCCCTGGAATTCCCCCATATTTGTAATCAAGAAAAAATCAGGAAAATGGCGATTATTACATGATCTTAGACAAATTAATAAAACCATGCAAGTCATGGGCCCTACTCAACCTGGACTTCCGAATCCTATAGCTATTCCAAAAAATTTCCATGTTATTAGTCTTGATATAAAGGATTGCTTCTTTTCTATTCCCCTACATCCTCTGGATGCCCCCAGGTTTGCTTTTTCAGTTCCTTCTATTAACAATAATGGCCCTGATCAGAGATATCAATGGAAGGTTTTGCCGCAGGGAATGGCTAATAGCCCCACCATATGCCAAATATATGTGGACAAGGCTATCCAACCCATTAAAAATAAATATCCAAACCTCATGTGTCTACATTACATGGATGATATTTTACTGGCCCACCCTAATCAAAAAATCTTATTTAATATATTCAGTGACATGGTAGAAAATTTTAAAAAATACGGATTATATATAGCAGAAGAAAAAGTTCAAACCAGATCTCCCATATTATATTTAGGATTTAAAATCATGGATACTTTTGTTAGACCCCAAAAAATTTTAATAAATAAAGAACATTTAACCACCCTCAATGATTTCCAAAAACTACTGGGAGACATTAATTGGCTTCGCCCTACACTAAACCTCACTACTGGCCAATTAAAACCTTTATTTGATATCCTTCGAGGGGCCCCTGATCCATCCTCACCGCGAACATTGACTCCTGATGCTAGGAAAGCTTTAAAGGTAGTAGAAAAAGCCATAGAAGGAGCTCATTGTGACAGATTTGATTTAACTCAACCGCTGATATTGATTATTATTTCTTCACAATATACACCGACAGGAGTATTTTGGCAACAAGGGCCTTTATTATGGATACATTTGCCTGTCTCTCCTAAAAGCATAATTGAGTCATATACCTCCATGGTGGCTAAACTTATTCTTCAAGGACTTAAAACTTCTACTAAAATATTTGGCATTCACCCTGCTACTATTATTACTCCCTATTCATCGTCACAGATTGAATATTTATGCTTCAATGATAATGACTGGGCTATAGCTAGATGCTCTACCTCTGCAAATTTTGATAATCACCTTCCTAAGTCTCCTATATTATCTTTTTGTATTAATCATCCTATTATATTTCCACAGGTAATAAAAAATCAACCTATTCCTAAGGCATTTAATGTATTTACAGATGGGTCCTCAAATGGTACTGCTGCAGTAGTCACTACAAAAGAAAATATGACTTACATAACTGCACACACAAATCAGCTCAACTAGTGGAATTGGAAGCTGTGGTAAGAGCTCTGGAAAATTTTAGAGACCAGCCCATAAACATTTTTTCAGATAGCCACTATATTGTACAAGCCGTCCCAAAATTAGAGTTAGCAGGACCAATAGCACCTCATACTCCAGCCTTTAAATTGTTTTATCAGATACAAAAACTTTTGTGGGCAAGAAAAGAACCTCTATTCGTAGGCCATATTAGAGCACATACTAATTTGCCTGGCCCCCTCCATGAAGGTAATCAAAAGGCAGATGAACTTACAAAAACAATATTTATACTTTCAGCACTACAACAAGCTACTTTATTTCATTCCCAGTTTCACGTCAACAGCACCACCTTGCAACGTAGGTTTAAAATCACAAAGGAGCAAGCCAGAACAATTGTAAAAGATTGTAAATCTTGTATAACACATTTGCCCAATCCTCATTTTGGTGTTAACCCTAGAGGATTAATGCCCAATCATTTGTGGCAGATGGATGTTACTCATGAGCCAAGCTTTGGAAAATTGCAATTTATTCATGTAACCATAGATACATGCTCAGGCATGATTTTTGCTTCCTTACATTCCGGAGAAAAAGTTAAAGATGTCACATCTCATTGTTTACAAACTTTTGCTGCATTGGGCATCCCCAAAATGCTTAAAACAGATAATGGTCCCGCTTATATGTCCTCATCTTTCAAACAGTTTTGCGCAAAATTCAACATATCCCATAAAACAGGCATCCCATACAATCCTCAGGGTCAAGGCATTATTGAAAGAGCAAACCGCACACTAAAAGTTATGTTGTTAAAACAGAAAGAAGGAAACTGGAAAAATCCTAAGGACAGATTGGCAGTTGCCCTGTTTACTTTAAATTTTTTAACTTTAGACTCTGATGGTTATTCTGCTGGAGACAGACATTGGAACCCACATCAACAACATAAACCTTTGGTTTACTGGAAGGATGTTCTTTCAGGTACATGGAAGGGTCCGGATCCAGTATTAATTTGGGGGAGAGGATCTGTTTGTGTCTTTCCAAAGCATGAATCCTCTCCAATATGGATACCATCTAGATTAATAAAGCAGGTACCACATCAAAAGGATCAAGATGAAGTTGTTAAGGAATCAAGATTAATAAAAAAGGTACAAAATCAAGAGGACCATGATGAAGATATGGAATGATTCCCTTAAAAGAGTCCTTCAAAATATGTCACAACTTAAGTGTCATTCCTCCCAGCTGGGACGAAGAGATCTCTCTTTAGTGTGCACACAATTATATATATATATATATATTTTTTACTTTTTATATATGTGTTTATTTGTGTATTTGTCTAAATTTCATGTTAATGTGACGTCACAAATATATGTTTGTATGTGCGTCTGTCCAGTGTGACATCAAAAATAATAAAGCGCTTGTGAATATATATATATGGATCCAAATAACTCTAATTCATTTAAGCTTAAGAGTATTCAAAATGGGTAAATAATTTAATAAGTGAAGGTACCTTCAATTTTGTTTTATAGGTGTCCCAGGGACTTCTCTTTAGCAAAAAATATGACTAGGGCTGTATAACCTGATATTTTGGTGTTTTGACATGAGGTTGCTTATTTGTTATTAACTTCATTTGTTTAATAAATGATTAATTTCAATTATTTCAACAGGTAAAGGACTGCTGTGTATGCAGAAACTCGAGAGTTCCAGCTAACAAATTATTTCTCCAAAGTGCTTTTAGTTTTTCTTTAATCTATCTTTAATGCAGTAATTACCCTCAGTCTTTCTTTGTTTTGTTCTAAATATGATATTTTGCCAGCTTATGTTTGTGGGAGCTCAGGCTGCAATGTGTGTGAGCAGAAATCAACTTATTTTTCCAATCTAATAATTCTATTATTTAGTTTGACAACTCGCCTCTTGACTCAGTGCTGGAATAGCACTGCCTTTCCTTTAACAATTGATGCTTCAGTCTCTAGATAGCGGGCCCTGAAGATTTGCCGGTGGCATCGTCTAGACATAAAAAAGACGGCTGCTTCTACAGCTGCAGGGATCGCGGTCGCTGCAAGCATCCCTGCTGCTCAAATGTCAAACAACCTCACCAGCAGTGTGGCCTCTGCTCTGCATGCATGGGGCCTCCTAGATCTACGTGTTATAACAAGTGGACATTTTGATCTTTCATTGTTTGGGACTTCATGGGACAGTACCTTGCGGGTATTTGTTTAGAGAACTCACTGTGTTACTTGATAGAACTTAGGGCAGCTGATTTGTTTAAAGAATTTGATATGCTATGCAATTTGACTTGTCACCAAAAGGCTTGTCGCCTTAAAGCCGCAGCATCTCCTCCCAATTGGACGGCTGTTAGTCATCTTACACAGTCGATCCTAAAGGGCTCCATTGGATGGCTGGTTAGCCAATGACGGGTAAGATCCCCAGAGGGGGACAACCTAAGACAGGCACAGTCGCACGGGACAGTCTCATGTGGCCGACATATCAACCTAAGACAGGAGTCAAGGGCACAGCCTTGATTATCCAATGACGGGTAAGAATGTTGGTTGCACATAGACGTCCTAGAGCATCCCCTCTTTTAAAACAAAAGGGGGAAATGCAGGAGCCCTGTTTGGGGAGATAGCTAAGATTGCGGTTGACTATGGGCCATAGACATTTTTGGGCATTGTCGCCTTCCGTAGTCTCACGGGACTTGGCCCAGGATCTCGAGAGATTTGAGCAATGACTCAGCAGATTGACATTTTTGGGCATTGTCGCCTTCCGTAGTCTCACGGGACTTGGCCCAAGATCTCGAGAGATTTGAGGAGTGACTCGGCAGATCGAGCAAGCACCATTCCTGCTCGGGCGCATGGGATGAGACCAGAGAGAGAGAAAGGACAGGGTTATCGCTATTGTATAGATACATTGTAGTTTCTTGTAAGAGTACGTGGTTGGTTTCTTGTGAGAGTGTGTATGTAGTGTTAGAAATTACAAGAGACAGAGACAGAAAGATTAAAGAATTTTTTCGTCTCCATCCTGTCTCCGGACTCCTTCCCGCGGCGCTGCCGTTCCAGGCTGCAATCCCTTTCCGGCGGCTAACAACATCTCAAACTTATTCTAAAACCAAACTTCTGCTCTTGCCCTCAAACTTACTCATCTGCAGTCTTTCCTATCTTGGTGGCTGGCAACTCCACCCTTCCAGCTGCTCAGGACCAAACCCTGAGAGATGACATTAGCTCCTCACTCCTGTTGTACCTCATATCTCATCTGTCAGGAAATCCTACTGACTCTACCCTCAAAATATTTCCAGAATCCACTATTTAATTTCATCATTTCCACTGCACTTACCCAGATCTGAGCCACCATAACTTTTCTCTTAAGACTACTGCAATAGCCTCGTAACTGGTCTCAATTCTACTATTGCCTTCTACAGTCTACTCTTAACACCATGTTGGAGGGATTCTTTCAAAATGCAAGTCAGAACAAGTTACTTCTCTGCTTAAATGTTCCAAGGATTGCCTCCTTATCACTCAAAGTCAAAAGACTCCTTATAAGGCCCTCCGTGATGCCATACCATTACTTCTCTTACCTTATTTCTGTGTATTCTGCCTTTTACTTGTCTACTCTATCCAGTCGACCTCCTGGATGGTTCTTGCACATCCCAAGCATGCTTTTTGCTCAGAACCTTTACACTGACTGTTCCTTCTACCTTGAACATATTTCCTTCCCTCAGGTCCATCAGAACACACTATTTAAAACTGCAACTGGGCCGGGCACGGTGGTGCCCACCTGTAATCCCAGCACTTGGGAGGCTGAGGCAGGAGGATCACAAGTTCAAAGCCAGCCTCAGCAATGGTGAGGCACTTAGCAACTCAGTGAGACCCTGTCTCTAAATAAAATACACAAAGGGGCTGTGGATGTGGCCCAGTGGTCAAGTGCCCCTGAGTTCAATCCCCAGTACAAAAAAAAAAAAAAAAAAAAAAGCTGCAACCGGGGGTGTTCATCAACCCCATACTCCCAACTTCCTTTTCTCTTCTTCACAGCAACTTAATACCTTCTTCACTTTTCCATGGTATTTAACATATTATATATACTAAATAATGTCTTTATGTATCTTTGTCATTTACATACCTCCTGCAGCTAGAATGAAAGTTCTATGCAGGCAGGGCTTTGTGTCTGTTGTTGTTGTTGTTTTTAAATAATTTTCTGTTATTGTAATTTTTATACCTTTATTTTATTTATTTTTATGTGGTGCTGAGGATGAAATCCAGTACCTCACACATGCTAGTAAGAGTGCTCTACCACTGAGCCCTTTGTTTTGTTCATAAAGTATCACAACTATGGCAAGTAGCTAGGTTGATCTTTGGCATGCAGCAGGTGACAGGAAATAGTCGCTGATCAAGAAAATGAATGGCTTATCTCGAGCTACACATCTACTAAAAGCCTCAAAAGTAGCTAGAGCTATAGAGTCTTGTGGTTGGAAAACACATGAAGGCTTATTTTTATTGATGGAAAAAAACTTTTTAAAGAGGGAGAAAATGGTTGATGGGGACAGTAGATGGACAATATCTGGAACAAGTAAGACACCAAGATTAAATCATGAGGGCTGGGGTGTAGGTCAGTGGTGGAGTGCTTGCTTCACACATATGAGGCACTGGGATCAATCCTCAGTGTCACATAAAAATAAATAAATAAAACAAAGGTATTGTGTCCATCTATACCTAAAAATATTTTTAAAAAGATAAAAGCGTGAATTCTGGATGCTATATAGTCATGAATAGCACAGGTATGGGGTATTAACCTTCCTAGTGGGAAGCCATCTGTCCCTTCCTTCCATTTTTAAGAAATGGATTAGTGGATATTTACTCTCTTACTCTATTCACTTATTCATCCTCTCCTTTTTTTTGGCAGTGGGGTAACTGGGGATTGAACCCAGAGGCATTTTACCACTGAGGTACACCCCAAGTCCTTTTTATTTTTTAATTTTGAGTCAGGGTCTCAGTAAGTTACTTAAAGTTTCTGAGGCTGACCTCAAACTCAGGATCCTCCTGCCTCAGCCTCCTAAGCCACTGGGATAACAGGCATGTGACACCACACCTGGCTCCATTCCTCTTCCTATTGGACAAAATATTGACCTGCCTCCAAGTATGTAATCAGCGTTGTTCTAACTCTTAGGGAAACAATGAAGCCAGTCTCTGACCTCAAGGAACAATTCTTGATCTGGGCGAGCCCACAAATTACATAAATGAGTAATCTCCACACCTGTGATAAGTATAGCTTTTACAAAAAGAATGGCATACTCCAGAAATCAGATTCAAATCCAGGCTCAAATAACAAATAGCTGTATGAGTTTGTGCAAGTTGAAGAGCCTCTCTGAGCCTCAGTTCTCTCAAGTAAAGAATGAGTTCAGTAATATTATCTATTTTCCAAGGCTGTTTTGAGAATTAAATGAGACCAAGTATTATAAAGTATTTAGTAGATAATAACCACTAATTGATTAGTGGTATAACAGTAGTAGTAATATTATTATTAGAGGAATAATCAGCAGAATATTGTGGGCACACAGAGAACAAAGTTACTAAATCAGCCTGGTATAGCGACAAAGAAATTATTCTGGTTTGCCCAAGTCAGACTAGATAATGTACCCAGCAGGTCATCGCAGTGATGTTTACCCAGACAATGAAGAT
This sequence comes from Tamias sibiricus, assembly GCA_025594165.1. Taxonomy (NCBI): domain Eukaryota; kingdom Metazoa; phylum Chordata; class Mammalia; order Rodentia; family Sciuridae; genus Tamias; species Tamias sibiricus. The sequence goes on from CM046667.1 coordinate 36,061,223, forward strand.
GATCTCCATGTCTATCAAAAACTTCATAGGCTTTAATTTGAAACGATATCCTCCAATGACTCATAGTAGACAGCATTAACCTCATAACAATAGCACCCAGTAAATTTGTTCTGATAGCAATATATAAAATCAATACATGTCATGAATAATTTCATGTTCCAATTCACAGTTTATTTATTTGTATTAAGAAACTATCTTGGTATGTTTTGTGAGATCATCTTCCTTAGGTTCTCACAGTTTTGAAACCTTGGGTCATTCAAACTCACGAATAGACTCCAGCCGAATGTGCCAGTTACTATGGAAACAAGGTCACTGTGTGGGAGGAGTTTAATAGAACTGTATTCCTAGCACAGAACAAGCAGTGGACAGAAAGAAATGAAATTAGAGACATTTGTGCCTATACCGCCATTCTCTAGCCATGATAAAATGACACAGACATAAAATGCTATCTGCAGTCAGGGTTCTGTGGGGAAGTTTACACAGTGCAGACAGAAAGAGAGACTAAGTCAACTACCCACAAAGAACTACTTTACCCCTGAGTTCCAGAATCAACACCCTAGATAATATTTCATCTTGTTTACTTATAAGAAAACTTCTTTCTCTTTTTCACAATAGGGACATTTTTCCTGCCCACCTCCTTTGGGTGGTGACTCTTAAAAACATCAGTTAGTGGGAAATGTCCATCAAATAGTCCTACCCTGGAACCTCATTGTAAATACTGTTATCAATAAGAGAGGAAGGAGAATAAGTTAGTGTCTCTCTTATGTGATGATCAGTGGTTCTCAAACACTGATGTGCCTCAGAATCCCCTGGAGGGCTTATAAAAACAGAGTGCTGGGCCCCACCTCCAGAGTTTTCCATCTCAACTGGTTTGGAGGGAGAGGCACAGAATTAGTATCTCTAACAAGTATGGGGACCACACTTTGAGTAGTACTGAGTTTAAAAAATAAAACCCTGGGCTGGGGCTATGGCTCAGTGGTAGAGCGCTCCCCTTGCACACATGAGGCACTAGGTTCAATCCTCAGCACCACATAAAAATAAAATAAAGGTATTGTGTCAATCTACAACTAAAAAAAATAAAAAATAAAAACAAAAATAAATAAAACCCTAAGTCCTTAAAAATAAAAGATTATTTCTTGAAAGACAAAGCATACTTTCCAACATTCTGTACAAGTCTCAAAAAGATAAAAAGATCTCAACCATTTTACAAATATAGCACAACTATTGTTCTTTCTCCTTCAAATGTTCAACAACAGCATCTGACCTCATTCAATTTGACCAAATTCAGGGTGCTGTCTCATTTCCTTCTCCTAGTCTTACGGCACATTCCCTTTATCATTGTTCTCCCCAGGATCTCCTGACCCATTATTTCCCTCATGCAGGACTGCAGCTTTTAGTCGGCATCCTATTAAAGCATCTGCAGTATTTCCCCACCACTTTTCCCCTGGGTTTCTTCTCCACAGTCTGCTCTCCCTGCAGAAGCAAAAAGTAGCCCTAGGCAGTGCATGTAGACATGCATGACTCAGGAGCAGATTTTACCTCATAGTATATTAGGGATACTTTTGAACATCCATCTTTTCAAATTATATTCAGCCATGTGAGCAATCTATTGTTACTGAACTTAAACAAACCTCTCAAATCAAAACAACAATATTAATTGCCAAAATAACATTTTGAAAAAACACTTCTATATCATTGAAATCTCTATAACAGAGGTTGGCAAACCACAGTCCATGGGCCAGATCCATCTGGCCACCTGTGTTGATATGGTCTTTGAGCTAAGAGTGGTTTTTACATTTTTAAGTGGTTGAAAAAATAAAAAGAATGTTTTGTGATATCTAAAAATTACATGAAATTCAAATGTCAGTGTTCATAAAAACAGTTTTATTGGAGCACAGTCACACATGTGTTTACATTCTGCCTATGGCTGCTTTCATGGCACATCTGGGTGGTTGTGACAGACCATATGGCCCACAAAGCCCAAAATATTTACCACCTGACTCTTAAGTTTGCTGACCCCCTCCTCTACATACTTTCCTAGTGATTATCTTCAGGAGAAACAGAGACAGACAGACAGACAGACAGACATTAAAAGGTACCACAGATTGTGGATAATATGACTTTAGGATTCCCCAAATGATACAGTAAAATAAGCATTCAAATAGGAACCTGGCAACACTTATAAGTTAATCAACTTCACTAAAAGACTACAACAACACATCCTTGGACTTGAAATTAGATGAGCTTTGTGACACCTGTTTCATCATGAGGACTATCATAAACCCCAAACAGATTTGAAAAAAAATAGGACTAAAATCATGGTTCCCTCAAGCACCTGTCTTCTTCCATGAATTTCTTGAAGTTCCTCTGGTGAGGTGTGGGCACGAGGCCTATGCAGGAACGAAGAGAATCCTCTTCAGACCCAAAGCCAGTGTAAGGTGGAAATTTCCTTTCTATTTTTGGAAGAGGAGGAGCCTTGCACGAAATGGAGGTAAAGTTCTCTATAACAAAACAAAGGCAAACAAAACATCAATATTTTCTTTTGCCCTGATTATGGCTATTTTCAAAGGTTTGTTATGATTTCAAGATGAACATGGAGATCTTTGTAGACTATTTTAAACTCTTTCAAACAAAACACGGCAAAATCCTGTGAGAGTAGGTTCCAATCATGTTTACAAAAACCACAGAAGTCACTTAATAATTGCCATTGATTCAAAAGAAAAAAAAAAAGAATCTGTGTCAAATAAGTAAACATTTATCTTTTGTCATCACATCCCCCTTTCTGAATATTTTTGTTCTTCCCCTGATTTTTCCAATGATATAAAAATTCAAACTTGAAACTTTATGCCTCATTCCATATTTTAACCTGTAATTTAGCCCTCTCCTATCTTCAATCAACACTCACTAATAAAATTCTTTTCCAAACAGGACCAACTCTTGACTATTTTACCTTTCCCCTTTCCCACCCGCTAGTTCTTCCTCCTAGACCCACTTTTCTAGCCCCTTCCTTTGCCTCCAACAAACTCTAGAACATGACACTTCACTATTTAATTCAAAAACAAACACAAAAGTAAAACCTCTTTCTTCTCATCCACCAGTGTTCCAAGTCACTCTTGTTCCTGCCCAAGGAAAGACTATAATTTTATTCAAATGGTGAATAAAATGTAAAGAAGCAACAAAACAAAACAACAAAAACTTTTTAAATACCCAACTGCCTACTCTCTCAAAGGGAGTGCTGAGTGGTAAATACTGCTGGTTTTCTTCATTTATCATATGAGGAAAAAGACACAGAAAGAGACCTGGGGACATATCTATAAAAGCCTAGAAGCTCTTAGGTACCCATTTACACAGTTGTGCAATCTCCGAGAAGCAACTGTGCTTTCCAGAAAAACAGCAGACTGACCTGATATACCCAAATCACTGTGTTTGCCCCGTCACTAATGGCAAAGGAGATACCAGGATCTTTCCTAAAAGCCAAACCACAGAACCTACTTTCCACTTCTTTGTGTATGCCATAGGTATTTTGGTTGTGTATGATAAACAAAAAAGATTTCCTTTCCTATTGTTGAAGTTCTAACAGAAGGAAAATTACATTTTAATGCACACCACCATGAGAGAAAATGTCATCAATTTGCTGTCCAAGACAACCTAACTCTAAAAATTGAGGTGTTTTTGTTTTTCTTTGACTGAATTATCAAAACACTAAGTAAGGGTTTTGAGCCATTCCTAACTCTGATATGAAAACATTTTCAGCTTTCTCTTTTCCTTAGACTTGCTAGTAGCCTTTGCGTGAAATTTTCCCAAGCACAATCCCCCCAAAAGAGTACCATTCCATCCTAACAGAAACTGTTCACAGCAGACATGTTAACAAAGAGAAAAGGTGCAGCCAGTCAGCCAGTACCGGGGGAGACTCTCCTGTTGTTATTTTTGTGGTGATTAAAGAGAAGTCTTGGTAATAAAAAGGAAAGTTCAAGTCTTAGAAGTAGACAGAACTATAGTAGACTCTACCACTGCTCACCATTACATCAAACACACTACCATCTGATATCTTCATTTCAAGGCAAGCACCATAGAGATAACAGGAGAGTTCTATGTGATTATTAGAAACTTGGGACATAAGCAGTTTTTATAAAACAGGGGATATATACATACAACTTTACATACTGACCAGAGCGGTCTAAACAAGGAAGACACATACTTAATCGCAAAGTAGTTAAGAATGTATTCTACAGCTACCTTCCCCCCACCCCAGGTTTTATAACACACTGTTGTCTTCTCAACTACATAATTTTGGCAACAGATTTAAGTAACAAAAGAACCAATTTAGAGTTTTCCTCTGCACCCACAGTGCCATCTAGTGTATAAAAGCTGAGAACTGTTCCACTCCATCACCCCTGACTTTAGTAACACCACATACATCAATTTTTGGAAACCCTGGCTCAAGACCCAACCACATTTTTCTGGGGAATTCACATACATTCACAAAGCTGTAAACTTCTGCCTGGATGACAAGTTGGATGTCTCTGGTTTTTCATCATCCCAACCTCTTGCATGGTTCAGGTATTTTAAAATACTTGTTGAATAAATGTAAAGTATACATTTTTATACAAACATCTCCCAAAATATCTTCTGTAACTGGCACTCTGCTAGATCCTGAGACATTGCCTGTCTTTCAAATGTTCTGACTCCTGTGTTTCCAAATGACTTGCAAAAAATACATAAGACTGAATGCCTATCCATGATTGACTATATTCCAACAAACTGCAGAGTGATGAGGTATAAAAAGGAGTCTGAATGTTCCTTCACGGTGATTTTCTATTCACCATCTCAGTTGGAAGCACTACTGAGAAAAGTCTTCCAATTACCTCAAAGTTTATCTTATGTTCTTATAACCCAGAGATGGATCCAGGCTCTGGGAGACCTACAGTTTATACGATTTGGAAAAAACTCTTTAAGATAAACAATGTCAGCTGCGAGCAGTGGCATGAGCCAGTAGTCCCAGCCACTTGGGAGGCTGAGGCAGGAAGATTGAAAGTTCAAGACCAGTCTAAGCAACTTAGCAAGACACTGTCTCAAATTAAAAATTAACAAGAACTAGGGATGTATGAAGCTCAGTGGTAGAGCATTTTCTTAGCATGGCATGGGTGAGGCCCCGGGGTTTCATACCCTAGTACTGCAAGAAAAAAAAAAAAGATTAAAACTGACAAATTATTAAGACAAAATTTGGCCAGGGCTTTGGGCTGAGACCCCTGTAAAGGAAGAACTCTATAGATTTTGCTTCATTAGCTTCAAGGTAAATTCACCTTTTAATACCTAGGTCAAATTATTTCAGTGAAACATTTCCTTGGGGGTCAAATGATTAGTGAATCGCACAATGTTACAGCTATAAAATCCTAGGAACCCTCTAATCCTCAACCATCTTCTCTTTATAGGGAAGGTAAAAGAAGCAAAATTGTAAGGTCCATCAAGGTCATCTGGTGAAATCACAAGCCAATTCTATCCCTGTTGCTGCAACTTGGGACAGCCAATTTGCTCAAGTGATCATTAAACACTTCATCTCAGATGTCCTGCTGCTTCTAGTACCAAAAGCTCAGAGAGAGCTAGAAATGGCTCACAAAATTAAAGATGCTTTAGGATTTTGGTCAACCTTAATCTCAATATAGCCTACTAAGTGTTCAAAGGCAATGGGAATGGATGATCTTGCTACTAGTTGGATGGTATCAGCCACTAAGAATCAATGACAAGAAAATGCTCTTATAGAAAAAGCAATAATAACCCAAGGCAGAAATTTCTAGGTAAGAACGGTTTACTTTCAAATTCCTGTCCCTTTAGTGGAAGAAATACCTGCTGAAGCCCCTGGAGCTTTTCCCAACCTTCAGACTAAAAGAAAGACTGACAGATTTCCACCAGCTTGTCAGTGTTCAACCACATCAAACTTCAAGGGAGTGACCTGCTATAACCCAGCAGGAAAGCCAGTACCAAAGGGATGACCACACTGCCTAATGGACTGTGATGGGCAAGAAATCGATGAAATCTCCTTCTCCTTAGAATCCTTAAAGCATGTAAGAATATCATCTTTTTAAGAGTCAATGTCTCTTGGTCTTCATTGAAATTGTTTAATGCTTATGTCAACTGTTACTGCATTTGACTGCATTTTTTAATCCTTAAAAATATTTTTACCAACATGTCATATCCACTAATGACAAAAAATAAAGATCTTTGATTCAAATTTTTTAAATGCCAGAAAGAATTGTATCTAAGTAACATTAAGTACATTAATTTAACCTTACCCCCCCAAAATCAGGAAAAGCAAATGTAAAGATGATCAGAGAATATTGATCTATTCCCCTTGCACTTGATCATAGATAAAATCTCTAGTCATTAGTTACACTGAGTACACTGTTGTAACTCAAGAAATGCTGTATAATAATAATGTCTGTTAAGCAGGACATTTTAACATATGTTATGAGAAATATAAAAAGTCAGTGTGACTATGAAATACATCATAATTTTGCATTTGCATAATTTTTGTGTTTTAATGCAAAATGCTCATGTTAGCTTTAAAGAAACAAACTACTTTTTTTTACACAATAGAGTAAGTCTATAGAGTGAACAAAAGTGGTAGATACAAAGAAATTAAGCACTACGACTCAACTGAAGCAGACTACAGGCATTTGACACTGGTACATTTACCTAGGACAACTGGGTTTGGAGCACACCAAGGGCCTCAGAAAATTCCTGTACGAGCTGCTAAGACACAAATGATGTACCAAGTCTCTCCAGCATGATATTCATTTTCCCAGATGCAAATTTTATACTCTCAAAATCAAGCTGACAAATATCAACCAAATGCTATGCTCTATGTTTAAGGAATTACATGATGTTTTAGAATCTTTACCACATCCTTTATATTAAGATAATCTTTCAATCTTTCACCACGACCTTTATATAAAGGTAATCTTCAGATGTAAGTTACGGTTTTCAGTGGCCCATCATCAAATTTTCAACTTGCATTGAAGATTTGTTGATTCTAAACAGGTATCTACATTTATCAAAGGCCAAATTCTTCTCCCCAGTGATCTAAGGGTCACTAGCAGCTTCTACACCTGCACATTCCTGGCTGCCTCTTATCCAGAGTCCCCCAAACAACTGTGCTCAACCATGCCCACTAAAGAGGACTAATTTTAGAAAATAAGAGACCCCCAATTTGGTCCTGTAGGACCCACACATTTTGATCAATGCAGCATGCTGATGCAGTGGAACAAACTACCTTAATGAACCTAAGAACTGAAAATTGCAGGAGCCCTGTTTGGGGATTGGCTTGAATTACAGTTGACTATGAGCCGTGGAGATTTGGCCATTGTCGCCACCCGTAGTCTCACGGGATTTTGTTGCGGGATCTGGAGTGACTTGGCCGAAATTGCTGATCGGGTCAGCGCCATTTTAGTGGTGTGTTTGGCGTGAGTTAGTTGTTAGAACCAGAGAGAAAAGTTATCAGAATAAAAAGCTGTTTGTCTCCAGTTTGCTTCTGAAGTTCTTCCCGCGGCTCCGGTGCTCCGAGCGCTTCAGGCGGCAACAGAAAATCTTTTTTATTCTAACCCCATTATATATTTTGTGTGGTTCTCTTTTAATATAAAAATTCCCAGGAGGCCAGGAATGCTACACAATAGGGAAACCAAGACACATAAGGTGGGCCTTGTCTCTCTAGAGACAAAGCACCCGATTTATTTTTTTTCGTACTGGGGATTGAACTCAGGGGCACTCAACTACTGAGCCACATCCCCAGCCCTATTTTGTATTTTATTAGAGACAGGGTCTCACTGAGTTGCTAAGTGCCTTGCCATTGCTGAGGCTGGCTTTGAATTTGCAATCCTCCTGTCTCAGCCTCCCAAGCTGCTGGGATTACAGGCATGTGCCACCATGCCCAGAAGTACCCAATCTTTTAAAAGACTGTGGTTCCTTCTGGCTTCCATCTTACCCATCAGGAAAGTGTGTTCATATATATGATCCAAGGTTCAGAGGGAAGTATAGCCACCCTTTCAAATCTGTGGCTTCTGTATGCTTGAACTCACCAGCATGGATTGAAAATACTCAGGGAAAACTGTGTCTGTATTGAACATGTGCAAACATTTTTTTTCTTATCACTGTTCCACAAACAATATAGTATAACTATTACTTATATAGATTTATATTATATCAGGTATCATCAGTAATCTAAAGATGATTTAAAGTAGCCCAGCATGGTGACATGTACCTATAGTCCCAGCTCTTTAGAAGGCTGAGGCAGGAGGATTGCGAGTTCAAAATCAGCTGGAGCAATTTAACAACATCCAGTCTCAAAAAATATTAACAAAATAAAGTATATAGGAGGATATGTGTAAGTTCTATGTAAATACTATATGCCATTTCATATAAGGGACCAATCATGAGATATTGGTATGGGGGCAGTTCTAAACTCTCACCTGGGAGGTCAGCAACTCTCATCAACTCCTAGCAGCATACCTGGAGCCTAGGTAGAGGGCCTAGGAAGTGAAGGTCAACATGCCTTCAATAGCCTAAAAGTAGGAGTTTAATAAATGAGGGCTTGGGTTTTAGATTTTACATCACATCCTCCACCTATTTCTAGGACTCTCATAACACCATGTATCATGCTATAGGTCCCAGCTTCCCTTCTAGCCTAGAAACCTCTTCTGTAAGTCTCTATCTCCTGAGTCTACTACACTGATCTGTATATAGTAGGTGCTTAGTAAATCACTAGTTTTTAATCTGAACTGAACTAATTTGATGGGAATAAAGGGAGAAGTTAGAAACCTGGCTGAGCCTCATCAGGAAAAGTGGAACAAATTGGCATAAGAGAGTTCCCTAGAGAATTCAAGTAAGCAAGAATTGAGTAAAAAGCACTTAGATTTCCATTTTATTTGCCCAACTTAAACATTTACCCCATATTGCAGTGAGGCAGAGAGCCATAAGGGAAAGAAAATAGAAACCCCTGGGATCAGGCAGACAAGTTCAGATCTTGGCTCATTCTTTGCTTGCTGTGTGACCTTGGACAAATGAGTCCCTTTAATTATCAGTTTCTTCATCTTTAAAATGAGAATAATGATGGGGCTGCGGTTGTGGCTCAGTGGTAGAGTGCTCGCCTCACACGTGTAAGGCACTGGGTTCGATCCTCAGCACCACATAAAAATGAATAAATAAAATAAAAATATTTTAAAAATAAGGATAATGAGGGCTGGGGTTGTTGCTCAGTGGTAGAATGCTTGCCTCGCATGTGGAAAGCACTGGGTTCGATCCTCAGCACCACATAAAAATAAAATAAAGGTACTGTGTCCATCTACAACTAAAAAAATATATTTAAATAAATGAAGATAATGAGGCTACCCATGAAGGATTGTTGTTAGGAATATGTAAGATAACAATTGCCCCAGAGATAGCAAATGCACAGTAAACAACAGCAATTATGAGCTTAACCTCTGAAACTCAAAAGGAAAAGCATAGCTAGGAACAAAAAGTTAAAATTGAAAAATATTTTCTAGTTAGCATAAGTATCACTTACCAACTCCATATTTAGCCTTATAATAAGACTTTGTAAATTCATCACAGTCACAGAGGAGCACTTTCCTTCCCCACACATTGATGTAGGCTCCTACAGTCAGGTCACTATCTTTGTAAAACTCTTGGTCTAGTTTTCCTAGCTAAGAGAAACAAAGGAACATAGATAGCATTGGTACCATGGACCTTCTAAAGAACTAGGTACCCCTTTCCCAAAGGAAAAAAACACACACACACACACACTTCAATTATATCATTTATAAGTAAAGTTTAAAAATCAAATCCAAAAGTAACCAATCAATGTTAATATTTGAAAGCATTATTTTAGCACTGTAATACCTGCAAAGAGCAATGTAATACATGTATTTCTGTATGCACTTAGGTTCATTATTTATGATAAATGGCAGTACAATGTATTCGTTGATTTCATTAATACTCTCACAAGGGATGAAAATGTAACTCACCCCACTGTTCAGGTTCCAGGGAAGTCACACTGGAAACAGTAATAAAACATGAGGATCCTTACCTTGTATTTATCCAACATGTAGCCATCCACTTGCTTCTCTGACAAGCCACCATACACATTGAGAACTGTTCGATCTGTTATCTGGCCTGGTTGATAGATCCCAGGTGGGCCATGCTGGAATACAAAAATCAAAGCAAAGTATGGCCGATGGCCTCTGAACACAGAGACAGTGTGCTCCAGGGACACATGTGGGAAATATGCAGTATATGGGAAGACACAGTCCATCTACTCCTCCCTACACTGCCATAACCTGTGGGCTGGCCTACACTCCATGCATTCTCCCTGATAAAACCCTGTTTTGCTCCCAACCCCTCCCTTTCTTCAGGTAGCCATCTACCTGTTTCTCCACTAAGCCACCAGACACACTGAGAACTGTTCAATCCATTACTTGTCCCCAACCCAGATCTTACCAGCACTTACCACAGGGTTCAACCACTTTCTCTGGTTCTCTAATGGTTTAATCAGCAGCCATCTTTTTTCTTCATTAAACTACAACCCTCCCCAAGAAAGAACCCCTGCCTCCTTGGCTTCTTTGTTCTGTTTAGCACCCTGCCTCATCCTGAGCTCAGTTATAGAGTACCTGCTGGCCCACAGCGTTAGTGCGGTGAGGTAGAAGGAGCAATAGACTTGGATCAGCCTCTAACAGAAAACCTGGCCTACAGCAAGCCAGGGCACTGCCCAGTCCTGCATTCTGAACTCCAAGTGATTCCAAGCAGTTGTGTGAGCTGCAGAAAACACCTTAATTAACTATGTAAATTGATAGTGAACTTAAGTATCACATACGGACGAGAAATCTGAATCTTTCCTGATACATGTGACATAAAATGGAAGTCTAAACGTGTGAAATTTATGATGAATGTGGCATAAGTAGGTCACATAATGTAGAACACTACACTTGGATGCAAACTCTCTTTTCACCACTTACTAGCTACAGGACTTGGGCAAAAGATTTATCTTCTCAGAACTTCAGTTCCTTCATCTCTTTCACTACAACATTACTTAACTGCTTCCTTTCTGAAAAGAAGCTGTGAGTTTCAAGAGAATACCCAGCCATTTTGTATCTCTCCCCAACAAGAACCTAAACTCCATGAAGCAGGACTTAATCCATTTTCTTTCTCACTGTAACCCCCAAGTTAGCACACAGTTAGTTGGTCCTCAATAAATATGTGTTGAGTGAATGAATAAAATGAAGTAATTGATATCAAGGCATACCACAAATGTCAGGTATATATTATTATTTTATATTTAGCCTATCTGCAAAGTCATTCTAAAAACAGGCTTCCCGGCACCTCCTGGCCACCTACTGTGCATATCCCAGAGGCCCCCTCAGGGATGAATTCTGCTTCCCTCTGCCTCCAAGCAACGCAGCAGGACTTCTGGCAGTGGGCTCAGAGAATCTGGGAGAACCTTCTGTGAGGACCAAATGGCCAGTGGTTGTGTGCATAGGAAATGAGTGTTACTGTAACCTTTTCAGGAACACTAAGTTAAAAATACCTTATTTAAATTAGAAATAAAATATAACATGGAGGAGTGTTAACACTCCTTAGATAGTGTCTTTTACTATATTATCCTATTCAATCCTTACATTTACCTCAGGAGGGAGCCACTATTCACTGCATTTTAGAGATGAGGAAATAAGCTCAGAGAGGTTAAGTGACTTGCCCAAGGTCACACAGCTATTAAGAGGCAGATCCCTGATTCTAATTCAGATCTGCCTTTGTGCTGTTCCTCTTGCACCCAAGTTATAATAGCTCTCAAATGACCATAAGTATTTGTAGAAATCAGTCTGACAATGATTTTTAAAAACATCTTTTTTTAGCCAGGCGTGGTCATGCACGCCTGTAATCCCAGCACTTGGGAGGCTGAGACAGGAGGATCGCAATTCAAAGCCAGCCTCAGCAATGGCGAGGCACTTAGCAACTCAGTGAGACTCTGGCTCTAAAAAAAATACAAAAAAGGGCTGGGGATGTGGCCCAGTGGTCCAGTGCCCCTGAGTTCAATTCCCGGTACCAACCAAAAAAAAAAAAAAAAAAAAAAATTAACTTTTAGTTATAGATAGACACAATACCTTTATTTTGCTTATTTTTATATGGTGCTGGGGATCAAACCCAGTGCCTCACATGTATGAGGAGGCTTCAGGGGCCATACGCACTGCCCCATCCAAGGTCATGAACAATTCTTTTACTGGGGAGTCCTTTCCTTTCATAAGACTGATTGTGAACTCAATGGCAAATATGTACTTTCTCTTAGATTTGACTTTTTCCCTTTATTTACCTTAAGTTCAGAATGTTTCAACTCTAATTGGTCAGATTCTGTGGATTATTTTCACAGATGTATACTAATAGAAGACACAAGATGAAAGTTTTCTAAATTGCACTAATATAGGGTGACTGTCATCACATAGTCATAAACACACAACATTCCCAAAAGTGACTCAAATCTCTCGGCCCACAAGCAAACTTAGAAAGTGGTTCTGTATCCACAGCTGACCTTGGGTAGCTTACTCCTCCGGAGGAACCATGATATGGCATCTCGGCCTGAGTTGTGTGGTATCACTTCTTTGATTTCAATAGTATCATCAGATAAGAAGTAATGCAGAACGAGTTCTCTCCGGTCCCCAAACAACGAGTCTGAGTCATCCCATAAGCAGAAGAAACGCAACACCTTCCCATCATATTGGAGGAACTGTTTCAGAGTGTCAAAGGACTCATAAGGACGAAAGGGATCTACACAGTCTAGTTTCTGCAAATGGAGAAAATGTCAGAAATAGTTGCAGGTTTTGCATAGTCACTTCTAAGATGCAAGCAATAAATTGACAGAAAGATACATTTTCTATTGACTGATATTTTTGAAGATTTTAACTGACTATAACATACATATGCATGCATCTATAACCAGTTTTACCCTTAAGTATACAGACAAGCATTAGGAAGTTTTTCCTATTTTATCAAACATTATTTTAATTCACCAAACTATCCTTCTGTAATGTTTTTTAAAACTGACGTTTCTCAAAGACCTAAAGCTCTTATTTGAGAATGGACAAAATTAATCTATGGTGACAGAAATCAAAATAGTAATTGCTTCTGGATAGGGGATTTGACCAGACAGGGGGACAAAGGAATTTTCTGGAATGATAGAAATACTCTACATCTTTTTTTATTTTTTTTAATTGCAGTGCTGGAGATTGAACACACAGCCTCACATATGCTAGACAAATGTTCTACCACTGAGCTACATCTTTAGTCCCAGTCCAATGGATTACTCAATTGTGTACATTTTCCAACACTCATAGACCTGTATGCTTTAATACTATGCATTTGACCCTATGCTAATTATAACTCAACTAAATAAGATCATGTGTCTTTTCACTGGAAATTCATATCTGTAAATGTTTTTGATTCACTCAGATTTTTATGAAGGTAAAAGAGAAGAAATATATTCATGATTTTATTTTGCTCAAAAAGCATTACATATCAAGGACATGAAAGGCTAGTGGAAATGGGAGAGGAGCAAATGGAGAACTTCTGTTCCACACAGAAGCCCATGTCACCATCCTCAGCCCCAGCAAGAGAGAGCTCTGCAGTATTCTTTGGTAAAACTCTCCCCTCCATTTGCATGTTCTCAGCTCCATCTTGGAACAAAACTTCCTCCATTCTAACTGATGAAGCCAAAAAGTGTTGTTATATAAGGAAGTACTCATTGGCAAGGGAAGTATTGTCCCAAATTGGGTTATGTAATCATTTTGGAAATTCTCAAAATGTTCTCTCTGTCCAGGGCAGTCTCAGTACAATCTTACCCCAAGACAGGGGGAGATACAATGGCTGTCCAGGGGCTCTTCAGCCTTATCCTTAATATTTTAACAAAATTAGGGAACCACCACTTTCATAGATTAAAAAAAATATTGGAGGGGGGGTATTAGATGATCTCTTAGAAATGCAGTATTGATTATATACCATTGGGATCCTATTCAGTTCAAGTTAAATTGTTTGATTTTACATTTCAAGGCAACAAACACTAAAGAACTAAATGCATAAAAGTCAATATAAAAGGTTATATTGACTAATTTTCCAAGGTTTCTATATTCACTGAAGAGTTTTCTCCCTGAGGGAATAAATGCTAAAATGATCTTCCCAATCAGAAAGAAAATTATTTAAAACCATTTCTTGGCTGTTCTTGGTATTTATTCTCAATTCCTGGCACAATACTTCTTTTCTCTTTATAAACCTATGAAATCCCACAGTGCTTTTTGCAATTTCATGTAAGAGATCACCATTCACAATTGCTATCACATAATACTAACTGGTAGTGAATGAGTTGAGCCATTTTCAAGGGGTTCAAATTCAAAGGAGTCCATTTCCTTCAGGTTCTCTCTAGTGCTTCTAATGACTTTGTATTTATCTAGACTGTTTTGTATAGGCCATTTTAAAAAAATAAAAATGAACCCAAGCCAAAAAAATCTCTTTATACACTGATACATCTGTATTTTATCTTAGATACTGCAGTATCAATTTTATATAAATTTTACTTATACATATATGTGTATACATATGTGTAATTCTCAGGAGGTTTGTATGCCTACAACATTAAAGGATAATTCTGCTGGTACTAGGAGATAGGTATAGATGAATAATCCTACATGCAGCTTTAACAAGAAATCAAAGGAAAATTTGATTCTAAATTTTGTTATCTTTCTGCAAGGAAATGAATTATAAATTTTTAAAACAATAAAAATCAGATGAAAGTAATCTATGGGAATAAAAATGAGAACAGTAGTTGTCCCTAGGTGGGGAGAGGAACTGATTAGAAAAAATGTGTGAGAAGACTTTCTGGGGACATGAAAATATTCAACATCTTGATTTGGGTATAAGTTGTATGCGTATATGCATTTGTTAAGATTCATTCAATAGTATACTTAATGTCTGTATTTTACTGTGTATAATCATATGTCAATAAAAAAGAAAAGAGAAACAAATGACAATAACAAAAATCAAGAGATTTGCATCCAATCCCAGCAAGATATTATGATATCTTGGCTGGGTATGTGACTTCCCATGACACTTCCCCTTTTGGGTATTTAGATTCTTCTAGGAAACATAAAATTTGTGTCAAGGGATCATTTAAAATCTGCAGAAAGATAACAATAATACTGAATCTTCACTCCCAATAGTAACTGGGGTCAGACTTTTAAGAGAAGCATCTTTTCATAATAGGGGGACATCAGAATCATGGCCCTTTTCACTATTCTAGGACATTTCAATATTCAATGTCACCATAAGAGGTGGGAATTCTAAGGAGGAATAAAAAGGTAGATCTACAAGGATTGGTATAGTAAGTCAGTAGCATAAAAGCAAAGATTTTTCCAGCCAGAGTTAAGTAACTAAACCCAGAAAAGACAAGCCACGGAAGTGTGGGCCCAACTTAAATGCTCTAAGTGATCACAAAGTGAATCATGGACTCCTAGAAAATGTCCCACCTAAGCAGCTCATGGAATAATCCTGCCTGGAAGAGAGACTCTACAGAAAGAACTGAGAGGCGTGGTTAGTTAAGGAATCATTCCTGTACTGAGGCCAATCCTTAGCCTTCCCTTCAACCCAAAGGAGAACAGGACAACTCGAGTAATGATGGCCCCCAAAAACTCTTTCACAGCTGCATCAGGAACACCCTTTACTAACCCTCTGAAGTGATTTCTTATTCTGAACACAAGAACTCACAGACGCATCAATTTCTTACCTCTCTCCGCACCTTCATGTAAGGATCTTCCGGACACTGTCCAGGGGGATTTAATTTCACTCCTATTTTCTTCAAAAAATTTTTTGTGAATGCATCACATTCATAAATCTTGAATGTCCGGCCATAGAAGACAACGTCTGTGTTGATATTGAAATGATATACAGTATAAAACTGATCATTATCAGGGGGTGGGAGAGAAATCCGATGACGCCGAATAAAAGTCCCTGTGGCATGAAGTAAAAGACAACTGTTTTACCATGCAGCAGCTAACAAGAAGTTACAGTACATCTTAGTAAAAACTCTGGATGCCTTCCCATAACAGGGAAGTGGGCAAAGGGCTTGTCCTAGGAAGCATTAGTATATTCAAACTCTAAGGGAGTCAGAGGGACCTGAGACCTCAGAAGTCCAGAGTTCTCTGACAAGCCTGACACATCAGTAGAGTCACCTAAGTGGTGTTAGGGAAGATATTTTAATAAACCATAAAGACCAGGGTGGGGGTAGGGACTGAAAAAGTGAGAATATAAGCAGAGTGATCAAAAATGCCACATTGCCATCATGTCTTCATAGAACAAACAGGCTCAATTTCAGCCACTAACATTCAATGTAAGCAACTAACCAAGGCATTAAGGCCCCAAAACAGAGTGCTCATAAAAATGCATATTCTTAGCACAAAAGAAGAAAAGTCAATGAGCTGCAGTACATTAGGTGCCAACATGGTGATTTACAACTTCGATAAGTATGAATGACTTTGGCTAATTTGAAGCTTCATGATTTCTTTTCCTTCTATCAATTTATTTTTTATTCTTCCTCTACAGCCTCTGTGTACCTCCATCCAACCACTGCCATCAGGTGGAGGTTACAAGAGGCTTCATAGTTTTAACCAGCACTCTGGATCAAAGGTGTTTTGTTTTGTTTTAACCAGGGATTGAACTCAGGGGAACTCAACCACTGAGCCACATCCCCAGCCCTATTTTGTATTTTATTTAGAGACAGCGTCTCACTGAGTTGCTTAGAAAGGTTTTTAATCTCATCCCATTCTTTCTGATGCCCACTTGCTTCTGATTAAAGACAAAGGGCAGTTTATAACTTAATAGCAATAACAGCAGCAACAGAACATCTGCATTTTTTGCACCAGCTTCCTAAGCCCCAATTCCCACTGGAGGACACAATAAGAACCAGACAACAGCTGCATACCTAGTAGGTTACAGGACAGGAGAGGATCCTAGAGCTTAGGGAACCCAAATCTGCTACAGTGAGTGATAAACAGCCTTATTAAACTGGACAGGCGGTAAGCACATCTGCCCTTTGTTCTAGAGGGAGACACTACCTCTATCTTCTGAGGCTAAATGCAAACTAGTAAACCTTCACTCTGCTCTAGAGGGAGAGACTCTTTGTCTTCCAAAGCTATTTGTATATATAAATGCCGTTGAAGAGAGTCCAGAACAAGGAGCAGTCAGTCCCTCTGCAAGATGTACAAAAATGCAAGATACCCATGGAGAATTGCCTCTCAAACATGCATAACTGACTTGGGCCTGAGAACCATCTCCAAGAGCAAAGAGAAAAGAAAAAAGAAGCAGAGCAACCTGAGGATCTCATGGTGCAATAATAATTGGCTTGTGTAACCTCTGTATGGAGATATTTTAATATAAAGATGTCAACCTCTCTTCTTTGTATTTTACATGGTACTGAGAATGGTGCCTTTTCCAAAATCTAGAAATTATTCATTTCTTATTCATTAAGGAGCATTTAATTAATATCTTTATGTGCCAGGAACTGTGCTGGGCTCTGTTCCATTACTCCATTTATCATCTTTTCACTGTTGAGGGGAAATTAACTAAAATCATTTTCATCTTATTTTCTTTGTAGCAATTTTTAATTACTTGGTACATTAAATTAAAATAATAAAACTATAAAATTAGAACTGGCCTAGAATATTTTTAAATGTACTACATAAAAGATGATATAATTTTACTGCAAAAATTATTCTTCAATTAGCCTTTAATTCATGCCACTGAAAACAGTATGCAAATTATTTAATCATTCAAGATTAGACATTTAGAACAAATTGCATACTTAAACATCTATAAAAGGATGGGCATTTCAGGTATTTTCAGGATCCATTATTTACCTCTTTAAAAATACTTACATTGTGACAGTTTTTAAAATATGTAAGATTAACTCAATAGTGAGGAGCTTCTTCAAAAATTCCATCTATCTTGCATTTGTACTTCAGTATAAAAATTCAAATAAGCAAGTTAGTGCTGGTTTTTGTTCTGTTAAGACTCTGAAGAAGAATCCTATATTTTTCTAGAACTGGCCCACCCACTGGGCTTTTAAATAATAATAATCACAATCATCATCATAGCCCTAGGATACACTTTCAGTTACATTTTCTCATTTAATCTTCAATAATCCCATGAGACACTTAATACATGAAATATGAATATTCAGTTTATGAATGAGAAAACCAAAGCTCAGAGTGCTTTGAGTGCTTTTAAGTACCAAGCCCAAGGTCATGACCTAACAAATGGCAGAAAAAGATCTTAAACTTGAGATTTTAGACTTGAACTAAATACAATTACTTTCTATAATTTTCACTGAACTGTATCTCACTGTACTGTAGCCATAAGTTACTTAAGGGAAGGAAAGGAGCCATAGGCAAAACAGAATAAAAATGGGCAGAAGAGCTGCCAGCCACCATGAAAACGAGAGAGACTGATTATGGAGCTCTTTCAAAAGAACAGCCTATCTCAGTTCTAAGGGCAAATTTTCAGAGAGAGCCACTTATCCAACAGCAATCCCCACTGTAAGGACAGCATCACAGATCCTTCAACAGTCCCTCCCAGGAGACTGCATATCTCAGGCCCCCATACTCTTCTCACCAGATGTTTCTTAGGAGAGGCCAGGGAAGTTCTTTGTAGTAACAAAAGAATCCTAACCATCCATGGGTTAGAAAGAAAAGGAGGACTAACAATAAACAAGAAATTTTTTGTTAACCAGATTCCAACATCATAATCCTATGTTAATCAGAAAACTGATGTGGGCCATTTGAAATGTATAGTTGCACATGAGAGCTTTCAATTATATATTCCTGGGATCTCTCAACTGCGTCCTTTGAGGATTAAAATTTCTATTTATTGTAATTTGTGTGTTTATAGTCTTCCATGATAAATGGCAGGAGTTTGTTCTGGAATGTCAAAGAAATGGGCAGGGTGCCATGTCTTTGGCACACAAAGAAAAGCAGCTGGATCATCAAGATAGATAAGTAAAAATAATGTTACAAAATGGAAAAACAATTAAAGCAACCATGTCTGTCCTTTAAATTTTCTGATGTTCATCTTCTTAACTGCCCCATAATGAAAACTGGGACACATGTCCAGGCATTGAGTGGCTCCTTTCCAGCTTGTCCTCATCTTCATATTTTACATCTCTCTTCCTTTTTAAAAGCCCTGCTATTTGACTATATTCTGCAAGCTTTAACTTTCTAACATTCCCCTATGGTTTAGATCAAAGTAGCCATATAACCATTTCTGTTTAATGTGTCTTCATGTCATCAATTGGGACCTGCCTTAGATTTGGCTCATACCACTAGTTTTTAGGAATTCACCTTCCAGAAGTAAAATTCCAACCTCTTGCCTCTATCTTAATTATAAGTATGTTTATTTCATTTTTGTAACACTGCAGACCTTGGGTACATCCAAGACTAGAGGGAAGCATTTCTTAGGTGAATAAATATACAACTGGAATGTTCTCTTTATTATCACCATGTCTACTAAATTTGTATCCAAAAATACTAAGAGCATTAATAGTGATCAACATGATAGAGCACCTTACCTCCCTTTGCCCTCACTATATTACTCCACTAAAATCACTAATAGAGTTTTTTCATTATTTTTCAAAAATGTTATCTTTGGAGTTTTGGTTTCACAAGAATACCTTTTTTTAATATAAATAATCTAGCCCCTGCCTTTAAGCAAATGAATAAACATTTTTAAAATTCCACATCTCTGATCATAATGAAAACTAATAACCCTATGCATTTCCACTTTAGCCATTGAATAAGCACCAAAATAATAGCTAGGCAGGTGCTCTAATGTCCTCTTGCATTACCACTTTCTTACCTAATTTTCTTAATACAGACTCTATGATCTGCTCCCAAATATCTCCCAACTCCTTGCCCCACCCCTTTACCACATTTTTATCTTGTGTTGTTCCTTTTGACAGTTCTACCTTTCTCTTCCATCTTTATCTGGGGAAACTGTGTGTGTGGTCCTGGGGATTGAACCCAGGTGCGCTCTACCACTAAGCTACATCCCCAGCCCATTTTTTATTTTTGATTTTGAGACAGGGCCTTGAACTTGTGATCCTCCTGCCTCAGCCTCCCAAATTGCTATTATTATAGAGATGTACCACCATGCTTGGCTCTGGGGAATCATTTGAGGTACCACTCAAATGCCATCTTCTCTAGTGAATAGCTGGGCAGGTGCTCTAATGTCCTGGCTTATCCTCCTCTGATCCCTCAAGTACCTGGTACCATTTATGATGCCTTGAGGTGTTATAGCCTTCTCCCTTCCCCCCTTCCTCCTTTTCTTCCTTCTACAAATATATACTGAGCAGTCACCATGCACCAAATACCTATCTTCACAGACTAGCAACTCACCTCCACTCTTAAATTCTACATTATTCCATTCAATGATAATTACTGCTCCAATGTTCACCCTCCACACTGCCAGATTTAGCTGATTGAAATACAGGATACTCAGTTAAATTTGAAGTCCAGAAAAATAATGAATACATTTTTAGTATAAGTATATCCCATGCAATATTTGGGACATAGTTACACTAAAAGATTCTTCATTGCTTCTCTGAAATTCAAATATAACTGGGCTGCTTATATTTTATCTGGTAGTCCTACTGCTTCCCCTTCTGCTTTATGGGATATAGTACTTAGATATGGTATATACCTAATATGAATGAATGGTATACAAAGGGCTGATTTCTATTTTGTGATTACATTTGCTTCACTCAAGTAGATTATCTTAGAAGATTTTTTTTAATAAAAGAAATACTACATAACTGAGAAGCCCAAAATAGTCATAAGTGGACATCAGTGTTCTTATCCAAAGATGTACTAAGAACCACGTAAAAGCCAATTCTTGACCCCAGGTCTCTAGAATAAAAAATTCTGGGTTGGGCTAGGAAATTCTGATTATTGCTGAAAACAACTGGTATGGACCATGCCAGAAGTCATGGCATGTTTCTATTCATTATCTTTTCTTCAGCATAAATTAGTTTGGATTTGGTAGCATTAAACTGACATTTATTCTGTTAGACAGGTAGAAGTTAAACTACTGGGTTTACCTCTGACATTCTTGGCCTGACATAAAATTATTTTAACTACATTCCAGCAGAAGAGCAACAAATTCTATAAATATAACATATCTAACCCAAAGAAAGTGATGTCCTGGCAAGAAATGAAAGGAAGCCTTGAATTTGAACAGTGACTTACTTGACTTGTAACACACAAATCTCTTTGCCAACAAGAACTTGTGAATATTAAAAATATGTTTTTCTGATTAGAAGCTGCTTGTAACTGAACACCTATTTTGGCACGGTGCTAATGGATGCCTCTTTCATTTCTGGCTTATTGCAAACTCTGGCCACCCTTAAAAAAATTACATGGTAATAGAGAGTTTTTTAGTGTTTTTTTTGACACATTTATACAAACATTGCAAACTCTGGCCACCCTTAAAAAAAATTACATGGTAATAGAGAGGGTTTTAGTGTTTTTTTGACACATTTATACAAAAATCTTATACTCAATGGTGAGATTAACTGTGGTGTGTTCATATATGTATATAGGAGAATTTTGTCAGATTCATTCTACTGTCTTTCCTATTCCCATCACCCCAGGGGGGGGTGCTATAATTCATCCAGTTGCACTGATTTCTGAATGGTCAGGTCTTTGAGAAACAGGTGCAACCAGCCTCCCAGTTCATTGGGAAAATAGTAAAACCCTGTGAAGTGACAGGAACACCATCGGTGCACAGCACCTAAACTTGACCCCTAGCCTCTTCCCAGAGCCCATAGGTACATGGAAGGAAGGCAGGTCAAGACCATTCAAACACACACACAAAAAAACACTACCTAGTCCTTCCCACTAAGGTCTGAACCCCTGGCTTATTAAGTTTGTTTTCTTCTTCCCTATCATTTAATTTAGGAAAGCATGAAGAAAGCATTTAAATGCTTTTTCAAACTATCCACTATCCAGACAGACCTTTTTTTAAAAACAAGAATCATGGTATTAAATATTTCAAGAGAGACTGGTTTCTTTCTAAACAAAGTTTGACGACAGAGTGGTTATTTGTGTTTGCTTTCAACAGGATTTGCTATAGCCCTCCAGGTTTCTCCACTCTGCTGACAAACTCAATGTCCTTACACAGTGTGATTACTGTGTATTCTGTCCACCACCCTTAAGCTGCAACTTCACACAGGGAAATGTCCAGATCACAGTAAACTGATCAGAAATTCTACCATTTTCTGCAAAGATTTTAAAGTAGTCTTTCTACTCAGGGTTGTCTTTATGAATAACAATCTTTCCTCCTTACATAAAAATTATTTTCAAGTGCATCATTATGACTATCTTCAACTTGGTCTTTGGAATCTACTTTTGTGAGATTTGAAATTGAGGCTGAGAGAATTGAAAATCTTATTAAGAGCCTTTCCAAGATCATCCTAGAGGTTGTATTTCATATTTCTTCTTGAATAGTTTAATAAAACAAAAATGCACTGGACAGGGGCCAGTGAGCTATAGGAATATGAGTTCTCACTTAAAAAGGGATAATAATAAAAACATAACCCAGGTCACTAATGCAGGTTTGGGATATTGTGTGGCCTCCATTGTATCATTTGGGCAAATTTGGTGTTTTGGCTGGGAAAGTAATCAGAAAATAAGCAAAGTTTGGTTAGAAAATATCAGAGCAATGTCTAAGTGAAAAACCTTTAAGAATAAAAAACGTTAAAGCAATATTGTCACCCACCTAATCAAATACACTTGAGTATGCTCACAGAAATGAAAAGTTGTAAATTATCTCTTTCTGTTCTAAAATAATTCTATAAACATTTTCTAATACATTTTTCTTTCCAATCTTTAAAAACTGTCTTATATGTGTTAAAAATGGCCTCAGAGTCTAAAACTACATGTCCCTTAAAAAATAAAATGTCACATTTTTAACTTTAAAGTATGTCAAAACTTTTTTAATATGTTGGGCTGGGATTGTAGCTCAGTGGTAGAGCACTTGCCTAGCACATGTGAGGCACTGGGTTCAATTCTCAGCACTGCATATAAATACATAAATAAATAAATGTCCCTCGACAACTAAAAAATATTTTTAAAAAACATTAAGGCATTTCCATATTTCCTAGACCATTCAGTCATAAGTGGACAGAGCATGAGTTTGGTCCCAAAGAACAATGAGGACAGCTCATATGGCCTCCTTCTCCCTCATCACCTTCTCCCTCTACTAGAAAAACCAGCAGAGATACTAAATCAAATCCTCTTCCTCTTTGCACCACCTCAGTAGCAGCTTTCCTTCAACACAGTGGAACAGACTGATTCTGGTAATGATCTGGGTACCCCTGATTCCCAATTCACATTTCTAGTCTTGATTATTTTTCCAGAAAATTCATCCCAAGGTTCCACCAGCCTAGTGGATGTCACCACACAGATGTGTCCCCAATTCCTTCAAAGGCCTCATGCCCCCAAACAAACATAGCAGACCAACAAACTCCAATCCTGCTACATACTCTGTGCTCCATACTCCTGGATTTTACAAAGGTATCACCATCCCTTTGACCAGAGACCTCTGAGGCAATCAGCTAGGGCTCAGGTATAGCTCAGTACTAAGAGTTATTGCCTAGTATGCCCTGGGCTCAATCCCCAGCACCACACACACACACAATGAAGCAAAAAACTCCCTAATCCTGTTTCCTTTTTAGTAAAAGTCACAATGGCAATACCAACTTTAGATGGTCATTGGGGGATTGCATAAGATAATAATGATGAAGTACCTACTTTATCATTAGATATTTGCCTTCCTCAATCTCTATATTTAGTCACCAGTCAAGGCCAATCAACTCTGCCAACCAAATATCTCTCAAATCCTTCCCCTGCTTTCTAGTCCTATTTCTACTGTCCTGGTTTGGACACTCAGCATTTCTAGCCAGAACAACCATAAAACTCCTGGACTAGTCACTATGCTCCTTCTCCTCTTCAATCTGCTGGTCTTTAAACTGCCTGAGATCAGGGCATGATGGGTCCTTTCTCCCAAAACCCAGAACAGTGCCTGGCACAGAATAGGTATTAAACAAATACTTCTTGGCAATACCAACTGGTTTCAAATTCATCACCCCAAGCACCAGACACAATAAAGCCATGCTGTAAGAAAAAACCTCAGTCTTATGAGCATTGAGGGAAGTCCTTTGCACACTGAAATGAGGTTGCATAACAACCTTTTCTCAGAGGCCCTTGGCCCCCAAATTCCAGTTTCTGCCCCCTTGAACTCATTATAGTATATCACTATGGAAGCATCAGGCCTAAATCAGTAGTTAGTAAGCAAAAACTTTATTCAACATAGGCACAAATCACAAAACGTGTTAAGTAATGACAAGAAGGTAGTAAGTAGAATATATGTGTTAAAAACAGAAAGGAAGGGATGGAAGAACCAAGAGATAACTAATTTTCAGTAGGTATTAAATATACATGAGGCACCTGGGCTCTAAATATTCATGAGACACTAAATATACAAGAGACACTAAATATTCATGAATAGTCAATATTCATGAGGCCTTAATTCGGCCACTCATTCATTGGCAACAACAATTCTGGCCCCATGGACCCTCTGTGCAAGAAAAACAAACAAAACCCATGACTATTCAGGCTTACTGGCAAGCTATAGCTGTGACCAAGCACTCATCTCTCCAATAGAGCAATGATGTGACCATGGACCAGAGCACCTTCTGTCTGTGGTTCTCCTTGCTTAACCCTCAATTCTGGTCTCCAAACCACATTAGCCACAGCTAAGATTGTGAAGGAAAGAGGTAGAGAACAAACCATTCATTGCCTATCCCAGGATTAAGGCAGTGCCGTCATTCTACCCACTTGAACTTAGCCCACAGTATGTAAATCCACACTCTTTCCCCTGGCTTCTCTCTGTGCAGTTTTATTGTGGGGTGGGGGTAGGGTGCTGCTGCTGGGAATGGAACCCAGGGCCTTGCTTATGTTAGGCAAGTGCTCAACCACTGAGCTATATCCCTAGCCCTTGTTGTGCATTTTAAATTATGTAATCTATCATATAATTCATGCATTTTAATTTGGCCCACAAACTTTCTAATCTGTGGTCCCTGGGGGAGCATGTGTGCATGCTTCGTAGAGGCCACCATTGCATCAAGGTAATATCCCAGGCAACACCATGGCTAGCTGCCACATGGAGGACACGGTAGAAGATGCAGAAATGGAAGCAAGGAGACCATGGTTGGCAGCTATTCCATTCCTCCAAAAGAGATGAGAGTAGCTTGGGTTAGGATGGCAGTAAATAGAACAAAAAGACATGGACAAGTTCAGAATACATTTTGCTAGGAGAATGAAGAACAGGAATGGTTGGTAAGTATGAGCAAATGGAGGAAATAAAAGGAGTGGAGATTGCAGTAAGAGAAGATAATTTAGAGCCTGAGGTAATGGAGATGGGAATATTCCAAAAGACAAAGAAATGACACTGCACCCAAGGATTGTGGTTCTTCAAGGAACAGAGGATGCTCACTGGAAGAATATTTACATTAATGACCAAACTAACAAAGAACATTTACATCAATGATCAAATCTGTAAGGTACCTGGTACCGTAACCCGGGAGGAAAAACTCTCGGAGGCAGAGTTAAGCTTTTACTACTTTTACTTCTACTTTCTTAGAGCTTAGAGAGGGAAAGAAAGATTTTTAGAGAGAAAGATTAGAGCGAGCTTTTCTTCTTGTCTTCTTAGCTTAGAGTAGAGTAGAGTCTTAGTTAGAAAGATAGAAAGATAGAGCTTAGCTTAGAGAAAGATTAGAGCTTCTTTCTCTCTCTCTTCTTTCTTCCTTCTTCTTTCTTCTGTCTTCTGTCTTCCTTGGGAGCCTCGGCCTAACTCTGACCAGTCATTACTTCTTCTATCTGGTTTCTCTTCTGTAACCGCTCTGCCTACGTTCTGGCCGCTCTGATTCTTCTGACCGACCGAGTGACTGCCCGGCTGACTGAATTCTCCGTTCTCCTAACTCGGACCGCTTTCACCCGGTTATATACCTTCAGCTTTTCGGGTGCCTACAGGTGCGTCACATACATATCAGGTGGAACTTATGGCTTCCAGCTAGCTGCAACAGCCCTTCCTAATTAGGGCTCCTTCACAAATCAACACTCAACTCCCCTGCTATACCTCTACCAAGCTATCACTGAAAAACAATACCTGACCTTTCCCCAGGGGCATTCATTTATACCAATGAACAAAAAAAAAAAAATGAAACTCTCAACTCCTCCACTCTACACCAAACCCCCACCCCCAATTCCATCCAGGGCCATCCACTACAACTTCTGGCAGCTCTCTGCTTGTAAGTTCTTTCTCTTACTGACCTCAATTCTGACCTCTAGTTTACATCCTTGAGGATACAGAAAATGTGATCATCCTTCCTCCATGACACTCCCTTAGATAACTGAAGACCTTTATCAGACACACTTGAGTCTTCCTGTTACAGAAAAATATTGTTTTTCACTATTCTGTCTTACACATGATAAATTTTCAGTCCTTGCACCATCATGGTTAGTTACTATCCCATGAGGGTATCCAGAATTCAACATCATCCCAAGGGATAGAGCCATAGCACAACCAGAACTAATCAGTCACTTCCCTTGATATCATCTTCCATACTCTAATAATGCAGCCCTGTATTAGTTCCTCTGGTGGCCATGTCACAGAATTAACTCATATATCTGTAGCTGAAGTAGAGTATAGAAAAAATGAATGCCATACACAGGGTGAAGGAACAAGGACTTTCTGTTAGGGTACCATCTATGTTTTGTTAATTACCATAAATGATGTTAGTTAACAGGAAGAGGAGAGAATAGTTGAAACAAATGACAGTAAATTCAGGAAAGAATACCAATCTAAAAGTGGCAACAGAGAATAGCTTTCTCTTCTAAATTGATAATGTGCAGAAAGCAATTGTGGCCATGACAAAGAAACCAAAGGGTTTAAGGACAAAGTCAAAGGCACAGGAGAATTTGCTCATACTAGAGCAGCACCTGAAAGGATACACTATGCCACAGAGAAGTGAGAAAAATGATTGAAGTGTCAGGGGTAGAAGGCTGATTAAGTCACTATGACTAATTAAACACTAACAATATCCTTCTATCACCATTGCCAACAAGTTAGATACCTAAGGATTAGCATGAGCTTTTTAAAAAGCTAAAAGAAAGACTGTATATGAAGGCAAAGAATTAGAATTGAAAGAATCACAATGCTGTTTAAAATAGATACCTTGAGGCAGTCCACTATTCTTCACCTCTGGTTCATTCACTTGAATTGTGTCATCTTCAAGGTAGAAGTAGATTTTATAGTATCTTATTCTATAGTTTTCTTGGTTTTTATCAGGCACTTCATCTTCCAAATATGCATCAAAAGATAATACCTATTGGAATCATAATCAAAAACCATGAAAAAAATTCAGCAAACTTAAAAATCAAAGTTACTGCTTATAACTGTCAGTATTAAGAAAAGGGATGAGGAGATTTTTTTCAAGATATTCTACACATCAGCTATGAAAATGGATATATAATCAAGGTGACAGTACATATAGATTATTTTATAATTTCATCACCATCTGGTTAGAACAAAGGAATGATATTCACATAATAAATCCACCAATCAGCCCTACCATAAACTGAACTAGAGTTTGTCTTTGGAATTTCACAAAGGGATTCTAAATGTATGTGTTAGACAAAATATTCTTTCTCACATGATGAATATAAGTCTTGTGATTTTTCCCATTAAAAATAACACAAAGCTACTTTGGTTCTGGGCTAAAATTATCCTGACTCTTGGTCTTACTGATGCTTATCCTGAGGCAATTCAAACAGGCAGATCCTAAATAATTCCAAAACAAGGAGACTTCACCTCATACTTCTCCAGGAGCCTCAAAGAGCCTAGTTCAATGCTGGATCCAGACTCATCTTACATTGTATGTCTGGGGGCAGGGCAGGTGGATTCTAACACACTTATGGCAAAAATCAAGAGATAGTAAAAAGAAATATCTGGAATACTCTGGAAAACTGTGCCTCTTTGCAAGTGAAACACAATCCTTTTTTCCCTTGTTGAGGCAGATATCAGTCTACCTTTTCTTCAAGACCAGGTGAGGGGGCTGGGGATATAGCTCAGTTGGTACAGTGCTCGCCTCGCACCACCAAACAAACAAACAAAAACAACACAGAAGGAAAGACCAGGTGAAAGAGTGTTTATGCTTAGGTGCTGTGTGGTATAAATATGTATCTTTAACCTTGGAATAACCCCAACAGGGCAACCTGCTCACACATTGAGGGGGACATAGAAACCAAGGACACTTGTGAACAGTGTTATTTACACTACCATTTCAAGTTTAACCTGGAGCTCTCAAGGAGTCTGTACTCCATTTAAATATTCCCTTTGGGGGAAGGGGGGATAGGGTCATGGCTCAGTGGTAGAGTGCTTGCTAGCATGTGTGAGGCACTATATTCAATCCTCGGCACCACATAAAAATAAATTAATTAATTAAAGGCATTGTGTCCATCTACAACTAAAAATATTTTTTAAATATTACCTTTGCCTCTCACATTTGTTCAAATTTTATCATTGAAATTGCAAAAGTTAATTGTGCATATAACTCCAAGGTTATTCAAAATAGACAATATGTATATCAATTTACCTTCTAAGGGTACTACTCAGCTACCCTAAATAAGAATAAACATTGCAGGAGAAGTTAGCAAATTTCTATCAAAAGGCCACACTTCAGAAGTAGTTAACAAAATGCCTGATCAACATAAGAAACTTTGTTACTCACCATAAATGTTAGAAATGAGTTTTGTTAGTAAACTGATCATATTCAAAATGCACAGATCAGTTATCAATGTTTACCAGGCACTGTCCTTATAGGAACAGGTTCTAAGAATCTAAGAATCTGGGGAGCCCAGGGGTCTATACCCTTCAACACAGCTCCTATGACTTCATTATCAAATGGTCCTGTGTTCAGTGGCTTTCTTGGGGCATTCATCTGGCCTGATTCCAATGAGTTTAGCAAAAACCCAGTGCTATCAGGGTATTACACTGTGTTGAGTGAGAAGTTCAGGTAAGATGCTATTTGATGGGTACAGGATTTTTTGTTGTGGAATGAATATTTTGGAATTAGAATTGATGGCTGTACAATATTATAAATGGACTAAATGTCACTAATTGCACACTTTAAATTGGCTAATGGTTAATATTATGTTATGTAAATTTTACCTTAATTACAAAAACAATGTTAGACTCTGAATTGTGTTGGACATTTTATATTATCTGAATTATATTTAGAACACCTAAAAGAACAGAGATCTGGGGCTTCATTGAGCTTTCAGGACAGTAAGTATTCAATTTGAAACCTTTTTTTTTTTTTTCTCTTTGTAATCAGGTAGGAAAGTGTGAAGAGAATATTCTTAGCTCTCACCCACCCCTACATGTTGAATGCTACTGGTATAAATTTGTGAACGACTAGACAGGCATAGGCCAGTTGAAAACAATTGTCAGGTACATAATCATTAAAATATTTACCAATGAAATGATGCATAAAAAGAGAAGATATTTAAGGGGGAAAAAAGAGAGAAGAGACTGGGCTTCAATATGTCCAGAAGATGAACACACTGGTATTTCATTTTCTGGTACCATGAGAATACAGGGCTGCCAAACTCCAACATGAAAGAGAGAGAACAAATCTGAGAATGGTTGAGATAAATAGATAAAAAAGGAAGAGGGAGAGAAAATTGTAAAATGTGGCAAAGTAGAATGTGAGGGAAGACACCAAATAGATTTAAAGTGATCTCACAAAGATAAATGACCTAACTGCAATGGAACCTGCAAAGAATACAAAAAAAGAACCTAAAATAAAAACTGTTAGAAATGAAAATTTATAGAAACATAATTACAATACAAGGTTTTATCATAATTTATAAGTCAAGCTGAGACTAGATAAGGAAGGTTCTAGAGGATATAATTAGCTGCAAAATTCTTAAAAACAGAATGTAAACGCTCTTTGGAAAGGTGTGTGATCTTCAGTTCCCCACAGGCCTCCACGGGCTTTACAGTATTTATTAGACAAGGTTACCTGCCTGATCCCCAACACATTTGGAATTTTGATCTCAACCCAGAGAATATAAAATATGAAATCAGTTAGCTTTAAATAATAGGTACATGGCTTCCTCATTATAAAGGAAAACATTTTCACATACATATTTCTGAATTCAGAGTCTTTTTACAATTAAAGCAAAAAAGAAACTCAAAGCAGTCAGGAGTGCATTTTGATGGGCAAGTAGTGACAACTTAATGTATCTACAAATTTAGCTTTGCAGAGAAAGAATTAATCATATTTTCATATCAATCATTTGCTTTGCACTGCATATCCCAAATAGCTGGACTTTAACATTAATTTAGATTCCTAGTTTTTATTTAAAATGTTGTAAAAAGATTCTTATCTAGTGTGGCACTAACAACAACAGCAAAAAATAATAACTGTGTGTAGAAAGTTTTCTGTTACAGGCTAGTCCACTCAATCATAAGACTAAAGCAAAAGCTTAATCTCTCAGAATACATCATAGAATTTTTAAAGATAGGGAGGTTGATGTGACCAATGCATGAATCATAAAGACTATTACTCAGAAACCAAACATGTAAGCGTCAAAAACTCACAGTTGAATTTTTAGCGAAGTTGTTAGGAAAGAGGATGAAACATCAGTAATGTTAAATAAGGACTGACATTTTACAAAGAGGTCAACATCAAAAATTTGTTTAAAATGTTTAGGAAGTCAAGTCCAGTGACGTAGGCCTGTGCCTGTAGTCCCAGCTGTTCATGAGGCTGAGGCAGGAGGATATCTTGAGCCCAAGAGTTGAGACCCCCAACTCATAAAAAAAAGGAAGGAAGGGAAAAGAAACAAGGGCTGGGGAAGTAGCTCAGGGGTAGACTGCTTGACAGAGTGCTTGCCTAGCATGCAGGAAGCCCTGGGTTTTGATCTCAGTACCACAATAAACAAACAAACAAACAGTTTAGGTTCTATGTAAAGAGAAAGGCTCAGAATTAAATTATGAAGCACTCTTAGAGAAGATATGTAACAGTAAGAATAAATGCAGGGCTGGGGTTGTGGCTCAGCGGTAGAGCGCTCGCCTAGCTTGTGTGCGGCCCAGGTTCAAGCGATCCTCAGCACCACGTAAATAAACACATTGTGTACAACTAAAGCAAATAAATAAATATTAAAAACAAAAGAATAAATGCATGCTCTTCTAGGTTAGTAGACAACAAAATTTTGTGTACATTTAATTCAGTGTTGTTTATTCTTCCTAAAAAAAGCTATCGTTAAATCAGTGGTTTCTCTCACAACTATAAACATCTTAGAATCAAGGAAATAAACAATAATAAATTTTGTGTTACATATAGAAGATGGTTCTTTTATACACTGCAATGGTAGATTTACAGAAATTTACTATGTCAATTCACAAAAACAAGAAATTTTAAAAAACAGAAATTATATAAATTGTCACTGTTCACAAAGTAATACAATTAGAAATGTACTATAACTGTACATAAAACTTATCATTTCTAATAACTGCAAGATAAATTTAAAAATCACAAAAAGTAAAAAATCTAACAAAATTTAAATCATATAAACCTATAGGATACAGGCAAACCTGTAATCTGTGGATAAATTAATGAATTTAAATTATTATACAAGAGAATTTACAGCTTGAGAGAGGATACATTGTTAACTTTGTTTCTTACCTTTGGCTGCACATTAGCAACTAAATAAAAAGACCAGACCTAGGCCTAATTAAATCAAATCAGAATCATTGAGGAGAGGAAGGAATTAGTATTTTTTTAAAAGCTACTGATGGGGCTCAGGACATGCTACCCCACAATATGACACCTTGACATTTGAGAAGTCAGAATAAGCAGGATTGTTTCCTGACCTTCACAGCTGTTCTCCCAAGAAGCAGCTCATAAAATCTAGGAAGGTCACTTTCTGACCTTTTCCCTCCCTCCTTTCCTGAAGACCCTCATGCCAAAGGTGTCCTCCCTCTACCCAGAAAGGAACGTCACACAGGGATACAGAAAAGATCTGAACAAACAGGTCTTGCTAGGTTCCCCTCAATTTATTACCATTAGTTTATACCTTCTGTCTCCCAATCATACTTGTGCAAAAAAAAAAAAAAAAAATATTTTCCAATTTCTTTGGATCTTCATTTTCAAATGAACTTTTTTTTTTCTTTTAGTGGTAATGGGGATTGAACCCAAGGCCTTGTGCATGTGAAGCAAGCACTCTACCAACTGAGCCATATCCCCAGCCCTGGTTTTCTCTTTTTAATCTGTCTTTTGTTAGAGATTTCTCAGCCATGAGCCTTGCATAGGTAAGGAAAAGATACTGCTTTTTCTCACCTATGCTCCCCAGGTAATCCTGAAGAGTAGCCAGAGTTCAGAACCAATAGTTCAAAGAAAAACTTTTGAATATGCAAATATTTGTCATAAAGAAAACAAGTGGACCCAGTGGATTGAGAGGCTAAGACAGGAGAATCAAGAGTTCAAAGCCAGCCTCAGCAACCACAAGACGCTAAACGACTCAGTGAGACTCTGCCTCTAAATAAAATACAAAATAGAGCTGGGGATGTGGCTCAGTGGTGGAGTGCCCCTGAGTTCAATTCCGGATAAACAGGGAAAAAAAAAAAGAAAAAAGAAAACAAGTGGAAAACAAAAAAGCACAGATAAATTTGAAAGGAGAAAAACAACTATAATAAACAAATCCAAGAGATTTTTAAATAAATTAGCTAAGATTCCAAAAAAGCTAATCAAGAAAGAAGATAAATAAAATCAGAAATGAAACAGTTCATGACACATATAATAAATAAGAGAAATTATCTTAAATTAAACCTGAAAGTAAATTTTAAATTCACAAATAAGTGATTTTCTATAATAATTGTGACTCATCAAAAACAATGGGGATATACTCAGTTGGTAGAGTGCTTGCCTCACATGCACAAGGCCCTTGGGTTCAATCCCCAGCACCAAAAATAAACAACAAATAAGCTAATAATAAAGGAAGATATGAAAAAATTATCAAAGAACTGCTCCAACAAATGCTCCAGCTGAGATGATTTGCTAATGGATTCTTTCAAACTTTTAAGGAAAAAAATCACCACCTTACATAATTCCCCCTGGATACCAAAAAAGATGAAAAGCCACAAAGGTGAATTCTAATGCCTAATAGATGTGCCATAAAAAAAATAAATAAACTCTACAATACTAATTCTCACATTGGCTGCACATTAAAATCACCTGTAGAACTTTTTAAAAATCCTAATGCTTGGGCTTTTTTTTTTTTTTTTTTTGGTACCAGGGATTGAACTCAGGGGCACTTGACCACTGGGCCACATCCCTAGCCTCTTTTTTGTATTTTTATTAGAGACAAGGTCTCACTGAGTTGCTAAGTGCCTCGCCATTGCTGAGGCTGGCTTTGAACTCACAATCCTCCTGCCTCAGCCTCCCAAGTACTGGGATTACAGGCGTGCTGCACCACACCCGGCTGGTATCAGTGATTTTTATAGCTCCCCAGATTATTACCAAGTGCAAGCCAAGGTTCAGAACTACTGCTACAGAGCAATTTCACTACTTATGATATATAGAAAAACCAAACAAAAATACAAGCGAGCAGAATAGACCATAAGAGTTATAAACCACCTACACAAAAAGCAGCATTTTCCTCACATATGCAAAGATGTTTCCAAGATAGGAAATAAAAGCAAATATGTAATGATTTCATACCATTTCCTATCACATACATTTTAAAATGAAAGTGTAACTCTTGAACAAGATTACAAAGCATCTGCTTTAAAACAACAGCTTAAACATCCAACATTATATTTAATCAAACTATATGTCTACCATAACAAGGGCAAAACAATAATGCCCCTACAGGCATCAATATTTAATACTGTTTTTAGAAGTTCTGGACAACATAAAAAGATACAAAGTAAAAATATTGGCGAGAAATACACAAAAATTATCTTCATAGGCAGATAAAATAATGGCACAGGCAAACATTAAAAAATTAAAAATAAATGAAAAGATGTCAGTGTAACCACAACTAAGTCAAAAATATTCTTATGTATTAGACAGTTAGAAAATGCAATGGGTGGGGGGGATACTTTCCCCATTATATTTTCATAATAGAATAAAAAAAATTATGAAACCACTTAAAAGTAGTTTTAATTAAAATGTTGTGACCCAATAAAAAATATATTTTTAGAAGACATAAAAGAACTTGACTGAAAATATAAGTGAAGTATATTCTGGATAACCAGACTAAAAAAAAATTCAAATTGATGTATCATTGGTGTTTTGGAACAACTTAAAACTAAGGCCACCTGGTAAAAATCAAGTCAGCCTACTAAAAATAATTATTAGGGCTGGGAATATAGCTCAGTTGGTTGAATGCTTGCCTTGCATGCAAAAGGCCCTGAGTTCAATCCCTAGCACCACACAAAAAAATAATAATATTTATTATTAAAATTAAGGGAAATGAAGTAGACATAGCTCTCCCAGATTTTATACCTTAGCATAATGCTTCAATTATTAAAATAGTTCAATGCCATAGTAACAAGAGACATACTAGAAGGTAGAAAAGAATAGACAGTCTGGAATAGACTATTAAGTACAAGAATTTAATACACATTGAAAAATAAATCACATATCAGTAAGCAAAAAAGTATTAACTTGGAAAAACACATATAGAGATCCCCATCTAAACAAATAGCAGGTGGGTTATCAGCTTCAGTGTAACAAATCATCTACTTTCACTTCCCAAAAGAATATTCTAGGTTCAGGAGAAAGAGAAAAACATGAAAGAAAAACTAAAATTCAACTAAAATAAAAGTTATAACTTCACTATATTAAAATATAAACAGAAAACATACTAATGGAAAAATTCGAAAATATGACAAAATTTATAATTTGTACGTGTGGTATTCATTGAACCCAGGGACACTCTATTGCTGAGCTACATCTCCAGCCCTTTTTTAAAAAATATCTTTTAGCTGTAAATGGATCTTTTATTTTATTTACTTATTTATATGCGGTACTGAGGATGGAACCCAGTGCTTCACACATGCCAGGCATGTGCTCTACAACTCCAGCCCCCATCTCCAGCCCTTTTTATTTTGAGACAAGGCCTTGATCAATTGCCCAGGCTAGCCCTGAACCTGCCATCTTCCTGTGTCAACCTCCCAAGTGGTTGGGATTGAAGGCCTGTGCTACAGTGCCCAATTATCTTATAAAGTGGTTTTTGTTGTTGTTTGGGGTTTTGTTTGTTTTGTACTGGGAACTGAACCCACAGGTGCTTTACCACTAAGCTACAACTCTAGCCCTTTTTATTTTGAGGCAGGGTCTCACTAAGTTACCCAGGCTGGCCTGGAATTTGTGATCCTCCTGCCTCCTGAGTCACTGGAATTACAGGTGTGTGCCACAGCACCTGGTCACCTGGTTTTTTACTTAAAAAAAAAAAGAAAGAAAGAAACGAGAAATGCGCATAAACAAAATTCAAGAGAGAGTCAACAAAATGTTCACTCTAATAAATTACCAGGTAAGTACAAATTAAAAGTACAATGAAGCATCAGGTTTGTATGTTTCTCCCACTATATGACTATTCATCATGGGGGAGCTCTCTCCCCACCCCTCTCTTTTGTGTTTCTTTTTTTCTTTTTTTAATGGTTCTTTTTTTTAAAAATACTTTTTACTTTATTTATTTGTATGTGGTGCTTAGGATCGAACCCAGTGCCTCACATGTGTGAGGCAAGCACTCTACCGCTAAGCTATAACCCCAGACCCTGTGTTTCTTTTTTGAGACAGGCGTCTCAGTGTTAACTAGGCTGGCCTCATACTCCTTGGGTTCAAGCAATTTTCCTGCTTCAGCACCACACCATGCCCAGCTTCAGATGGAATTTTAAATTACTGCAATTCCCCTGGGGCAATGTGGTGCTATGAGGAACCATTTAAAAATTCCTACACTTCCTTTCAGGAACTCCATTTCTGGGCCTGTAGCCCAAAGAAATAAACCAAACTGGTAAAACTTAAATTTGCGGCATTTTTTCCCACTCTTATAGAAAAAAGTTAGAATGAGAGGACCTGAAGCGTTAACAAAAAAAGAAGGGTTTGGTGAATTATGGCACCTCCAAGGACCCCTGAAATATGAAAGCACTAGTATGATGTTTTTGAGAGCTACGCGGCAATAAGAAAAATACTTAAAGATATACACTAGGGCTGGGGTTGTGGCTCAGCGGTAGAGCGCTCACCTAGCAGGGTGCGCGGCCCGGGTTCGATCCTCAGCACCATGTAAAAATAAAGGCATTATGTACAACTAAAGCAAATAAATAAATATTAAAAAAAAAAAAAAGAAATGCACTAATGCTAAATGAAAATAACACAGAGCTAAAAATGGTTACATACCACATTTGTTTTTTGAAGTATATATGCTTTGCTTTAAAAACTATAACTAAACTTTTTGAAAAGACTGTGGGTGTAGAAATGCATGAAATAGTGGCAGTGATAGCAGCAGTTCAGGTGGAGTCCTGGCGGCAAAGACAGAAGAGGAAAATAACGGAAGTGGGGGAGGGACAGCTGGAGATGGTACTCACTGAGGGGAGTTTCCGGCCTAGCAGGCCAGAGGAAGGAATGATTGGGCCCGGCTGTCTTGTTCTGCTTCCAAACTGTGTTCAGCCTTGTATTCCTGATTGCCCTTGGTGATCAGAGCCTCTGGGCCAGTAGTCCAACACAGGAACACCCTATGTGTTGTCCCTAAATATTCCCTATAGTCATTTAAGGACTTTGGCATCTCAGAAAGGTTCTTGTATTATGAACCCAATGTTACACATTTGATGTACCGGAAGTACTTTGACAGGAAGTGACGTCATCAAAAAGCGTCATCAAAAGCGCTTGGCAATCTGGGAAGCAAGTTGTGGGCTCGTGGGCTCGGACGCCAAGCCGGGCTTTTCGTGAATCCTAGATCACTGTGACTTCTCCACAGCGCTTTGGAATCACGGTTGAAAGGACTTTGGCATCTCCGGTACACTGAACACTGCTGAAAAAGGGAGAAACGTGTACTAAGGTGTCAGAACCACAAAATTTCCAGTACCACAGGATCGGCCCTTAGGTAGGAGACCCCAGCAAACTGCTGTCTCGGGGAACTTGGTGAAGTGGTTTGGAGGGCCCCCACGGGGGGGTGGCCCGGGTCCCCAAGGGCCTGAAAAGCCCAGGAGGAGAACTCTGAACTGTACTTACAGGTTTTCCTGGGGTTTATCGAGCCGCGGAAAGTTTTCCTATCCCTCCTCAGGTGCAGGTGTGGGTGGAAACACCTCCAAAAACTGCTCGATTCAGAGCCTGCAAGGCTTTTAGTCTGTGGGATCCACTGTGCACTCAGTCCTCAGGCCTATTTCTAAAAGAAATGGCTTCTCTAGAGGAAGCCTACATTCTTCATAACTCCATGAACTCTGAACTGGCAGCTGAAGCTGAGGAGCAAAATAAAATTGAGAAACCAAACAAGTTCCAGAATGGGATGGGTAGCATTCAGGAGCAAAATAAGGTAGAGGAACCAAACAAGTTCTGGAAGGGGGCAGGCAGGGTTCCAGAGCAAAATAAGATAGAGGAAGCAAACAAGTTCCAGAAAGGGATGGATGGAGTTCAGGAGCAAAATAAGATGCAGGAAACAAACAATTTCCAGAAAGAAATGGGCAGAGTTCAGGAGCAAAATAAGATGCAGGAACCAAACAATTTCCAGAAAGAGATGGGTAGAGTTCAGGAACAAAATAAGATGCAGGAAACAAACAAATTCCAGAAAGAGATGGGCAGAGTTCAGGAGCAAAATAAGATGCAGGAACCAAACAAGATCCAGAAAGGGATGGATAGAGTTGAGGAGCAAAAGAAGATGGAGGAACCAAATAAGTTCCAGAAAGGGATATATAGAGTTCAGAGGCGAAATAGGTTGGAGGAACCAAATAAGATTCAGAAAGAAATGGGCAGAGTTCAGGAGCAAATGCAGGAACCAAATTTTAAGTTCCAGAAAGGGAAGATCAGAGTTCAGGAGCAAAATAAAATGCAGGAAACAAACAAGTTCCAGAAAGGGATGGGCAGAGTTCAGGAGCAAAATAAGATGGAGGAACCAAATAATTTTCAAAAAGGGATGGATAGAGTTCAGGAGAAAAATAAAATGGAGGAACCAAATAAGATTCAGAAAGGGACAGGTAGAATTCAGGAGCAAAATAAGATAGAAGAACCAAATAAATTCCAGAAAGGGACAGGCAGAGTTCAAGAGCAAAATAAGATGCAGGAACCAAATAAGTTCCAGAAAGGGATGGGTAACGTTCAAGAGCAAAATAAGATAGAGGAACCAAACAAGGTCCAGAAAAGGATGGAAAGAGTTCAGGAGCAAAATACGATAGAGGAACCAAACAAGTTCCAGAAAGAGACAGGCAGAGTTCAGGAACAAAATAAGATAGAGGAACCAAATAACTTCCAGAATGGAATGAGCAGAGTTCAAGAGCAAAATAAGATACAGGAACCAAATATTTTCCAGAAAGGGGCAAGCAGAGTTCAGGAGCAAAATAAGATGGAGGAACCAAGCAATTTCCAAAAAAAGACAGGCAGAGTTCAGGAGCAAAATAACATAGAGGAACCAAATACGATTCAGAAAGGGATGGATAGAGTTCAGGAGCAAAATAAGATGGAGGAACCAAATAAGTTCCAGAAAGGGGTAGATAGAGTTGAGGAGCAAAATAAGTTGGAGGAACCAAATAAGTTCCAGAAAGGGGTGGATAGAGTTGAGGAGCAAAATAAGATGGAGGAACCAAATAAGTTCCAGAAAGGGATGGATAGAGTTGAGGAGCAAAATAAGATGGAAGAACCAAATAAGTTCCAGAAAGGGATGGATAGAGTTGAGGAGCAAAATAAGATGGAGGAACCAAATAATTTCCAGAAAGTGATGGGTAGAGTTCAGCAGCAAAATAAGATACAGGAACCAAATGATTTCCAGAAAGGGATGGGTAGCGCTCAAGACCGAAGCTCTTCAGTGATTTACCCGAAGGCTATCTATGGCATCACAATAAAAGCAACGCCAAAAGAAAAGGGGGAAACTGCCCCTAGTACAAAACCAAGGGTACTAGAGCGTCCCGACTCTGGAGGAAGACCAGGAAGGAGTGTTACCTTCTTTGCTTCTCAGAAAAAGAAAGAATCAGTCCCCAAAATGAACAGCCTCAGTGACAGGAGAGTGATTATAACTCCTT
Source organism: Tamias sibiricus (assembly GCA_025594165.1). Taxonomy (NCBI): domain Eukaryota; kingdom Metazoa; phylum Chordata; class Mammalia; order Rodentia; family Sciuridae; genus Tamias; species Tamias sibiricus. The sequence continues at coordinate 36,100,646 of CM046667.1, forward strand.
TTAAGAAATTGAGTGAGAAGCCACTTGGTGACCAAAGGACAGTCACTTGTGAAAAAAAATCTCTACCCTTAGAAATTCAGGGTGCCAAAAATTCCTTCTCAGTAATTCAAAAGCCTAAAGAAAAGAAGGTGGTAATCGACCACCCCTCTTCAAAAAGTGAATGGTCTGATGTGGATGAGAACTCCACTATCAGATTCTCTCAGGAGCTATTCTCATTTAGTCCACCAGTAGTTTCAGAGCCTTCATCTTTCAAGAGGGGCTGTGGCATACATGAGCCTAATTTGTACTATAGTCCTTGGAATGACTACACCAGCTGTTGGATCAGCAATACCAAGATTTCTCGTTCTCCTTTGACAGACAACAGCAGTACCACTACCACATTACAGGCTGATAGAGGCAGACAGAGCTTCCTGGGTTGTGATTATTCCTACTATCCAATGAGCACCCAAGATACTTACAAGAGTCTGCAAATGACAGAAGGTGGATCCCAGAATCTTTGTTCATTTCATTTTTCCAGAAATTCAACAGCAGACATAAAGGGAATAACCTATCAAGAAGAGGAGTTGCTAAGTCCTTATGGAGCACATGCGTTTAACTTCCAGCCAAGGAGCCCCTGGCAGCCACGCCTAGTAGATGGTTTCATTGATACCCACTGTCACTTGGACATGCTCTATTCCAAGCTGTCTTTCAAAGGGACCTTTACCAACTTCAGAAAAATTTACAGCAACTCCTTCCCTAAGGAATTTCAGGGCTGCATCTCTGACTTTTGTGATCCTCGTACTCTAAGAGATGGCCTGTGGGAGGAACTACTGAGAGAAGACCTGATTTGGGGAGCCTTTGGCTGTCACCCTCATTTTGCACGTTACTACAATGAGCATCAAGAAAGAAATCTCTTGCATGCCCTACGGCATCCCAAGGCTGTAGCATTTGGAGAAATGGGCTTGGATTACTCCCACAAGTGTACCACGCCTGTCCCAGAGCAGTTCAAGATATTTGAGAGACAACTGCAGCTGGCTGTGTCTCTCAGGATGCCCTTGGTGATCCACTGCCGAGAGGCTGATGATGATCTGCTGGGCATCATGAAAAAATTTGTGCCCTCTGACTACAAGATCCATAGGCATTGCTTCACTGGACGCTACCCAGTCATTGAGCCCTTGCTGAAGCACTTTCCCAACATGTTTGTAGGCTTCACAGCAGTCCTGACTTACTCTTCTGCCTGGGAGGCCCGAGAAGCTCTGAAAAAGATCCCACTGGAAAGAATTCTTGTTGAAACTGATGCTCCCTACTTTCTCCCTCGCGGGGTTTCCAAAAGTTTCTGCCCATATGCCCACCCGGGCCTGGCCCTTCACACAGTGAGAGAGATTGCCAGAATCAAAGATGAGCCTCTTTCCCACGTCTTGGCCACCTTGCGTGAGAATACCAGTCTCCTCTACAATCTTTAAGTAAAAAGGACACAGTCAAGATTCTCCCAGAAAAAGAAAACCAGCAGCCTGACAAAATATGAACTGGATTTGAACTCTGCCTATCTCCTAGATCAAGTCCATTGAAACCAAGAAAAAAGAATCTGCCTTCCTCTAAACCTCTTCATAAGACCTGCTTCTGACTGGTAGGGTGGGGGGAATTGGGATGAGAGAAGGGCTAAAGGAAACTGCTCTTAAAGTTATTTTGGATTTTCCTCCCAGGCAAAGTGCTGGTTGGTAAAGAAAAGAGTTCTCTACAGCCTGTTATTAAGCAGTTGGTGAATAGTCACACTTCTACTTGTCTTTAAAAAAACATAACATTGAATTTCTAAAGTGTACATTATTATAGGAATTCTATAATCTATAGTTTGTTGTTAAATTCATAAATTCAATGGCTATTAACTTGAGACTTATTTCTAAACATAAACCAAACTAGCATTTTGTCTTAAAGGAAACTAATTTAGATAAATAAAAACTAGTTAATAGTCATGACATGTCAAGGGGGCTATGGAGGTGCTAAAGAGTGATGAAAGCCAAATACTATTGAGTCTTAGCCACCGAAGAGATTGAGTCTTGAATCTGAACTAAATTCCTAACAGTTGTATAATTTTAAAGCTCTTCTGATTACCAATATGTAATAATAATAGCTGTTCACTTAAATTGCCCTGATTTTTAACAAATACAAATGTATACCACTTAGAAATACTGTTCTTCAGAGGGCTTCAAAAGCATCAGCAGGACAAGCAGAAGCGCTTCAGCTGCCCACTTGGCAAATAGCAGTCCTCCCTGAAAAATTAAACTGAACTCACATTCTAGGGAAAATATTTGAGTTATGAAACTTAACTTTGTGAGCCAAAGCACACGCCTAAATCCAGGAATCCCATTACTGGATAGGCATGCATGCCATTTTAAAGATTCGAAAATCTCTTTCTTTTCCTTGAAAATTGAAGCAGTGAAAACAGACTCAAGAGTATTTCAGACTTCTCTAGTTTCCTTTATATTCATTTATCCAGAGCCAGAAAAATCAGCTGGCTTATCATTTGGTTCTCAGCTGAAAAGTCATTTCCACAAAGAAGCCCTCCCTGACCACCAGTCCAGGAAAGAGAAAAAAAAATTAGTTCATTCTGTTTTAATTTGACCATAGCACTTATATCTGAGAACCTGTTAATTTATCTGTATGTTCATTGGTTATCTTCCCTCAGTAGGTTGTAAGTTTATAAGTCTTGTTCAGTACACTTAATCATCAATGTTAGACAGTGCCTGGAACAGAGCAGGCATTAAGCAAAGATTTCTTGAATTCATGGATAAATAAGTAACTGACTTCATTAACACTGGGGAAAGTTAATGAAAATATTTGGGAGAAGGGTGATATTAGGAAGAGAATAGAGAAATAAACCATCATATTTCCAATACTGCTGTCTACTTTAAAAGCCAAGTCAAAGATTAAAGGCCATCTATAGCCCACTGATAGATGTCATTCATATGTTACAAAAAGAAAATCCAGCCTTACCAGGAAATATGACAGATATTATTTCCTATAGAAAACAGAGTGTATCCTGGATTTCTCCTTTGTTGAAAATCCAGTCTTTAGAGAAAAAGAAAGTTTAAGTGTAAAAAAATAAAAGTTACAGCATTTCATTTTCTTTTAGTAGAACAAAAGAAGTTAATGCAATGTGAAATGTATGATTTGATTATACTTTTCAAGAAAGAGTCTTGAAAATCTAAGCCACCAGTATTTTGAGCTAAGAATCCTTTCTTCTATTTAATGTACACTTTAAATAGACATTGCTCAAAGTCTGTCCCACAGAGGGCTTAAGCTTGTTTTAAAGACCAGCAGAAAACAGGGTTACACGGATACATATTTTGGGAAAATACTGAGTTGTACAAAGTTCCAGAGTCTGATTTTGTTTTGTTTTGTTTTTAATTTTAGGATCTCACATGTCCTTTTATATACTAATATGCACCATAAGTACTCAAGATGGCATTTCTCAACTATTGATAGATTAATATGAGGTGTAACTCAGCTAGTTCAAGTTCTCTAGGAATACCTGTTTGGGAAATGCCACTTCAGTCACATACTCCTGGTTACATGCCCTTATCACATTTTGTGCATCTCTGGTCACCACATTCTCACATTACATTATCCTTTTTTTTTTGTAATGGGGATTAAACCCAAAGTCACTTTACTACTGAGCTTACTGAGCTATATCCCCAACCTTTTATTTTGTTTTATTTTGTTTTATTTTATTTTTGAGACAGGGTGTCATTGAATTGCTTAGGGCCTCGCTAATTTGCTGAAGCTGGCCATGAATTTAATATTCTCCTGCCTCAGCCTTCTAAGTCACTGGGATTACAGGTGTGTGCCACCCTGCCCAGCTCCAATATCCTTTATCATTTACCTTTCTGTTATGCAAGTTCTATGAGAGAGCAAAATGTCATTTAACTGTGCCTACCAAATGGACATTACAAAGATGAGTGTAAATTATACTTAGGGTTGGGGATGTGGCTTAGTGGTACAGCACTTGCTTAGCATGCATAAGGCCCTGGGTTCAATCCCCAGCACCACAAAAAACAAAACAACAACAAAACAACTCACTTGCATTTATAAGTATACATTCAACAAATTAAACAGGATCTACAGGTTATAAAGAAAGTATTTTTCCTTTCCAAAAAAAGATTTTTTTTGTACATGGTAAAAGTACATTTTGAACCTGCTTTCCTTTCTACATTTGTGTGGGGGCTTTTTCTCTAAACAGTACTAGAGATAACTCAGGGACACTCTATCACTGAGCTAAACCCCCAGTACCATTTTTTTTTTTGTTTTTGGACAGGGTCTCATTAAGTTATAGACACTGGCCTCAAACATCCTGCCTCAGTCTCCCAAGTCACTGAGATTAGAGGCGTGTGCCACCCTGTCCAGCTCTCCCTACATTTTGTGGCAGATGCATGTACTATACTTTTCAGTGTTTAACACGCAGAAGAATGCCTCACCATAATTCAACTTATATCTTCAGGAATGGGAGTAAGCAGTGCCGTCCTGTCTCACTGGCCTAAATCAAAAGTCACAATCTATAGCCGGGCGTGGTAGTGCACGTCTGTAATCCCAGCTGCTTGGGAGGCTGAGGCAGGAGGATTGCGAGTTCAAAACCAGCCTCAGCAAAAGCGAGGCACTAAGCAACTCAGTGAGACCCTGTCTCTAAAAAAAAATATAAATAAATAGGGCTGGGGATGTGGCTTGGTGGTTAAGCACCCCTGAGTTCAATCCCTGGTACCTAAAAAAAGAAGAAGAAGAAAAAAACAAGAGTCACGATCTTTATTTACCTATTCCACATGAATGGGGAAAAGAATACTTCATCAATTCATGTTACTAGCAAAAAAAAGTTTATGATCCAAATGTGAGAGAGATTTGAGTGAGATACTTTGTAAATAGTTTTCTACTTAAGTGATAGATCTTCTATTGCACCTCAAAGAATTATTATTTAGCACTTTCTGTGTACATGGTACTTGGTGTGTCTATTCTTCTGTTCCAGATATATCAGAGCACAAGAAGGCAGCTGGTGATCTAGAAATTCAATTTGTGGTCCCTAAGCTATTATTTGCTCCAGAGTCATAGGGCCTCTCAGACCCATTAACAGGCTCCTTGAACCTTGGCAGTCTTTTCAGGGCACATCGCAATGTTCCGCTTTGCTTAAGTTTTGGAAAGGCAGGGCTGATGGTATAGCTCAGTGATAGATGGCATGCTTAGCATGAGAAAGGCCCTGGGTTTCAGCACTAAAAACATTTTCTTTTTTTTTTTTTTTTTGGTAAAGGAAGCTAGTTTTACCTTTAAAGTTCAAAAGGAGCAAACTTTATCTTAAAAGATAGAGGGATTTTGTTTTTTTATAGTTTGTTTTTATTCATATCTAACTTTGAAATTCATGCCTGCTTACTATAGAATTTTTGAGACTCCTAAATAGGACAAAGAGTGGGAAAAATAGCCAGTAATCCTACCACTTAGAGACAACCACTTCAACATTTGGAGTAACTCTTTGGCAATTTTCCTGGATATTTCCATACTTATTGGCCAATTATAGTATTGTATTCCTTGAGTAAATTTTGCTAATTTACTATAATATTCATAATTAGCATAAGCTATGTTTTACTTCCCCTGAATTTATGATTAAAAATACACTATTTTCTGTATTTTTGTTTTCATGAGCAAACAAGCGAGAGGTTTGTTAATTCTGTTGTTTTAACCACTCAACTTTTTGATGCTTATGTTTATTCAAATCTCTTTACCACTTTATAAAATTGAGCTCTTAAGTTCATTAACTTTTTTCTGTCTGCTCTCTAATGTTTGGTTTGTGCTTTTCCTTCAGTCTTTAGTTAATCTTTTGATTTGGGAAAGAACAAAGCATTCAATAGCATAAATATGTTTGTAATAGTAACTGTTGTATACATAGGATTTTTCATTTTGATAGTTCACTTTTCTTCCTGTAAAAATTAACATATATATGCACTACAATATGAAAGGAAAGATGAACAGGAAAAAAATGTGTGACATTTCCCTTACCTAGAACCCAGTTACTCTTTTCCTTTACATAATTGTGATCATATAGCTATGTTAAACTGCATATTCTCCTAAATAGCTTATATGTATTTCTGATTGTAAAAGTAACTCATGCCTATATGTAACTAAGAATTTATATGCCGCAAAAGTCTCATTGCAAAGCAATATAAAATGTTCATGTTCTGATGGATTTTTGTTTATGTCATTTGAAAAGACATAGTTAAAAATACAAGATATAAGCTGGGCACAGTGGCACATGCCTGTAATCCCAGCACTTGGGAGGCTGAGGCAGGAGGATCACAAGTTCAAACCAGCCTCAGCAATGGCGACGCACTTAACAACTCAGTGAGACCCTGTCTCTAATAAGATACAATAAAGGGCTGGGGATGTGGCCCAGCAGTCGAGTGCCCCTGAGTTCAATCCAAAAAAAAAAAACACAAGATATATATGTTTATTAAATAGAGTTAAATTAAGAACAATGATATACAGATAAGTTTGGGTTTTTTTCCCCCTCCTGACAGAATTTTTAAAATGTCAGTTCAAGTATTAATTCCAAAAATTGATGTCTACTAAAACTCGCTGGAATAAAAAAAAACTTGTTTTTTCTGTGTCCCTATCTTGAATTTGGTGCCCACTTCATTATTATTCTCTTTCAATAAATGCTTCAAATGTTTACATTGTTTTGAATTTTATTTATATTTCATGATTATCTATTATATGTTTCATTCCAGTGCTCACCACTAATCCTTTTTGTTTCATGACTTCCCCATGGTCGAATTGTTTAATTTGCTTTATCTTAATTGGCTGTCATATACCATCAAACAACTTTCTCAGGAAAAGTACATGGATGGCATGTGTATGATGGATTATATAACTGAGGTCATCGTTCTGCTACTTTCACTAATGAATAACACATTGGAAAGAAAAGATGACTAGAAAAAAAATGTGTGACATTTCTCTAGGATTTCTGGGTCACAAACTTATGCCTAAAAGTTATATACATTGCTTCACTGTCTTCTGGTATTTAATATTAAAGCATCTTCTTTGGGGTTTTATTTTTTTGAACAAAAATGTTTAATAATTTATTTGCTTTACCCTTGAAATTAAAGTTTGCCAGGAGGTAAGTACTCACTTTACAGATTTATATCTTTATTTATTTATTTATGATGGTACTGGGGATTGAACCCAGAAGTACCCTACCACTGAGCTACATTCACAGCCCTTTTTATTTTTTTTTTAATTTTGAGACAGGGTCTCACTAAATTTCTGAGACTGACCGCCAACAGTGATCCTCCTGCCTCAGCCTCTGGAGTCACTGGGATTATAAGTGTGTGCCACCACACACAGCTAGTTTACATCTTTTCTAATACAGAGAGTTTTGTTTTTAATGTTTTATTATGGTATACTTAATCAGTTTGGCTGTTTTATTTTAGAAATAATTGTCTGGCCTGTAATAGTTTAGAAATAATTGTCTTTATGTTAGCATTCCATAATGTGCTCAGACTTTCATTATCTTATTCCTCTTTCATCTCACTTCTTATGCATTTGGGGATATTGTAGAAGCTTGCCTTTCTCATCACTTACCCCATTTGTAATCATCTCCCCTATTGTAATTTTTTTCTCCATATAATGCATTTTTGGGTTTCCTCACATTTCTTCCTTCTTCAGCAAGCTCTCACGTGCTCCCCCCCGCCCCCTCTCTCTCTGCCTTTTTGCCTACAGGCTCATTCAGCAATATTTTAAATTTATTCTCTTGTTCTGTTTTTCCTCCTTCCAGCTCTAACTTCATAAGGTTTACTTTCGCTGCTTACTTTGTATCACATACTTCTTTTTATTTCAACAGAAAACACAAAGCACATTGTTATAAAAAATATTCATTTCCTAGAGAAAACATAATTTTGAAATAAGTGTTTTTCTTCCTTTGCCTCTTGAATACTATGTTCTCCATTTATATGGCAGTCTTTTCAAAAACCTTATGTTGGGGTTCTTTGTTCATTCTTGAACAAAGAGCAGTCTATCCAGGCTGATCGTCTCCAACTAGGGTACATGGGGTCTCTTTTACTCCTTTTACTGTTCATCCTAATGATTTTAGATTCCCCCCTCAGTGGGAGACTGACTGGTTGATATAAATTTATATGTAGCATGTGAATAGAAAGTAGGAAAGGAGCTGAAGCCATGCATAGTCCCCAGTAGGAAAAACTTTAAATTTTTCCATAGAAACACTTCATAAATTGACCTTACCTCCATTCCAAGAACAGACTGTCCAGTCCTTTGTGTGCCATTGCCTGCTGTGTCAGAGAAAAGCCCCAATGCAGGGCCTGCTTTAACCTCAGTGTGACTATTCCTGGGTCTCCTACTGGCACTCTAAGCCATCAACAGGTTGTGGGAATAAACCAGCTAAAAGCCCTTGCAGGTTATCCTGACCCCAATTCAATTCTTTCCGCTCTCTCAGGAAGTAAAATTTCAAGTTGGTTTTGGCATATTCCTTCAGGATAACCCCATCTGCACTATGCCAGGTAGAAATTCTTCAAAGTTTGCAGCATGAAGCCTTCAATATTAATATAGTTTCTCCATGTTCTAAAATTTTGCAGTCATTTCCATTGGAATTGTGATGTGGGAGTATATCTAAATACCAATGCTCAAGTTACAATCTCACTCCAAATTCTCTTTTTTTCTCTCACTTCATTTTTGATAAATTTATGTTCCTATGGATACTGTGTTTAAATAGGCATATCTTATTTTAAGAAAATTCAACAAACCTGAATCTCATTTAGCTTACTGAACCAAGAGATGGTCAATAAAGGTAAGTTGAATAAATGAATGACAAAAAGGACAAATTATAGAAGGATGATTTCCAAAGGATTTTTTTGTATTATAAAAATATCATAAATCTATTCATAATTTATGCTCAACATATTATGATTAAATCTACAATTTAAGATGAAATACACCTGTATGGGCCACATAAGCATTGATTAAATTATTTTTATTTATGTGCTGCTTCTTAAGATGTGATGCATAAAAGGGGAAAGGGAAGTGGCTAAAATGCTAGAAACTTATTCTTGTAGCTTTATCACAAATTAACTATATAACTGGTACAGACCACTTAAACTCTTTGTTCACTGGTTAACCTTTCAGCAAAAATTAGAAAATCAACACACTTGCTAACCACAGGATACTGCAGCACTATTTAAAGGATTAAGAAAATTATGTATATATAACAGTTTTGGAGAGAAGATGAATGTATAAAAATACTGAATAATATATAAAATCAGTGTAGGATGCAAAGCTGGAAGCTTAAAAATACTGTCAAAACCATATCTAAAATAGTCTTTTCACATCCTTATGGAGTCTATTCAGCAAGGCAATTAAAAAACACTTGATATTACTAAGAGAAGAGGTTCAAACCCACTGTTTAAAATCATACTTCCTGGAAAAAATGGTACTAGGACTAGAAGAAGGTTCCACCCTATCCAAAAGAAATCACAGTGCTAATTATGGAGTTTGAAAAACTGAATAAAGAAAACTGACATGTTCAACATGGAAGACACAAAGAAATAGCATCGACCATATAAAGGATTTTATTTATGTGTTATATACATAATTTTCCCTTTATTTCTTGTAGCATTGTGTATTTGTGTGTATATGTGTGTATGTGTATGTATGTGCAGGAGCCCTGTTTGGGGATTGACTTTAATTGCAGTTGACTATGAGCCGTGGAGATTTGGCCATTGTCGCCACCCGTAGTCTCATGGGATTTGTTGCGGGATCTCGAGTGACTTGGCCGAGATTGCTGATCGGGTCAGCGCCATTTTAGGGTGTGTTTTTGGCGTGTGTTAGTCGTTATTAGAATCAGAGAGAAAAGTTATCAGAATAAAAAGCTGTTTGTCTCCAGTTTGCTTCTGAAGTTTTTCCCGCGGCTCCATTGCTCCAAGCGCTTCAGGCAGCAACAGGTGGCGGCCCGTACGGGGAACTTCGGAGCGGACAGGTAAGAACTGAAAGGTCTCTAAAGATGGGTTCGAATATAACTGAATCCCAAGTGATAGAGGCTATGCAAAGACTCCTTGATATACCTGACTCTGTTCTCAGTGAGGAGTATATAGACAAAAGTGAAAGTGATCAAAAAAGTGTAGATTCCACTGGGCCAACTGAGACCAGTAAAGAGAGTATTAGAAGAGACCCAAAAATGACAAAAATCCAAGCTATTAAAGCTATTCGGGAGTTATTGGCGAAAGCTGAAGGATACTTGCTCTCACTGGAACCTGGGCCTCAGGATATTGCTGTCAGTGAAATTAGCAGTGGTGAGGAATCTAGTAAAAGTGATCCTGAGAAAATGAGGAAAAAGAAATTTAAAAAGACCGAGAAAAAGGTCCGTCAGGCAGAGGAGTCACTTGTGTCCTCTATTCCCCCATGGGTGGAATCCATTACAGAAAATATGAAGGGTATTACTAGGCATTTGCATACCCTAGAAACAGAAATAAAAAGTCTTTCTGATCGCTTATGCGCTCTCGAGGACAACTCACAGATACATTGGGAACCGCCAGCATTTGAAAAGAAAAATGGACAGAGTGTCCATCAGTCAGTAGATTTCAAAACAATAAAAAATCTCAAAGAGGCAGTAATGACTTATGGGCCCCAAGCTCCTTTCACGTTGAGTATGCTGGAGTCCCTTAACACCTTTAGCTTAACCCCCTCAGACTGGAAAAGTCTATGTAAAGCAACATTAAGCGGGGGGCAATTCTTGGTTTGGCGATCGCAATTCCAAGAACTTTGTATAGAAACGGCTAAAAGAAACGCGGCTGCAGGGTTTGAAAACTATAATATAGACATGCTCACAGGAGAAGGGCAATTCGCAGACTTACAGGCTCAAACAGATTATGACTCAGAGATATATGCTCAGATAAATGCAGCTGCCTTAGAGGCATGGAAAACTGTACAAGGACCTGGGGATCTACAAGGTAGCTTGTCAAAAGTGATTCAAGGACCTAATGAGCCGTATGCCGACTTTGCTGATCGACTTTTGAGAACTGCAGGTAGTGTGTTTGCAGATGTTGACCAAGCTATGCCTTTAGTTGTTCAATTAGCTTATGAAAATGCAAATAAATGGTGCCAAGCAGCCATCAGGCCATGGAGAACTAAAAAGGATCTTTCCGTATATATACAACTATGTAAAGATATAAATGGCGCCTTTGTCACAGGAAATGTGATTGCAGCCTCAATGAGAGGTGCTTCCTCTCGAAATTTCACAAAGGCTAAACGTAGACATTATAATCAATCAGGATATTCCAGGCAAAATTATCATAATCAATCAGGCAATTCTAGGCAAAATCCCAAAAGAGAAATAAGATCAAGCTCATACCGTGCCCCAGGCCGCTGCCCCAGGTGTAAAAAGGGAAATCATTGGGCCAATAAATGCTATTCAAAATTTGACATCCATGGAAATCCTTTGTTCAGGAATTCAAAAAACGGGGCACGGGGCCCAGTACCCCGGGGCCCACAAATGTACGGGGCATTGCAGAAGGAGTATCCTCAAGCATCCACTCAGATGCTTCCCCGACACAATCCCTACTACCCATCCACTCCCTCGCCAGAGGAACAAGAGGAAATGCAGGATTAGACCTCTGTTCCACCGCCCGAATAGTGTTAACACCTGAAATGGGGGTTCAACTGATTCCCACAGGAGTCAGGGGACCTCTTCCCTCAGGGACTGTAGGACTTATTATCGGGCGTAGTCCTAAAAGCTTATTAGGTTTGCAAGTGACCCCAGGTGTAATAAACTCAGACTACAAAGGGGAAATAAAAATAATGCTTAGCTCACCCCAAAGTGTAAGTTCTGTTAATCAAGGAGATAGAATTGCTCAGTTGCTTCTCCTTCCCAATTTACATAATTCATTTAAAATGGGTATGCCTCAAGAAGGGAACAATAGAGGATTTTGTTCCACTGACTCAAGTCCCATGGCTTGCTGGGTTCGAGACTGTTCAAGGAGGCCTATGTGTAAAATAAAAATCCAAGGAATAGAAATGGAGGGATTAATAGATACTGGAGCTGACTCTTCCATTATTAATTTACGCCAATGGCCCAAGCACTGGCCTCTGCAAAAAGCTGCAACCAGTTTAAGAGGCTTGGGATATAATAACCTCCCAGATAAAAGTGCAGTAATTTTAAAATGGGAGGATGATGAAGGCCATAAAGGAACATTTCAGCCTTATGTTTTACCTAATCTACCGGTTACTTTATGGGGAAGAGATATTTTGCAACAAATGGGAGTACACCTTGCAACCAAGCCTGCAGATGTTAAATGTGAAAACCTACAGGGTAATCTTAACCATAAAAGAACTCATTATCAAAAAGTACAGAGTAATCTTAACCCTAAAAGTAATCATTGTCATAAAGGAAAAAGATATTTTTTTTCGGGGCCACTGAGAAAATAATTTTGAAAATACCATGGCTTTCTGATAAGCCAGTGTGGGTCCCTCAGTGGCCCCTATCTAAAGAGAAATTACAAGCGGCCCACCAATTAGTTCAGGAACAATTAGAAGCAGGTCATATAGAACCTTCCACCTCTCCCTGGAATTCCCCCATATTTGTGATCAAGAAAAAGTCAGGAAAATGGCGATTGTTACATGATCTTAGACAAATCAATAAAACCATGCAAGTTATGGGGCCTACTCAACCTGGACTTCCTAGTCCCGTAGCTATTCCAAAAAATTTCCATCTTATTACTCTTGATATAAAGGATTGCTTCTTTTCTATTCCCCTACATCCTCTGGATGCCCCCAGGTTTGCTTTTTCCGTTCCTTCTATGAACAATAATGGCCCTGATCAGAGATATCAATGGAAGGTTTTACCACAGGGAATGGCTAATAGCCGCACCATATGCCAAATATATGTGGACAAGGCTATCCAACCCATTAAAAATAAATATCCAAACCTCATGTGTCTACATTACATGGATGATATTTTATTGGCCCACCCTAATCAAAAAATCTTATTTAATATATTCAGTGATGTGGTAGAAAATTTAAAAAAATATGGATTATATATAGCAGAAGAAAAAGTTCAAACCAGATCTCCCATATTATATTTAGGATTTAAAATCATGGATACTTTTGTTAGACCCCAAAAAATTTTAATAAATAAAGAACATTTGACCACCCTCAATGATTTCCAAAAACTACTGGGAGACATTAATTGGCTTCGCCCTACACTAAATCTCACTACTGGCCAACTAAAACCTTTATTTGACATCCTTCGTGGAGATCCTGATCCATCTTCACCACGAACATTGACTCCTGATGCTAGGAAAGCTTTAAAGTTAGTAGAAAAAGCCATCGAAGGAGCTCATTGTGATAGATTTGATTTAACCGCTGATGTTGATTATTATTTCTTCACAATATACACCCACAGGAGTATTTTGGCAACAAGGGCCTTTATTATGGATACATTTGCCCGTCTCTCCTAAAAGTATAATTGAATCTTATACCTCCATGGTGGCTAAACTTATTCTTCAAGGACTTAAGACTTCTACTAAAATATTTGGCATTCACCCTGCTACTATTATTACTCCCTATTCATCATCACAGATTGAATACTTATGCTTCAATGATAATGATTGGGCTATAGCTAAATGCTCTACTTCTGCAAATTTTGATAATCATCTTCCTAAGTCCCCTATATTATCTTTTTGTATTAATCATCCTATTATATTTCCACAGGTAATAAAAAATCAACCTATTCCTAAGGCATTTAATGTATTTACAGATGGGCCCTCAAATGGTACTGCTACAGTAGTCACTAAAAAAGAAAATATGACTTACATAACTGCACACAAATCAGCTCAACTAGTGGAACTGGAAGCTGTGGTAAGAGCTCTGGAAAATTTTAGGGACCAGCCCATAAACATTTTTTCAGATAGCCACTATATTGTACAAGCCGTCCCAAAATTAGAGTTAGCAGGACCAATAGCACCTCATACTCCAGCCTTTAAATTGTTTTATCAAATACAAAAACTTTTGTGGGCAAGAAAAGAACCTCTATTCGTAGGCCATATTAGAGCACATACTAATTTGCCTGGTCCCCTCCATGAAGGTAATCAAAAGGCTGATGAACTTACAAAAACAGTATTTATACTTTCAGCGCTACAACAAGCTACTTTATTTCATTCCCAGTTTCATGTCAACAGCACCACCTTGCAACGTAGGTGTAAAATCACAAAGGAGCAAGCCAGAACAATTGTAAAAGATTGTAAATCTTGTATGACACATTTGCCCAATCCTCATTTCGGAGTTAACCCTAGAGGATTAATGCCCAATCATTTGTGGCAGATGGATGTTACTCATGAGCCAAGTTTTGGAAAATTGCGATTTATTCATGTGACTATAGATACATGCTCAGGCATGATTTTTGCTTCCTTACATTCTGGAGAAAAAGTTAAAGATGTTACATCTCATTGTTTGCAAGCTTTTGCTGCATTGGGCATCCCCAAAATGCTTAAAACAGATAATGGCCCCGCATATACGTCCTCATCTTTCAAACAGTTTTGCGCAAAATTCAATATATCCCATAAAACAGGCATCCCATACAATCCTCAGGGTCAGGGCATTATTGAAAGAGCAAACCGAACACTGAAAATTATGTTATTAAAACAAAAAGAAGGAAATTGGAAAAGTCCTAAGGACAGATTGGCAGTTGCCCTGTTTACCTTAAATTTTTTAACTTTAGACTCTAATGGTTATTCTGCTGGAGACAGACATTGGAATCCACACCAACAACATAAACCTTTGGTTTACTGGAAGGATGTTCTTTCAGGTACATGGAAGGGTCCAGATCCAGTATTAATTTGGGGAAGAGGATCTGTTTGTGTTTTTTCCAAAAGACGAATCCTCTCCAATATGGATACCATCTAGATTAATAAAACAGGTACCACATCAAAATGATCAAGATGAAGTTATTGAAGAATCAAGATTAATAAAAAAGGTACAAAATCAAGAGGACCAAGATGAAGGTATAGAATGATTCCCTCAAAAGAGTCCTTCAAAATATTTCACAACTTAAGTGTCATTCCTCCCGGCCGGAATGAGGAGATCTCTCTTTAGTGTGCACACAATTGTATTTTTTTTTCTTCTTTTCTTTTTATACATGTCTTTATGTCTGTACATTTGTCTACATTTCATGTTAATGTGACGTCACAAATATATGTTTGTATGTTTGTTCGTCTGTTCAGTGTGACGTCACAAAGAACAAAGCGCTTATGAAAAAGAAATATATATATATATATATATATATATGGATCCAAATAACTTTAATTCATTTTTAGGTTAAGAGTATTCAATTTAGGTAAAAAAATTTATAAATGAAGGTACTTTCAATTTTGATTTATAGGTGTCCCTGGGACTTCTCTTTAGCAAACAATATGACTAGTGCTATATAACCTGATATTTTGGTGTTTTGACTTAAGATTGTTTATTTGTTATTAACTTCATTTGTTTAATAGCTCATTAATTTCAATTATCTCAACAGGTAAAAAATTGCTCTGTATACAGAGACTCAAGGGTTCCAGCTAACAAATTATTTCTCTCAAGTGCCTTTACCTTTTCTTTAATCTATCTTTAATGCAGTAATTTACCTCAGTCTTTCTTTGTTTTGTTCTAAATATGACATTTTTCCAACTTATGTTTGTAAAAGCTCAACCAGCGATGTATGTGAACAAAAATCAACTTTAATTTTCTAATCTAATTATTCTATTTTGTAGTTTGACAACTCGCCTCTTGACTCAGTGCTGCAATAGCACTGCCTTTCCTTTAATAATTGATGCTTGAATTTCTAGGTAGCGGGCCCTGAAGATTTGCTGGTGGCATTGTCTAAACATAAAAAAGACGTCTGCTGCTCAAACATCAAACAACCTCACCAACAGTGTGGCCTCTGCTCTACATGCATGGGGCCTCCTACATCAACATGTTATAACAAATGGACATTTTGATCTTTCATTGTTTGGGACTTTACGGGACAATGCCTTGCGGGTATTTGTCTAGAGAATTCAGTGTGTTACTTGATGGAACTTAGGGCAGCTGATTTGTTTAAACAATTTGATATGCTATGCAATTTGGCTCATCACCAAAAGGCTTGTTGCCTTAAAGCCGCAACATCTCCTCACAATTTGGACGGCTGTTAGTCATCATATATAGTCGATCCTAAAGGGCTCCATTGGATGGCTGGTTAGCCAATGACGGGCAAGATCCCCAGAGGGGGACAACCTAAGACAGGCACAGTCGCACGGGACAGTCTCATGTGGCCGACATATCAACCTAAGACAGGAGTCAAGGGCACAGCCTTGATTATCCGATGACGGGTAAGAATGTTGGTTGCACATAGACGTCCTAGAGCATTACCTCTTTTAAAACAAAAAGGGGGAAATGCAGGAGCCCTGTTTGGGGATTGACTTTAATTGCAGTTGACTATGAGCCGTGGAGATTTGGCTATTGTCGCCACCCGTAGTCTCACGGGATTTGTTGCGGGATCTCGAGTGACTTGGCCGAGATTGCTGATCGGGTCAGCGCCATTTTAGGGTGTGTTTTTGGCGTGTGTTAGTCGTTATTAGAACCAGAGAGAAAAGTTATCAGAATAAAAAGCTGTTTGTCTCCAGTTTGCTTCTGAAGTTTTTCCCGCGGCTCCGTTGCTCCAAGCGCTTCAGGCAGCAACATGTATGTATGTATATGTAAATTTTATATATATATATATATATATATATATATATATATGTTTTTTCCTCACAGGGAATGATTTGAGACCCAAGGCAAAAACATTGCTTGATGCCATCATTTTGAGATATGATTTTTAAAAGGCTGGGTTCCACCCAAAAGAGCAAGAATAATAATAATTAGAGATAATGTCCTTTATGTTCTCCAAAGAATTTATTCCTTAATTCTAAAAATTAATAACTGGACCTCCCCCTTCCCCAGTACGTTATTCTATAGGTTCCAAAATACATTATTGACTGGCCACAAATGCATCAACAGCAGAGGTTACACAGTGACTATTTGATGCTGAAAGACTCTTGTTAAAACAAAATAGTGCGAACCAACCCAGTTACAGAATATCTGCTAAATTCAAAGCTCTTTGTGGTGGACACAACAGTCAGTAACACAGTCTCTCCAGCTGTAAGGATTGTACAGTCACAGAAGGGTGTAAGACTAGTTGCAAATTACTGCAAAATGGGGTATGATGCCTCCAAATAATTACAGTGCAGTGGAGATAAAGCTAAAAGTCATTAGGAAAAACTCATATTTTAAAAAAATCCACTGAGTACATACTGTTGAATGCCTGTCATGTGTCAGGCACTGTTTTAGGATTCAAGAATTCAAAGCTAAGTAAAAATAATCAACACTAAGTATTTAGAATTCATCAGGCAGTGTGTTAAGTGCTTTTACACCATCTCATTTATTCCTCCTATAAAGTAGGTAATATTGTGATCTTTGGTTTATATTAGTCAAGGTTTGAGCTGAGTGTGGTGGCACACTCCTGTAATCCCAGATGCTTGGGAAGCTGAGGCAGGAGGATCGTGAGTTCAAAGCCAACCTTAGCAACTTAGTGAGGCCCTAAGCAACTCAGCAAGACCCTCAACTCTCTAAATAAAACATGAAAAAGGGCTGGGGATGTGGCTCAGTGGTAAAGTGCCCCTGGATTTACTCCCTGATACCACCCCTCCAAAAAAAAGTCAAGGTTTGAGAGGCTAAGTAATTTATCCAAGGTCTCAGGGTAAGAGAATGGGGGAGCTAGGATTAGAACTCAAGGTGCCCAGCTCCAGATGCTTAGCCACATCTCCTGAACTGCCACAAAATCTCCACTCACTTTTGCTCTGTGGAGAACACTGACACGAATAATAACAATTTATGAAAATGCTCCAAAAGGAAGGGGGAGTGCCAATCCATCAGAAAGCATCAAGAAGAAGGCATCACAGTGCAGGTGACATCTAAAATGAGCCTTCAGCACGCCTGGTGGTGCAAGCCCATAATCCCAGCAGTTCAAGAGGCTGAGGCAGGAGGATCACAAGTTCAAAGCCAGCCTCAGCAACTGCGAGACACTAAGCAACTCAGTGAGAACCTGTCTCTAAATAAAATACAAAATAGGGCTAGGGATGTGGCTCAGTGGTCGAGTGCCCCTGAGTTCAATCCCTAATACCAAAAAAAAAAAAAAAAAGACTAAAATGGAACTTCTATGGATGGATAAGGCAAGGAAGTACAAGTAGGGAAGGGCATTCTCTAGAGGGAACATCATGTGCAAAGTTACAGGAATATGGGAGTGTTCAGCACTTGGGGTATTGCAAGCCATTCTGTGTGGCTAACAGCCAAGTAGCAGAATGCTAGAAAAGTACAAGAGCTAAAAGATAGGCAGTCCCTAGGCCTATCTACGAAGGGTGTGAAGGGATTCTAAACATTTTAGAAAGTTAATTATAGCAGAGTGGGTAGTTAAGAAAGGGAATCAGGTTGAAGATAAGGATGCCACTGAAGAGGTCACTCCCAAGTGAAAGATGATAACTAGAATAGAAATAGTGGTCTTAGAAAGAGGAAGACTAATGAAAGGAAAATTCAGAGGGAGAGGAGAGAGGACTTGCTCAATTGATCAGTGACAGGGAAGGGGTAATAGTGGTTCTCCTATTTGTTTAAACAACAGACATCTAATTTAATGAGTTAACACTTAGACATAACTCAAATAATAAGCCAGTACTGTCCAGTCTCTGCATGGTAGTATATTCAATGAAAAGGCTGTCTCACCTTTTCTTAGGCTTCTGAAAAACAATCTAAAGGTTATCCAATTTATGCTGCACATACACTTCTTCCACAAAAATGTCTCATTTCATCACCATGAGCTGTGTGATCTCTCCCTCTCCCCTCCCCCCTTCTTCATTTCCTACATCCCCTAAAGCCTAAGAATCCAGCTGGAAAATTCAGAAGAATCCTTCAAGGATGGAGAAGGGGAAAAAGTGAAATGAGCAGGCAAATTTTTGTTCAGACAGGGCATCATGGCCAAAGGAGAAAGCTGGAAACACACATTAGTAATATCCTCATTACATATCCATGAGAACTGAAGCTTTAATTAATAAAGCTGACTGTAAAAGACAACTAGACCAGAATTGAAAATATGGTTGTGATTTACTGTTGATCCATAAATGCCAAAATAAATGCCCTGGAATACCAGGTGGAAAAAAAACACCAAGCAGAAACAAAAATAGAACAAAATACCCGCAAAACAGTTTTGACATTTTAAGCCAGCCACACAGGAGGGAAAGACTAGGATAGATTGCAAAGGAAGTAGAATTTTGATGAAACATAAAAGTACCTGCAAAGTAGCCAGGCATGGTGGCGCACTCCTGTAATCCCAGCACTTTTTAAACATAAAAGTACCTGCAAAGTAACCAGGCATGGTGGCGCACTCCTGTAATCCCAGCACTTGGGAGGCTGGGGCAGGAGGATCGCGAGTTCAAAGCCAGCCTCAGCAATGGCAAGGCACTTAGCAACTCAGTGAGACCCTGTCTCTAATAAAATACAAAAAGGGGTTGGGGATGTGGCCCAATGGTCGAATGCCCCTGAGTTCAATCTCTGGTACCAAAAAAAAAAAAAAAAAAGTACCTGCAAAGTTTCTTGAGATGATCATGCTGTAAAATCTATGAGTAAAATTTTAAATAAAAGGAATGTAAACACAACTGTTGCAGTCTATTATTGACTACTGTTGGTTCAAAATAATGAAAAATAATTAATAGATAGTTATGTACCACCTTTCTTCCCAAATGACCATTTAGTGAATTTGCTAACACAGAAAACAGACATCACAAATATCTTTTTTAAATAATAGAATTATTTTTAAAATTACCCTAATACTCCAAACATTAATAGTACACAGAGGAGGAGGCTGGGGTTGTGGCTCAGTGGTGGAGAGCTCGCCTAGCACGTGTGAGGCACTGGGTTTGACACTTAGCACCACATAAAAATAAAGGTATTGTGTCCATCCTTAACTAAAATATTTTTTAAAAAATAGTATACAAAGGAGCCGGGAGCGGTGGCACATGCCTGTAATCACAGCAGCTCAGGAGGGTGAGGCAGGAGGATCATGAGTTCAAAGCCAGCCTCAGCAACAGCAAAGCACTAAGCAACTCAGTGAAACCTATCTTTAAACAAAATACAAAATAGGGCTGGGGATGTAGCTCAGTGGTCAAGTGCCCCTGAGTTCAATCCCCAGCACCAAAAAAAAAAAAAAAAAAAAAATAGTACACAGAGGAAGAATTAGGAAGGGCAGTGTATCAATAGCTTAATGGCTGCTTTTTAGAACACACTGGTCTCAGTGGCAGCATCTCCCAACTTCTTATTCTGGAATATGGTAGAATTTATGCCAAAGGAAAATGCAAGAATCCTGCAGCACAGGTGACACCTAGGATAGTTTCAGGTTATGCTTTACTTCCCCTAGGAACACTGCTCTCCCTGGCCCAGGTAAGGAATTAAGAAAAGCCTGAGTCAAGGGATGAGAATTAATTCTTCATGACTATCTACTCTGGGCTGGGCACTTAACACGTGCTGTCCATATAATGCTCATGGCAACTCTAAGGTAGGTTTTGTTACTCCCACTTGACAGATGAGGGAACTGAGACTAACAGAAGTTAAACATATGGCCAAGATGAAATAGGTACTAAATGGTAAACCTAGGTTCAATACCCCAGAATCTGACTGACTGAAAAGCCTTGTTTTTTACACTCTACCAAAGACCTTCCTATTCAGGGGAAGGCCAGGAAGTAACAGGAAGGCCATGTTCCTATGATACCCTAGCCACTGTACACAGAGTTAATGTAAGACAATGCTCCATTTAGGGAGGCATATACACACTAAGTCCAACTCTAGGGATAAAGGAAAAGGAAAACACTATCCGTGGTAATGATATCATTGATGGTAATAATATCAATGATGATGATGATGATGATATTCTCCTAAGAAGCAAAGTCAGCAACTGCAAGTCCTGAAGCAGAAGATGAAGGTGGGAAAGGGAAAAAAGTTAAATAGCGTGCTCACAGTGGAAGATGAAAAGAAATTTGATGAAAGTGAACAGAATGAGGATAGAGACAGAAAAGTCCAAGAAAAGAGAAAAAGAAATGGAAAAAAGGTCGAAAGGTGGAAGGGACAAGGTTGAGAGAAATTGGATGAAAGACAAGGAATTGGAATGAATATAATAAGCACTTCTGTTTACCTCTGAATAATATGGCAGCTAACCCCCCTGCCCACCATCAGCAGTTCCTATTGTCTTACAATGAACAACCTTGCCTGCTCAATTATTAATACCTCTGATAAAAGGGTTACAAAAGTGGCATGTGTCCCTGGAGAATCCTCTTTATGAAAAGAACTATTAATATAGTAAATAGCACAATGAATGTGCTAGTCAGAAGAGGTACTTAAATAAAGGAGTGTAATTAAAATAAATCAAAGTATAGGGTCAATTTTAATATCTTAATATGTTTTAAAATCTCTGAAGGTTAGAAGAGCAATTTATTTGAAAAAATGTAACATGTTTAAAAATAAAGGGGAGGCGACCTGCCCAGCTGCGACCAGAACAAGAGGTAGACACCCGCCCGGAAGGAAAGACCCAGCGGCCAGTTCGCCTGGCCTCCAGGGCCCAGAGTAGCAGCTCCCTGCTGCTGCACACAGGGCCCGACCTGAGGAAAAGCCCCCTCCACTCCCAGGGGAAGTGTGACCTGCCCAGCTGGGACCAGAACAATAGGTCTGCGGAACTGCTGTTGAGCCCGAGGAGAACACCGCCATATTTGAGGAAAGCAGTGGCTGACCAGAACAAAGAAACAAATAGGAAAGGAAAAGTAGCTGCAGATATCCAGGGATCCGCCAGCGCTCTGAAAACAGCACACACCTGGGTGAGACTCTGGCAATCAGCAGGGGAGGGCGTGTCTGAGGATAGTGCAGTGTCCCCAAGAAGGTACAACTGTGGGTGGGCTTGGGGAAGGGGTGGCTTCTGGAAGGTACCTTTCCCGGGCCATTCAGCTGCTGACATACAATCCCCCTGAGCCACTCTTCCGCTGTGCCATTCTGCAACTGCCCAAAGGTGCAGCCTTAATTCCACTCACAGGATCGTTGACTGGACGTGAAGGGAAAAAAGAAAGGCTTCCCAGGGTCCATTTTATTTGAGACTTGTTCCTGGGTTCAACTTTTGTTTGTTTGTTTGTTTTGTTGTTTGGGGGAGTTTTTTGTTTGTTTTTGTTTTTGTTTTGTTTTGCTTTGTTTTTGTTTTGATTGACAGTGTGTTTGTTCATTTGCTTCTGCTCCTCTTTTGTTTCTTTCTTTTCTTCCTTCTCACTTTTGTATCTTTTCTTCTTCCTTCATCTTCCCTATTTACACCCTGCCATTGCATACTCAACAGAGGCAAAAACAAGTTATACGCAGAAATTGGGATTTCTAGAATGGGTGCAATTGAAATACATAGCAAAGTGGTGTTATATATAGTTTATTCTCTATTTTCTTGACTCACTCTCTCTCTCCGCCCTCTTACATTAATTTCTACTCCTGTGTCATTTTTTTTCTTTTCCATCTTTCTTTATTTCTTCTCTCAACCGCTGCATAAGTTAGGTTTATATATAAATCATTCACACCATTCTCTTTCCTCTCTCGTCTACTAATACTAAACCACTTCCACAAAACTCTCTTTTCATACTTTCTAAGAAAGAACAATTCAATACACTTACTTCCTTCTTCGTAAACATATCACCTCTGTGTCCAATACTTGAAACTATAAAACCCCATCAGAAGCGTACAGAGTAAATTGGAAACAATATCTGGGTTAACTAAATCTGTACATTGTGATCAAACTGGGATTTTCTGAATAGAAAGTGTTTGATTTTAAAGTATAAAGGAATTATAAGGGGATCTGATAGCATTGTACTACAGGAGCAACATAGGCTTTAAGGTAAAACCAAAATAGACAAGGTCCCACAGTACAGGAAGAAAAGACACAAAAGCAATATGAAGAAACAAGGGAAGAAAGTGACACAAACAAATCAATATAGCTCCTCAGTAGATTCCATGGCAAGCACAGTTGATGAAATGCCAGAGATGGAATTTAGAAATTACATATTCCAAATGTTTGCAGAACTTAAGAATGAACTCAAAAATGAGATGGAGGAGCAAATACAGGTGGTAAAAGATCATTTTGACAAAGAACTCCATAAACAAATACAAGAAGTAAAAGATTCCTTCAATAGGGAGATAGAGGCTCTAAAGAGAAACCAAACAGAAATTCCGGAAATGAAAGAAGCAATAAACAAAAATAAAAGCTCAATCGAAAGTATCACCAACAGAGTAGATCACTTGGAAGAAAGAACCTCAGACAATGAAGACAAAATATATATCCTAGAGAAAAATCTAGATTACACAGCAAAAATGATAAGAAACCAAGAACAGAACATTCAAGAATTATGGGACAACATAAAAAGACCAAAGTTAAGAGTGACTGGGGCAGAGGAGGGGGCAGAGTTTCAAGCCAAAGGAATGAGTAATTTATTTAATGAAATAATTACAGAAAATTTTTCTAACTTGAGGAATGAATGGGAAAACAAAGTTCAAGAGGCTTACTGAACACCAAACATACAAAATCACAACAGATCCACACCAAGGCACATTATAAAGAAAATGCCTAATATACTGAGCAAGGAAAGAATATTAAAAGCCACAAGAGAAAGGAAGCAGATTACATATGGGGGAAACCAATCAGACTATGTTCAGATTTTTCTACCCAGACCTTAAAAGCAAGAAGATCCTGGAATAGCATATTTCAAACTCCGAAAGAAAAGGGATGTCAACCAAGAATCTTATATCCAGCAAAATTGAGCTTTAGATTTGAAGATGAAATAAAAACTTTCCATGACAAGCAAAACTTAAAAGATTTCACAACTCGAAAGCCAGCACTTCTGAACATCCTGGGCAAAATGTTTCATGAAGAAGGAGAGAAAAATAACAAAGAAAATCAACAAAGGGAGATATAAAACTAAGGGAAATACCAACCAGAAGAGAAACCAAATCAAGCTAAAGATCATAATACAAATAAAAATGGATGGGAATAAAAATCACATCTCAATAATAACCCTGAATGTTAATGGCCTAAACTCGCCATTCAAAAGACACAGATTATCGGACTGGATTAAAAGAAATGACCCACCAATTTGCTGTATCCAAGAACCACACCTCGTAGAAAAAGACATCAATAGACTGAAGGTGAAAGGCTGGGAAAAGGCTTATCACTCACATGGCCTGTGGAAGCAAGCAGGGGTTTCCATTCTCATTTCAAATAATGTAGACTTCAAGCCAAAGCTAATCAAAAGGGACAAAGATGGATATTTCTTACTACTTAAGGGAACCATTCATCAACAGGATATAACAATCATAAATCTATATGCCCCAAATAATGGAGCACCTACATTCATCAAACAAACTCTTCTCAAGTTCAAGAGTAAAATAGACCACAACACAGTTATTCTAGGGGACTTCAACACACTTCTCTCACCAATGGATAGATTATCCAAACAAAAGCTAAACAAAGAAACTTTGGGCCTCCTTAAAACAATTAATAACTTAGACCTAATGGACATATATAGAATATTTCATCCCTCAGTAAATGAATACACTTTTTGCTCAGCAGCACATGGCTCCTTTTCCAAAATAGACCATATACTATGTCACAAGGCAACTCTCAGCAAATATAAAAAAATAGAGATTCTACCCTGCATTCTATCAGACCATAAAGGGATGAAATTGGAAATCAATGACAAAACAAGGAATAAGAAAAACTACTTCAACAACTGGAAGCTAAACAACATACTATTGAATGAACAAGGGGTTGAAGAAGACATCAAAGAGGAGATTAAAAAATTCCTAGAGGTAAATGAGAACACAGATACATCGTATAGAAATCTCTGGGACAAGCCGGACGCAGTGGTGCACGCCTGTAATCCCAGCACTTTGGGAGGCTGAGGCAGGAGGATCGCGAGTTCAAAGCCAGCCTCAGCAATGGCGAGGCACTTAGCAACTCAGTGAGACCCTGTCTCTAATAAAATACAAAAAAGGGCTGGGGATGTGGCGCAGTGGTCGAGTGACCCTGAGTTTAATCCCCAGTACCACAAAAAAAGAAAAAAAGAAAAAGAAATCTCTGGGACACTATGAAGGCACTAGTAAGAGGAAAATTCACTGCACTGAGTAAATTCCTTAAAAGAAAAAAAAAAAAAAAAAACAACAAATAAATGACTTAACATCACACCTCAAAGCAGTAGAAAAAGAAGAACAGATCAACACCAAGAGCAGTAGAAGACAGGAAATAATTAAAATCAGAGCAGAAATTAATGAAATTGAGACTAAGGAAACAATTCAAAGAATTGACAAAACTAAAAGTTGGTTCTTTGAAAAAATAAACAAAATTGACAGACCCTTAGTGATGCTAACGAAAAGAAGAGAAAAAACTCAAATTACTAACATTCATGATGAAAAAGGGAATATCACAACAAACACCTCAGATATACAGAAGATAATTAGAAATTACTTTGAAAACTTGTACTCTAATAAAATAGAAAATACTGAAAGCATTGACAGATTTCTAGAGTCGTATGATTTGCCTAAATTGGATCTGGAGGCTATACACAATTTAAACAGATCGATTACAAGTGAAGAAATAGAAGATGTCATCAAAAAGCTACCAACAAAGAAAAGTCCAGGACCTGATGGGTTTACAGCCAAGTTCTACAAGACTTTCAAAGAAAAACTAATACCAATGCTCTTCAAACTATTTCAAGATATAGAAAAAGAGGGAGCTCTTCCAGACTCTTTCTATGAGGCCAATATTACATTAATTCCAAAGCCAGGCAAAGATGCATCCAAAAAAGAAAACTTCAAGCCAATATCTTTAATGAACACAGATGCAAAAATCCTCAACAAAATTCTGGCAAATCGGATACAAAAACATATCAAAAAGATAGTGCACCACGATCAAGTGGGGTTTATTTCAGGGATGCAAGGCTGGTTCAACATTTGGAAATCAATAAATATAATACATCACATCAATAGACTTAAAGATAAAAATCATATGATTATCTCAATAAACGCAGAAAAAGCATTTGACAAAATACAACGCCCCTTTATGTTCAAAACACTGGAAAAACTAGGAATATCAGGAACATATCTCAACATTATAAAAGCTATTTATGCAAGGCCCAGAGCTAACACTATCTTAAATGGAGAAAAATTGAAAGCATTCCCTCTAAAACCTGGAACAAGACAGGGATGCCCCCTTTCACCACTGTTATTTAACATAGTACTGGAAATTCTGGCCAGAGCAATTAGACAGATGAAAGAAATTAAAGGGATCCAGATAGGAAAAGAAGAGCTCAAATTAGCACTATTTGCTGATGACATGATAATATACCTAGAAGACCCAAAAAACTCTACCAGAAAACTTTTACAACTAGTAAATGAATTTGGCAAATTTGCAGGATACAAAATCAATACCCATAAGTCAAAGGCATTTTTGTACATCAGTGACAAAACCTCTGAAAGGGAAATGATGAAAACTACCACATTTACAATAGCATCAAAAAAAATAAAATACCTGGGAACCAACTTAATGAAAGAGGTGAAAGACCTTTATAAGGAAAATTATAGAACACTAAAGAAAGAAATCATAGAAGACCTCAGAAGATGGAAAGACCTACCTTGCTCTTGGATAGGTAGAATCAATATTGTCAAAATGTCCATACTACGAAAAGCATTATACAGATTTAATGCAATTCCAATCAAAATCCCAATGTCATTCTTCAAAGAAATAGAAAAAGCAGTCATGAAATTCAACTGGAAAAATAAGAGACCCAGAATAGCCAAAGCAATCCTGAGCAAAAAAAGTGAAGCAGCGGGCATCACCATACCCGACTTTAAATTATAGTATAGAGCAACAGTAACAAAAACAGCATGGTATTGGCACCAAAACAGACTAGTGGACCAATGGTACAGAATTGAGGACACAGAGACTAATACATATAATTTCAGCTATTTTATATTAGACAAAGGCGCCAAAAATGTACAGTGGAGAAAGGATAGTCTCTTCAACAAATGGTGCTGGAAAAACTGGAAACCCATATGCAACAAAATGAAATTAAACCCTTATCTCTCACCATGCACAAAACTCAATCAAAGTGAATCAAGTACCTAGGAATTAGACCAGACACAATACGCCTAATAGAAGAAAAAGTAAGCTCCAATTTCCAACATGTCGGATTAGGCCCCAAGTTCCTTAATAAAAATCCTGTAGCGTAAGAATTATTACCAAGAATTAATGAATGGGATAGATTCAAACTAAAAAGCTTCTTCTCAGCAAAAGAAACAATCAGTGAGGTGAATAGAGAGCCAACTAATTGGGAACAAATATTTAATACGTGCACATCAGATAGAGCACTAATTTCTAGAATATATAAAGAACTCAAAAAACTTAACACCAAAAAAAAAAATAACTTAATCAATAAATGGGCTAAGGAATTGAAAAGATACTTCTCAGAAGAAGATACACAAGTAATCAACAAATACATGAAAAAATGCTCAACATCACTGGCAATTAGAGAAATGCAAATCAAAACTACTCTAAGATTTCATTTCACTCCAGTCAGAATGGCAGTGATCAAGAACACAAACAACAATAAATGTTGGAGAGGATGTAGGGAAAAAGGCACACTCATACATTGCTGGTGGGTCTGCAAAATGGTACAACCGCTATGGAAAGCAGTATGGAGATTTCTTGGAAAACTGAGAATGGAACCACCCTATGAACCAGCTATCCCACTCCTGGGTCTATTCCCAAAGGTCTTAAAAACAGCATATTACAGTGACACAGCCATTTCAATGTTTATAGCAGCACAATTCACAATAGGTAGGTTGTGAAACCAACCTAGATGTCCCTCAGTAAATGAGTGGATAAAGAAAATGTGGTATATATACAAAATGGAATTTTACTCAGCAATAAAAGAGAATAAAATAATGGCATTTGCAGGTAAATGGATGACGTTGGAGAATATAATGCTAAGTGAAATTAGTTAATCTCAAAAATCCAAATACCGAATGTTTTCTCTGACATAAGGAAGCTAGTTCACAGTGTTGTTGGATGGGGGTACATAGGAGGATTAGAGGAACACCAGAATGGTCAAAAGAAAGGGAGAGGAAGGGAAGGAGCAAGGGGGAAGGGAGGGGGGAAAAAAAGAAAAAAAAATGGTGGTTGAATGAGATGGATATCATTATCCTAAATGCATGATTGAAGATCTGAATGGTACTTATATACTTTGTCTACAAACATTTGTATGTAAAAAGATGCTATATAATGTGCATTATGAATTGTAATGCATTATTTTATTATAAATTAAAAAAGAAAAATAAAGGGGAAATTTTTTTTTTTTTTTTTTTTTGGCGCCAGGGATTGAACCCATGGGTGCTTAATCACCGAGTCACATCCCCAGACTTTTCAATATTTTATTTAGAGACAGGGTCTCACTAAACTGCTGAGGCTGGCTTTGAACTCGCAATCCTCCTGCCTCAGCCTACTGAGCCCCTAGGATTACAGGCATACACCACCGCACCCAGCAGGATTTTCAATCCAGAGAATGAAAGGCAACTACGCAAATACCCAGTAATCTTCCATGGTGCACTATTATGTGTGAATTTGCTGTACTTGGTTTCTATACATATTCTCAAAGCTGTACCTCAAATCTTGAATCCCAAACAGTAAGCCAGACTCCAGAAAGGACATAGTGTAAGGTTCCATTCATATCAAATGCAAGAAAAAGCAAAAACTAAGCATAGTGAGAAACATCAGAACAATGGGGGACAGACAAGTGAAAGGAACATAAGGAAACTTTCTGAGGTGATAGAGATGTTCTATATGATGCTGGGAATGGTGGTCACACAGAGATGCATACATTTGTCACAACATGTTTAACTGTTCTGTATGTTTAAAATTGGTACATTTTATTATATATCATTTATCCTTTAAAATGTTTCATTATACTTTTTAATAAAGTTGATTTTTAAAATTAAAATAAGGTTTACCTCAATAATGTTGATGAAAAGATTCAAACAAGAAAATTATAAAGGAATAGTTATTCTGTGTCCTGATTGCAGTGGTTATTACATGAATCTATACGTGTGATAAAATTTCATAGAACTATAAAGTAAAAAATGAATGTGTGTAAAAATTGATGAAATCCAAACAAGGTTTGCAGTTTAATTAACAATTTTATGCCAGTGTTGATTTCCTGGTTTTGATAATATACTATGGTTATATAAGGTTTTATTATTAGGGAAAGCTGAAGAAAGGGTACATAAAAACTCTACTATTTTCATGACTTCTGATGAGTCCAAAATTACTTCTTTTTTTTTCTTTTTTTTTTGGTACTGGGGATTGAACTCGGGGGCACTCGACCACTGAGCCACATCCCCAGCCCTATTTTCTATTTTATTTAGAGATAGGGTCTCACTGAGTTGCTTAGCGCCTCACTTTTGCTGAGGCTGGCTTTGAGCTTGTAATCCTCCTGACTCAGCCTCTTGAGCAGCTGGGATTACAGGCATGCACCACTGCACTCAGCCAAAATATTTTTTTTAAAGAAAAAATGCAGGGCTAGGGTTGTGGCTTAGTGCTGGAGCCCTTGCCAAGCATGTGTAAGGCCCTGGATTCGATCCTCAGCACCACATTAAAAAAATTAATAAAATAAAGGTATCGTGTCCATCTATTAACTAAAAAAATATTTAAAAAAAGAAAAAATGCAGTTAGATTTTATGGTCAGTATTTATATTATCAAAGTGATACAGAGTATCATGGGTATTACGAAGGGGTAAACTTACCATAAGACAAAATCCTGCAAATACAAGAATCAAAAAAGGCAAGTAATTTTTTTTAATGTTTTAAATAAACCTGCAGCTCATCTAAATTCAGAGGAGGAAAGTACATCCATAACCATGACCACTATAGATCAAACATTTAGAACAAAAAATGAATCAGCTTAAAATGTAAGTCAACAAATCAAATAATGACTATTAGACCATAACTTGTGAACTAAAATGTTACTAATGAAAAGGATTCTATGTTCATAAAAAGAAAAATTAGCTGGGCGCGGTGGCGTACGTCTATAATCCCAGCACTTGGGAGGCTGAGACAGAAGGATCCCGAGTTCAAAGCCATCCTCAGCAATGGCGAGGCACTTAGCAACTCAGTGAGACCCTGTCTCTGATAAAATACAAAAAAGGGCTGGGGATGTGGCCCAGTGGTCGAGTGCCCCTGAGTTCAATCCCTGGTATCAAAAAAAAAGAAAGAAAGAATGACAATATAAAGAAGCAGCAAGAAGATAGTCATCTGCCAGCCAAAGAGATAGGCCTCAAAAGAAACCAACCCTGCCGGCACCTTAACCTTAGACTTCCAACCACTAGAAATATAAGAAAAGAAATTTCTGTTGTTTAAGCCACCCAGTCTGTAGCATTTTGTTATGGTAAAATACAATGAACTAATATGTTAAACTATAATTTAAATGTCATAAAATTTACCCATTCTAATGTATAAAGAATTTGGTGGCTTTTTGTAAATGTATAGAGCTCTGTAATGATCACCACAATCTAGTTTAGAACATTTCTATTGTCCTTCAAAAGTTCCTTCTCTTAACTAGTACAATGGGGCATGCCTAGAATCCCAGCTACTCATGAGGCTGAAGCAGGAAGGTCACAAGTTCAAGGCCAATTTGGGCAACTTAGTGAAACTGTATCAAAAATTTAAAAAGGGCTGGGGATGTAGCTCAGAGGCTAGGTGCTCCTGGGTTCAATCTGGAGGGAGGGAGCAAGGAAGGTTGGTTCCCTTTTCCCATGGCTGGCCCCCAACAACTACTACTTTTTCTTACATTTTTGCCTTTACTAGGATTTCATGTAGATAGAATCATACAGTATAAAAGTCTTCTGTGACTGATTTCTTTCATCTAGTACAATGTTTTTAAGTTTCATCCATGTTTTAACATATATTAGCAGTTTCTTTTTATTGCTGAATAGTTTCCATTGTGTTGGATACATAATATTTCATTTATCCATTATCAATGAATGGACATTTGTGTTACACTCTAGTTGGGCTATTATGACTAATGCTGCTATAAAAATTTACATGGTGTGTGTGTGGGGGGGGGGGCACAGGCCTATAATCCCAGCAGCTCCAGAGGCTGAGGCAGGAGGATCATGAGTTCAAAGCCAGCCTCAGCAATGGCAAGGCACTAAGCTACTCAGGGAGACCCTGTCTCTAAATAAAATACAAAATAGGGCTGGGGATGTGGCTCAGTGGTTGAGTGCCCCTGGGTTCAATCCCCGGTACCCACACCACAAAAGATTTACAAGCATGTTTTTGTGTGAACATGTTTTAATTTCTCTTAGATAGATACATAAGAGTGGACTTACTGGGTCATGTTATAAGTATATGTTTTAATAATTTAAGAAACTGCCAAACTGTCTTTCAAAATGGTGGTACCATTTTATATTCACATCCTTGCCAGCACTTGATGTAGTCAGTCCTCATCAACTATAGCCATTCTAACAGGGGTGTACTGCTCTCTACCAAACAGCTCAAAAAGATTATTTTAATTGTGACTAATGAGAATAAGCCACAGGCCCACTGACTTTTAAAAAAATGTTTAGGCCTATAGTAAGGGCCTTAAAATTTTGTCCAGTTGTTAAATTCTAGGTTTCAGAAAAGGGAAGAGGATGGACTCTCTCTTTTTTAGTAAAAGACTCATTCTGAATCTCATTCTTTTATTCTAAAAACATTTATTCCAGATTTGGGGATTTTTTTTAATTTAAATGTCTTTTGAATTTCAAAAGAAGTTTAAAGAAACCCACATTATGTAATGAAATTAGAAACTTTATCACTTTAACATAAATTTAAAGACTGCAATTTTGTGTTTTACTCTTACTGATAAATGCAAAATACATAGTTGAGAATTTGGGGCTTGACATGTTTGATTTTAGGCAAACATTCTGATTTCCTTTCTAAAACTAAGCAGCTAACAATTTATGTAATTTTTGTGATGTTAACATGGGATTAAAAATGGTGGTGTACTTCAATCACACTGTATTATAATTATACATGTTGGTGTCTTTTTAAATTTTTTTAAATGACATTTATTTGTTTGTTTGTTTGTTTGTTTGTTTTTATTGGTACCAGGGATTGAACTCAGGGGCACTCGACCACTGAGCTGCATCCCAGCCCTATTTTGTATTTTATTTAGAGACAGGGTCTCACTGAGTTGCTTAGAGCCTCAACTTACTGAGGCTGGCTAGCTTTGAACTCTTGATCCTCCTGTCTCAGCCTCCTGAGCCTCTGGGATTACAGGTGTTTGACACCGTGACCAGCCATATTGGTGTATTTTATTAAATTATTTGAACAATAGTCAGATAATCTGAAAATTACATAATCCTAGGGAAAAGTTTCCATTTGAAACTTGAAATATGGTTTAAAGGTATAATATCTGACACATTTTCTACTTATTTTTAGAAGTTCAATTATATTTTAAAACTGATTATATTTTATAACACTCCTAATTGGATTTAGGCAAGACTTCATAAATCTGTATTTATAGCTGGACGCAATGGTGCACGCCTATAATCCCAGCACTTGGGATGCTGAGGCAGGAGGATCGAGAGTTCAGAGCCAGCCTCAGCAATAGCAAGGTACTTAGCAACTCAGTGAGTGAGACCCTGTCTCTAATAAAATACAAAAAAAGGGCTGGGGATGTGGCCCAGTGGTCGAGTGCCCCTGAGTTCAATCCCCAGTAAAAAAAAAAAAAAAACTGTATTTATGTATTATTCTTTGTTAGCCATGTGAAATTCTAAAATTCCAATGTACCATACTGTGTGTGTGTGTGTGTGTGTGCGCGCGCGCGCGCGCGCGCACGCCCGCACTGGAATTTGAACACAGGGCCTCAGGCATGCTAGGTAGTCAAGCACTCTATCACTGAGCTACATCCCCAGCCCAATATCTGATTATTTCTTAATCCCTCTGCAGAAAAATTTCAAATTCTGGCTAATACTGGATAAGAAAAAGAAAAGCAACCCCTGATACCTGGGAGCCAGCTTGGCACCCACAGCTGGCCTTGGTGTTCTGTTATATAAGAACAATTTCAAGAAATCAACATCAGATAAGACCACTCTGTGACTTGATATGTAAAGACAAAATCAAGACCACTTGTCTGAAAGCAAACAGAAAATGAATGTTGCCCAAGCCACAAAATACCAAATGTCCCCCTCTCCTGGTTCATAGGCATGACAACTGCTTTTTTCCCCAATTCCAGTGGTAGCCTCACTCTAGTCTACTCTAAGAGATTTGTTAAGATACCCAATCAGAAATTTCCCTGCTTCCTGATAGCACCCAATCCAGAACAAAGCCCCACTTCCTTAAGCCCACCTCAAAATTACCCAACCCAAGTCTAAATCCTATAAGTCTTTTCTACCTCCTGCTTCCGTAGACATCACATGGTTGCTCAGGGTGTATGTTTTCCCTCACTGCAAAGAGTGAGAAACCCACTTGTTCAATTAAAAAAAAAAATCAAGGTGACTGAAAAGACCAAATTATTTTTATATTGTTCAAAGCAGAGATTCATATAGTACTACATAAATAATTAGCTCATTACAAACGTACAACATAAATAATTAGCTCACTACAAACTCAGTGTCAATTAGTACAAAGTTATTAAAATTCTAATTCTATGGTCAGTAGTTTTTAGTATAATTATTGTGTTTACAATAGAGGGAGAAAATGAAATATTTTTAAATACATGCATATTCCCATAAGATCAACCTTTATCCTGGCACTCACTATAATAAGATCATTTGTGAAATAGCAAACAAATTAGGCTAACTAGCTGCCATTGATGAATGAAAAGAAATGAGAATATAATTGTAGTCTATGTAAATGGTGCTTTACATCCAGATAAAAATCATAAAAACATTCAGGCATTTGTATATTTCTAAATATTTTGAGTTTTTATAAAAGCAGATAACCATAGGATCATATGTGATGGAAACCACAGCATATCATAAACTGCTGAATGTCAAATTTCAATTAATGACAAAGCAGTTGGTGCCTGATATAACTCTAAGGAGCCCCAAGCCAAGAGATCCAGGGTTTGGGCTCAGTTCTGGAATGAATGAGATTAACTAGCGAAACCCTATGTTATAAAAGGTGAAGGAAACTGAGGCTCAGAGAGATAAAGCGACTAAGCCACAATCACACAGCTGTTTAATGGCTAGTCATGACCAGAACCAGTGGCTCCAACATCTAAACTCAGACACTGACCTCTGCTCCACTTATCCTTGCAAATGATTCCTCATTTATATAGTGAGGACAATTGTCTAGGCTTGCTTCTTCCTCGTAGAAGTACTGGAATGATTACTAGGAAAAGTTGGTGTGAGTGATGCATTTTGTGCTTGGACAATGTGTTCTGACTGTGTTCTAACCTATTATGGAGTGGTTTTGTTCATGTTGTGATCTATCATGGCCTTCTTTAATTGGAGTGAATTCAATGATATCACTAGCCCTTTCCAGGTGGGCACAGTATCAAGCAAAATTATTTTAGTTGTTTGTACACTGTCCCCCTCCCATCCAGTGCTAGGGGTTTTAAGCAGTCCCCATGTTTCTCAATGGGAACCTTTTTGACATTACAGGTAGAACGGTTGTTCAAGTGTTGGGTCATTGTTCTCACATTGCAGGATGTATATATGATACACATTTGGCCCCCAGAAGCACCCCAGGATGAGGTGGTTTAAAATATCCAAATACAAAAAATTCATGATGAACAAAATATAAAAATACCAAAAATGTTAAATAAAGATGGGATCAGTATAAGTGATTTTTCCTTTTGCCTCAGGTTCCAATATGGCTTACCTGGCACAGTTGCTTGATCCTATCTTTACATAAAATATAGGTATTTTGTTCACCATGAATTTTCTGCATTAATTCTTAATGTACTACACTCAAATATCTAACTTGATTGTTAAGTTCCAGGGCACCCCTGAAATGGTGCATCCAAGGCAAGCACCTCACATGGCTTACCCTAACCAAGCCCTACTCCTAGTCATTGTGACAACCCAGAACACTTCCATACATTTCAAAATGCCTCTCCAGATTGAGAACCTCTGAAATAGGGGTTGATTTTTTTCATATAACAAGCCCAGAGATAGGCAGCCTGAGTCTGAAATGGTGGATCCATGATGCCAACAGGGGTCTATGTTCTATTTATCTCTGCTGTCCATACAAGATGGCTGCCAGATCCAAAGAGTTATGTCCTAATTCCAGAGGAGAAAATAAATGAAGGGTGAAGGGCAGGAAAATCATACCAGCTGAGCACACTTTGGGGAGAAACCTGTAAGGGAGTGAGGTAAACAGGAAAGGAAAGAGAAATGGGGCCTGTGATTGTGGCTCAGTGGTAGAGCACTCGCCTAGCGTGTTTGAGGCACTGGGTTCGATCCTCAACACCACATAAAAATAAATAAATAAAATAAAGGTATTGTGTCCAACTACAACTTAAAAAAAAAAACTAAATTAGAAAAAAAAAAAAGGAAAACGAACCAAACATGGATGCATTCTCAGGTCAAGTTAAGCCTTGGCTAATGCACGAGGAGGTATGGACCTGAATCACAGCACAGTCACATTTTCAGGCAAGGAATCTGAGCTTCTTATTCGAGTCAGTCTGTCATTGGTTGCCTACTTTTGGGGAAAAGTAGCCAGTGTAACTTCCAAGGTGTCTCTAGGAGCTGAAACTCCCATCTGTCAAGAGCAAGTCTCCAGAGAGGATTACAGGTGCAAGCTGCTTATCAAAGCATCTGCTGCAGCTGGGGGATGGGAGTAGCACCCCACCCCCATGTGGATCTGGGTGGCATCAAGAGCATATACTACAAACATTAATTTTAATACACTCTCCAAAGAATTGCCTTTATTTTCATTTTGTATTGTTTGAGAGCACAGCCCTAGAAATATTGCTAGGATTAAGAGCTATTGGAAAAACCAGCAACAAGTTGAAAGTGTCTCATTTTTAAGAAAAATGATTAACAGGTGTTGACTTGTTTTGTTGAACCCACTAATATAGAAAGCACTTTATAATTTGCTCCGGGTATTAACTAGGATCTAGTCTGTAGCTCACAATCCCATCAGGGCATGTAAATATTTCATAGTCTCAGGGTCTGTTTAAATCTCAATGAATATTTAATTGAAGTTGACCAACAAAATAACCAAAAGAATTATGTTGCATTTAGTTAGATCTGAAATGAACAAGCTCTTCATTTGCTCAAGTAGTCTGAAGCTAAAATCATTTCAACTTCATGAAATATTCTACATAATTTTATAAGTAATTAAAGAGCTGCAAAATAGGCTTGAAAGGCACATATTAAATATTGAGAAAAACATGAAATTTCAACTTTAAATGCAGAAAAATGGTTTAATACATTGTGGTATACATTACTTATTCAGTAGTGGATTAGTTAAAAATAATGTCAATATCCTCTTTTTTGATGTAAGATAAAAATAGAATTTTTTTCTTTGACCCTTGCAAATTAAATATCCGATAAGATTGAGACTAACAGAAACCCAGACATAATCACCCCAAGTCAGTCAGGCAGTCCAAAAACTGTTTTTGAACTCTAGGTCCTGCCCTGAATCAGGTACTGAAAATAATATTAATAAAAAAGAGAAATACTGGCCCATGTTGGAAGTAGATGGTTTCCTAGGAAAAAAGGCTCCCTGTGGCCTGTTAGATCTCTATTAAGCATCAGAACTGGGCTTTGAGAAAAAAATGTGTGTGTTCTAATTGATGTACCCTATCATAGATGAAATTGAATGTGTGACTTCAACCATATTTGAGGACATTTTAATTAGAATCAAAGGATTGCCAACCAATCCACGTTAAAGACTGCTAAAAAAACCACCTGGTAAACTAGGCATACTATGATTTGAATGCTTCATCTAGTGCTGAATTATTTTTAATTATAGAGTCTAAAATAATCTAATAACAGGTTCTTTTTTGGAGAATAGAACATGGGGTTCTGATACAAGGTTTTCTGATAAACACAGCATATCCATATAGCTGCCTTATGGGAAAAAACTGGTTAGCTTGGGTTTCTTTTCCTTTGATCTTAGACCCTCTCCAAGAGACTCAAAACCTAGGGGTGTAGCTCAGTGGTAGAGCATTTCCTAGAATGCTCAAGGCCCTGGGTTCAATCCCTAACACCACAAAAAAAAAAAATACTCAAGTGCATCAAATGCATTTCCTTTTTTAACTGTGTGTGTGTGCACACGCGTGTGTGTTCTATGTGCACACACACATATTTATAAGTTCAGACTCTCATCTAATAATGGCAGTTCTTCCCTTCACTTCTACAATTCTTACCATGTCACTCTTTAGTCCTTAGGGAATCATAATTAGTACAGAAAAAAAGAAGAGAAGGCATTTTTCTCTTCCTATTTAATTCCACATTCAGAATGAAGCAAAATTACATAGCTAATGACAACTCACTAAGCAAAAATAATAACAGGGTGACCAGACTCTTAGTCTACAGAAAGACGGATTATCCTGTACAGAGAAGGAGAGGAAAGGATGGTTGAGAAGCCTGGCATTCTGCAACCCATGTGCCTGGTCAGAAACAGCAGAGCAAGGATAATTAATCTTTGTTTAGGGTATTTTTCTCTTGAATTTGTCTTTTTGCCTAGAGATAGCCAAGAAATAGCTGTGGTCATACAGGATTCAAAATTTCAACTAGACAAGAGGAATAAGTTCAAAAGATCCATTGTTAGTAGCAAGTTGAAAATTGCTGAGAGAGAAGATTGTAATTGTTCTCACCACACACAAAAAATGATATGTAATGTAATGCATATGCTAATTAGCTTGATTTTGCCATTCCACAATGTATACATATTTCAAAACAACATATTGTACTCCATACATAGTCATCCCTCAGTGTTGGTGGAGAGTTTATTCTAGGACCCCCATGGATACCAAAATCCAAGGATGTTCAAGTCCCTTATATGAAATGGGGTATATTTGCATATAACCTTCACACATCCTCTCATATACTTTAAATCGTCTCTAGATAGCTTATAATACCTAATAAAATTTAAATGCTATGTAAATAGTTGTTATACAGTATTGTTTAGAGAATAATTACAAGAAAATTGTGTATACATGTTCAGTATAGAAGTAATATTTTTCTGAATATCTTCAATCATAGGTTGGTCGCATCCACAAATGTGGAACCTGCACACACAGAGGGCTAACTGTATACTATTTTTTTTTTTTTTAGTTGTAGATGGACACAATACCTTTATTTTGTTTATTTGGTTCTTTTATGTGGTGCTGGGGATTGAACCCACTGCCTCATGCATGTTAGGCAAATGCTCTACCACTGAGCCACAACCCCAGCCTCACTGTATGCAATTTTTACTTGTCAATTAAAAAATTAAAAGAGAAAAGTAAAGGAAATCATACATATAAAAGCCAGAAAGAAAACAAAGAATTAGGCTTAACATTTATAATGAAGACTTATTTTCTCAAATCAACATGTAAAACTTTACAATTACATTTTTCCCAATGCCATGGGACTTACCTGTTTATCAAAAGCTACCCATGATGGTACATCAATTCCTTCTCCTTTAGGATATGTACAATATTTAGGCTTTATCTTTTGCCCAATCAGTGGTACTCCACCTATTCCAGGTTTCTCATCACTCACTAGCATCCTAACATTGTTGCAAAAGCCCCAATGTTGGGATTTATGGAACTTCTCCTTTCCCACCTGTGAGCACAAGAGACAACATAAAATGGTCAGAGTTACTCTTTCTGCTATCGCATTTATTTTTCCCATCACAAAATGCACATAAGTGGCAAAAAATCATTATGATCAATCTTTTTCCATAAAGTCATGTCACGTTTTAGATTCAATTCATTTTAACAAATTCAAAACTTTGAAAAGCAGTAAGAATAAACCTAATGCACCACGCTATTTAAAACATTTCAAAATAACAATTACCACAAGCAAGCATTTAGAACATTGCTAATTGGTTTTTCCTACTTATTTGCCAAGAATGCAAACGGAAGAAAGAGAAAAAAAAGCCCTCTACTTCAGAGTAGAAATGTAACTGTTTTCCACAGAAGTCTAAACATTATTTTCACCAAAACAGAAAACAAAATCTTGTCCTCTTTAGAAGAAATGTAACAAGAAATTCCTCAAAGCTGACATTCTTCTAATTGTAAAGCTTTGCCTCCCAGCTCTTTCAGTGATGTGGAGAGAGAAAAGGCACAGACAACGTCACCAACAGTTGGCAAGGTTATATGAATCAACATCACCTCTCATGTACTGCGGGCAGGGACATCAAATGGTACCACCACTCAAAAGACAGAGATGGCAACTTCTAGCAAGGAGAAACGTGTCCATGTCCCATGGCCTGGTAAGTCTACTCCTAAAAGTCTCTTGCCCCTGAGCACAAGGAGCTGGATATCAGATGATTTGTTACAGCAGTGTTTGCAAGGGGGATAAACAAACAAACAAACAAACAAAATCCAAATGTCTGCAGATGGAAGAAAAGATATCTCAATTGTGTTCTCCTTATAAAACAGAATATGAACACAGAGGTCTAAAATTACATATATCAATACAGACAAATCCCAAAACATGTACAGGAAAAAAATAAGTGGTACAAGGGAACATATAATTTGATAATTTCACATATACAAAGTATTCTTTAAAATAGTTAAAAATAGTATTATACTTATGGCTAACACATGCATGGAAATGGTAAGCAGAAATTCAAGATTATATAATATACCTGATAATATATGAGATGCAATATAATCATATATGATATCATAGAATGAATGTGCCACATAGCCATGCATAAGAAATAAGCATTTCAGATACAACTGAAGCCCACTCTGAGTTCACAACCCTGCCTCTCTCTCCAGGGATAACTCTTATCCAGAATTTGCTGCCAGGATTGTGTATAACCAGGGCAAGAACCTCTTGCAAATCATGATGCTTCAGCTAGAGAGTCTGATAGGAGAATCAAAAAGATTTCAGCCGGGTGTGGTGGTGCACACCAGTAATCCCAGCACCTCAGAAGGCTGAGGCAGAAGGATCAAGAGTTCAAAGCAAAGCCAGCCTCAGCAACAGCAAGGCGTCAAGCAACTCAGTGAGACCCTGTCTCTAAATATAAACACAAAATAGGGCTGGGGAAGTGGCCCAGTGGTTGAGTGCCCCTGAGTTCAATCCCTGGTACTACTACTACTACTACTACTACTAATAATAATAATAATAATAATAATAATTTCATTTCCTTTTGTAGTGAAGATGGCTGGAATAAATGGAGGAGAGTCAGCCCTGCCCAGGGCATCCAGGCTTATAACAGCTGCCCTGGGCAGGTGACAGCCCAACTCTAAGGCTGGGGGAGGAAAGCTAGAAGCAATTACCTCCCTCTGCTCCTTGGAGAGTCAATTGCTAATACCTCCACCATCCCTACCCACCCCATCCCCCAATATACAACAGTCACACATACAATCAGGTTATCACAAGTCAGTCCCAAATCACCAGAGAGCAAAGCAAATGTTT
This sequence comes from Tamias sibiricus, assembly GCA_025594165.1. Taxonomy (NCBI): domain Eukaryota; kingdom Metazoa; phylum Chordata; class Mammalia; order Rodentia; family Sciuridae; genus Tamias; species Tamias sibiricus. The sequence goes on from CM046667.1 coordinate 36,141,332, forward strand.
ATTTTGTCAAAATGAATGGTGGAATAGTATAGAATTTTATAAAAATAAAGCAAGTAATTTTGGGTAATCACAAACTCACCTCAAAGCAACAAATGTTTCTTAAGCACTTATTATAGTACTGGCTTTGAACCACATATACTAGTTAAAATAAGCACAAGACTCAGTCCTGCCTTGAAGAAGAAACACACAATCTTGCCAATGAAGCAAGATTTAGATACAGAAAACAGTACAGATACCATTTTTGACCACTTACTATGAGCTGGATTTCTTACTCAGAGTTTTGCATATTTTATTTCATTTCACTGCCACAAAACCATTTGATCTCATTATTACTACTATTCCTGCCTTTTCTTGCCTGTTTCCTCATTGGTAAAACAGTGCTAATGAGGAAACAAGGCAAAGAAAGGCAGGTTAGCACAACCAAGGCTACACAGTAGCCAGAGGCACTTACATCTGAACCTAAGTTCATGTGATACTAAACTCTGGTAAGTTTATCTGGCCAGAACTGAATACCTCTGGGCTGTAGTGGTAGTACTGAGGTTGTATGGATAACTAACTGGATACTATCTTGGGCTTGGAGGAATGGGATGAAATAGACAGGAGAGGAGAGGCAAGGATGTTCTGCGCAGGGTTATGAGGATGCAGTGCAGATGAGCTGGCAGTGCCTAGTGTGAGGGCAATAGACAGGCAAGTCTACTAAAAAGGACAAGTTCAAGTTTGGAAGAAAGGTGAGATAGAGTAGAATACATCAGGAGGTCTATTGCAGGAGCCCTGATTGGGGAGATGGCTGAGACTGCGGTTGGCTGCGGGCCATAGAGATATTCGGACATTGCCGCCTTCCGTGGTCTCACGGGACTTGGCCAGGGATCTCGCGAGACTTGAGCCAAGATCAGATCAGGTCGGCGCCATTTTGTTTGTGGGTTTTTTGGTGGTATGTAGTGCGTGTTAGAGTCGTTGTTGGAGCCAGAGAGAGAAGTTATCAGAATAAAAAGCCTGTTTGTTTCCAGTTTGCCTCTGAAATTCTTCCTGCGGCTTCGTTGCTCCAAGCGGCAATCACTTCAGACAGCAACAGGTGGTGGCCCGCTCGGGGAATTCGGCCAGCAGGTAAGAACTGAAAATGGGAGTGAAAATAACAAAAAGCCGGATAATAAAAGCCATGGATGAGTTTTTCGATATCAGGACTCAGTGGATAGTGAGGAAAGTGATCAAGAAAGCATAGCCTCTGAGTCAGTTAATACCAGTGAGAAGAGTTAGTGGTGTAAATTCAAAAGTAAGAGCTGCAAAAGCCATCAGAAACTTATTGAAATTAGCCGAAGAATATGTACTCTCCTTAGAAGCTGAAATTCAGGATACCAGTAAAAGTGATAGTAGTGAAGAGGAATCAAAAGGTGATTCTGGGAGCACAGTCTCCAGTAAAAATAACAAAAAGAAATTAAAAAGAAAAAGGACCATCAAGTAGAGGAACCACTTGTGTCTTCTACTCCCCCATGGGTGGAATCCATTACAGAAAATATGAAGGGTATTACTAGGTGTTTGCAAACACTAGAAACAGAAATAAAAAGTCTTTCTGAGCGCTTATGCGCTCTCAAGGGTAACTCACAGATACATTGGGAAATGCCAGTATTTGAAAATGAAAATGGACAGAGGGGCCACCAGTCAGTAGATTTCAAAACAAATAAAAAATCTCAAAGAGGCAGTAATGACGTATGGACCCCAAGCTCCTTTCATGTTGAGTATGCTGGAGTCCCTTAACACCTTTAGCATAACCCCCTCAGACTGGAAAAGTCTATGTAAAGCAGCATTAAGTGGGGGGCAATACTTGGTTTGGCGATTGCAATTTCAAGAACTTTGCATAAAAATGGCTAAAAGAAATGCAGCTGTGGGGTTTGGAGACCATAATATAGAAATGCTCACAGGAGAGGGGCAGTTCGCAGACTCACAGGCTCAAAAACATTATGACCCAGGTGTATATGCTCAGATAAATGCAGCTGCCTTAAAGGCATGGAAAACGTTACAAGGACCTGGGGATCTACAAGGTAGCTTGTCAAAAGTGATTCAAGGACCTAATGAGCCGTACGCTGACTTTGCTGATTGACTTTTGAGAACGGCAGGTAGATTGGTTGGAGACGTTGATCAAGCTATGCCATTAGTTCTTCAATTAGCATACAAAAATGCTAATAAATACTGCCAGGAAGCCATCAGGCCATGGAGAAATAAAAAGGATCTTTCCATATATATACAACTATGTAAAGATATAAATGACGCCTTTGTCACAGGAAATATGATTGTAGCAGCTATGAGAGATGCTGCCCCTCTAAATTTCACAAGGGCTCAACCTAGACATTATAATCAATCAGGATATTCCAGGGAAAATTATCATAATCAATCAGGCTATTCTAGGCAAAATCCCCAAAGAGAAATAAGACCAAGCTCATACCGTGCCCCAGGCCACTGTCCCAGGTATAAAAAGGGAAATCATTGGGCCAATAAATGCCATTCAAAATTTGACATCCATGGAAATCATCTGTTCAGGAATTCAAAAAATGGGGCACAGGGCTTAATGCCCCGGGGCCCGCAAATGTACGAGGCATTGGAGGAGGAGTATCCTCAAGCATCCACTCAGATGCTTCCCCGACACAATCCCTACTACACATCCACTCCCTCGCCAGAGGAACAGGAGGAAATGTTCCACTGCCCAAATAGTGTTAACACCTGAAATGGGGGTTCAACTGATTCCCACAGGAGTCAGGGGACCTCTTCCCTCAGGGACTATAAGACTTATTCTTGGGAAAAGTCCTGAAAGCTTATTAGGTTTGCAAGTGACCCCAGGTGTAATAAACTCAGACTACAAAGGGGAAATAAAAATAATGCTTAGCTCACCCCAAAGTATAAGTTCTGTTAATGAAGGACATAGAATTTCTCAGCTGGTTCTCCTTCCAAATTTACATAATTCATTAAAAATGAGTATGCCTCAAAAGAGGAACAATAGAGGATTTTGTTCCACTGACTCGAGACCCATGGCTTGCTGGGTTCGGGATTGTTCAAGGAGGCCTATGTGTAAAATAAAAATCCAAGGAATAGAGATGGAGGGACTGATAGATACTGGAGCTGTCTCTTCCATCATTAATCTATGGCAATGGCCCAAGCACTGGCCTCTGCAAAAAGCTTCAACCAGTTTAAGAGGCTTGGGATATAATAACCTCCCAGAGAAAAGTGTGGTAATTTTAAAATGGGAGGATGATGAAGGGCATAAAGAAACATTTCAGCCTTATGTTTTACCTAACCTACCGGTTACTTTATGGGGAAGAGATATTTTGCAACAAATGGGAGTACACCTTGCAACCAAGCCTGCAGATGTTAAATGTGAAAATCTACAGGGTAATCTTAACACTAGAAGAAATCATTATCAAAAAGTACAGGGTAATCTTAACCCTAAAAGAAATCATTATCAAAAAGTACAGGGTAATCTTAACCCTAAAAGAAATCATTATCAAAAAGTACAGGGTAAGCCGGGCGTGGTGGCGCACGCCTGAAATCCCAGCACTTGGGAGGCTGAGGCAGGAGGATCACGAGTTCAAAGCCAGCCTCAGCCGTGGCGAGGCACTTAGCAACTCAGTGAGACCCTGTCTCTACTAAAATACAAAAAAGGGCTGGGGATGTGGCCCAGTGGTCGAGTGCCCCTGAGTTCAATCCCCGGTACCAAAAAAAAAAAAAAAAAAAGTACAGGGTAATCTTAACCCTAAAAGAAATCATTATCAAAAACTACAGGGTAATCTTAACCCTATAAGAAATCATTATCAAAAGGTACAGGGTACTCTTAACCCTAAAAGAAATCATTATCATAAAGGAAAAAGATATTTTTTTTCAGGGCCACTGAGAAAATAATTTTGAAAATACCATGGCTTTCTGATAAGCCAGTGTGGGTCCCTCAGTGGCCCCTATCTAAAGAGAAATTACAAGCGGCCCACCTACTAGTTCAGGAACAACTAGAAGCAGGACATATAGAACCTTCCACCTCTCCCTGGAATTCCCCCATATTTGTGATCAAGAAAAAATCAGAAAAATGGCGATTGATACATGATCTTAGAGAAATTAATAAAACCATGCAAATCATGAGCCCTACTCAACCTGGACTTCCTAATCCTGTAGCTATTCCAAAAAAATTCCATCATATTACTCTTGATATAAAGGATTGTTTCTTTTGTATTCCTCTACACCCCCTGGACACCCCCAAGTTTGCTTTTTCAGTTCCTTCTATTAACAATAATGGCCCTGATCAGAGATATCAATGGAAAGTTTTGCCGCAGGGAATGGCTAATAGCCCCACTATGTGTCAAATCTATGTAGATAAAGTTATTCAGCCTAACAAAAATAAATACCCAGAGCTTATGTGCCTCTATTATATGGATGATGTTTTGCTTGCTCATCCTAATCAAGAAGTCTTATTCACCATATTTAGTGATATATCAGAAAACTTGAAACGATATGGACTAAACATTGCTAAGGAAAAGGTTCAAATTAGATCTCCAATATTATATCTAGGATTCCAAATTATGGAAACTTTTATTAGGCCTCAAAAAATATTAATTAATAAGGAGCATTTGGCCACTCTTAATGACTTTCAAAAATTGCTGGGAGATATTAATTGGCTTCGCCCTACACAAAACCTCACTACTGGCCAACTAAAACCGTTGTGTGACATCCTTCGCAGGGACCCTGATCCATCTTCACCGTGAACATTGACTCCTGATGGTAGGAAAGCTTTAAAGTTAGTAGAAAAAGCCATCGAAGGAGCTCATTGTGATAGATTTGATTTAACTCAACCGCTGATGTTGATTATTATTTCTTCACAAGTTATACACCCACAGGAGTATTTTGGCAACAAGGGCCTTTATTATGGATACATTTGCCCGTCTCTCCTAAAAGTATAATTGAGTCTTATACCTCCATGGTAGCTAAACTTATTCTTCAAGGACTTAAGATTGCTACTAAAATATTTGGCATTCACCCTGCTACTATTATTACTCCCTATTCATCATCACAGATTGAATATTTATGCTTCAATGATAATGATTGGCCTATAGCTAGATGCTCTACTTCTGCAAATTTTGATAATCACCTTCCTAAGTCTCCTATATTATCTTTTTGTATCAATCATCCTATTATATTTCCACAGGTAATACAAAATCAACCTATTCCTAAGGCATTAAATGTATTCACAGATGGGTCCTCAAATGGTACTGCTGCAGTAGTCACTAAAAAAGAAAATATGACTTATATAACTGCACACAAATCAGCTCAATTAGTGGAACTGGAAGCTGTGGTAAGAGCTCTGGAAAATTTTAGAGAGCAGCCCATGAACATTTTTTTCAGATAGCCACTATATTGTACATGCCATGCCAAAATTAGAGCTAGCAGGACCAATAGCAACTCATACTCCAGCCTTTAAATTGTTTTATCAAATACAAAAACTTTTGTGGGCAAGAAAAGAACTCTATTCGTAGGGCATATTAGAGCACATACCAACTTGCCTGGTCCCCTCCATGAAGGTAATCAAAAGGCTGATGACCTTACCCAAACAATCTTTATACTTTCAGCGCTCCAGCAAGCTACTTTATTTCTCTCCCAGTTTCACGTCAATAGTACCACCTTGCAGCGTAGGTTTAAAATCACAAAGGAGCAAGCCAGAACAATTGTAAAAGATTGTAAATCTTTTATGACACATTTGCCCAATCCTCATTATGGTGTTAACCCTAGAGGATTAATGCCCAATCATTTGTGGCAGATGGATGTTACTCATGAGCCAAGTTTTGGAAAATTGTGATTTATTCATGTGACCATAGATACATACTCAGGCATGATTTTTGCTTCCTTACATTCTGGAGAAAAAGTTAAAGATGTTACATCTCATTGTTTACTAGCTTTTGCTGCATTGGGCATCCCCAAAATGCTTTAAACAGATATGGCCCTGCATATACATCCTCATCTTTCAAACAGTTTTGCGCGAAATTCAATATATCCCATAAAACAGGCATCCCATACAATCCTCAGGGTCAGGGCATTATTGAAAGAGCAAACCACACACTGAAAATTATGTTATTAAAACAAAAAGAAGAAAATTGGAAAAGTCTTAGGGACAGATTGGCAGTTGCCCTGTTTACCTGAAATTTTTTAACTTTAGACTCTAATGGTTATTCTGCTGGAGACAGACATTGGAACCTGAAGGAGCCCTAATTAGGAAGGGCTGTTGTAGCTAGCTGGAAGCCATGGGTTCCACCTGATATGTATGTGACGCACCTGTAGGCACCCGCAAACCTGAAGGTATATAACCGGGTGAAAGCGGTCCGAGTTAGGAGAACGGAGAATTCAGTCAGCCGGGCAGTCACTCGGTCGGTCAGAAGAATCAGCGGTCAGAACGTAGGCAGAGCGGTTACAGAAGAGAAACCAGATAGAAGAAGTAATGACTGGTCAGAGTTAGGCCGAGACTCCTGAGGAAGACAGAAGACAGAAGAAAGAAGAAGGAAGAAAGAAGAGAGAAGAAAGAAGCTCTAATCTTTCTCTAAGCTAAGCTCTAATCTTTCTCTAAGCTAAGTTCTATCTTTCTTTCTCTCTAAGACTCTAAGCTAAGAAGACAAGAAGAAAAGCTCTCTTTAATCTTTCTCTCTAAGAAAAATCTTTCTTTCCCTCTCTAAGCTCTCTCTAAGAAAGTAGAAGTAAAAGTAGTAAAAGCTTAACTCTGCCTCCGAGAATTTTCCTCCCGTGGCGGCGCCGTGGCTGGCCATGACAGGCAGCCTACAGGAACCCACACCAACAACATAAACCTTTGGTTTACTGGAAGGATGTTCTTTCAGGTACGTGGAAGGGTCCAGATCCAGTATTAATTTGGGGGAGAGGATCTGTTTGTGTTTTTCCAAAGCACGAATCCTCTCCAATATGGATACCATCTAGATTAATAAAGCAGGTACCAAATCATAAGGATCAAGATGAAGTTGTTGAGGAATCAAGATTAATAAAAAAGGTACAAAATCAAGAGGACCAAGATGAAGGTATGGAATGATTCCCTTAAAAGAGTCCTTCAAAATATGTCACAACTTAAATGTCATTCCTCCCGGCCGAGATGCGGAGATCTCTCTTTAGTGTGAACACAATTGTATTTTTTCTTTTTTCTCTTTTTATATATGTCTTTATGTCTGTGCATTTGTCTAAATTTCATGTAAATGTGATGTCACAAATATATGTTTGTAGGTTTGTACGTCTGTCCAGTGTGACGTCACAAATAACAAAGCGCTTATGAAAAAAATATATATATATGGATCCAAATAACTTTAATTCACTTAAGTTTAAGAGTATTCAATTTGGGTCAATAATTTAATAAGTGAAGGTACCTTCAATTTTGATTTATAGGTGTCCCAGGGATTTCTCTTTAGCGAAGAATATGACGAGTGCTGTATAACCTGATACTTTGGTGTTTTGACATAAGACTGTTTATTTGTAATTAACTTTATTTGTTTTATAGCTGATTAATTTGAGTTATTTCAACAGATAATCTCATGGAAGGTTACAGAGACTCAAGGGTTCCAGCTAACAAATTAATTTTCCAAAGTGCCTTTAGCTTTTCTTTAATCTATCTTTAATGCAATAAATACCCTCAGTCTTCCTTTGTTTTGTTCTGAATATGATATTTTGCCAGCTTATGTTTGTGGGAGCTCAAGCAGCAATATGTGTGAACGGAAATCAACTTTAATTTTCTAATATAATAATTCTATTTTTTAGTTTGCCAACTCGCCTCTTGACTCAGTGCTGGATTAGCACTGCCTTTCCTTTAATAATTGATGCTTGAGTTTCTAGGTAGTGGGCCCTGAAGATTTGCCGGTGGCATTGTCTAGACATAAAAAAGATGGCTGCTGCTACAGCTGCAGGGATCGCGGTCGCTGCTGCTCAAGCATCAAACAACCTCACCAACAGTGTGGCCTCTGCTCTGCATGCATGGGGCCTCCTAGATCAATGAGTTATAACAAGTGGACATTTTGATCTTTCATTGTTTGGGACTTTACGGGACAATGCCTTGCGGGTCTTTGTCTAGAGAACTCAGTGTGTTACTTGATAGAATTTAGGACAGCTGATTTGTTTAAAAAATTTGATATGCTATGCAACTTGGCTTATTAGCAGAAGGCTTGTCCCCTTAAAGCCGCACCATCTCCTCACAATTGGATGGCTGTTAGTCATCACACACAGTCAATCCTAAAGGGCTCCATTGGATGGTTGGTTAGCCAATGACGGGTAAGATCCCCAGAGGGGACAACCTAAGACAGGCACAGTCGCACGGGACAGTCTCATGTGGCCGACATATCAACCTCAGATAGGAGTCAAGGGCACAGCCTTGATTATCCAATGATGGGTAAGAATGTTGGTTGCGCATGGACGTCCTAGAGCATCCCCTCTTTTAAAACAAAAGGGAGGAAATGCAGGGGCCCTCATTGGGGAGATGGCTGAGATTGCGGTTGGCTGCGGGCCATAGAGATATTCGGACATTGCCGTGGTCTCACGGGACTTGGCCCGGGATCTCGTGGGACTTAACCCGGGATCTCGCGAGACTTGAGCCGATATCAGATCGGGTTGGCGCCATTTTGTTTGTGGGTTTTTTGGTGGTGTGTAGTGCGTGTTAGAGTCGTTGTTGGAGCCGGAGAGAGAAGTTATCAGAATAAAAAGCCTGTTTGTTTCCAGTTTGCCTCTGAACTTCTTCCCGCGGCTTTGTTGCTCCAAGCGGCAATCGCTTCAGACAGCAACAGTCTATGTTATGGAATACCTTAACAGTGTCTTCATCAGTCTGCCAGAAGTATTTACTAAGCCAGTCCCTATTTCCAGGGAAAAATGCATAAAGATTATTATGTTTCAGCCAGTTTCTTTTTTTTTTTTTTTTTTTTTTTTTTGTGGTACCGGGGATTGAACTCAGGGGCACTCGACCACTGGGCCACATCCCCAGCCCTTTTTTGTATTTTATTAGAGACAGGGTCTCACTGAGTTGCTAAGTGCCTCGCCATTGCTGAGGCTGGCTTTGAACTCGCGATTCTCCTGCCTCAGCCTCCCAAAGTGCTGGGATTACAGGCGTGCGCCACCGCGCCCGGCTTTTCAGCCAGTTTCTACCACTCATACATCTCTTCCATGGATCCCAGTTTCCCTCATCACATCCAAAAAGCCCTTGCCATTGCTGAAGGCCTCATTCAGCTATCTGAACCCCACAGAGCTCCAAAATTTGTATAATGGTATCCTCCTCTATGGTCAGACCTTATCTCACAGCTTAAAAGACACCCTGATGTTTATTCAGTCATGTCCCTGGTCAAGCTGGACCCCCACACAAGACTCTTTGTCCCCAAGGGTCAGCTCCTGTCCCACTATACAGTCATCCCTCTCACAAATATATGGTGAGCATCCACAGTCTGCTGAGTTATGTGGACTCTGGGGATACTGCCTCAGGCAAACCACAGCTCCCAATCTTGGAATAGAAGCCAGTCACTATGGCCCTGGATTTGGCAATGGCTTCTTAGATAAGCAAAAGCAATAAAAATAAATAAATAAATAAGCTGGACTTCATTAAATCCTAAAATATGCATCAAAGTATACTACTATCAAGAGAGTAAAAATACAACCCACGGAATAAGAGAAAATATTTGAAAATCACAGAAGTGTCTAGAACCCAAAATATATAAAGAAATCTCTTAACTCAGCAAAAACACAAACAATCCAATTATAAATGGGTGAAGAACTTGAATAGACATTTCTCCCAAGAAGATATCCTGATGGCCAATAATCATGAAAAGATGCTCAGTACTATTAGTCTTTAGGGAAATGCAAGTTAAAACTACAATGAGAGCCAGGCACAGTGGCCCATACCTGTAATCCCAGCAGCTGGGGGAGGAGGGGCTGAGACAGGAGGATTGTGAGACAGCCTCAGCAAAAGAGAGGTGCTAAGCAACTCAGTGAGACTCTGTCTCTAAATAAAATACAAGATAGGGCTGGGGATGTGGCTCAGTGGCTGAGTGCTCCTGGGTTCAATCCGCAGTACCAAGGAAGAAAAAAAAAAACTACAATGAGATAACACTTCATAGCCACTAGGGTGGCCATAATCAAACAAAAGGAGAATGACAGGTGTTGGTGAGGATATAAAGATGTTGGAACCCTCATACATTGCTTGTGGGGATGTAAAATAGTCTGGCCACTAGGGGGAATGGTTTGGAAGTTCCTCATTCAGATAAACATAGAATTAGCATATAATCCAGCAATTTCACTCCTTGGTATACACTCAAGTGAACTGAAAACACGTGTCCACAGTAGGCTTGTACACAAATGTTCATAGCAAAAACAAAACAAAAATGTACATAGCAACGTTATTCACAATAGCCAAAAGGTAAAAACAACCCCAAGTCCATAAGCTGATAAATAAAATATGGTCTATACATACAATGGAATATTACTCAGCCATCAAAGGGAATGAAGTCCTGACACATGCTATAATATAGATGAACTTTAAAATCATGATGTTACTAAATGAATGAAGCCAGATGCAAAAGGTCACACAACATATGATTGTACTTATAAGAACTATTCAAAATAGGCAAATCCATAGACAAAAGAAGTAGATTAAGTGGCTTCCAGGGACTGAGAAGCAACTGCATATAGGTTTTCCTTTGGAGTAATAAAAATGTTATTGAAACATTTAGAATACTTAAAATGGAAATTTTTATGTACATTTTACCATAAAGAAAAACAGCCAGTGTGAGACTCATATATCACAAATAAGATATGTGATGACCTTTCAGGGACAGGCAGAATCATGAGGCCCTTACTGACCACAAGCCCTTTGTCATGTACATATACCACAACTTGTATGTGCACTCATATTCATTTTTGCCCAGAGTGGCCTTAAACTTCTGGACTCTAGCATTCTTCCCAAGTAGCTAAGACCACAGGCATGCACCACTGTATAACACATTGTTTAAACTCTGGGATGATGATGTGTATTCTTCCTTTTTACATGTCCCCTCACCGTCTAACACATTGCTGTAGATAGAGGAAGTCCATAAAACTTGAATGATACATTAGATGGTTGCCAAATTGAAAATTGTGGTCTGCATCAAACAGCCAACAAGGAGCCATTAATGTTTCCCAAGGGATATAGAAACAGGATGAGGCAGCACATCTGCAGACAGATGTGCACAAGGAGGATTCAAACATCTAAAGGCAAAAGACTTGTAAAGAGGCAACTGCCACATGTTAACCTGAAGAGCTTAAGGAAGCTGATTAAATCATAGCATGCCCACTGAAGCTAGGAATCCCAATACATGATGCTGGAGGTGTGGCTCAGTGGTAGAGCACATGCCAAGCATACAGGAGGCCCTAGGTTCCATCCCCTGCATGGAACAAGAAAAAAAAATCCCTGCACATAAACATTTGGGCCACAATAGCCAAGTATGGAACCCCAAGTGATAACAGGGGATTTCAAAGTTCATGCTTCAGTATCCTCTCCCTTTTGATTAAGGCAAGGGTCTCAGTTTGATAGTACTAAGTTGACTTAATTGTTTGACCTCCCCAAACATTTGTCTATGAAAAAGAAAGCAGGTCTTAAAACTCACAGCTTTTCCCAGGCATCAAATCTAAAAATGCTATTTTGTTTTCATGTCTTTTTTCTTACCATGATCAAGTGGTATATTTTCCATTTGTGCTAAGGATACAGAGTTTCCCTTTTAAATACATTTTAGGGCTTTTGTTTTGTTTTGTTTTTGGTACCGGGGATTGAACTCCGGGGCACTTGACCACTGAGCCCCATCCCCAGTCCTATTTTGTATTTTATTTAGAGACAGGGTCTCATTGGGTTGCTTAGTGCCTCGCTGTTGCTGAGGCTGGCTTTGAACTCGTGATCCTCCTGCCTCAGCCTCCCAAGTGCTGGGATTACAGGCGTATGCCACCTAGCCCCACAATACATTTTAGTTTTTAGGTGATTCAATTTGCAGGGAGATATCAAATACATAATGGATCTTTGGAACTGTAAACAGGTTTTTTTTAAAATCTTGAAGATGGCATATATGCTACGAAAGTGTAGCACCTGCTGACCCCCTGGATCAGCTACCACAGTAGATAAGTTTAAGCATCCAGGAGGAGGACAGGAATTGGGCTGGGGTGGGGGAAAAACCATCCAGGAAGCAATGTGACTCTCAGAACTTGTATAGGATCCATCCACAATGTTCAGGAGACCAGGAACAGAATAAGAAAGAAGGTGCAGGGACTCCTAGAGGACTGGAAAGCATGGCAAAAGAGCTAGAGACAGTGGACGGAAGATACTGAGAAGGCTCTGACCGAAAGAGAGGGTGAAATGGTGGAAAACCACACAACCAAGCAAGCAGGAATGACTGGTGTCAATTTAAAATCTCCATACTTGCCAGCAGTCCTAACTGCCTCTCCTCCCAGTACTGGTTTGTTGTGTCTCTGGTCCCATGACCAATGGCTTTAACCCCTCCCTCCCATGGACTACTCTCCCTAGAAACACTGAGACACTCAAGTCTTTTACTTTGTAGAGGAGGAAGGCCTCCCTCATCCCTGAGTCCTGCTTCCATTACTGTCTTTCACTTCCTCCCATCCTCCACCTTCACATTTCACAAATAGTAGTCTGCTGTCACTGACAGTCCTTTCTCCCTCATTCCCTCCTGTACTTTAGACTGCCATGCTATGTTAGATGTTCTTGAAGAATACCACACTCTTCTAGCTGGAGACAGGTCTAGGGGACCCCTAAAACTTGAGACATGAGGTAAAGAGACTAAACAGGGGCCTGCCATATAGGCTTAAAGGACATTGGGATTTTGTTGTGAGCAGGGGATAGAAAGGATCACTATGGTTACAATACAAAGAATTGGGTATAACATGGAGGAGAAAAAAAAAAAAGAATTGAATGTATTGCAATAGTCCAGGCAAGAAAACAATGGTGGTGGTGTGGGGCTGGAGCTATAGCTCAGTTGGTAGAATGCTAGCCTTGCATTCACAAGGCCCTGGGTTCAATCTACAGCACACACACCAAAAAAAATGGTGGCACAGATCAGAGTGCTAGAAGTAGAAACAGTGAAAGTGATCAAATCCTGCATATATTTTGAAGGTAGAACAAAAAGGATTTACTGATTGATTAGATACTGAGCAACTAAAAGGATGGAGTTTTATACTGGCATATGGAACAGTGGGAGAGAACTGAGAGATCTGGAGGTAGGAGACAAATAGAGAAATATAGAATTCTACCTTGCACATGCTGAGTTTGAGATACCACTCAGACAAACAAGTTGAAATGTTGATTAGCAGATGGATATGTGAGTCTGAAGTTCAGGAAAAATGTGAAGGCTGGGCATAAAAACTTGACATATTGACATATTGATATAACCCAGGCTATAGTGCTGGATTGAATGATGACAGTGCAGAAAAGGGCGCCAAGACTGAACCTTAAAACATCTCAGTGGCCAGGCGTGGTGGCGCACACCTGTAATCTCAGCACTTGGGAGGCTGAGGCAGGAGGACTGCGAGTTCAAAGCCAGCCTCAGCAATGGCAAGGCACTTAGTAACTCAGTGGGATCCTGTCTCTAAATAAAATACAAAAAATGGCTGGGGATGTGGCCCAGTGGTCGAGTGCCCCTGAGTTCAATCCCTGGTATAAAAAAAAAAAAAAAAAAAAAAACAACTCAGTGTTAAGAAGTCAGGGGGGCTGGGGCTATGGCTCAGCGGCAGAGCGCTCGCCTCGCACGTGCGCGACCCGGGTTCGATCCTCAGCACCATGTAAACATAAATGTATTGCATTGTGTACAACTAAAGTAAATAAATAAATATTAAAAAAAAAAAAAAAAAGAAGTCAGGGCCTGGGCTGGGGTTGTGGCTCAGTGGTAGAGCACTCGCCTAGCACGTGTGTGCTCAGGGTTCGATCCTCAGCACCACGTAAAAGCACATTGTGTTCAACTAAAAGCAAGTAAATAAATATTAAAAAAAAAAAAAAAAGATGAGGCTTGAGACTTGACCCCTGATTTGGTAACAAAGAGATAGTCATGCCCTTGATGAGAATGGTGTTCGGTAGAGTCACAGGGACAGAAATATCTTCTGAACCATATGGCTTTTTGCATAGCTCTAGTAAGGTATTGCAAATCAGAACTTGAGTTTCTAGTTTTTATAATTCCCTTAAAATAATCCAAGCTCAGAAAAATATAAGAAATAAATAAAAGATCTAAACATCATCTCCTCTTGAAGTTTTCCCTGGCTGCTAGAGGCAGAACAATATGTCCCTGCACAGATCTCCTACTAAAATCTTGAAGATCACCCTGAAGGTTACCCTTTGTCACCTAGTTGTATACCAGTACCAGATACAGTACCTAGAACACAGAACAATGTTTTCTTTAAAAAATAAATAACAGGTAAGGCCCTTGAAAGAGCAGGAGTGGTGCAGACAGAAATAAAAAAATCTCACAAGGTTTGATCTTGATTCACTCCAAATGAGTCCCCATCTGCCTATCCATAATTCTTATGCAGCTATCACTGTACTTAGAATATTATATTCTAGGTCTCTATTCATGTGCTTATATTTGACACTAGATTTTGCACTTCCTGAGAATGAGGACCACAGGGCCTGGCATATAATAGGCACTCAATAAATATCTGTTGAATGAAAAGAACACAAACTGCCTTTTTTTTTTTTTTTTTTTTTTTTTTTTTTTTTGGTACTGGGGATTGAACTCAGGGGCACTCGACCACTGGGCCACATCCCCAGCCCTTTTTTGTATTTTATTTAGAGACAGGGTCTCACTGAGTTGCTAAGTGCCTCGCCATTGCTGAGGCTGGCTTTGAACTCGCGATCCTCCTGTCTCAGCCTCCCAAAGTGCTGGGATTACAGGCATGCGCCACCGCGCCCGGCTAATAAACTGCCATTTAGTTTCAAACAATCTCACCTAATATTTCCTTGACTCCATTGCCTGGTGTAGACTTCCTTAAATCTTATGTAAACATTTGGAATTCTGGGAAATCAAGAACAAAACCAGGGAGGAAAAGTGTAAATAAACACGTTGATATAAGGGCTAGAGCAGGTGATCTGGCATTGGAGACCTGGTATTCACATTTCAGGTTTGCCACATATGGGCCCTGTGATTCTGGAGCTGTCACTTTATTTCTCTAGAGGCCTCTGGCTTTGCCATCTCTAAAGTGAAAATAATAAAACCTGTTTGATGGAACAGTGGTTAGGACTAAGTGAGAAGATATCTGTGATTGTGCCTGCCTGTTAATATTTTTCATTTTCTCAAGAGTCAAGATTTGGTACTGGCTTTTAGTGAAAACTGAGTGAAAACAGACCAAGTATTATTCCCTAAGTAACCAACCTGAGTGCTAGTATTTTTTTTTTCTACAAATAGATTTTATAAAACGTTTTTTAACTCCATTTTTTTATGTGGTGCTGAGGATCAAACCCAGGGCCTCACAGGAGCTAGGCAAATGCTCTACCACTGAGCCACACCCCAAGCCCTATAAAACATTTTTATGAATAATACATAATGACATTTTATGTGACTTAGAACTTAATTTTCTACATTTGACTCAATAATTTTATAGATTTATTTCTACTTTCATGATATTATTGGTCATATTAAATTTGTTTCATGAACAAGTATGAATCATCCAATTTTCAGTCCCTGCTCAATGAGAGTCACTTTTAACACTGTCCTTCATAGTTCCATGAAAGCAAAGCCACAGTCTATCTTATTTTTCATTTAGCATCTAAAAAAGGCCCAACAGAGATGCAGTCAATAATTGGTGAACTTAATATACTTTCCATTTTTAAGATTTATTTTTTTGGCAACCAACTGTAGCAAACAGCATATAGATTAAGGCTACAGGAATTCAAGGGATTACAGTATCGAGTAGTAGACAAATTCATGGAGAATGTGAATCTTAAAATGAACCTTGAAACGTTCAGTGCCTTTGTCTGACAGAATAAGAGAAAAGATGCTGGGGTATGTTGAAGGACAGGGACCAGATTCAGCTAGATTCAGGGTCATTTCCTACAGTAGTAGGAAATAAAATTTGAAAAATTAATATGTAAATCAATCCATAGAGAGCCTTAAATGACAAAATCAGATGCTTAAATTACATCTTATGAGAGACGAGGCTCATTTCTGCAATTTCTAAAGGAGGATGAAGCAGTGGATTATGCGTGAGGAGCCCTCAACAAGGCTAGCCTTTCCTGTCCTGGTCACCACCATAGCAGCCAGAGGCAAAAAGGGGGACAGAAGGAACAAGGATAAAAAGTATATCTGCTACTTTAAAGCAGCTCCTTAAGAAGCAACCTACTGTAGCCCCATATGCACGCACACACACACACACACACACACACACACACAACCTACTGCAACTCCATACACACACACACACACACACACACACACACACCCTCTATGAACCCTTGTCAGTACATTTTTGTCTAGCATGTTACAATGACTAAGAACACCATATGACAGGGTCTTTTTATTTTATTTTAAACACTAAAGTTCACCAATGCTTGTAAAATTCAGGAAAACCCAAAATCTATGAAATTCAGAATATAGTTCAATCAAGTCCTTGCTAAACTTAGGAGCAACTTCGCTACCCAAAGAGTATTATCCAGATACTTATTAGATATTTACAATCCTCTTTCTAAATAAAATAAAATAAGCCAGGCCCAATCCTTTCAAAGAGTGCTTTTAGCATGAAAGCAACCATTATTGAAACCTTTCCAAATTCTTGGCTTGTGAATTCACACATTCAAACTCAAAACAAAAGCAAAAAAAAAAAAAAAAAAACACACTCGCTTTTATAAAGTTAGATAATACCAGTTTCTATTTTATTCTAATCAGCACAGCATGAAAAATCCCATTCTTGTACTATTAGAATATTAACTTGAAATTTTAATTCAGAATTCTGTACCTTAAAAATTAACTCCTTGGGGACTTGTTTGGTATGCAGTAACAGTCCATAATGCACTATTTCAAATGTTTAACACCCTCCTACACACAAACTCGAAATTTGCCATTGTACATCATAACTTCTTAGCATTGCATAGCAACCTGCCTTTTATCCTAGTGAAGGCATGCTCTGTCTCATTCCAAGGAAATTAGGCAAATGTCTTAGCAAATGATAAGTGAGGAACATGCTATCCCCAGATCAGTGCTCCACAGTATCTCAACTCCCTGGTTCCCATCCCACTAATGACACTACTTTTGGAAAGGCAGCAGCAAAACAGACTCTGTTTCACATCAAATTCATAACTGATACCACCACCCCTTTCTTGTTGCTAAAGATTGGAAGAGCAGGGCTGGGGTTGTGGATCAGAGGTAGAGCACTCACCTAGCATGTGTGTGGCCAGGGTTCCATCCTCAGCACCATGTAAAACTAAAATGCATTGTGTACAACTAACGCAAATAAATAAATATTTTTTAAAAAAAATAAAAAATAAAAAGCCGGCGCGGTGGCGCACACCTGTAATCCCAGCACTTGGGAGGCTGAGGCAGGAGGATCACGAGTTCAAAGCCAGCCTTAGCAATGGCGAGGCACTTAGCAACACAGTGAAACCCGGTGTCTAATAAAATACAAAAAGGGCTGGGGATGTGGCCCAGTGGTCCAGTGCCCCTGAGTTCAATCCCTGGTACCAATAAATAAATAAATAGATTGGAAGAGCAATTTTATCACATGCTTGGATTGATAAATGAATCATCAGTAAGTTGTCAGGGCCCCTACAGAAACCATAAACCCAAACCTAAGAGCAGGCTACCATCATCAGCATCAGGAGTTGGGGATCCAACAGGGCACGGTGGTGCCTGCCTGTAATTCCAGCAACTGGGGAGGCTGAGACAGGAGGATAGCAAGTTCAAAGCCAGCCTCAGCAATAGCAAGGCGCTAAACCAACCAGTGAGACCCTGTCTCTAAATAAAATATAAAACAGGGCTGGGAATATGGCTCAGTAGTTGAGTGCCCCTGAGTTCAATGCCTGGTAGCCGCCCCCCGCAAAAAATAAATAAATAAAAAATAAGGAGTTGGGGATCCATTTGATCCATTTGCAATTTTCCTTGCCAGAGCTCCAGCACAACAGACTTGTTTCTCTCTAGTCTGCACTCCAAAACCCAGATGTTTGACAGCCTCCAGGCAAAAGCAGGAAGAACAAGGAGCTTGATATGAACTTGACAGCTCACTAGGACCACCACAAGCTAGAAACCTATCTTTGCAGATGCAAATATCAGTTCTGTTGTCATAATAGCTAATCATTGTAGCACTGTTCAAAGCACTTTAGAAGCATGAAACGCTGAATTCTCAGAGAAAATCTCTGTGTATGTTCTATCATTATACCCATTTTATAGATGGGGATTTTTAAGCACAGAGAGTTTAAATAATTTGCCCAAGATTACTCAAGTAGTATGCGTTGAACTTAGGATGCATACCCAATACCTGAGCGCTTAGCATTAGGCCTCACATTCTTTGTGTTCTCTTGGAGAAAATAGATCTCCCCTTGTTTAAGTCATCAGGGTTGAACAGTTATTTTTGTGTTTGACAAGTGTTAATAGCAAAATGACTACCCTGACCTGGAAGGGAAGAAACAGATCAGGTAATTGGATCTAGACTCAATCTCTTAAAAGCAGGGCAGGTATGAAAAGAGAGTGCTGTAGAAACCCCTCAACAGCAACCAGCAGTTGCTGGAAACTGGGGATTGAAGACAGGTAGTTAATATATAGTTAGGTACTGGGGCTGTAGCTCAGTGGTAGAGCACTTGCCTGGCATGTGTGAAGCTCTGGGTTCCATCCCCAGCACCACCAAAAAGAAAAATCAATATTTCAGTAAGCATTAACAACACTAATTTTTCTAACTACTTTTTTAGGCTAATGGAAAATTCAATACAGAATTATCTAAAACCATCATTTTTTTTATATGCCTGCCTGATCTGGATCTGAACTAGTTTGCTTCTTTTCCATGAATAGTGTGGGGTTTTTTCCTCCCTTCATATTGTATTTATTTTAGAAATTCATTTTCTCTTTTCTTCTTTTCTGTACTTTTATGGAGAAAAAGAAGTCATTCAGCAGATGCTGTGAACCTCCAAGAGAAAATAACAACAAAATTGCCTCAGGTAAAGTGGATCTTAGAGCTCAAGACCATAAGAGCATGAAAGCTATCATTACTTATTAATAAAGCTAAATCACTCCAAAAAATAAGCCCAAGTAGGCAAATAAAAAAAGCATGTCAAAGAAAACCTCAAACATCTTCAAGTTAATTTTCTGTTTTCCAAACCAAGCTTGGAAAAATGTGTGCTTGTGACTCTTAACCACTGACTTAATGTAACAATAAGACTGATTTTATACATTTAATAATGTATTTCAATCAGTAGAGTGGAAAATAAAATTTAAATCACTAACATTGAGAGAAAAGTTCAGCAACTTCCTTTTTTCCGCCTCTAAATAATCCAACTCAAGGCACCAATCAATAAAGAGAATTCTAAAGACTTCCCTCAGAGTCAGTTAAAATCACTGGCTCATTCCCAAATTCCTTCTCCCTTGTCAGTCTCTACTTAAAACCTCCAGAAAAGCTAAATGCTACACTTCTTTCCTTAGCCTCCTTTCAGAAGTCTGTTTTGCAATTCTAGAAAAGGTTTTTGCTCACTTGAGCCTAGAGACAGATGCAATCCAGAGCCCCTCATTCACCTCTACTTGCATTGAGAGGTATACATGATGCCTGAAGCTGCAGCAGCTTGGGATCACTGGTAGGAATGTGGGGAGGATTGCAAAGATGCTGAGACAAAGTTGAGCCTCTGAATACATGCCAGCAACCACTTACCTCTAGACTTCCTGCTAGTAAAAAATTTCTACTTGTTGATCAGGTATTCCACTACTTGCAGTAGAAAGCATTATAAATCAATGCATGCAGTCTCTAAAAGCTGTCTTTACTTATTTATTTGCAGTGCAGGGAATGGAATGAACCTAGGGCCTTGCACATGCTAGGCAAATGCTCTACCACTGAGCTAGCTACAACCCAGCCTTTGATTTTTTTTCTTTTTTTTTTTTTTTTTTTTTGGTACCGGGGATTGAACTCAGGGGCACTGGACCACTGGGCCACATCCCCAGCCCTTTTGTGTATTTTTATTAGAGACAGGGTCTCACTGAGTTGCTAAGTGCCTCACCATTGCTGAGGCTAGCTTTGAACTCGTGATCCTCCTGCCTTTAGCCTCCCAAGTGCTGGGATTATAAGCATGCTCTACCGCACCCAGTTTATGTAACATTTTTGAAATAACAAAAGTTTTAGAAATGGAGAACAAATTGGTAGTTATTGGGGTCAGGAATTGTGCAGGGGTGGGGAAACTGATAGGAAGGAAGTGGGTATGATCATAAAAGGGCAACGGAAGGAATCCTTGTGGTGACAGAACTGTTTGCTCTGGTGGTGGCCACAGGACTCTATACATGTGATGAAATGTATACACTACTTGTGCACGCACACACACACAAAATGGGTACAAGTAAAACAGGGAAAATATGAATATGAATGGTGATTATACCAATGTCCAAATACTGGTTGTGATATAGAGATAGAAATTTGGGAATAAAGGGAGAGATACCCAGTCTCAAAGGATGTGGCATCTCTCACACTATGTTGGAATTGAGCCCAGGTCTCCCCTCCCCCCCCTTAGCTGGGGGGGGGGGGGGGTCCGAAGCCGAGTTCTTCCTCATTTATGCAAATGAGTTGAGCCCTAGTTCCTTCCCATTAATTTGGGGAGTAGAACTTGGTTCCTCTTTGCTTGAGAAATGCTATGCTTGTGCAGCACTATAAGAGTTAACTTTGTATATGTTCTTACCACTCCTTATTCTTACTGTTTCACCTTTTGTTCTCACATGTGGCCACCAAATGTCGCTATCTTAATAGAATGAAACTGATTTGGAAACTTAAAGCCTTGTGGAATCCGTGGCTGGAATTTTATTAGCATTCCTGTTTATTGTTATCATTATTATTATTATTATTACTTATATTAATTACTATAGAGAAGCAGCTTAATTAATGCCAATTATTTTAACCTCTTTTGCTATAATCATTACGCACCAAAAAGAGGCTATTAGAGCCTCTTTGTAATTGAAAGGGACTTCTTTTGTTTTCAGGATAACTTAGAATAGTTACATAGAAGTTAATTAAGACAAAGTCCTTCAGGACTAGCATCTGGCTTGCCTCCCTTTTTTTTTTCCCTGCCCCTAGACTGTAAACAGGACCATGATAGAAAGCGCTTTGTATTCCAGGCAGTTGTGCAGGTGTGCGGGGGAATGGTTAAAAGGAATTCTTAAGAAGACATATTTGAACCCAGATTACTGCAGATAAATGTAACAAAATCGCAGAAGATTCAAAACAGTATGTTTGTACAAAACCTTGAGAGGTTAGGTAAACGATAAGAATGTTGCTGCTTCCCTGGGTCTTGTGACCGTATGTAAAAAAAATAGAATGTGTGCTGCCTTGAAGTGTGTTTATATACTTGCAAGAGAGAAAAATAAAGCAGAGGGATTTTTGCAACCTGACTCGTGTACATCCCTTTCATCCTATAGCTGACTCTCCCCACCAGCACCGTTCCAGGATTCACCCTTTCCCTGCTGCTGAAGCGGCCTTCAGCAAAAGGAAATGCCCAGGAACCACTGAAATCCAGAAAACACCCTTTAACCATTAAAATGCAGAATACACCCTGAACCATTGAAATACAAAAAGCACCTATAAACAATTACAACTCCGAAGCTACAGGCCCTTGGCTCCTGCCCTAGACCTATGCCCTTCTCTGCAAAAGTAACATGAAGGTAAAGTTCAAGCACAGGGAAACTGATGCAAAATCATGTAATTCCACTCTGGTTCCACTCCTAGTCCAGCCCATAGCAACAGTCCCTCTATAAATATTACCTCACAACAAGGGGTTGCCATCTCTCCCTCTGGAAATAGCCCACATTCTCCCTTAAATGAGCATTCCTTGCTGGACATGGTGGTGAAGGCCTGTAATCCCAGTGACTCAGCAATTTAGGGAGGCCCTAACCAACTCATCAAGACCCTGTATCTAAATAAAAAATAAAAAGGGCTGGGGATAGCCGGGCGTGGTGGCACACGCCTGTAATCCCAGCACTTTGGGAGGCTGAGGCAGGAGGATCGCGAGTTCAAAGCCAGCCTCAGCAATGGCAAGGCACTTAGCAACTCAGTGAGACCCTGTCTCTAATAAAATACAAAAAAGGGCTGGGGATGTGACCCAGTGGTCGAGTGCCACTGAGTTCAACCCCCGGTACCAAAAAAAAAAAAAAAGGGCTGGGGATGTGGCTCAGTGATTAAGTGCCCCTAGGTTCAATCCCTGGTACAAAAAAAAAGGTGGGAGGGGGTGGTCCTTGCTTAACACCAAAGGCATCTCTTGAGATTATCCTCATTCTCCCTTGAATGTGTTTCTACTTTCCTAAATAAACTTCTGTCTATGCCTTTCACTGGCTGGTGCTGAAACTCTTTTCTATCATAAGCCAAAAACCTGGCTGGTACTGAGAGGAGTTCTCCCTCCTCTCCAAGAAGGCCTCAGACAGCCGGGCGCGGTGGCGCACGCCTGTAATCCCAGCACTTTGGGAGGCTGAGGCAGGAGGATCGCGAGTTCAAAGCCAGCCTCAGCAATGGCTAGGCACTTAGCAACTCAGTGAGACCCTGTCTCTAAATAAAATACAAAAACAGGGCTGGGGATGTGACCCAGTGGAAGAGTGTCCCTGAGTTCAATCCCCGGTACCACAAAAAAAAAAAAAAAAAAAAAAAAAAAAAAAAAAGTCCTCAGACCCTTCTTTGGAGACATCTCCCATTACAATATTATAATACTGAATTAGAATAGTCAGTGGTCAGCAACCAGAAGTGAAGCACCCCAATTGAGAGCTTTTTCTAATGCAGAAACCACACCTGGAGGCTAACCTAAGACCTGCAAGGCCTTCTTCTAATGTAAAAGACCATTCAAGGCCTTCTTCTAATGCAAAGTAAAAAATTCTCAGCTCATCTTCAGGAACATTCCAGCTAACCCCTTTGTCCCCCAGAAGTAGGAAAACAGAAAGTGGGAGCAACCCAGATGGGAATTACAGGAAGGATTAAAACCCAGGTGAAGGGCTGGGGATATAGCTCAGTTGGTAGAGTGCTTGCCTCCCATGCACAAAGCCCTGCATTCAATCACCAGCACCACACACACACACACACACACACACACACACACACCCCTCAGGTTAAAAGACACCTCCGATAATGACTAAAATCTTACCAAAATTATACGGAAATAATCCCATAAATGGTAAAACAAATATTTCTGCTTCTATTTGACAGGGCAACACATTTTAATTACTAAAAAGTAATACAGAAGAAAGGATAGTCTAAACTAAGATTAAACCATATGATGGGCCTAACCTTTTCCTAAAAATCTGTTTTAACCATGCCTTCCTTTGGGATAACCAACATAATGAGGAAAGCAAAGAATCTGGCCTTTGACTCCTCATGCTGGATGAAACGGTTGCCAGATGAAATTGACCATCATGAGACCTGGGTAAAGAGGGAGTAAAGCAGGGCATGGTGGCACACACCTGAGGCAGGAGGATTGCAAATTTGAGGCCAGCCTCAGCAACTTAGTGAGGCCCTAAGCAACTCGGTGAGACCCTGTCTCAAAATAAAACAAAAAGGGCTGGGGATGTGGCTCAGTGTGGTTAAGTGCCCCTGAGTTAAATGCCCCTGATGCTAAAAAAAAGGAATAAAAATTAAAATTAAAATGTCCACCTTTTATTTTATTTTTCTGCTCTGGGGAATCCCCCTTCTCTTAAAAAAGCGGCTCTGCCATTTCAGCAACTGTAGATAAACTCCCCAGGAAATGGCTTTAAAAATTCCTTCACATTCACGATATTAACATATTTGTAATCCTATTGTTGGAAGACTGGCCTCCTAAGGATTCCTGAACTGAAGAATATACATAGAAAAATCTGTTACTTCCAGAAAAAGTCAAACAGGATGCCAACAGGGAAGAGAGAAATGTCCTTTGGCATGGCACAAAAGGCCACAGAGAAGCTTCCAGTCACAACTTGCCTAGGAAATTCTTCATTCTGCCCTGGCTACCTTGTATGAGCCAAGCATCCTGAGAGCCTTATACCTTGTTGAAGCCACAAAAGCAAATGACTTTCTTTCTTCTTTATATTCACTGCTGCTAAAATAATTATTGTTTTGTTCCATAGCAGCAGTGGAAGACAGCAGGGAGACCCTAATTCCAGAGATGATTTTTCCCAAGCTATGTTTGTCCTTACCTAGGTTTTAACCATGGTTGCCACAGATAGAGAGGGACATTGGACAATCTCCTATTCAGGGCCTGCCTTGTGTAAGGAAGGTAGGTGCTGAGCACTTGGGAGGGTGACTCTTTTAGTCAGTTTTTTCGCTGCTGTGACTAAAAAACCCAACCAGAACAATTATAGAGGAGGAAAAGTTTACTTGAGGGCTCATGGTTTCAGAGATCTCAGTCCATAGACAAGGGACTCCATTCCTTGGGGCTCAAGGTGATATAATCGAAAGTTCAGTCCCCGTCCCCAATGCCAATCAATGCCAATTTAATAATAAGGACAAGGTTTTGAGAAAAAGGAAAAAGAAGTTTTATTGGTTTACTAGCAAAGGAGAATCACAGGGGACTCC
Source organism: Tamias sibiricus (assembly GCA_025594165.1). NCBI lineage: Eukaryota > Metazoa > Chordata > Mammalia > Rodentia > Sciuridae > Tamias > Tamias sibiricus. Next base: position 36,166,043 of record CM046667.1, read on the forward strand.
CCTGACTCCCAATCAGGAGGGACAGGGGGGTTTTAAAGGAACTCTTCAAGGGTCCACCTAAGCACCTGTAGGCACCCGCAAACCCAGGTAACCGGGTGCTCTGGTAGTCGGGGTCACTCCCCAGGGCTCCCTGACTGGTGGTTGCTCCTTAGGATTCATTTGTTAATTTTAGAGATATTCACTTTCCTAAGAAAAAATCCTCAGTAGGTAAAAGTAGTAATCTCCTTCCTGTAGTGGGTGTGTTCAAGAAGGGCAGTCTTTCTTAACTATCTTTCTTTACTCTACTCTAAGGGAAAAAAAAGCTCTATCTTTCTTTACTCTAAACACTGTCTCTTTGTTAGGGAGAGGGAGAGGGGAAGTTACGAAAATGCATGATTGAAGATCTGAATGGCTAAGAAGAAAACTTATATACTTTGTATACAAGAAGAAAAAATGTATGTAAAAAAGATACTATACTTGTGCATACCAGGATAAGTAAAAATCAATAAGTTAAAAAAATTAAAAAAAAATAAAAAAAAAAATAAAAGAAAAACACCGGGGGGAGGGAGGGGGGGATTGAAGAAAGGTACTTATATAGTATACAAAAAAAAAAAGGTGGTTGAAGGTGGTTGAATGAGATGGATATCATTTTCCTAAATGCATGATTGAAGACCTGAATTATACGAATATACTTTGTATACAAACAGTTGTATGTAAAAAGATGCTAAATTCATGCACTATGAGTTGTACACATTAAAAATTATTTAAAAAAATAATAATAAATAAATAAATTAACCTTAGAACAATGAGGGCCATATTCAAAAGGTGAAGGGACCACTATTACAGTGAGGCTGAAAATCATGGTGGAAGAGTGTGGCAGAAGGAAGCAGCTCACATGACAATCAGGAAACAGAGAGAGACTCCATGCTGCAGAGCCTTCATGCTGCAGATACAAAATATATACCCCAAAGCCATGTCCCCAGTGCCCACCTCCTCCAGGCACACCCCACCTGCCTTCAGTTACCACTCCCTTAATCCCATCAGGGATTAATTCACTGATTGTGTTAAGACTCTCACAACCCAATCATTTCTCCTCCAAACCTTTCTTGCATTGTCTCACATGTGCGCTTTTGGGGGACACCTCATATCCAAACCACAACAGTGACTGATAAAACAATCAATCACAGTTTCCAGTTCAGCTAAAGATTGCTGTAATCACAACTAAAGAACACAAAACACAACAAAGGAAATAAAGCAATGAATGGTGTGGACAACATGAGCATTTAGGATTATGTGAACAGAGGGTATTATGATTTGAATGTGTCTTCCAAAAATTCATGTGTGGAAACTTCATCCCCAAAGTCATATTTTTTAAAAATATTTATTTTTTAATTGTAGTTGGACCCAATACCTTTATTTTCTTTATTATTAAGGGTCGAAACCAGGGCCTCCAGTGCTAGGTGAGCGCTCTACCACTGAGCTACAAGCCAGCCCTCAAAGTCATATATTAATGGTATTTGGAGGTGGGCTTTTGGGGTGTAATTAGGATTAGATGAAGTCAAAATGATGGGGTTCCCAAGATGGCATCAGTGGCTTCATAAGAAGAGGAAAAGAGCTGGGTGTTGTGATGCATGCCTGTAATCCCAGTGCCTCTGCTCCAGAGGCAGAAGAATCAGCCTTAGCAAAAGCAAGGTGCTAAGCAACTCAGTGAGACCCTGTCTCTAAATAAAATACAAAATAGGGCTGGGGATGTGGCTTAGTGGCTGAGTGTCCCTGGGTTCAAACCCCAGCACCCCCCCCCCCAAAAAGCAAAGAAGAGGAAGAAAGACCCGAGCTATTATGTTTGATCTGTCTTACCATGTGATGCCTCTGCCTTGTTATGATGCAGCAGGAAAACTCTCACCAGATGCCAAGCAGATGCCACACCATGCTCTTGGACTATCTAGACTCTGGAACTATTAGAAATCAATTTCTTTTCTTTATAAATTACCCAGTATCAGATATTCAACTACAACAACAGAAAATGGACTAAGACCATGGTTCTTGCTGAGATGAACAGGGAATGGTTTAATGACAAGGGGGGATTAGAAACAAGTTGAGAGGAAAGGCCAAGGGTCCATATGGGAAGAGGAAGAGGCATCAGGTAAGTGGGGGGACAGATGAACTAATAATTGAATGGAGAAGTCCAAAATATATTCAAAGGACAGACTGTGAGCATACTATTTTTTTTTTTCTTTTTTGTGGTACCAGGGATTGAACTCAGGGGCACTCGACCACTGGGTCACATCCCCAGCCCTTTTTTGTATTTTATTTAGAGACAGGGTCTCACTGAGTTGCTAAGTGCCTCGCCATTGCTGAGGCTGGCTTTGAACTCACGATCCTCCTGCCTCAGCCTCCCAAAGTGCTGGGATTACAGGCGTGCGCCACCACGCCCGGCTTGTGAGCATACTATTTTAATTGGAGTGTTAGGCTTGTTTTCCACAAAGGAAAAGAGGATACTTTAGAAAGAACGATATTGTTGGAATTTTTCCAATAATGTTATACGCATGTGTTACTTGTATAATTTTAAAATACAAACAAACAAACAAAAAAATTGGGCTGGGGTTGTGGCTCAGCGGTAGAGTGCTCACCTAGCATGTGCAAGGCCCTGGGTTCGATCCCTAACACCACATAAAAATAAATAAATAAAATAAAGGTATTATGTCCAACTACAACTAAAAAATAAATATAAAAAAAAAATTAAGGAAAGGAATGCTAAAGCCAAGGAAAGCATCCAGATTCACAAGTATTGAATCTGTGGCTGGTGTGGCAGTTTGTTAGTTCTCAATAGGCAATAAAGCAAGTCCTTTTCCCTTTCCCACCTCCAAAAATAGGTGGTGAAAAATCAAAATAGGGGCTGAGGTTGTGGCTCAGCGGTAGAGCGCTCGCCTAGCACGTTCGCGGCCCAGGTTCGATCCTCAGCACCACATAAAAATAAATGCATTGTGTACAACTAAAGCAAATAAATAAATATTTTAAAAAATCAAAATAGCTTCTCAGCACCCCTTGTAGCAAAGGATAGCCATGTGACACATTTTAGCATATAAGATAGAAGAAAGGAACCTATTGGACAGGTTACTGGGAAATATTTTGTTTTCCTACATAAGAATCATTTTCCGTCCATCTCCTTCCTGGTTATCTTAAACATGATTATGAGTAGTTGTGATGACTGGATCTGAGGCAAGACTTTTGCAACCCAGAGGTCACAAATCTAAGAAAGAAAAGCCAATATTGTGAAGATGGCAGAATGGAAAGATAAAAAGAGCTTGAGTCCTTTAATGACATTCATCAGCCACTTCCTAAACCTGAAAGTGCTACACTTCTAGCATTCTTATGACATGAGAGAATTTATTTGGCTTAAATAACTATTTATCAGGTACTCTTTTATTTATTGCCAAATGTATCCTCTGTGACAGAGCTATAAAGTTCAATACACAACTCAAAGTGACCAGTTAGGTGTTTGATATGTAAATCAAAGTGTAGGCCACTCTAATTTCTGAATCCCAAATTAACATCAGAATATTATGTCATTTCCAAAGTATGAATGGCTGCTTCCAGAGGTGACCCAGTTTGAAATAATATAATTTCAAGGATATTTCAATAGTTAGTGGGAACACATCAAAACTATCCTGTGATATGATATAGTGGTCACCTGTTGTTTTGTCTGCCTAGCAACTCCCACTGCCATTAAATATATTTAATAGTTGAGTTAGCTTCCCATTACTGTAACAAACATTGAGATAGTCAGCATATAAGGTAAAAGGTTTACTTTGACTCAGATTTGGAGGTTCCAACCATGATTGCTTGACCCTGTTGTTTTGGGGCTTGTAATGAGGCTACATATCATGGCATGAAGTCTGTGTTAGAGCAAACTGCTCACCTCATGGTGGCCAGGAAACATGGTGGCCAGAAGAAGGGGCTGGAGTCCTAATATCCTCTTTTGGCACAATCCCAATGACCAGAAGACTTCTCACTAAGCTCCACCTCTAAAGATTCTATCACCTCCCAATAATGCCATGGGCTAGGGACCAAGCCTTTAACTTATAATCTTTTGGGGAATACCTATCCAAACCATAGCAGTAACTTTATTGAAATGTTACTTATGTATCATAAAATTTACCCATTCAAAATGTAAACTTCAAAATTCAGTGAAGTTTAGTATTAGAGTTGTATGATCATCACAATAATCTAACATTAGAATATTTTCATCATACCCCCAAAGAAATCCCATACTCTTTGGTAGCCATTCCTCATTTCCTCTCCACCCTTACACAGTCCTAGGCAACCAACCACTAATGTACTTTCTTTCCCTATAGTCTATTCTGCATATTTCATATAAAAGGGATCATATAATATTTGACCTTTTGCATATTGTTTTTAACATAATGGTTTGGAGGTTCAAACACATATTGATGTATTGGTACTTCTTTTTTTCTTCTTCTTCTTCCTTCTTTTTCTTCTTGTTTGTTTGTTTATTGGTACTGGGAATTGAATCCAGAGATGCTCAACCACTGGGCAACATCCCCAGCCCTTATTTTTCCCTTTATTTTATTTATTTATTTATTTATTTGGAGACAAGTTCTTGCTAAATTCCTTATGGCCTCACTAAGTTGCTGAGGCTGGCTTTGAACTTGAGATCCTCCTGCTTTAGCCTCTGGAAATGCTAGGATTACAGGTGTGCATCACAGGGTCCAGCACTTCATTTCTTTTGATGGCTGAACAATCCATTATATGTATAAACCACATCTTGTTTATCTAGCTGATAGACATTTGGGTTGATTCCATTTGGGGGAAATTATGAAGGATGCTGGGCTAGAAAGATAGTTCATTGGTACAGTCCATGCTTAGTATGTACAAGGCCCTGGGTCCAATCCCCACTACCCAAATTTGAAAAAATAAAATAAAAAACTATGAAAAATGCTGTTATGAACATTAATGTACACATTTTTTTGTGTGGGCATAGGTCTTCTTTTCTCTTACATATATACCTAGGAGTTCTGTGTCATATAATATTAACTCTTGTGTTCAACTATTTGAGGAATGACCAGACTATTTTCTATAACAGCAACACTACATTCTTATCATCAATTCGTGAAGGTTCTAATTTCTCTACATCCTCACAACTCAGAATATCTCTCTGTTTTGTGATAGTTGTCCTAATAGGTATGAAACAATATCTTATTCTAATTTTAGTTTGCATGCCTGTAATGAATAAAAAACATAAATAATAAGGAATAAAAAAATCTTATAATGTGCATATTGGCTCTTTATACATTTTCTTTGGACAAATGTCTGTTCAAATCCTCTGCCCCCTACCCCTTTCCCTTTTATTTTTGGTACTGGGGGTTGAACCTAGGGTCACTCTACCACTGAGCTACACCCCAGCCATTTTATTTATTTCTAAATTGTCCAGGCTGGCCTTGAACTTGTGATCCTTCTGCCTTGGTCTCCCAAGTAGCTGGGATTATAGGCATGCACCACTGCACCCAGCCTCATTTTTTGTTTGGATTATTATCTTTTTATTGTTGAGTTTTGGAAGTTAACTTTATATATTCCCGATCTACGTCCCTCATAAGATATGCACTTTGCAAATATTTTCTCCCATACTATGGGATAGCTGCCTTTTATTTTCTTTCTTTTTTTTAAGGTGTCTTTTGAAGCATTAACTTTGGCAATTTATTGCAGCATTATTTGTAATAGCACAAGACTGGAAATAATATAACTATACATCAAAAGGGGATGAGTTGAATAAACTATTGTAAGTTCATACAATGGAATAGCCCCATAGCTGTGAAAAGGAATAAGAAAAATAGCTCTCTCTACTTCTATGAAGTGATCTCTAAGATATGTTCTTAAAATGAAAAAGGAAGATGCCAGAGAATGTTCAGAGTACGCTACCATTTCTATAATAAAGGGGAAGCATGTAAACATATTTAAGAATTTGCTGATTTAAAAACCAAGGGAGAGAGGAGAAAGGAGAGGGGTACCACAAAGCTAAATAATTTTTTAAAGTTACTTATAGAGGGAGGGGAACAAAGTGGCAAGGTGTCAGGGAAATGGATAAGAGCTAGACCTCTCTGAAAGCATTATACTTTCTAAATTTCCCTTTGAACCAAAAAATAATTTAATTAAGAATCAAAAGCACAGTGAAATGAATGCAGTTAATTGGGTTTCAAGTTGGTAACTTAACTATACTCCCAGCAATCAGTTAAATGAAATTAAAACCCAGCAATTTGACAGTACATTACTAGTGGGATATACCGTAAAAACAGAAATAACTACAAAGAAATCTTAAACTATTTTTAAAACTCAAATTGCTAATAATGTCATTATTATTAGTCAGAAACTATTATATGCATATATAATAAGAAAAAGATAAATACAAAAACAAAGAAAATAAAAATAAAAGTCCTATAATCCTTAATTTTATTGGAAATATGTTTGAACTCATATTTTATCTTTGAAAATATATACATATTTTTGGGCTGGGCATGGCAGCACACACCTGTAATCCCAACAGCTAGGGAGGTGAGACAGGAGGATTGAGAGTTCGAAGTCAGCCTCAAAAGCAAGGTGCTAAGCGACTCAGTGAGACCCTGTCTCTAAATAAAATACAAAATAGGGCTGGGATGTGGCTCAGTGGTTAAGTACCCCTGAGTTCAATTCCTGCTACCCCCCCAAATACATACACACACACACACACACACACACACACACACACACACACATATATATATATTCTAATCTCTATTTAAGTGAATGAAAATTCAAGCCACAGACTAGGAGAAAATATTTGCAGCCCACATAGGCAAGTGCTCTACCGACTGAACTATATCCCCAGCCCCCAGATTTTTTTTTTCTTTAGATATGGGAGATTGAACTCAGGGTCTCACACTCGCACATGCTAGGCAAGCGCCCCACCACTGAGTTACATCCCCAGCCCCCAGAATATATTTTTTAAAACCTTCAAAACTCAATAGTAAAGAAATAACCCAATTAAAAACATGCAGAAGACATGTATAGACATTTTACCAAAGGAGATATACAAATGGCAAAGAAGTCCATAAAAAGCAGTGCAACACGGTAACTATTAAAGAAATAAAAATTAAAATCAAGATGAGATACACTACACGTCCATTACAATACCAAAAATCTAAAATATCGACAATATCAATTGCTCACAAGGATTCAGAACAACAGGAACTCATTGATTGCTGATGGGAATGCAAACCGGATGATAGCTGGAGGATTTCTTATGAAGTTAAACATACATCTACCACATAGCCAGTTCTGACTTTATATGAAAGTCAAGTATCCTGCCATTCCTAAGAAAGCAATGTTCATTTTGCTGCAGTTTTTAACTTCTTATATGTGTAAGCAAAGCTTTCCTTGTTTAACAGGTCTGGAGAAAAAATCCAGAAATTTCATTGCAATCGAAAATAAAATTCATATGTGTTTATCTCAAGTCTGATCCAGAATTGACTATTTATGTGAAAAAATAAGCATAAATTTCACATTGGGAAGGTAAATATTATTCTTTTAGTTTTTTGAAAAATAACACTCAGGAATATATGTCTATAAATAAATCAAGATTATAACTTTGTAACTGCCTATATTGAGCCTAATCACGTCAATCAGATTTTAAAAACTTTATTTTTAATGTCCTGTATAAAGCTCTCTTAGATATATATATATATATATATATATATATATATATATATATATATATATTATTTTTTTTTTTTTTTTTTTTTTTTTTTTTTGGTACCGGGGATTGAACTCAGGGGCACTTGACCCCTGGGCCACATCCCCAGCCCTTTTTTGTATTTTATTAGAGACAGGGTTTCACTGAGTTGCTAAGTGCCTCGCCATTGCTGAGGCTGGCTTTGAACTCGCGATCCTCCTGCCTCAGCCTCCCAAGTGCTGGGATTACAGGCGTGCGCCACCGCGCCCGGCTTTAGATTATATTTTTATTCATATTGCTTTCTCAAATGATTTTAGTAGCTTTATTATTTAACATTGCCAACTTTTTTCTTTCTTTTTCTAGTACTAAGGATTGAAACCAGGGGTGTTCTATCATTGAGCCCTTTTATATTTCTTTTTTTCTTTTTTCTTTTTAGTTGTAGATGGACACAATATATTAATGAATTTATTTATTTATTTGCTTTTATGTGGTACTGAGGATCCAACCCAGGGCCTCACATCTGTGAGGCAAGTTCTCTACCACTGAGCTACAGCCCCAGCCCCTTATTTCTTATTTTGAGACAGGGTCTTACTAAATTGCCCAGGCTGGCCTCAAACTTGCCATCCTCCTGCCTTAGTATGCAGAGAAGCTGGGATTACAGGTGTGGGCCACCACACATGGCTGAGGTAGGATTTGAATCCCTATCTGTCAAAGCCCAGGTTCCCAATACAGCATATTTCTTTTTTTGTTTTTTTCCATGGGTACCAAAGATTGAACTCAGGGGCACTCAACCACTAAGCCACACCCCCAGCCCTATTTTATATTTTATTTAGAGATAGGTTCTCACTGAGTTGTTTAGTGCCTTGTGGTTGCTTTCGATCCTCCTGCCTCAGCCTCCCTAGCTGCTGTGATTACAGGTGCGTGCCACCACATCTGGCAATACAGCATACTTCTTGTTGACAGCCTGCCAACACGTTTTCATGTTGTAAATAGCTTGACTAAAATGAATTTACAACCTTTATTTAAATTACTTCAAGTGAACCTACTTCTTGAAAAAGCAAATCCCACCGTGGATTAAAACAGAAATAATAATCTTAGCTTATTTATCAGAAATGTGTTATGCTGATTTATGAGTGTTTTTTTTTTTTAATGTACGAAAAGGAAAGAAGTATAAAGTAAGACTTACTACCTGTTTTGTTTTGCAAATACTGGGTAAAAGTCGTTTTTCATTTTAAACGGGAGAAAACTGTTCTTGTTCATACCATATGCCATTTATCACTCCTCACTAGCAATCCTAAACTATAAACTATGAGAGGATTTTTAGGTCTATGTGGTTAAGGTAAAAAGAAAAAAAAATTAAGTAGGAAAGTTTAATATAAGAAGAAACAGCCTGACTTTTCCTCTACACTTGCTTTAGAGTTGATGCCTTTTGTGGGAAGGGCAAAAGTAGTTGAATAAGTGACAGTGAAGTCAACAGATCCACAGAAAACTCTCATTCTTTACTCAGAAACAATTACTGTTGATAATAGTAATTAGAACTGATCATGCTAATGTACCATGAGTTGTAGAAAATAAATTACATATTTATAATTTATATAATTATATATGTATATATAATTTTATTTATATTGTTTTATATTACATAATTATGTATATATATACAACATATGTATGTATATGTACATATACACATATATGATCATGTGTATATATGTGTGTGTGCATATATATATGTGTGTGTGTGTGTATATATATGCACACACACATGAGATATATATATCATGGAAGTGTGTGGTACTGGGGATGGAACCCACGGACTTGCAAATGCTTGACAAGAGCTCTACCATTGAGCTACATCCCCCAGCCCTATAGATATAATTTCTATGAAGAAATTCTCTGAAGTTTAAAAATCGTTTCAAAGACTCCTTCAGGATTAAAAAAAAAAACAGTTGAGATTTGAAGTGATGACAACAACTTGGAGGCATCGTGGTACATGTTGCCTGTAATCATAGCTACTTAAGAGACTGTGGCAGGAAGCTCCCAAGTTCAAGACCAGCCTGGGCATTTTAGTAAGACCTTCCTCAAAATTAAAAATAAAAAGGGCTGGGGATGTGGCTCAGTGGTATAGTACCTGTGGATTCAATCCCCAGTAGCATAAACAAAGGTGATAGTTGTATAAGACTGTGAATGTACTAAGCACCATTGAATTGCATATTTTTAAGTGATAGTGGTTAATTTTGTTATGCGAACTATACCTCAAAAAATTTTAGAAATCTCAAATTTTTAAAAGATGAAGAAAGGCTGGTTGGGCTCTGTCAAGGCTTCCAGAAGGGTAGATAGAGACTAGATCTGGCCTTGAAAGAAGGTGGAGATCTGAGGGGTATGGTGGTGCATACCTTTAATCCCAACTACTTAGGAGGCTGAAACAGGAGAATTACAAATCCATGGCCAGCCCTGGCAATTTAGTGAGACCCTGTCTCAAAATAAAATAAGAAATAAACAGGGTTGGGACTAGCTCAGTGGTAGTGTACCCCTGGGTTCAATCACCAAGAAAAAAAATCAAAAACACTGAGGCAAGAACTGGTAGAGGTGGCTCTAACAGGATTTTTTTTCCAAACACTGCAACACAGTAACAGGTATGTTTTAGTGCAGCCCAGTTCACATACACCCACATGCAGAGGTTCATTTCTTGAAACAATACTTACTCTTCCCAAGCACAATACACTCTGATTTGTGTTCTATTTACTCTCTTTTGTTTTTTCTTTCTACCTGTTTCTCCTTTTTTTTTTTTAAATGAAGGTCCTGATTCATTAAATTCCTATTTTATTTTACTGTTGTGAATTTCAATAATGTTCTTTTTTCTTAAAGGAGTATTTGCTTCACTATAAATTAGATGATGAGGGGGGGTGGGGGTGTTGCCCAGCGTACTGGAGGCCCTGAGTTCCTTCCCAAGTACCACAAAAAAGAAGTAAGTCAATAAATAAATAAGCAGAGGGAAGAGTGAGCGGCTCCTTACTCATTAGAGGCATATCAGGACCAGCTACACAACCATCTACCCAAAGTGCTATAGAAAAGATTTTTCAGGTTTGGCTAGAAAGATCCCTTTTAACTTTAATATCCTATCATTTTGACAATATGCCTGAGATTCTCTTAGTGGAATAAAAATCCAACACATAGACTGTTAGAAAAGACAAAAGCAAGAAAGGAAGACTCTAGAGTGTAGTTGTAATCTTTCCCTAAGGCTTTTAATTAATTCATATCAAAATAATTTTAATGTCATAAGTGGTACAAATGCTTGTATTTTACAAAGCAAAATACTTCTTGTATTTCAAAGACACAGAGGTTGTGTATCCCCTAGCTGCAGACAAAAATCAATCTATTACTCATGACTGATGACTAGCAGCTAAGTAAGGGGGAAAAACAAGTTCCTTTTAAATTTCCATGAAAAAGCAATACCAGTTAGCTCATATTATAATTTTAAACCCCAAAAGTCAAGTAATTATGCTATCTATAGGAGGCCAAGGTTTTCCATTTCATAATTTAATTCAGCAAGCTTGGGGGTGAGGAGATTAAAGGCCAGATATGGCCTTACTGATTTCTGACCATTCTATACCAGAGAGCATCCAATCTAATGACTAATTACAAGTTTGTAAAATTATATTAGTTGTTGGCAACATGTAGTACACATAGTACAATGATTTTTAAAATGCAGCCAACTGATTTAGGAACATACTAGGTAACACAAAAAATAATGATTTGTTGAATGACAGCCTAGGGTATCCAATAAGTGTACTATTATTATCTAGTTCGCACACATCCCCATTGGTCTCAGGCACTAAGTAAGTAAATACACAAATAATAATAAAATTAATTTAATTTAATAAATAAAATATTGGCTTTGTTTGGGGTACCAGGGATTGAACTCAGGGGCACTCAACCACTGGGCCATATCCACAGCCCTTTTTTGTATTTTATTAGAGACAGGGTCTCACTGAGTTGCTAAGTGCCTCGCCATTGCTGAGGCTGGCTTTGAACTCATGATCCTCCTGCCTCAGCCTCTCAAGTGCTGGGATTACAGGCGTGTGCCACCACGCCCAGCTTAAAATATTGATTTAAATACACTTATGAGTCTAGAAACAGATTTACCCATACATGTATGGTTGATTTGTGGCAGAGCTGGCTCGGCAGAGGAATGGAGAAAACAGGAGCCTTTTCCAAAAATGGCCCTGGATCAAATGAATATCCACATGGGAAAAAAATACAACCTGACCCCTACCTCTTTTCCCACATACACACACACAGAGACACGAATGTATTCTAGTTAGATTATAGATCCAAATATGATAGGTTTCTAGCTGATAATATGACAAATATGTTCATGACTTTGGTGTAATTATTTCTCAAATAGGAAACAAAAGGAAGTAAAATAAAGGAAATAACATCATCAGAAACATCATTATGGGGCTGGTGGTGTAGCTTAATGGTATGCTTCTTGCCTAGCATATATGAAACCCTGGATTTGATCCCCAGCACTGCAAATAAAATAAAATGTAAACTGAAATTACCCCACCCCCCTAAAAAAGAAAGAAGAAAGAAACCCACCATTAAGAGCCAGGTGCTGTGGCGCACACCTGTAATCCCAGTGGCTCATGAGGCTGAGGCAGAAGGATCACGAGTTCAAAGCCAGCCTTCAGCAACAATGAGACACTAAGCAACTCGGTGAGACCCTATCTCTAAATAAAATACAAAATAGGGCTGGGGATGTGGCTCAGTGATTGAGTGCCCCTGGGTTCAATTCTTGGTATCCCCCCAAAAGAAAAGGAGACTGAAAAGATCCAACACAGACTTGAAGATATCCAAAATATATACAGATTATCTTGAATTGAACATCCAAATTGTGAGCTAAATAAACCTTTTCTCTTAAAAAATTATGTATGTGTGTATGTGTATGTGTGTATGTCTGTGTGGATGGAGTGATCCTAAAAATCATAAAGAAACAAACAGGCAACTCAGTAGAAAATTAAACAAGATACAAGGAAGCACTACATGAAAGAGAACATCCATATGACCACTAAATATGTAAAACATGCACAACTTCATTAGGAATCAGAGAAGGGCAGATTACAAATACAAAGAGTTACACTACCCCCACCAACCAAAATATCTAAAATTTAAAATATTAAAAATGTCACATTTTAGAAAGTAAAATAATAAATAAATTATATAAATAAAATAAAACATTGGTAGGGATTTAAATCAGTATAATCACTTTGATAGTCTACTAAAGTTGAACATGCTATGATTTAGCAATCATAGCAAAAGATATGAACAAGAAGAGTCATATCTATTTGTGAGAACCTCAAACTGGGCAGGGGGCAATGGGGAGAAGGGAGGGGGAAGGAAAAGATAGTGGAATGAATTGGACATATCTTTCCTATGTTCATATATGAATATGTAACTCCATATCATGTACAACCACAAGAATGGGAAGTTATACTCCATGTATATATGCTATGCCAAAATACATTCTACTGTCATGCATAACTAAAAAGAACAAATAAAAAACTATTTGTAAGAACCTGAAACAAACCAGTTTAATAAGAATAAAATTCATGTATACATATGCACATATATCATGTGTATATCATACACATATACAAGAAGTTATATTCATTCAATAGAGTGCTATAGATCCATGAAAATGCACAAATTACCTCTAAAGACAGCCACAGATTTGTAGACAAACCTACAAGACATTTCTATGGATAAAAACTTCAAAAGCAAGCAAAATCTACTTATAATGATAGAAGCCAGAACAGTGGTTACATATGGAGAGTAGAGAAAGAATAAAAAATAGGGTCATAAGTAGAGTTACCATATAAAATACAAAATGCTCAATTAAATTTGAATTTCAGATAAACAACAAATAATCCTTATTATAAATAGGTCCCATGCAATATTCATGTATTGGGGGCGGGGTACTGGAGATTGAATTCAGGGGTACTCAACCACTGAGCCACATCCCCAGCCCTTTTTTGTTTTTTATTTGGAGACAGAGTCTCACTGAGTTGCTTAGCACCTCGCTTTTGCTGAGGCTGGCTTTGAACTTGAGATCCTCCTGTCTCAGCTCCAGAGCAGCTGGGATTACAGTTGTGTACCACCCCGCCCAGCAATATTCATGTTATTTTTATTTATTTATTTTTTTTTGGTACCAGGGATTGAACTCAGGGGCACTCGACCACTGGGCCACATCCCCAGCCCTTTTTTGCCTCAGCCTCTCAAGTGCTGGGATTACAGGCGTGTGCCACCACGCCCAGCTTAAAATATTGATTTAAATACACTTATGAGTCTAGAAACAGATTTACCCATACATGTATGGTTGATTTGTGGCAGAGCTGGCTCGGCAGAGGAATGGAGAAACAGGAGCCTTTTCCAAAAATGGCCCTGGATCAAATGAATATCCACATGGGAAAAAAATACAACCTGACCCCTACCTCTTTTCCCACATACACACACACAGAGACACGAATGTATTCTAGTTAGATTATAGATCCAAATATGATAGGTTTCTAGCTGATAATATGACAAATATGTTCATGACTTTTGGTGTAATTATTTCTCAAATAGGAAACAAAAGGAAGTAAAATAAAGGAAATAACATCATCAGAAACATCATTATGGGGCTGGTGGTGTAGCTTAATGGTATGCTTCTTGCCTAGCATATATGAAACCCTGGATTTGATCCCCAGCACTGCAAATAAAATAAAATGTAAACTGAAATTACCCCACCCCCCTAAAAAAGAAAGAAGAAAGAAACCCACCATTAAGAGCCAGGTGCTGTGGCGCACACCTGTAATCCCAGTGGCTCATGAGGCTGAGGCAGAAGGATCACGAGTTCAAAGCCAGCCTTCAGCAACAATGAGACACTAAGCAACTCGGTGAGACCCTATCTCTAAATAAAATACAAAATAGGGCTGGGGATGTGGCTCAGTGATTGAGTGCCCCTGGGTTCAATTCTTGGTATCCCCCCAAAAGAAAAGGAGACTGAAAAGATCCAACACAGACTTGAAGATATCCAAAATATATACAGATTATCTTGAATTGAACATCCAAATTGTGAGCTAAATAAACCTTTTCTCTTAAAAAATTATGTATGTGTGTATGTGTATGTGTGTATGTCTGTGTGGATGGAGTGATCCTAAAAATCATAAAGAAACAAACAGGCAACTCAGTAGAAAATTAAACAAGATACAAGGAAGCACTACATGAAAGAGAACATCCATATGACCACTAAATATGTAAAACATGCACAACTTCATTAGGAATCAGAGAAGGGCAGATTACAAATACAAAGAGTTACACTACCCCCACCAACCAAAATATCTAAAATTTAAAATATTAAAAATGTCACATTTTAGAAAGTAAAATAATAAATAAATTATATAAATAAAATAAAACATTGGTAGGGATTTAAATCAGTATAATCACTTTGATAGTCTACTAAAGTTGAACATGCTATGATTTAGCAATCATAGCAAAAGATATGAACAAGAAGAGTCATATCTATTTGTGAGAACCTCAAACTGGGCAGGGGGCAATGGGGAGAAGGGAGGGGGAAGGAAAAGATAGTGGAATGAATTGGACATATCTTTCCTATGTTCATATATGAATATGTAACTCCATATCATGTACAACCACAAGAATGGGAAGTTATACTCCATGTATATATGCTATGCCAAAATACATTCTACTGTCATGCATAACTAAAAAGAACAAATAAAAAACTATTTGTAAGAACCTGAAACAAACCAGTTTAATAAGAATAAAATTCATGTATACATATGCACATATATCATGTGTATATCATACACATATACAAGAAGTTATATTCATTCAATAGAGTGCTATAGATCCATGAAAATGCACAAATTACCTCTAAAGACAGCCACAGATTTGTAGACAAACCTACAAGACATTTCTATGGATAAAAACTTCAAAAGCAAGCAAAATCTACTTATAATGATAGAAGCCAGAACAGTGGTTACATATGGAGAGTAGAGAAAGAATAAAAAATAGGGTCATAAGTAGAGTTACCATATAAAATACAAAATGCTCAATTAAATTTGAATTTCAGATAAACAACAAATAATCCTTATTATAAATAGGTCCCATGCAATATTCATGTATTGGGGGCGGGGTACTGGAGATTGAATTCAGGGGTACTCAACCACTGAGCCACATCCCCAGCCCTTTTTGTTTTTTATTTGGAGACAGAGTCTCACTGAGTTGCTTAGCACCTCGCTTTTGCTGAGGCTGGCTTTGAACTTGAGATCCTCCTGTCTCAGCTCCAGAGCAGCTGGGATTACAGTTGTGTACCACCCCGCCCAGCAATATTCATGTTATTTTTATTTATTTATTTTTTTTTTGGTACCAGGGATTGAACTCAGGGGCACTCGACCACTGGGCCACATCCCCAGCCCTTTTTTGTATTTTATTAGAGACAGGATCTCACTGAGTTGCTAAGTGCCTTGCCATTGCTGAGGCTGGCTTTGAACTCACAATACTCCTGCCTCAGCCTCCCAAGTGCTGGGATTACAGGCGTGCACCACCACGCCCGGCTCATGTATTTTTTTATTTGCTAAATCTGGCAAACCTAGTCCAGGTATACTGGTAATATTCTGTTGATGTTCACTCTGTGATCATCCATTCTACATTTTTAAGTATATGTGTTATTCTTCACAATAATAAAAAAGTTTAAAAACAAAGCAAAAGTACACTCAGTACAATGTTGCAGATTTTTAAATATCTCATCCAACCACTGTGTTTCCTTCCCACTCTTAATCAGCATGTGAGAGCTGTGATACTTCTGCAGGTGGTGGGCACCAGTAATCAGAAGTATTGCTAGGCCAAAAGCTGTAGGCTCTACTTTCATTTTTTATTAAAAGTTATGTTTACAAAGCATGCTTTTTGCTTCTGGACTCTTCTTTCGTACCCTACTTCTTGGGAGCTTTTCTTATTGGCATGGCTGGCTTCATCTTACCAAAGAGCAATGCTATTTTGGGGAGGCCAGCCTCTAACCACCAGCAACGAAATGCACAATCCAGTGTTCAAGGTTGGAGTGACCAACCCATATGTGGGGATCCAAATCAGAATCCAGTAGCCCAAAGCTACAAATAAAACTGGGTCTTTAGGGCCAGCAAATTAGATACAGACACTGTTCAGAATTCATAGTCAGAATACTTCAATCTATGGGCGCTTTCTAAACTTAGCAGAGGTTTACACAAATACCGTGAGCAGCTTCATCTAATTCCCTCCCATCAGTGTATTTATTACTTATCTTCTCCTGTAGACCCAACTGGCAAACCCCAGTAAAGAATCATGCAAACAAAAGCCTGCAGAGTTTTCACCATGTTGTTTAAATAAGGTGCTATTTATTGCCAAGAGTTCTTCAATGCTCAGGATTTTTTCTGTTGTTTTGTTTTATATCTTCATCTTGCCCTCCAAGGTTGGCTGTCTGTCTCTATAAAGTTTGGTACTAAACTTTACAGACAGGTAGAACTCTTTTACCTGTCACCTACCCCCCTTAATTGTGCCAGGTTTCTTAAACTTAATAACAAACTATATTTAACTCTTCCAAGCAGGGTACTGAGAAACAATTAGCTCCTGGGCTGAGAAGACCGGTTGCCTGAAAGAAAACCAGCTTCACCACTGAGATTGTAGCTCTGTGCCTCAGTTTTCTCAACTGTAAAATGGGAATAAAAATAGTATCTAATCCAAAGGACTGTTAGGAGAATCCAAAGCCATGCAAACTGATTAAAGCACAGCGCCGACACATGTTAAATACTTAGTGTTGTTTTTCATCATCATCATCACCATCACCGGCTACCTTTGGCGGTTCTGCCACCTATAAGGACCCTACTTCACAAGGTATCTAAAGTAAGGAAAGCATCCAGATTAAGAAAGATAGGGGTAGTTTGGTCTCACTTACACCCAACCCAATAGAGAATCAGCGGCAGGAGGCCTCCCTTTGGTCCGGGGTGGTGTCATCGCCCCAACCCTGCCTAAACCCCGGACTCTGGTCAGGACTTCTGACCTGGGACACCCTGGCTACTCACATCGCGTTTGAAGCTGTTGCCCGGCAGCAGCGGTAGGGTCATCTCTCAACTTCCCAGTTTCTAGGGTCCGATAAGCAGGGGTCGGCAAACAGCTGCCGCCGCGGCCGCGTTGTTTAATCTCCACGTTGCTTGGAGACAGGAGGAGGCGTCATCTAAGGAGTGGGGGCTGGGGCTGGCCAGGGTCTCGGGGCGGGGCCGGAGCTCGTGGCAGAGCAAGGCGGAAACCATCCCCGCGCACCCCTCCCCCTCCCACCCCCACAAACGGCCGAATGCTGGTCTCCCAGGTCTCATCTCCTATGTAGGCCAAGACACAATCCCCATTCCCCTCCCTCGCCGTTTTCTTTTTCTGGCTTAATCTTTAATTTATAGAGCTGAAAGCCTTTCATGAACTTCAGTTTCTCCCATTATTGTCACTTTTTTTTTTTTTTTTTTTTTTTGCCATTTGGCTATTAAATTTGGTGCAAATACACAGAAAAGTACAGAAAATAATTTAGACACCTGCGAACCCACTGAGCTGTCACACAAGTTAATGCTTTCCTATGTTGCATTTACATCAGCTTTTGTTTTGTAATTAAAACATTCGAGATGAATCTAAAACTACACACACCCACAGGAAAACCCATTCCAGCGGTAACCACCGCCTTCAGTCCCTCCTCTGTGCATTTTTATATTTGAACTGAACGCTTGTAAGGTCCAATCCTCAGTGGC
Organism: Tamias sibiricus; assembly: GCA_025594165.1. Taxonomy (NCBI): domain Eukaryota; kingdom Metazoa; phylum Chordata; class Mammalia; order Rodentia; family Sciuridae; genus Tamias; species Tamias sibiricus. Next base: position 36,184,568 of record CM046667.1, read on the forward strand.
CAGGAGAGGGGTCAGGTGGCACAAAATGCAACCTCTGTCGCTCCATCGTATACCTAAGATGCCCACACCAACGACCTCCTCAATTCCTCCACCCTAGTTGCTCCCTGAGTCCCACAGTTTAGACACAGTGCTCTCAGTCACTCCTCTATTTCTGTTGAGCCCCTCCACCCACATCACATTATTTCTTGCTTAGTTCCCTTCTTTAAAAAGAAAACAAGATCTCATTGATCTTGCCTCCAAAGCCATCCCTTTTGTGATTCATAGTGCAACTGTTATCTTTGTGTGTGTGTGTGTGTGTGTGTGTGTGTGTGTGTGTGAGCCAGGGATTGAACTCAGGGGCACTGGACCACTGGGCCACACCCCCAGCCCTTTTTTGTATTTTATTAGAGACAGGGTCTCACTGAGTTGCTAAGTGCCTCGCCATTGCTGAGGCTGGCTTTGAACTCACAATCCTCCTGCCTCAGCCTCCCAAGTGCTGGGATTATAGGGGTGCACCACCGCGATGGGCTGCAACTGTTACTCTTCTACTTGAAGATTCTAGCTTTCCAGCCACCTTCAGAGAGGTAAACTCCCTTTGTCAAGGGGAAGCCTACCAACACGCTCCATCCCTTCCTTTGCCCTCTCCTCTGATCCAGCTCTGAGAAACCTCTGGCCATTTACAAACCAGGCTCTGTTTCTTCCCTCCCGCATTCTGCAAATGACACTACCTTCTAGAAACATCCTTCCTTCCTCTATTCCACCTGAGTAACCCCCTTCTTGTCTTTCAGGACTTGTTTCAGTGTGAGAGAGACATGGAAGATTTTTGCCATCTTAAGGAAATGCCCCTTCACCTTTTTCCTGCTCCCTTCTCCATCTGCATTAGGTGCCCATTGTAATTCTGACTTTCATTGTACTATATTGCAATCCTGTGTTTACTTGATATTTCTTTAAATGCCTCTAAGTTCTTTCAGACAGGGATTGTATGACCTTTGGATTCATCAACAATACCATAATTGTTTTTCTGTATTTATAAGATTTACACATTCGCACTATAAGTTTCTGCTACCTTGTTTTGTTTTGGTGCTGGAGACTGAACTCAAAGCATTGCACTCTGCTACTGCACTATACTCCCAGCTCCTGCTGCCTGCTTTTTTCACCTAGGATTTGTTTTTGAGATTTCTATATATTGGCACGTTTAAATAAGAGGTCAGTCATTTTAAATGTGTTGTAGCTTCCAATAGAAATCATTTATTCATCTGCTGTCATCTATTCATGACAATTAGATTGTTTAAAATTGTTCACTAGTTAACAACACTGCAATGAACAACATGCTCTTTTGGAGATTATCTAAAGGTGGAATTACTCACATACAGGAGTGCACGACTTCAACTTGACTAGATTTTGCTAAAGAATCCCTAGATTCAAGAACAAATTAAGAACTAGTCCTCCCAGCCTAGGCTGGTGGCAGACACCTGTAATCCCAGCACTTGGGAGGCTGAGGCAGGAGGATCATGTATTCAAAGCCAGCCAAAGCAATGGCAAGACACTTAGCAACTCAATGAGACCCTGTCTCTAAATAAAATACAAAAAATGGCTGGGGATGTGGCCCAGTGGTCAAGTGCCCCTGAGTTCAATCCCCGATACCAAAAAAAAAAAAAAAAAAAAACCTGAATTAGTCCTGTTTCCCTCTTCATCCTTTTAACAATGGGTATCATAATTTTGGACAGACATCTGAATAAATATGAAGTGCCATACCACTGTCATTTAAATTTGTTTCTACCTAGTTCCTAATGTAGTTGATCTCCTTTTCCCAAGCTTGTTACCTTCTTCTGTGGCTCATCTTTTCATATCTTTTGGTAATTTTTCTATTTAATCATTTGTAGTATTTATTTATTTATATTTGCTGGATACTAATCCTAGGTGTAACAAGTATCTTCTAGTTGTGGTTTGTCTTTGAACTCTAGATATAGTGTGTGGGGGGGTGGCGTGTTTGTTTTGTTTTTGTAGCAGGGATTGAACCCAGGGGCACTTAACCACTGAGCAACATCCCCAGCCCTTTTTTGTATTTCATTTAGAGACAGGGTCTCCAGGAGTTACTTAGGGCCTGGCTGTTCCTGAGGCTGGCTTTGAACTCTGCAATCCTCGTGCCTCAGGCTCCAGAACAGCTGGGATTACAAGCATGCGCTACCATGCCCTGCAAATGTTCTTTTTAAAAAAATATTTATTTATTTGTTTTAGTTGTACACAATGCCTTTATTTTTACATGGTGCTGAGGATCGAACCCAGGGCACACATGCTAGGGGAGCGCTCTACCACTGAGCCACAACCCCAGCCCCCCAAATATTCTTTATTATACATAAATTTGTCGTTTTATCCTATTCAAATGTATCATTCTTGTCATTATAGTTTGTGTTTTGTATGTGAATCCAAAATCTTTTACTACTTTCAAAGAACAAAGTTATTCTCCTAAAAGTTCTTACAAGCATTTTTAAAAGTTCTTTTTCTGTTACTTTATAAATTAGAATATTCTGAACTAATAGAAAAGTTTTAAGAATAGTTCAAATAACTCTCATGTGATAAACCAGCCTAATTCCATCTTAAGACCGGGAGCCATCCTGTCAAAAAGTTATGAAAAGCCCACTTCAGTTTTCTATGAAATGCTAGGATTCCTATTTGGCCTGAGCTTATTTTGATGTTTTTAAAATTGTTTGGCATTCATGCCCAGGCCTTGAGCTCACTCAGGCCTGGCTTTCCTTGACCAGATAACAACTCTCTCTCTCTAAAACTAATGGTGCCTCATAAACTTTTGATGTGAAGTTTGACTATACTCCCTTCCTTGAAATACAATGACATGTAAATTATTAGTTTGCTACTTGCTCTTAAATTAAGTATGTCTGACCTTGTTAGCTGTAAGTTCCCAAGATTTTTTGTAACTCTTTAAACTATAAAAACCTTGTCTTCCCTGAGAGCGGGGCTGACCCCAAGCCCAGTGTTTGGGAGGGGCAGCCACTGGCCAGCTCTCTTTATGTATATACAATATAAACTTGCTTTAATTTAAAATTAAAGTTGATAGTCTTTTCTTTATGTTTTAGATCAACACATGTATCCTTCATCCAGATTCATTAATTCCTCAATCCTTTACCACATTTGTTTTATTATTCTCTCCATATATACAGTTTTTTCCATTGTGGAGTAAGTTGTAGACATTAAATTTTCTTTGTGATCTAATATCTGACGTGCAGTTGAGAAGGAAAGTGTATTCTCTATTAGGTTCTAAAGTTCAGTGTAAATCATTAAGATCTGTAAGAGCCTTTGATATATCATTATGAGGAAGTAGCTCTAAGATGGCGGCTGGCTGAGAGCCAAGAGGTGGCACTTACTTGTTTGTCAGACAACTTACCATGACCTGACCTTTATAGTGATTGGCTAAGAATTTTTCCGTGCTTGTGGGAACTGCGTGCTGTAGCATTAAGTTGAGCTTGTGATGAGACACATGTATGCTTATTAAGAGAACTAATGCACCTGTGAGGAAAAAAAAGAGTATTTAACCAGACGGTAGAGAGGAACAGGAGGAAGAAAGAAAGAGGAAGAAAGAAAAATAAGAAAGAAAAAGGAACAATAAAAGAACTACTCATTCCCAGTCTGCCTCCGATTTCTTTCCCGTGGTATCGTTGCTGCAGGCGGCAACAAAGATCTATTTTATTCATTATGTTGCTTATCTTTTCTATATTTTTACTTACATTTCTGCCACTTGATCTTCTTTGCACTAAAAGTCTTCTTTTAGCTCTATGGGGTATTTCTACCTTTATCTCTTGCATCTGTAGTCTCTTCCTTTTAAAGATGATTAAGGGGCCCGGAAAAGGGGCTGGGGACGTAGTTCAGTGGTAAAGCAATTGCCTAGCATGCGCTAGGTCCTAGATTTGATCCCTAGAACCACAAAATAAATAAAGATGGCTATTTAGTGCCTACATTTTCAGTGTGAGATTGGCTTTTAACTGAGATTGACTTTTAACATTATAGTGTTTTTTCGCAGACTTAGTTATTTGTTCACCTAAATTCTACCTTGTCTGAAATCAGAATCACAACCCTACTTGCATACTTTTTGAAAATATCTACTTTGCCATGTTTTATCTTATTCATTTATTTTGTGGTGCTGGGGATGGAACCCAGGGCTTCGAGCATGCTAGGCAAGCGCTTTTATAGCTGAGCTATATTCCCAGTCCTCACATTTGTTATTTTCATTTACCTGGTACCTTTGTACATACCTTTATTTTTAGCCTGTCTGAATTACTTTGATTATATGTATCACCTACACATGTAGTTGGATCTTGCTTTGCAAGCTACACTGAAGATATTTCTCTTTCAGTAGATGAGCTAAGTCCATTCATTTATTACCAAGACTAATATTTTTAGTCTCAACTTCAATATATTATTTTAAGTTGTAGTCACTATGTTTCACATGTATTTATTTACTGTTTCTTCTTTTTAATATGGTTTTTTGTTTTTTGGTACCAGGGATTGAACTCAGGGGCACTTGACCACTGGGCCACATCCCCAGCCCTTTTTTGTATTTTATTAGAGACAGGGTCTCACTGAGTTGCTAAGTGCCTCGCCATTACTGAGGCTGGCTTTGAACTTGCGATGCTCCTGCCTCAGCCTCCCAAGTGCTGGGATTACAGGTGTGCACCACCACTCCCAGCTAATGTGTTTTCTTTGCTATTATAATTTATAAATTTATTTGGTTATTTATGAAGGCTTATATTTCTGTCCTAGTGTTTAGCTTTGTACTTACAACTTTTTTATGAGATAAAGTATAAACATTCTCAATTTTTACCAAATAATATTAAATTCTTTTAAAAGTGTTTATAGCTGATACATTGAAACTTTATTTATTTATTTATTTTGGTACTAGGGCTTGAGCCCAGGGGCATTTAGCCACTAAGACACATCCTCAGCCTTTTTTTTATTTTTGATTTTGAGATAGGGTCTCACTAAATTGTTGAGGCTAGCTTTGAACTTGCAATCCTCCTGCCTCAGCCTCCCGAGCCACTGGGATTACAGGTGCGCATGAAATTTTAATTTTTAATAAGTATATTTTCATTTCTATAAGTCTCATTTGTTGTTTTAAAATCTATATGTTCTTTCACTTAAATGGTACCTTATTCTTTTCTTGCAATCTCCTTTGCTTATTCTCTCTCTTTCTTTGGTATTGAGTATCAAACCTAAGGCCTGTGTGTGCTAAGCACATACTCTACCACTGAGCTATACCCCTGTTCCTTACTTTATCTCTTTGATCGTTTTAAAACATATATTCTTCCCCCCATATTTAGGGGGGATTTGTTTCAGGACCCTCCAGGAATACCAAAACCTATGATGCTGAACTTCCTTATTTAAAATGCGTAGTGTTTTCATGTGACCTACCTGCTTTCTCCCATATACTTTCTTTTTTTTTTTTTTTTTTTTCTCCTGTATACTTTAAATCACCTATAGATTACCTGTAATGCTTACTAGAAAGTAAATGATACATAAATAATTGTTATACTCTTCTAATGTTCAGTAGTACAGTAGAATAATTATGGTTGACAATAAATAATTATATATTTCAAAAAAGTAGAGCCTGGTATGGTGGTCTAAGCCTGTAATCCCAGTGACTCTGGAGGCACAGGCCAGAGGATCACAAGTTAAAGGCCAGCCTGAGCAACTTGGCAAGGCTCAAAATAAAAAATAAAAAAAAAAATTGCTGGAGCCGTTGCTCAGAGGTAGAGCACCCTGAGTTCAACCCCCAGTGCCAGGGGTGAGGGCAGCTAATTGAGAAGAGTCTAACTATTCCAACACAAAGAAGAGATACACATCTGAGGTAATGGATATGCCAATTACACTGATCTGATTGTTACACATTGTATACATGGTAGAGGTGTATTGAAATGTCACAATGTAGGCCATAAATATCTACAATGATTATTAAAATGTCAATTATTAAATGTATCAGTGAAAAATAAAGTTAGTAAGTAGTTGTTATACTGTTTTGCTTAGGGACTAATGAGAAGGAAAAAAGTCTATACCTGTTCAGTATAAACGTAAGTTTTTCCTAATATTTTTTAGTTGTTGATAGACCTTTATTTTATTTACTTATTTATATGTGGTGCTGAGAATTGAACCAGTTCCTTACACATGCTAGGCAAGCACTCTACCACTAAGCTACAACTCCAGCCCTATAAATGCAATTTTTAAAAAATATTTTCAATCCACAGTTGATTGAATCCAGAGATATGGAGGGTCAACTCTTAGTTAGAATTATCAATTCTAATCTCTTATGTTTGTGGGGCATCACTTTTCTTTCTTTTCTCTTTTTTAAATAAATATATATATATATATATGTATACATATATATATATTAGTTGCAGTTGGATACAATACCTTTATTTTATTTATTTATTTATTTTATGTGGTGCTGAGGATCGAACCCAGCACCTCACACGTGCTAGGTGAGCGCTCTACCGCTGAGCCACAACCCCAGCCCCTCACTTCTCTTTCTTATGTTGGCTGACTTTCCTTCATGATGTCTCAGGTGTTAATAAATGTTCACGGACATCCCAATAATGGGGCAACTCAGAGAGCTGAGACTCACACCGTCTGAGTCTAAGTGGTGTCTTCTTCCCATGCCATTGCTCACATGCACTGACCACTGCTTAGTCTCAGCCACACTGTACATACACAAGGCCTGTCTTCACAGTGAGGATAATTTCCAAACAAAAAGCAGTTCTAATATGAATGATTTTCTTAAGGGACTAATGGAAGAAAATGTCTTAAATTAGGGCTCCCTGAGAGATCTCCAACATAAGGCTGCCACCCACATCCATCTATACCTCCATGTGTTCTGTTTGTAGCTGAGACCTCGTTTGGGCATCTGACATCTCCACCTTTGTGCTTCCTTGGCTACTCCCTACATCCTGTCTATCCTCCTATACCCACATAGAATCATCAATCCAATTGTTTTTCATTTAACCAGCATTTACTGAGTACCTATTCTGATGTACCAGGACCTTTTCCAAATACTGGAATAAATCAGTGATTAGAATAGAGTGAGACTCCCCACCCCACCCAGTGGGGGGATCAAACCCAGGGCCTTGTGCAGGCTCTGTAAGTGTTCTACCACATTAGAGTGATACTTCTAAACACCCCAGATTCCAGATAATCAGTCTTTTGTAAATTGGAACTTGTAACTTCTTGCTTTCTTTTCCTTCCATGACACATATCTTCCCATTCTGCCTCCCCTGACACATCTAGCACAAAGGAACATCTGAAATGGCATATAACTCCTTTAGAAAATAAATTTAAAGTCAATTAGTCCTGAGAATTGCAAGACACCCCTGAAATAACTGAAGACACCTTGGGGCATGTCAAGACCAGTGCTGGGAAGCACTGTTATTGATGTTCAGAGTCGTGTTACACACCATGGATCAAGAAAGCACAGGGGACGCCAAAAGAGCTACCGCTTCTGAGCAAGCTCATACTGGCCTAGGAGCAAGGAAATATTTGCCCAGTTGGAGGATTTCTTTTGAGGAATGAGGTCATCCTGCAACCTGGAGCCTTTCCACAAGATGCAAGAGCCCTGGGCAGCAGGAGGGAGTGCCTTTGACAGTATTTCTGTTCAAACTTCCTTTTCTCCTCCAGTGAAATCCAGCCTGCCAGTTCTCCCATGTTTTGATATTCTCATAAATATCACTGCTCCATTCTTCTCAGCTCCTGAAAGCTGACATTCTTCTTCATTATTTTGTGCTTACTTGGGTTATATCTACATTTTAAGTCCTTGTCTTGAGCATTTAAAGAGGATTTAGCTCCACTTCTTCATAAACTCTTCCAAAAAATAGAAGAGACACCAAAACCAGACTGAGTCCTCATCAGAAAACAAAACTACAGACCAATATCTCTTATCAATAAAGAAACAGAAATCCTCAAAAAAAATTAGCAAGCCAGATCCAGCAATATATAAAAAGGATTATAGACACAGACCAAATGGTATTTATTCCAAGAATGCAAACTTGGTTTAGCATCTGAAAAGCTTGATGTAATACCATAATAATAGAATAAAGGACAAAAAACATATGTTCATCTCAATACACACAAAAAAAAATTTAACCAATTGGAACAAATTTTTTTTTTTATAAAAACAGTCAGCAAACCAGGAATAAAAAGGACTTCCTGAGGCCAGGGGTACAGCTTAATGGTAGAGTATATGCTTAGCATGTATGAGGCCCTGGGTCTCATCCACCTTCTACCCCTACCCCTCCAAAAAGGGACTTCCTCAACCCAATTATGGAAATTTATGGAAAAATATAACTAATATCACAGTGAATAGTGAAATATTGGAAATCAATGACAAGATAAAAACCAACAACCACTTTAACACCTGCAGATTAAATAATATACTTTTGAATGATAAATGGGTAGCAGAATAAATCAGGGGAGAAGTAAAAAATGCTTAGAAACAAATAAGAACAGTGATATGACATATCAAAATGCCTGAGATAGTATGTACACAGTTCTAAGAATAAAGTTTTCAGCCCTGAGTTTGTACATTAAAAAAATACAAAGATAAAAAATAAATAATCTAATGTTACACATCGAGGCCCTAGAAAAAGAAGAACAAACTAACACCAAAATCTGCAGAAGAGCCAGGTGCCATGGCATACACCTATAATCCCAGTGGCTCGGGAGGCTGAGACAGAAGGATTGCAAGTTTGAAGCCAGCCTCAGCAACTTATTGAAGTACTAAACCACTCAGTGAGACCCTGTCTCTAAATAAAATACAAAAAATGGGTGGGGATGTGGCTCAGTGGTTGAGTGCCCCTGAGTTCAATCCCTGGTACCCTTCCAAAAAAAATTCCTCAGAAGACAGAAATTTATTAAAATAAGAGCCTAAGTAAATGAAATTGAGAATAAAAGAAACAATACAAAGGATCAATGAAACAAGGAGTTTAATTTTTGAAAGGATAAACAAGATAGATAAACCCTTAGCCAAATTAACCGAATGAAAAAGAAGATCCAAATTAATTAATTAATTATTATTTTTTTTTTTTTTTGGTACTGGGAATTGAAGCCAGAGGCCCTTTACCACTGAGTCACATCCCCAGACCTTTTTATTTATTTTTTTTTTTATTTTGAGTCAGGGTATCACTAAGTTGCTGAGTCTGGCCTTAAACTTGTGATCTTCTTAACTTAACCTCCCCAGTTGCTGGGATTACAGGTGTGCACCACCACACCATACCAAATTAACAAAATTAGAGATAAAAAGGAACTATCACCATAGACACTACTGAAATTCAGAGGATCATTAGAAACTATTTTGAAAGTCTATCCTCCAATTAGCTAGAAAATATTGAAGATTCTGACAAACTTCGAGAGAGATATGACCTACCCAAATTAAACCATGAGGATTTAGAAAACTTAAACAGATCAATATCAAGTAATGAAATCAAAGCAGCTATCAAAAGTCTTCCAACAAAGAAAAGCCCAGGACCAGAAGGATCCACAGCTGAGTTCTACCAAAACTTTAAAGAATAACTAACACCTGTCCTCCTCAAATTATTCCAAGAAATAGAAATAGAGGGACACTTGCAAATACATTCTATGAAACCAGTATATCCTGATTCCAAAACCAAAAACACATCAAGGAAAGAAAACTTCAAACCACTATCCTTGATGAACATAGATGCAAATATTCTTAATAAAATATTGGCAAATCACATACAAAAACATATTAAAAAGATAGTGCACCATGGTCAAGTGGGTTTCATCTCAGGGATGCAAGTTTTGTTCAACATGCACAAATCAATAAATGTAATTCACCACATAAATAGAGTTAACAACAAGAATCACATGATTATATCAATAGATCATTTGGTGAAGTACAGCATCCATTCATGTTTAAAACACTAGAGAAAGTAAAGATAATAGGAGCATACCTCAACTTTGTAAAAGCTATATATGACAAACCCAAGGCCAACATCATACTGAACAGAGAAAAAATGAAAGCATTTCCTCTAAAAAGAGGAACAAGACAAGGATGTCCACTCTCACCTCTCCTATTCAACATAGTCCTTCAACTCTAGTGTGAGTAATTAAACAAGAAAAGCAAATTAAAGGGATACAAATAGGAAATGAAGAAGTCAAATTATCTGTTTGCTGATGACATGATCCTATATTTATAAGAAACAAAAAATTCCACCAGAAGGCTTCTACAGCTAATAAGCAAACTTGGTAAAGTAGAAGGATACAAGATCAACACACATAAATCAATCACTTTCCTATACTCAAATAATGAATCTATTGAAAAAGAAAATAAGAAAACTTTCCATTCACAATAACCTCAAAAAAAATGGGAATCAATCTAACAAAAGAGGTGAAGGACCTCTACAAAAGTATTGAACACTACAGAAGGAAATTGAAGAAGACCTTAGAAGATGGAAAGACCTCCATGTCCTTGGATAGGCAGAATTGATATAATTAAAATGGCCATACTACCAAAAATTATATATGATTTCAGTGCAATTCCCATCAAAATACCAATGACATTCTTCATAAAACTAGAAAAAGCAATGCTGAAATTCATTTGGAACAACAAGAGACCCAGAATAGCCAAAGCAATCCTTAGTGAGAAGAGTGAAGCTGGAGGCAGCATAATACCAGACCTCAAATTATACTACAGAGCTATCGTAATAAAAACAGCATGATACTGGCACCAAAACAGAGATAAAGGCCAATAGAATAAAATAGAAGACATAGGGACAAACTTACATAAATATAGTTATCTGATAATAGACAAAGGTGCCAAATACATACATTGTTGATAAGACAGCCTTTTTAATAAATAGTGCTGGGACAACTGGATATCCCTATGTAGAAAAATAAAACTGAACCTCATCCTTCACTCTGCATAAAATTTGACTTAAAGTGGATCAAAGACCTAGGAATTAGATTGAAACTGTGCAAGTGCTAGAAGAAAATGTAGGCCCAACACTCCAGCATGTCAGCACAGGAACCAACTTCCTTAACAAGACTCCTAAAGCACAAGAAATAAAACCAAAAATAAATAAGTGGGATGGCATCAAATTAAAAAGCCTCTACGCAGCAAAGGAAACAAGATTATGAAGAGAGAGCCTACAGAATGGGAGAAAATCTCTGTCAGCTACTCCTCTGACAGAGAATTAACATCCTGAACACTTAAAGAACCCAAAAAACTTAAGACCAAATAACCCAATCAATAAATGGGCAAACCAGGCATGGTGGCGCACGCCTGTAATCCCAGCACTTGGGAGGCTGAGGCAGGAGGATCACAAGTTCAAAGCCAGCCTCAGCAATGGCAAGGCACTTAGCAACTCAGTGAGACCCTGTCTCTAAATAAAATACAAAAAAGGGCTGTGGATATGACCCAGTGGTTGAGTGCCCCTGAGTTCAATCCCCGGTACTAAAAAAAAAAAAAAAAGGGCAAAAGAACTAAACAGACACTTCTCAAATAACTATGAATGGCCAACAAATATATGAAAATATATTCAATGTCTCTAGCAAGTATGGAACTGCAAATCAAAACCACATTGAGATTTCATCTCACTCTAGTTAGATGGCAATAATCAATAATACAAGTAATAATTAATGCTGAGGATGTAGGGGGAAAAGATACATTCATACATTGTTGGTAGGACTGTAAATTAGTACAACCACACTGGAAAGCAGTATGGAGATTCCTCAAAAGACTAGGAATGGAACCACCATGTGACCCAGCTATCCTACTCCTTAGTATTTATCCAAAAAAACTAATATCAGTAATACAGGCACATCAATGTCCAGGTTTCCATCAGTGGATGAATGGATAAAAATAGTCCAGGTGTTCATCAATGGATAAAATTATGGCATTTGCTGGTTAATGGGTGGAACTGGAGAGTATTATGCTAAGTAAGCCAGACTCAGAAAGTCAAGAGATGAATGTTTTCTCTCATATGCAGAAGCTAGAGAAAAGTAAGAGGAAAAATGGAGGGATCCTATAAAAATAGAAGGGAGATCAGGATGTGTAGAAAAGGGAACTCTTGTATGTTGTTGGTGGGAGTGTAAATTAGAACAGCCATTATGGGGGTCTGGGGTTGTAGCTCAGTGATAGAGAGCTTAACTGGCATGTGTTGAGGCCCTGGGTTCAATCCTCAGCACCACATAAAAATAAATAAATAAAATAAAGGTATTATGTCCATCTACAACTAAAATTTTAAAAAAAAGAGTAAAAAAAGAACAGCCATTATGGAAAACAGTACGAAATTTCCTCAGAAATAAAACTACCATATGATCCAGCAATCCCACTTCTGGATACATATCCAAAGGAAATGAAATCAGTATGTCAAAGAGATATCTGTATTCCCATGATCAATGCAGAATAATTCACAATGGCCAAAATATGGAATAAAACTCTGTGTCTGCATAACTCAGCTTATCATTGCTGTGACCAAAATACCTAACCTATCACTTAGAGGAAGAAAAGTTTATTTTGGCTCACTGTTTCAAAGGTACCATAGTCAGCTAACTCCATTGCTCTGGGCTGAAGGTGAGGCAGAACATCATGGCCAAAGGGTACAGCAGAGAAAAGCTGCTCTGTTCAGGGCAGCTGGAAAGCAGAGAGAGGGAAAAACACCCGCAGGAAATATGTACCCTTCCAGGGCATGCCCCCAGTGACCCACCTCCTTTAGACACACTCACCTGCCTACAGTTACCACCCAGTCAGTCCATTCAAATCATTAACCAAGCAAATTAATTAATCCAATGATTAGGTTACAGCTCTCACAATCCAATTACTTCACCTCTGAATAGTTTTGCATTAACACAGGAGCTTTGGGGGAACACCTTATATTCAAAACTTAGTGGTGTCCATCATGGATGAATGGATAAAGAAAATGTGGTATAGGTGCACCATTGAATACTCTTGGCCTTAAAAAACAATGAAATCCTGTCATTTGAAACTAGGTGGGTGAACCTAGGGGATATCATGTTAAGTGAAATAAGCCATATACCACATGATGTGAAAGACACATACCACGTGATCTCATGTGAAATCCAAAAATGTTGAACCCATAGAAAAAAAAAGAATAGAATGGTAGTTAACAGGGGATGGGGAGAGAGGGAAAGGGGTGGGGAGATGTTCGTTAAAGGAAACAAAATTTCACTTAGGAGGAATAAGTTCAAGACTATCATACAACATGGTGACAATAATTAATAACAATGTATTCTTGAAAATTGCTGAGAAAAAAATGGTTAGCATGTGAGATAATGAATATGTTAATTAGCTCAATTTGGCCATTCTATGGTATACACAAATTCAAAATATATTGCTTCAGGCCTATAATCCCAGCTACTCTGGAAGCTGAGGGAAGAGGTTTGCAAATTCAAGACTAGCCTGGGTAACAAAATGAGACCCTGTCTTAAAATAAAAAATAACAAGGGCTGGGGATATAGCTCAGTGGTGATTCGTGTGCTTAGTATGAGTAAGACCCTGGTTCAATGCCCAGCAACAAAACAAGTGAATAAATAAAATTTTAAAACAATTTAAAAATTGCATATGAATCAATAATTGTTGAATTTCACTGATGGGTATCTGAGGGCTTAGCATCCTCTTCTGTTTTAGAAAATGTTAGAAAGTTGTCAAACAGTCAAAAACCAAACCACGAATTACTCATATCTAACAAACCATTACCACATAGAAATAATGTTGTCAGATTTCCTAATTTTTAAAAAAGAATTCAGAAATCTGAATTATACTAATGTAAAATCTTTGGTGTTTGATGATCCATTTTTAAATCACAAGGCACAAAAAACAATTACACATGGAGTTTGGATTCTGCACACAGCCCCCACTTTGCAACATCTAATTTAGAATTAATGGATTCTGAAACCATCTATCACAAGACTTATCTTGAGCATATAGTTAACATTTTGTTTTGTTTGTTTGTTTGTTTGTTTTTTAATTAGGGATAGAACCCAGGAGCACCTAACTACTGAGCCTCATCCCCAGCCCCCCTTTTTTTTTTTTGCATTTTATTTAGAGACAGGCTCTTCCCAAGATGCTTAGTACCTTGCTAAATTGCAGAGGCTGGTTTTGATCCTCCTGCCTCAGCCTCCCAAGTGGCTAGGATTATAGGTGTTGGATTCCAGGCAGAAGGCTTCGCCTCCCAGGCAGAAGGCCACACCTCCCCAGGTGCTTTGTGAAAAACTACAGCTCCCAGGATCCTCAGTGTGACCAAAAAAACCTGACCAGCAAGTCCCCTGTCCACTACTCCCCCCCCCCCCGACCTCTGCTGGCCTATAGGACAAGGACTCACTCCAAGGGGGTTTTATGGCCCCTACTCTATTTAAACCAGGACCAGACTGAGCTCGCTCTCTGTTCCCACTCTCTGTTCCTGCTCTCTGTTCCTGCTCTCCGTTCCCGCGTGCTCCAGCTCCCGTTTGTTCCCCGCGGTTTGTCCCCATCCCCTCCACGTGTTTCTTTGGTAATTCAATAAACCCCTTTCCTTTTCCTATACGACAGTTTCAGCGTCCGTCCCTTCCTGCAAATTTCACTAACAATAGGCATGCGCCACGGCACCGAACTGCATTTCATTTTTAAAATCACAACCAATTTCAAAAAAGTTCAAACAATAATGAAACAATCATTCATGTACTTACTATTGCAGGAGCCCTGTTTGGGGAGATAGCTAAGATTGCGGTTGACTATGGGCCATAGACATTTTTGGGCATTGTCGCCTTCCGTAGTCTCACGGGACTTGGCCCAGGATCTCGAGAGATTTGAGCAGTGACTCGGCAGATCGAGCGAGAGCGATTCCTGCTTGGGCGCATGGGATGAGACCAGAGAGAGAAAGGACAGGGTTATCGATATTGTATAGATATATTGTAGTTTCTTGTAAGAGTAGGTGCCTTGGTTTCTTGTGAGAGTGTGTATGTAGTGTTAGAAATTACAAGAGACAGAGACAGAAAGATTAAAGAATTTTTTCGTCTCCATCCTGTCTCTGGACTCCTTCCCGTGGCGCTGCCGTTCCAGGCTGCAATCCCTTTCCGGCGGCTAACAGTTGGTGGCCCGTACGGGGAATTCAGCACGGCAGGTAAGAACTGAGAAACCTCGCAGGAGTCTCTAGTCAGAGCAGTTAAAATGGGTTCGAAAATAACTAAGACCCAAGTGTACGAGGCTCTTGATGAATTCTTTGATATGGATGAGTCTGTCGTTAGTGAGGAGGATTTAGAAAACAGTGAAGGCAATCATAAAAGCGTAGATTCTGCTGAGTCAACTAAGACCAGTAAGGAGAGTATTAGAAGTGTCCCCAAAATTACAAAGATCCGAGCTGCTAAAGCTATTCAAGATTTATTAGAGATATTTCAAGGATACATGGTCTCAGTTGAACCTGGGACTCAGGATGTTACTGAGTCAGTTAGGACCAATGAGTAGTAGTAGTAGTGAGGAGGAATTAACTAAAGGTGATTTTGAGAAAATGAATAAAAGGAAATTAAGGAAGACCAAGATAAGGGATCATCAAGTGGAGGAACTTGTGTCCTCTACTCCCCCATGGGTGAAATCGATTACAGAAAATATGAAGGGTATCACTAGACGTTTGCATACCCTAGAAATAGAAATAAAAAGTCTTTCTGAGCGCTTATGCGCTCTCGAGGACAACTCACAGATACATTGGGAACTGCCAGTATTTGAATATGAAAATGGACAGAGGGGCCACCAGCCAGTAGATTTCAAAACAATAAAAAATCTCAAAGAGGCAGTAATGACTTATGGACCCCAAGCTCCTTTCACGATGAGTATACTGGAGTCCCTTAACACCTTTAGCTTAACCCCCACAGACTGGAAACGTCTATGTAAAACAACATTAAGTGGGGGACAATACTTGGTTTGGCGATCGCAATTTCAGGAACTTTGAATAGAAACAGCTAAAAGAAACGCAGATGCAGGGTTTGGAGACCATAATATAGAAATGCTCACAGGAGAAGGGCAATTCGCAGACGTACAGGATCAAAAACATTATACCCCAGGAGTATATGCTCAGATAAATGCAGCTGCCTTAAAGGCATGGAAAACTGTACAAGGACCTGGGGATCTACAAGGTAGCTTGTCCAAAGTAATTCAAGGACCTAATGAACCATATGCTGAATTTGCTGATAGACTTTTGAGAACTGCAGGTAGAGTTTTTGGAGACATTGATCAAGTTATGCCATTAGTTATTCAATTAGCGTACGAAAATGCTAATAAATATTGCCAGGAAGTCATCAGGCCATGGAAAAATAAAAAGGATCTTTCCATATATATACAACTATGTAAAGATGTAAATGATGCCTTTGTCACAGGGAATGTGATTGCAGCAGCTGTGAGAGATGCTGCCCCTCAAAATTTTATAAGGGCTCAACATAGACATTATAATCAATCAGGATATTCTAGGCAAAATTATCATAATCAATCAGGCTATTCTAGGCAAAATCCCCAAAGAGAAATAAGACCAAATTCATACCGTACTCCAGGTTGCTGCCCCAGGTGTAAGAAAGGAAATCATTGGGCCAATAAATGCTATTCAAAATTTGACATCCATGGAAATCCTTTGTTCAGGAATTCAAAAAACAGGGCACGGGGCCCAATGACCCGGGGCCCACAAATGTACGAGGCATTGGAGGAGGAGTATCCTCAAGCATCCACTCAGATGCTTCCCCGACACAATCCCCATTACCCATCCACTCCCTCGCCAGAGGAACAGGAGGAAATGCAGGATTAGACCTCTGTTCCACCGCCCGAATAGTGTTAACACCTGAAATGGGGGTTCAACTGATTCCCACAGGAGTCAGGGGACCTCTTCCCTCAGGGACTGTAGGACTTATTATCGGGCAAAGTCCTGAAAGCTTATTAGGTTTGCAAGTGACCCCAGGCGTAATAAACTCAGACTATAAAGGGGAAATAAAAATAATGCTTAGCTCACCCCAAAGTATAAGTTCTATTAATCAGGGAGATAGAATTGCTCAGCTGCTCCTCCTTCCAAATTTACATAATTCATTTAAAATGAATATGCCTCTAAATAGGAACAATAGAGGATTTTGTTCCACTGATTCAAAACCCATGGTTTGCTGGGTTCGGGACTGTACAAGGAGGCCTATGTGTAAAATAAGAATCCAAGGAATAGAAATGGAGGGTCTTATAGATACTGGAGCTGATTCTTCCATCATTAATTTACGTCAATGGCCCAAACACTGGCCTCTACAAAAAGCTTCAACCAGTTTAAGAGGCTTGGGATATAATAACCTCCCAGAAAAAAGTGCGGTAATTTTAAAATGGGAGGATGATGAAGGACATAAAGGCACATTTCAGCCTTATGTTTTACCTAATCTACCGGTTACTTTATGGGGAAGAGATATTTTACAACAAATGGGAGTACACCTTGCAACCAAACCTGCAGGTGTTAAATGTAAAAACATACAGGGTAATCTTTTTTTTTTTTTTTTTTTTTTTTTTTTTTGTGGTTACCGGGGATTGAACTCAGGGGCACTCGACCACTGGATCACATCCCCAGCCCATTTTTGTATTTTATTTAGAGACAGGGTCTCACTGAGTTGCTAAGTTCCTCGGCATTGCTGAGGCTGGCTTTGAACTCGCGATCCTCCTGCCTCAGCCTCCCAAAGTGCTGGGATTACAGGCGTGCGCCACCGCGCCCGGCTAGGGTAATCTTAACCCTAAAAGAAATCATCAAAAAGTACAGGGTAAGCTTAACCCTAAAAGAAATCATTATTATATAGGAAAAAGACATTTTTCTTTGGGGCCACTGAGAAAATAATTTTGAAAATACCATGGCTTTCTGATAAGCCAGTGTGGGTCCCTCAGTGGCCCCTATCTAAAGAGAAATTACAAGCGGCCCACCAATTAGTTCAGGAACAATTAGAAGCAGGTCATATAGAACCTTCCACCTCTCCCTGGAATTCCCCCATATTTGTGATCAAGAAAAAATCAGGAAAATGGCGATTATTACATGATCTTAGACAAATTAATAAAACCATGCAAGTCATGGGCCCTACTCAACCTGGACTTCCGAATCCTATAGGTATTCCAAAAAATTTCCATGTTATTAGTCTTGATATAAAGGATTGCTTCTTTTCTATTCCCCTACATCCTCTGGATGCCCCCAGGTTTGCTTTTTCAGTTCCTTCTATTAACAATAATGGCCCTGATCAGAGATATCAATGGAAGGTTTTGCCACCGGGAATGGCTAATAGCCCCACCATATGCCAAATATATGTGGACAAGGCTATCCAACCCATTAAAAATAAATATCCAAACCTCATGTGTCTACATTACATGGATGATATTTTACTGGCCCACCCTAATCAAAAAATCTTATTTAATATATTCAGTGACATGGTAGAAAATTTTAAAAAATACGGATTATATATAGCAGAAGAAAAAGTTCAAACCAGATCTCCCATATTATATTTAGGATTTAAAATCATGGATACTTTTGTTAGACCCCAAAAATGTCTATGGCCCATAGTCAACCGCAATCTTAGCTGTCTCCCCAAACATACTATGTAGCCTTAAGAAATCTTAACATGTTGCCATATGTACTTCAAAAAGAAAGAAAATGCTATGCATATTATTAATGCCTTTTTGGTGCCTCTCCTTGATCCCATTCCCTCTGTTTCTCCAAATAACACTGTCCTGAAGTTTGTGTCCATCTTTCCCAGCCAACTTTGTTAAATTTCACTACAGCTGTTATTTATCCAAAGAACAACAAATGTGTTGTTTTCCTTTTTCTAGTCTTGAAATAAATGGTTTTATGCAGTAAAATTCAATTACATTTCTATTTAGCAAAAACAAACAGCTAGAAAACTAACTTTTAAAAGATCTTTTAGAATAACATCAAGAAATAATTTTTATCTAGGAATAAACTTAAAAAAGGATAGGCAAGGGGACTAGGGTTGTGTCTCAGTGGTAGAGCGCTTGCACTGCACACATGAGGCCCTGGGTTCGATCCTCAGCACCACATAAAAATAAGGAAATAAAGATATTGTGTCCATCTATAACTAAAAAATTTTTTAAAAAAAAGGATAGGCAAGACATTTGGGAGAATGATAAACTATATCAAAAGGCATTAGATAAGGTCTAAGGAAATGGAGATAAGGCTGGGGGTGTAGCTCAATGGTAGAGCACTTACCTGAGCATGCATAAGGCCCTGAGTTCAATCTGCAGGACAATGAACATAAATACATAAATAAATACAAATAAATAAATGGAGATAGACATTATGTTCATGGGTTGGAAGATTTAAAATTATGAAGATATCAGTTCTTTTCAATGTCATTCCAGTGACAATCCCAAAGGGAAATAATATAGAGAGGGGGAAAAAGCACATAGAAAGATACATTTACATAAATACATATAAATATAAATATAGTTATAATATTTATATAAATATATAAATATAAAGAATAAAATAAATACATTCATTTATACAAATGTATATGTAAGTATATAATGTGCATATAATATATACAATGTATAATGTATATTTATATAAATGGCACATTTATATAAATTTCAAAAACACACAAAAGCCAGCAAAATATTTTTAGTTATATAAACATATGCAAACTAATAAAACCATAAATGGAAATAAATGGTAAAGGTTACAATTGAGGAAGAGGGGACAGAAATTCAAAGATAACAATAATGTTCTTTTTCTTTCTTCTTATTTATTTTGCTGTACTGGAGATTGAACCCAAAGATGCTCTACCACTGAACTACATCCCCAGGCCTTTTTATTTTTTATTCTGATAAAGGGCCTCACTAAGTTGCTGAGGCTGGCTTGGAACTTGCAATCCTCCTGCCTCAGCCTCCTCAGTTGCCTGGGATTACCGGCCTGTGCCACCACATCCCAAAAAGTTTGGCAGTCTTTCATTTTCTCTGTTCTATATCAGTTTAGGCAATATCCAGTTCCACATCTTTGATATTAGTGTTCAAGGGAGTTTAAAGGTGTGCTATTATAAAATATGTACTTGGTCTTCTTTCCCCATTTCCTGGCATACAACTTCTGAAATCCTTGGAATCTGTGAAGTGATAATGTCTTTTGTATATTAATGATTGACTAATGGCTGGCAGCCCCTAGGTAGCTTCAGGATGAAGCTTATCACCCTAAAACTCAAGACAGGATTGAGGACTGGAACTTTTGCCCCACCCCCAACCTTATGGGGGGGGGGGAGAATTGCTGAATGTTTAATTGATCACCAATGATCAGTGATATAATCAATCATAACTATGTAATGAAGCCTCCATAAAAACACAAGGAAAAGAGTTAAGAGAGCTTCTGGATAGCTGAATACACAGAGGATCCTGGAGGTTAGTGTCCCCAAAGAGGGCATGGAAATTCTGCGTCCCTTCCCCTATTCCTTGCCCTATGCATCTCTTGTCTCGTGTTCCTAAGTACCCATTGTAATATCCCTTATAATAAACCAGTAGCATAAATGTTTCCTGTGTTCTGTGAGCCACTCTAGCAAAATAATCTAGCCCACAGAGCAGGTTGTGGGCATCTCAATTTATAGTGCATGGCTCAGAAGCACACCTGGGGCTTGTGATTGACATCTGAAGCTGGGCAGTATTGGGGACTGAGTCCTTCCTTGACCTGATGGATTGGAGGTTATCTTCAGAAAGATAGTGTCAGAATTGGATTGAATTAGAGCTTGCCCATTTGGTGTCTGCTAGAGGATTGTTTGCTTGCTTAGCAGGTGGGGAAATTCCCCATACATTTGGTCACAAAACATTTTCTGTGTTAATTGTTGAATGAGAGTATAGGAGAAACAGAGTTTGTTTTCTCCTATTTTCTCAGGAAAGGATATGTTAGAATGGAAGACAGAATATTTGGGGAAAAGCTACATATAGATGACTGTCAAAACTGAAAATGAGTTCTCTTGGAGGAAATTATAAAAGAGGCAAACCATAGAACCAATGAATAAACCTTGAAAAACAGTTCTATTTTTAAAAATGTTTTTCGTTGTTGGGACTTTATTTATTTATTTTTATGTGGTGCTGAGGACTGAACCCAGTGCCTCTCACATGCCAGGCAAGCGCTATACCACTGAGCCCCAGCCCCAGCCCCAGCCTCCAAAACAGCTCCTTTTCCTACCACTATTCCTTACCAAAGTCAAATGACTACATAGAACAGACAAAATTAGAAAGGCATACATTCAATTCCCAGCTCTACAGCCTACTAGCAGGGTGATCTTCAGAAAATCATCTAACCTCTCTCTGTGTGCTCTAGTTTTTTAATCTATAAAATTGATGGTCATGAGGATTACATGAAAAATAAATGTAAAGCACTTAGCATTATAGCAAGCACATAATACACACTCAATAAATGCCACTTTGTTTTCAAAGTTTTGTATTAGAAACAGGAAAATCAGAGGCTGAGAAGGTAGTATTTACACACATAATTGTGTTAAAACTAAAGAAATGGGGCTAGAGATGAAGCTCAGTGATAGAGTGTTTGCCTAGATATATAGGGCTCTGGGTTCATTCCCCAGAACTGTAAAAAGAAATTAATTAATTAATTAACTAAATAATAAAAATAAAACACTAAAAGAAATGGTTTTTCCTGAGATTTTAAAAAATAAAAGTCCTCCATTAGAGGAACTATTAAAAGTATACTATCATATGGAATATAATTTTTATATGTTTTTGATTTCCTGTGCTCTGTTAATTTTGGCATAATCAAAAAACAAAGACAAAACAAAAATAACAAGGTTTAGGATATGTATTTTTTGTTTGTTTGGTACTGGGGATTGAACTCAGGGGCACTCAACCACTGGGCCACATCCCCAGCCCTTTTTTGTATTTTATTAGAGACAGGGTCTCACTGAATTGCTAAGTGCCTTGCCATTGCTGAGACTGGCTTTGACCTCGCAGTCCTCCTGCCTCAGCCTCCCAAGTGCTGGGATTACAGGCGTGCACCACCACACCTGGCTTAGGATATGTAATTTAATAAACTATTTCACCTGTATTTACTGGCAGACTTCATTAGAGATTATGATAGGGAACAGACTGGCAAGTTAATCCTCTTCTTTGCCTTCCAGTTATCAAATTAAAAATCACTTTACTCATTACTTTGACCTATTTCCCTTCTAAGTAGAAGTGCTCTTTCTTTTTTTCCTTCTAGTGAGAGAACCATAATAGTGAGAAAGCAAGGATACAGAGAAAACCTGAGAATTAAATCAGAAAAAAGACTGCAAAATAAATATTAAAAATATATTTAAAGAAATAAAAATTTGAGAGGATCATATATCACCTAAAAAGATGAGGAAAAATTGAACTAGGACTCCTAGAACTGACAAATGCCATCACTAAAATTTAAAGAATGACATTTGAAAAGAAAATTTGTGACTTGGAAGACATATCTCAGGAAATTTGTCAGAATATAGCAAAAGGAGATTAAAAGCTGGAAAATGTTAATGAAAGGTAAAGAGGCATGTAGAAAAACATGAAAGGATCCAACATATACTTAATAGAGTTCCAAAAAGAGAAATTAGAACATAGAAAAAGCAAACTTCAATACTTAAATGAACAAGGATTTTCTAGAATGTTTGAAAGACATTTATCCTCAATTACAGGAAAAACAATAGATCATTATCCAAAAACTAAAAATAAATTTCAGCCATAAAAGCTCACCAGGAAAACTTAAATATGTGCAGCAACAAAGCATCATAAACATTACAGAGAAACAAAGACAAGTGAAGTGAACAAAAATAAATGAGACTGAGCTGAGGATGTGGTTCAGTGGTAGAGCAGATGCCTAAGCATGCATGAGGCCCTGGGTTCAATCCCCATGATGACAAAAAAAAAAAAAAAAAAGTGAGGCTGGGATTGTCATGTGTTGCTGGTGGGAATGCAAAATGCTATACTTGCTTTGGAAAATTGTTTTCCAATTTCTTATAAAGTTGTACCCAGCAAAATATGAATTAAAACTCCAAGCCATGTCACACTTGAGCCAAAAATAAAAGCCTTTATTAAGCTGATCAGTGGCTACCATCCGCATGCATCACACAGCGTGACAAGATGGCATACTGGCAGTTATTTTCAAGGGCTTATATTTGGTTGTTCAGCCAATGCAAGCAAGCCACGGTACAGAAGCTGAATTTGGGCAGTTAGCGAAACAATGTGATGGGTACAATGGTATTTCCCATGGGACTTTCCAGGTTGGCATAGCAGCAAGCTAGTAGAAGAGAACAGTCAAAATGACCCTAGTTGAGTACACGTCAGAGGATGGTTACCAACGTCTAGACAATCAATCTCTAACAATGTACGTTGCCCAAGAAAAGTGGAAACCAAAGAGAACAATTTTACATTGTATAAGAATTGCTATTTTTGTGTTGCCAAGTATGTTATGCTAGGTAATGATTAATGGGTACAGAGGCAGGACTATCTGTGTTCTATTATTTCTGAGAAACAGAACTATTTCTCAGAACTCCTAAGATGGCTGCTGAAGAACAAGATGGAGTCCCTTTAGTTCTCTTATCACAAAGTTAAGCATACACTTATCATATGACCAAGATATTTCACTCCTGGGTATTTATCCTGCAGACATGAAAACTTAAATGCATAAAAACCTATGATCAGGGACCAGGGTTGTGGCTCAGTGGTAGAGCGCTTTCCTAGCATTTGTGAGGCACTGGGTTTGATCCCCAGCACCACATAAGAATAAAAACAAATAAAATAAAGGTATTGTGTCCATCTACAATTTAAAAAATATTTAAAAACAAAACAAAAACCTGTGAGCATACATTCATAACAGCATGATCTGTAATCAACAAAACTGGAAACGACATAAATATATTTCAGTGAAAGAAAGCATAAACCCACTGGTACATACATAAAATTGAATACCATTCAGCTATAAGAAAACATACAATGAATACAACACCATGGATAAATCTCAAATGCATTTTTCTAAGTAAAAGAAGCCCAGTTTAAGATTCCATACTGAACCATTTCATTTATTTGTTTGTTTATTTTTCATGGTACTGGGAATGGAATTCAGGGCCTTATGTATGGGAAGAAAGTACTCTACCACTGAGCTATATCCCTAGCCCTATGTTACTCTTTAAAATACAAAACTATAATAATGGAGAAAAGATTTGTGTTGCCAGGGGCTAGAAGTGGGGACAATGGTTCTGGAAGCTGATTGTGGAGGAGATAATACAGATCTGTATGTATTAAAATTCACAGAACCATTAGGCACAGTGGCACATGTGTGTAGTCCCAACTATGCAGGAAACTGAGGTGGGAGGATCACTTGAGGCCAGGAGTTCAAGACCAGCCTGGGCAACATAATCTCGAAAGTTTTAAAAAATAAAACTATACATCACAAGAAAAAGAAGCATATTTTAGGGGCTGGAGCTATGGCTCAGCGGTAGAGCACTTGTCTCGCATGTGTGAGGCCCTGGGTTTGATCCTCAGCACCACATAAATAAAATAAAGGTATTGTGTCTACCTGCAACTAAAAAAATTAATAAAAAAGCCTATTTTACTATATGATAACTGTTAGAAAAAATGCTGAACAAAGTTAACTTAGCCGGGAACACCGTGTTAGTGAAATAAAAGGGTTTATTGGGATGCCACGTGGGCAAGGGTAGGGAAAGGAAGGGAAGGGAAGGGGGGTAGGGAAGGGATGGACGGGAATACAGACAGGCAGGAACAGAGAGCGATTTCAGTCCGGGGCTGGCTTAAATAGAGTGGGGGTCAGAAAGCCCCCCCTGGAGTGAGTCCTTGCCCTATAGGCCAACAGAGGTCAGGAGGTAGTGGACAGGGCACTTGCTGGTCAGGTTTGCTGGTCATGCTGAGGATCTTGGGAAGTGTAGTTTTTCACAAAGCACCTGGGGAGGTGTGGCCTTCTGCCTGGGAGGCGCAGCCTCCTGCCTGGAATCCAACAATAACTTTTTCAGTTAACAGATTCATTAAAATATATAATTAACAATAGTATACAATTCACTCATTTAAACTGTACCACTCAAAGGGCTTTCATTTTTCCCTCTTTTTAACTGATGAAAATTGTATATATTTATGGTATATAACCTGATGTTTTGAAATATGGTTGCATTATGGAATGGCTAAATCAAGCTAATTAACATATGCACTACCTCACATATTTATTTGTGGTAAGAGCCCTTAAAATATAATCTTTTATCAATATTCAAGTATACAATACATTGTTATTAACTACAGTCACTAAATTGTACAATACATCTCTTAAATTTATTCCTCCTGTCTAACTGAAATTTTGGTTCCTTTGACTATAATTTTTAAAATAAAAATGGAGGGCTCAGGATGTAACTCAGTGGTTACAACTTGCCTAGACTGTGTGAGGCCTTGGGTTTGATTTCCAGTACCACCAAATGATAAAATAAATTTAAAATATGACAACATGCTATCTAAAAGAAACAAAAAAAGTAAAAGTGGAAAATCCAGGTCAGGTATGGTGGTGCATATCTGTAATCCCAGTGACTCAGGAGGCTGAGGCAGGAGGATCCCAAGTTGAAGGCCAGCCTCAGCAACTTAGCAAGACCCTGTCATAAAATAAAAGGGACTAGGGATGTAGTTTAGTGGTAAAGCTTCCCTGGGTTCTAGCTCCAGTACCAATAAAAGAAAAGTGGAAAACCTAAATAAATTACTACCATTGAAGATATGTAAAAAGTAATTCAAGATCCACATATAGTTAAAAAGCCATCAGG
Source organism: Tamias sibiricus (assembly GCA_025594165.1). Lineage (NCBI taxonomy): Eukaryota > Metazoa > Chordata > Mammalia > Rodentia > Sciuridae > Tamias > Tamias sibiricus. The sequence goes on from CM046667.1 coordinate 36,210,332, forward strand.
CCCAGAGGGTTTAATGGGAAATGTTTCCTAGCTCTTTAAAGAACAGATGTTTTCTGTTGTTATATGTTAAAGAACTCACAAATATATGGTTTCCAACTGGAAAGACAAGGTTTTTATAGCACAGAGAATTACAAAAAAATGGGGGGGGGGAATGTCTTGGGAACTTACAGCTAACAGGGTTTTGGCAAATGTGATACAAAGGGAGATAGCAGGCTAATGATCTACATGGCTTAATATTTCAAGGTAGGGAGTAAATTAAGATTCCTGTTGGAATTTATGAAGCGCCATGAGGTTTTAGGGAGGGTTGTTATCTGGTCAAGGAAAGCCAGGCCTGTGTGAGTTCAGAGCACAGGCAGGAATTCCAAACAAGATTTGCCCCAGAGTTTGATCAGGTCAAATAAATATCTTAGTGAAACAGAAATGAACTCTTTTTTTTTTTTTTTTTAATTTTATGGCTCCCAATCTTAGGATAGAATTAGGTTAGATTCAGCACTGACGTTTGACCATTAGAGAAGCATGCCGAGGCAAGCATAAAAAGCAAGGTTTATTTAAAAGGGGTAGAGAGAGAGAGAGAGAGAGAGAGAATGATCAGCCATTACTGGTATCCTGGTATCCCCAAAAATAAGGCAGGTGTACCGTTTTTTACCCCCCACCCCCCTCTCTTTTTTTTTGTGGCCCAGAGACCGGGCACAGGGCCTTGCAGGTATAGAAGGAAAGCACTCTACCAAGTGAGCTACACCCCCCAGCCCTAACCTTTGTTCTCCTGCTCTCTTCTCCTTATTTCTCCTTCCTGTGTACTTGACTAGACCTAGGAATGCTGGGTAGGCTGGCCAAAAGGTGAGAAGCAGATGGGCTGAAGGGGGAAGGGCAGGATGGAGCAGCCTGGAGCACATTAATTAACAACTGTATAGCTCCCTGTAGGGAGGGACAATCCCTGGGATTGGTTACCTTAGAAACAGGTTGGAGCAGGGACAGGTTCTTTTTTTTTAATATTTATTTATTTGCTTTAGTTGTACACAATGCAATGCATTTATGTTTACGTGGTGCTGAGGATAGAACCCTAGCCCTCTACCGCTGAGCCACAATCCCAGCCCCAGGGACAGGTTCTTGATAAGGGTGGAGGAAGGGCTCTAAAGGAATTAACATCCCAATCCCTCAGGGGGCTTGGACTCCAATTTCCTGGGACTCACTCAAAATTGGCTTCCTTGATCTGACCTGACTCGATTTACCTATCTATACTGACTGCCTAATTCTGGCTTCACTTGGATATTTTTCCTGTCTTCATGTCCTGTTCCTCTCTCAATCCATCGGATTCTCATCTTTATAACTCTTCACATGATTTCTTTGATCAATTTTACCTGGCCTCATGGATTTAACTATAGGTGCTTCTGAATCAATGCCCTAGCCCAGAATTGTCCCCTGAGCTTTAGAATTGAACTTTAGAATTGACATGCTATCCCAAAATATGGCACCTTGGTATAATAAAATAGTTTAAACTTTGAGGAATGACAGGTGCAGGAAAGGCTCTCTGAGCTTCCTCTGCAACAGATCCTAAGAACCTCAGGTGCTCTCCCTAGATTCAGAGGACCAGAACATCCTTATCTCCAAGATGGAGGGACACCACAAGGAATCTGAATGAATAGCCTTGCCAATAGTCCTCCAGTTTACTATGCTTAGTCTATAGCCCTTTCTCCTATCAAATTTTCTGATTCTCCATGCTTCATCAAACCTAGTATAAAAATGCTCAGGTTTCAGTGTTTCTTCAGGGCTTCATTTTCTATGAAGGCTCCTGTGTCACATAAAACTTGTAATAACTTCTTTAATTTTTTCTCTTTGTTAAATATCTTTTGTCAGCCTAAGGGGCCCTAGCCAGAGAAACTAGAAGAGTCTGGCTAGTCTTGCTTCCATGTAGGAGCCCTGTTTGGGGAGATGGCTTGAAATGCGGTTGACTATGAGCCGTGGAGATTTGGGCATTGTCGCCTTCCGTAGTCTCACGGGACTTGTCCCAGGATCTCGAGTGACTTGGCCGAAATTGCTGATCGGGTCAGCGCCATTTGGTGGTGTGTGTGTGTGTGTGGCGTGTGTTAGTCGTTGTTAGAACCAGAGAGAAAAGTTATCAGAATAAAAAGCTGTTCGTCTCCAGTTTGCCTCTGAACTTCTTCCCGCGGCTCCCTTGCTCCAAGCGCTTCAGGCGGCAACACTTCCATACTCTGGGTGCCATCTAGGCAATATACATCAATTGCAAACCTGACCTGGTCAAGTAATGGAAGGCAATGAATTTGCCCTTCCATAACTACAAAACCAACAAGCCTAGCCAGGAGATAAAAGAGTAGAGAGAGCAGCAAATAAGGAGAGAACTACAGACAATTCTTAAAGTATTATTCTCTCTGAATGAAGACAGCATGGGGCTTTTATTGGAGAAACTTATACATATTCATATAGGAAAGACTCATTACCACATGTAGAGGTGGGCACATTCCTGAGCATGCTCTGTTTGAAGTCACATATCATATTGTTATAAGCAAAGGCAACTTAAACTGGACTTGGACTGTCTCCACCCGATGACCCATTCACCCACCCTTGATGGCCCATTAAATAGTCTCCACCTGAGGGCCTGAGGGCATATTAACTCTGTGCTTTATAAACCCTGCCCTTGCTATGAGCAGGCGCCATTTTCTACTATCCTGCTTTGTGCTGGATGTAGTTGGTGGCCCTGGCCAGAATAAAGGTTTCATTGGCTATTACGTGAGTGGCTTGTGAGACTTTTTTCCTGAAAATTGGGTACAACAATATGTTTTAAAAAAATTGTGGACACGAATGCCTCTGGGCACAGAATTTAGTATGATGAGGAGCAAAGTTGACTTTAGGTCACCTAAAAAGAATGAGCCAGAGTGATTGGTCAGTTTGGGGTGGTTTCTTGTCATTTTCTCTGAAGGCCCTTATCTAAAAACAAACAACTTGAGGTGGCAGTGGCACACACCTGTAATCCCAGCACTTTGGGAGGCTGAGGCAGGGGGATCGCAAGTTCAAAGCCAGCCTCAGCAATGGCGAGGCACTTAGCAACTCAGTGAGACCCTGTCTCTAATAAAATACAAAATAGGGCTGGGGATATGGCTCAGTGGTCAAGTGCCCTTGAGTTCAATCCCCAGTACCAAAACAAACAAACAAACAAACAAACAAACAACTTTGAAGCTGCATTAAGTGTCATTTAGGGAATGTAGCTTAGTGGTAAAGCACTTGCCTAGCAAGTGAAAGGCCCTGGGTTCAATGCCCAGTAAATTAAAAAAAAGAGTCATTTAAAGGGGTGACAGATCCTCTGACCCTCTCATGAGCTCCCATAAGTACAAGGGCTTAATCCTGAAAATACCTGCCTAGTGGCTAATAGTCATTTCTCTTTTACAACACTTCCATGGTACTTTCCTACTAAGCCCCCTAGTATGACCTTACTGGCTTGGATTAGCAAGGAAGACTTTTTTTCCCCCTTCATGGCACTAAGGATCAAAGCCACAACCTCAAACACGCTAGACAAGAGCTACGTCCCCAACCTTTGGGAACACCTTCTTGAGCTGATCTTTGGACATTTCTGAAGTATCTTTCCATACTGACTGTGCCCAGCAGATTTTTCACCAATAACCTCAATGAAGCTTGTGGTGAGCAACACAACCACAGTTTAAGGGAAGAGAGCCCACCTTTTTTAGTACTGCATCTTAGTATATTGCAGAAGATCAACAGGCATTTATTATCTGAACTGAATCTGAAACAGAGTAAATTTTTAAATCAAATAATGACATATTGATTTTATAAAAATGAGAAATGCTCGGGGGCTGGGGTTGTGGCTCAGCGGCAGAGAGCTCACCTCGCACGTGCGCAGCCCGGGTTCGATCCTCAGCACCACGTAAACATAAATGCATTGCATTGTGTACAACTAAAGTAAATAAATAAATATATATATATATTTTTTTTTAAAAAAAATGAGAAATGCTTTTTTTTAAGCAAGGGAGACATCAAAGCACAAAGAAACAAGCTACAAATCCCCCAGAGAGAGAGTCCCCACCACATGGAACTAGCCAATGTCAACAGATCCAATGAAGGATTACAGAGAATAGAATGATCCAGACACACTGAAATAATTTCATAAGAATAGAATTGGACTAGACATACTATATCTATTAGAACATATGAAATTTAATAATCATTTAATTTAACTTGAGAATAGAATTGAAGAGAATCTGCAAGAATTTTCTGAACTATTCATGAACATTTCTTCACCACAAGCAATATTTGTGAGCATTTAAAAGTGATTCAAACTCCCAGGCAAATGATCTGCATTTGGCAGAGCAGTTAGCAATTTCAATTATTGTGTAACTTTGGGATTGGTTAGGGACCTCCCAAGAGGACAGAAAAGTTTGCACTCAGAAACAAAATGTATTGAGTTAAGCAATAGGGAGTTCAAAAACAATTATTATTAAGGGTCTTACTGTTTTTTTTTTTTTTTTTTTTTTTACTTTGCAAAATTGGTTTTCATTACTTTCACTCTTGGTTCAATAAAAAGGCTTTTAAATTGGCTCTTTTTAGAATTTAATAAGCTCCTTAAAAGTGATGCAAATATTTCTTAAATCCTGAAATAAGCTTTCCACTGCATTCAGATGTGCCCATCTGAAAAGGTTGATTACAATCAATGGAATTTAACAGATGGACCTAATTGAAGGATTACTGAGTGGGCACCTAACGGATTCAGACAGCTACTGTCCCCTTGTTTTTCAAGGATGTAGAATCTGGTAGAAATGTATTCATTCCTTAAATGTTTTTCACAAAAGATGACAATGTGCCTGGCACAATACATTGCATAGTGGTTGTGATGTTTATGTCACACCAAGGATAAATGGAGAGTTAAGAGGTCACTTTGGGCTGATATAGTTATGGAACATAAATGAGCCTCTCTCATTATCCCTCCGGCCTCTGTTCCCTTCAGAAGAGTTAGATGATCTGCTCCTTCTCTTCCCTTGTTGAGGACGTTAAGAACATGTCAGCCAAAAGAATAGAAATTTAAGTCATAGAAATGAAAACCTAACTCTCTGGCTGTCTCCCACTTCCTGATACATGGACTTGGCCTAGCCCAGGGGTGTTGCCCTGACATATGACGAAAAATCAAACCACCACTAGGATAGGCTAGTGGCTATTCCTCCAATGTAATCTGCTCATGTTCCCTATGCTCCCCAATAACCTTTCTGCTGATTGGCCTATGTCTTCTATAAAGGCCATCCAACTTCCTCAATAAACTGAGCTCGTGCCTTGACTGGTCTCCCTGACGCGTCTGATTGTCCTCCGAAAGGAGGGCTGGGTGCGGGCGGTCAGTTGGCTCTTACCTTTCCTGATCCGTCCTTGTTGGGGTGTGCTCCCCCTTCTCTTGCGGGTCGAGAGGAGTCGGGGGCTAAAAACCCCACCATTCCCTTAGTACCATGAATATATATGTATTGTGGCATGACCTATATTACCCATCTTTCCCTCCTATGGGACTGTGGGTATCTGGAGGGCAAGTCTAATCCTTGGACATCTGAGCAGTGTCCGGCACTAAATATTTGTTGACTTAACGGACAGATGGATGGTTGGAAGGATGAAGGAAGGCCATTGGAGAATGGCCTTCAAGGATGAGGGGATTCCCAATAGGTGGAAATGATGAAAAGAATATACATAACAAAAAGAAAAACAAAAGGGAAAGTCCAAGCTCATTTAGGAATTGAAAGAATAGTTAGACTGGTGTCAGGGATTGGCATGGGAGAATGCTGAGAATGTGAATTGGCACCAGACTGAAGAGAGGCTTATTATAAGTGGGCTAAGAAGTGAGGATATTATTTATTAGCTAGAGGAGATCTAATTGATAGAATGATAGATATTATGGTTTGGATAGGAGATGTCCCAAAAGCTCCTGTGTTAAGGTAGACAGGACTAGTTGAATGGACTAAGTGTGGGTGGTAATTGCAGGCAGGTGGGGGCATGGCTAGAGGTATGGGTCACTGTGGGGCATGCCCTGGAAGGGTGCATTTTCCCTGCAGCTCCTCCCCTCTTCCTGACCACCATGAGGTGAGCAATGTTCCTCTGTGACACCCTTTAGCCATTATGTCCTGCCTTACCTTGGACCCAGAGCAATAGAGTTGGCCCAACATGGACTAAACCTCTGAAACTGAGCCAAAATAAACTTCTCTTCTTAATTGTTCTTGTCAGGTATTTTGGTCACAGTGACGCAAAGCTTACTAACATGGTAGATAAAGGTAAGATGAGGCAGGTGGACAGGTTAGGAGACTATCACAATAGAACAAATGAGGAATAACAAGGGATGTTTGAAGTGATTATGAAAGGCCAAATAAATAAAAAAAGAATATGAAAAAGAATCTTTAGGCCTAGGAAACAGATTGGATTTGGAAAATGAAGGAGAAAGGCCTGAAGATAACTCAGATTTCTTCTCTGACAATACCAAAAATGGTAGCACAAATAACAGAGAGAGGCAGGTCACAAGGGTTGAGTATTACCACAATTTTTTCAGTTGTCTGGTTTCATGACTTCAAAGTAAATGGTTTCTGTTTTAAGTTTACTGATTTTTAAGATACTTAGTCTACTTTACATTGCTGTGACAAAATACCTGAGAAAATCAACTTAGAGGAGAAAAAATTTATTTTGGCTCACACAGTTTCAGAGATTTCAGTCCATAGTCACTTGGCTCCATGGATTCTGGGCCTGTGGTGAGGCAGAACATTATGACAGGGAAGGTGTGGCAAAGCAAAACTGCTCACCTCATGACAGCCAGGATCAGAGAGAGAGAGAGAGAGAGAGAGAGAGGAAGGAGTCAGAGACAAGGTAGACCCTTCCAGGGACAAGATAGTCTCCCCTACCCACTGACCTACTTCCTCCAACTTAGCCCCAACTCCTACCATTTCTACCTCCCTCCCAATTATGAACCCATCATGGATTTAGCCATTGATAAGATCAGAGTCCTTATGATCCCACTGCTACCCCAAGGCCCCACTCTGGACATTGATGCATTGGGGACCATGCCTTCAACACATGAATCTTTGGGGAACATTTTCCTAGATCCAAATTATAACAGATCCTTTTGAGGAATTTACAAGGAATCACTCGAGTTTCGCATACCCAGAACCTTTACCTGTTGAAATAATTTAAACAAATGAAGTTAATAACAAATAAGCAAACCTCAGTCAAAACACCAATATCATTTTCCAGACCAGTTACTTTTTGCTAAAGAGAAGTCCCTGGGACACCTATAAAACAAAATTGAAGGTACCTTCACTTATTAAATTATTTACCCATTTTTGAATACTCTTAAACTTAAATGAATTAGAGTTATTTGGATCCATATATATATATATATATATATATTCACAAGCGCTTTGTTAGATGTCACACTGGACAGACGCACATACAAACATATATTTGTGACGTCACATTAACATGAAAATTTAGACAAATACACAAATAAACACTGTTGTGCACACTAAAGAGAGATCTCTTCGTCCCAGCTGGGAGGAATGACACTGCACTCTTTTAAGGGAATCATCAATTTTTCATATGGTCCTCTTGATTTTGTACCTTTTTTATTAATCTTCAATCATCAATTTTTCCAGACCCAGTACTGCAACTGCATTGCATTGGTTTCCATACCCTGAACCCAAATGAATAATTTTTTCCAGACAGTACTCTACTGCATTTTGGGATTTCCATACCCTGAACCAAAATGAGGATTGGGCAATGTGTTATACAAGATTTACAATCTTTTTACAATTGTTCTGGCTTGCTCCTTTGTGGTTTCCATAATCCCGTGAGAGCGGGGGGGGGGGGGGGGGGGGAATGAAATAAAGTAGCTTGTTGTAGTGCTGAAAGTATAAATATTGTTTTTGTAAGTTCATCTGCCTTTTGATTACCTTCATGGAGGGGGCCAGGCAAATTAGTATGTGCTCTAATATGGCCTACGAATAGAGGTTCTTTTCTTGCCCACAAAAGTTTTTGTATCTGATAAAACAATTTAAAGGCTGGAGTATGAGGTGCTATAATTGTCCTGCTTTGTAGATGCTTTCTAGAAAGAAAGGTACTAGAAAGAGTACTGGAGCAGTTAAGAGCCTGGACTCTGGAGCCAGGCTGAGCTTCCACCCTAGCCTCTGGCCCTATGAGCTATGTGACCTTGGACTGCTTATTTAACCTCTTTGTGCCTCCATTTCCCCATCTTTAAAATGGGGACAATATTAACACCTACATAATAATTTGAGGATTCAATTAAATAGTAAATAACTGCTGGTTATTTAACTACCAACTATAGGGGATAGAAAGAAGAGAGGTAAAGGGGCTGGTAATGGTAGAGCACTTGCCTAGCACACATGAGGCACTGGGTTTGATCCTCAGCACCACATAACAAATAAAAGTATTCTGTCCATCTGCAACTACAAAAAAAATTAAAAAAGAAGAATGGTACACTGTAGGAGCCCTAATTGAGGCTAAGATGGCGGTTAGCTGAGAGCCATAAAAGTGTTCAAGTATTTTCACCTGATATTCATGCATTTATCTAAGAATCTTTTTATGCCCGTGAACACTGTGTGACGCACCTGTAAGCTCGAGTTGTTAGCACTTGTCCTTGTTAAGGCAAAATGTATTTAACCAGGTGAGGTTAGTTAGAGGGGTGGTTGGAGTTGGAGAGGTTGTTGGAGCCAGAGAGAGAAATTAGAAGAAAGAAGAATAAAGGAACTTTTTCATTTCCAATCTGCCTCCGAGTTTCTCCCTCAGTATCGTTGCAAGCGGCAATTACTGCAGGCAGCGACAGTACACGAGTAGCATAAAAGTGAATGAGCATATTTAAGAGGTGGGAGATAGAGGGAGGCCTGGGAAGAAAGTAGAGAAGGAGTAAAAGAACTGGAAAGTGGCTAACAGAGTGCAATGTCTTAGAAAGCAAGGGAAGAGAGTCTCAAGAAACAGGAAGACAGGCCTGGGGGTGTAGCTCAGTAGGAGAGCAGTTGCCTCGCATGTGTGTGGCCCTGAGTTTGATCCCTACTATCCCACCCCCCCCAACACACACACACACACACACACACACACACACACACACACAAAAAAGAACACCAAGAAACAGAAAGTCAACAGTTACAGATCCTGCCTAGGATTAAAGAAGAGAAGGCCACTGTATTTGTGGCGTTGGGGGGTCTTTGCTGATCTTTAAGAGATCAGCAACACTGGCTGATATTGCTTTCTTGTTATGTAGTTTGTTCTAAGGCAGTACAACTGTTAGACTTTTGCTACTCTCTCTGTGATCACATTTCTAGAAAAATGAAATATTGTGTCATGAGATACTATCTGCTTCATAGCAAGAGCTAGAATAGTGATTTTCAACTTTTGAGTTTCAAAACACTAGGACCTGTATTTTCATACAGTAATCATAATACAAATTCTTAATGATGATGATTAATAAAAATTAAGAGTAATATAGTCCTGAGTCTCAAAGTTCAGAAGAGAGACTTGTTCACTAAATCGGTTATAATATTTAGATTCTCTAAGTTTTGACAGAACATGCTGTCCTATTTATTTGTTCATTTGCTTTGCTGGTGGGGACTAAACCTAACCACAAATGTGTGCTAGGCATTTGCACTACCAGAGAATTTTTTTTTATACCAGGGGTTGAACTCAGGGGCACTCGACCACTGGGCCACATCCCCAGCCCTTTTTTGTAATTTATTAGAGACAGGGTCTCACTGAGTTGCTAAGTGCCTCGCCATTGCTGAGGCTGGCTTTGAACTTCCCATCCTCCTGCCTCAGCCTCCCAAGTGCTGGGATTCCAGGCGTGCACCACCGCGCCCGGCCAGAGATTTTTTTAAAAAACAAAAAGCAGGTTCTGCTTAGACTGTATATTTGTAGCACATCAAAAGAGGAAGCTATTTGAGAGAGTGTCTAAGAGTATTAAGTAAGAATAACTTTTAAGTAAGGTCATAAAACATCCAAATCTGGTCTTTGAGAGTGTTTCAGGGTCTCCCAAACTACCTTCAGTTTCCATGATTTGCTAGAAACAGTTGTAGGACCTAGCATATAATTATACTCATGGTCACAATTTATTATACTGAAAAGGACACAGAAAAATCAGCAAGGGAAGACACAAGGGGTGAATTCTGGGGAAGATCAGACACAAATTTCTAAGAGTCTTCACTTACTGGTGTCCTCCAGGATGCATTTAATTCCCTCAGCAATGAGTTGTGACAGCCAAGTATAAAATTCTATCTACCAGGGATGCTCATTAGAAATAGTGCTCAGGAATTTTACTGGGGCTGGTCACGTAGGCACCCATTGCGTGGCACATCCCCAAATTCCAGACTTCCACAGGGAAAGCAGGCATTCAGCATACACCATATTATTTGCAAGAACAATTTAGGCACAATGAGTCACTTCTATCAGTTCTAGAAATGGTGGGAAGCTGGGGGTGTAGATCAGTGGTAGAGCACATATTTAGCATGCAAAAGGCCCTGGGTTCCGTCTCCAGAACCAGAAAAGAGAAGAAGAGAGAGAAGAGATAAGAGAGTGTGTGTGGGCTGGGTTGTAGCTCAGTGGTAGAGTGCTTGCCTAGCATGAGTGAGGCACTGGGTTTGATTCTCAGAACTGCATATAAATAAAAAAAAATAAAGGTCCATTGACAACTAAAAAATGTTTTAAAGAGAAAGAGTGGGAGTAGTGTGTGTGTGTGTGTGTGTGTGTGTGTGTGTGGCAGGAGATGGGGGTGGGGGGACAGGAGGGTAGAAAAGAGGGAAGAAAAGAAATAGAAACAGTGGAAATTCTCCTGAAACTTGAGTTCCCAGATGCCATCCAGGGCCAACCTTGTAAGCAAGACTTTCTAAGCAGTAAGGCATCCTTGTTTTTTTTTTTTTTTTTAATTTATTTCCTGCACTGAGGACAATATTTTTCCCCATAAATATTTTTCTTCTCTCCCCATGTCACTTTCCCTGTCTCTTAAGATCTAAAGCATGGGGCTGGGGTTGTGCCTCAGCGGTAGAGTGCTCACCTAGCACATGTGCGGCCCTGGTTCAATCCTCAGCACCACCTAAAAATAAGGGCATTGTGTGCAACTAAAACAAATAAATAGATATTAAAAAAAAAATCTAAAGCAAAGGCCTATGAGTAGAATGAAGTGACACACATTTGGGATTTGAGGGGTGTGTGTGTGTGTGCATTCATGCCCATGTGTTCGCGTGTGCATATATGTGTATGCACTTACAATAGTCATCATAACTAAAACCTAAACATTGTGAGTTGCAGGGGCCTGTCTGGAATCTTTCCTTTATGGCTAATACATTTTAAAGCCCTTACCCGGATGAGTAATTATAAGAAAGTGTGGTGGCCTACTGTCAATGTTCTATTTTTAAGTAATTCCCCAGCCATTAGAATTTGCTTCAGCTGCTTTTAACATCCGTTTTCTACATGCATGTACTCGGTGATTGAACAAGAAACACACCTCTGAGCAACGTTTTTTCCTCACTTCAGTCACATTTTTTTTCTTTAAAGTCCACACCTCATCTGTTGTGTGTGGAATGGTGACTACATTTTTAGTACTGAGTTTGCATGTGGGTCTGATTCGTACCTTTCTTTGTTTGCTGTGTGGTTGATGTATCAGCAACATCCAGTCTTATAGAAAGCAAGGCCAAAGAAAGCTCCCAAGGCAAGCAAATAGTTGAAATCAATGATAATCACATTTTATTCAGTAAAGACTCTTATTTCCTGAGAATTCTTCTCTGTCATCTGGTGCCTGAATCTTACAGCTCAATTACCTTCAACAGTTAGTCCTAGGAGAGTATTTTGAATAATGACCTTCCTGCATATTATCTTCTTCCTATCTTTATCTCCCCACAACTTATTTGCACTGATTTTGTATTTGTTTTTTATTTATTCATGGACTAAACATGTATTTAATATCTATCATATTAACTATTTCTAGATATTGGGCATACAAATAATAAAGAAAACAAAGTCAACATCCTCAAGGAGTTAAAAATCTAATAGGAAAATAAAGTGGATTAAGAAATATCTCTAGACAGATATCACAGTGCACCATCTGTAATCACAGCTGCTCAGGAGGCTGAGGCAGGAGGATTGCAAGTTCAAGGCCAGCCTCAGCAAGCAAGGCCCTAAGCAGTTTAGCAAGGTTCAAAGCAACTTAGTGAGACTCTGTCTCAAAATAAGAAATAAAAAGGGTTGGAGATGTGGATCAGTTAAGTGACCCTGGGTTCAATCCCAAGTACCAAAGAATAAAAAAATAAAAAAACATATCTCTATATCTATAAAATATCAGGTATTCAAGATATGGAGCAAATAGAAGGGATACAGATTGCATGAGCCAGAAAAGGTTTCAGATAGATGAATTTAGTTTTGAAAGCTAAGTAAAATTTCATCAGAGAAACCCCAATATTCTACATATACAATGACCCAAAGAATAAAAACAAATAGTATGTTCAAGAATTTCCAGTAGCTTAGCTTGTCAAAAGGGTGGGGGGTTGGGGAGGCAAGTGGCAGGAGATCAAACTGAAAAGATTGTCAGAAGTCAGATCATGAAAGCACCTGCATACCATGTTTGTGAATTTTGATAAAACAGTCATGTAGACAATGTTTAATATTTGAAGAACTGTAAGCAAGAAAGATATGTATTTTTTTTTGTTTTTGTTTTGTTTTGTTTTGTTTTGTTTTTTGGTACGGGGGATTGAACCCAGGGGGGCTTAACTACTGAGCCACATCCCCAGCCCTATGTTGTATTTTATTAGAGACAGTGTCTTGCTGAGTTGCTTAGGGCCTCACTAAGTTGCTGAGGCTGACTTTTTTTTTTTTAAGTTGTAGATGGACACAATACCTTTATTTTATTTATTTATATTTTAAAAAGTAAACCTTTATTGAAAATGCACCTCTTAATGAGATGAAAAGGGCTGATTTACATTTCCCATTGACTTTTTTTTTCTTTCGGTGCTGGAGATTAAACCCAGGACCTTGTGCATAAGAGGCAAGCACTCTACCAACTGGGCTATATACCCAGCTCTCCTTTATTTCATTTATTTATGTGGTGCTGAGGATCGAACCCAGTGCTGAGGCTGACTCTGAACTCGCGATTCTCCTGTCTTAGCCTCCCCAGCCACTGGGATTACAGGTGTGCACTACCATGCCTGGCTGTATGGGGTTTATGTTAGAAAAAAAATTATCCTCTGGGACAGATGGAAGAGGGTTAGAATAGAAGACATTGAGCTCATTTGTAAAGATGTAGGCTAATTCCTATGGGGAATTTATAAGGGCCTGACCTAAGGACAGAATTTTATTAAAAAAAGAAAGATCATAAACTTGGAATGGACCCTCCATTTGACCCAGTCATCCTGCTCCTTGGCATATACCCAAAGGACTTAAAATCAGCATACTATAGTGACACAGCCACATCAATGTTTATAGCAGCACAATTCACAATAGCTAAACTATGGACTCAACCTAGGTGCCCTTCAACAGATGAATGGATAAAGAATGTGGTATATGGAATATTACTTAGCCATAAAGAAGAATGAAATTACGGCATTTGCTGGTAAATGGTTGGAGCTGGACACTATCATGCTAAATGAAATAATCCAATCCCCCCCAAAACAAAGCCTGAATGTTCTCTCTGATATATGCATGCTAACTCACAATGGGGGGGTAGTGGTAGAAGTTCATTGGATTAGACAAAGGGGGATGAAGGGATGTTGGGGATGGGAATGGGAAAGACAGTAGAATGAATCGGATATAACTTCCCTGTGTTCATATATGAATACACGGCCAGTGAAACCACATCATGTACAACAAGAATGGGATCCTAATTAGAATAAATAACTCCATGCATGTATAATATGCAAAATACACTCTACTGTTGTGTATAACTAAAAAAGAACAAATTAAAAAAATTTTAAAAAAATCATGATTGGTTTGGGCCACATCTGTAAAATGCTTCTTCTCAGGGTTGTTTTGACTATCCTATTGGATAACCTATGCACATGGCCGAGCAGAGTGGCCTGTCACAGGATAAGTGCTTTGTGATACCTCCCTTTCTACTTCCCCTTTACAACACCTTTAATATGGCAGAAATCTGGGTGGGATGTGGGTGTGAATGAGAGGAGCTAGTGGTGGTGAAGACAACTATTAAACAAAATTGCAGGAAGCCATTGTTTTGGACTGAGATCTGCACAAGTTCCAGACAGACCAGAGTGAACCCAATGAAGTCACATATGCAAAATGTCACAAAATCCAACTGAAGTTGGGCACTGTGGCACATGCCTGTAATCCCAGCACTTGGGAGACTAAGGCAGGAGGATTGTGAGTTCAAAGCCAGCCTCAGCAATGGTGAGGCACTTAGCAACTCAGTGAGACCCTGTCTCTAATAAATTACAAAAAAGGGCTGGGGATGTGGCCCAGTGGTCGAGTGCCCCTGAGTTCAATCCCCGATAACACCAAAAAAAAAAAAAAAAAAAAAAAAAAAAAAAATCCAACTGAAACCTTAATAAAGTAGGTAGATCTCAAAATAGACCAGTTCTCCCCAATCCTCAAAAACAGGAGATTCCAGTTTACCTGAGTCAGCACAATAAAGAAGTCCCTTTGGCTTTAACTGCAACAAAAATGTAACAGAAATAATCTGATGTTAACTAACCAGGTTTTTTTTTTTTTTTTTTTTTTTTTTTTTTTTTTTTTTTTTTTTGTGGTACCAGGGATTGAACTCAGGGGCACTCGACCACTGGGTCACATCCCCAGCCCTTTTTTGTATTTTATTTAGAGACAGGGTCTCACTGAGTTGCTAAGTGCCTCGCCATTGCTGAGGCTGGCTTTGAACTCGCGATCCTCCTGCCTCAGCCTCCCAAAGTGCTGGGATTACAGGCGTGCGCCACCGCGCCCGGCTAACCAGGTTTTAAATTTATTTTTTTATTGTTCTGTTTCCTTGTTCCCAATAACAAAACCCAATGTTCTGCTATTTCCCAGTGGGAGCTGAGACCAAATTAAGACTTTTGAATTCTATACTGAGGACAATTCCAAAGGGACCAACCAAATCCATTTATGACAGTGACAGAAAGTGACTTCATTCTTTCTAACCAACGCACAGAATCCCATAATATAGCTAAACCATTTATTTTTTTTTGGGGGGGGGGCAGGTTGGGGATTGAACACAGGGATACTTGACCACTGAGCCACGTCCCCAGCCTTATTTTGTATTTTATTTAGAGACAGGGTCTCACCAAGTTGCTTAGCACCTCACCATTGCTGAGGCTGGCTTTGAACCCGGATCCTCCTGTCTCAGCCTCCCGAGCAGCTGGGATTACAGGCGTGTACCACTATGCCTGGCCTAAACCATACATTTAACCAAACCTCTGCTGATGGGACTTGAAGGTTATTGTCATTATAATCAGCATTGCTATTACAAGGTTCTGTAATTCCTATCCTTGTGCATTTATCTTTGAATGATTGTACAAGTATTTCTGCATTGTAGGGTCCTGCAAGTAAAATCAAGTATGTATTTTAAACTCTCATAATTAACATTGGGTATTTCCATTGCCCAGTGATTCCCAATTGAGTGAGAGACAGCTGCCTCTCTGGGTTACTTGGGAAACTTGATGAAACCACTGGTGCCCATTTCCCCAGGCCATTCTGACATGCCTACTCTCTTTAGACCTTGGGGCATAAGAAAAGGGGGACCAAGTGATGTGGGTAATTCTCTGGTTGATTTCCTTCCATGCTTTCCTCTCTTGAGAACAATTGCTTTGGCTCTTCTAATTAGGAGATGAATGTACTGAACTAATTCACTTCCCACTGGAATGAGTGAAGTTGGTCACAAGCCCTGTGAGAGAAAATGTTCCTTTAATATTTACAGTCCCTGGGCTGGGGATATATAGTTCAATTGGCAGAGTGCTTGCCTCACATGCACAAGGCCCTGGGTTCAATCCCCAGCACCACCACTACCATAACAAAAAAGCTACTGACTCAATCAGAGTCTGACAAGAAATGGAGAGTCTCCTCTGATTTTTGCCGGACACAGAAGCAACTCGTTTTTTCCTCAGTGTCAACTTTGTTTATCGGACACCTCCCAGTTCTAAAGAATAGTACTGGGCTGGGGTGTAGATCAGTGGTAGAGCACTTGTCTAGCATGAAGAAAGCCCTGGGTTCTATCCCCAGCACAGTGAAAAAAAAAGTAATAGACAAAACAGTATAGTTGTTCTCAGCAAGACAGGAACGTGGAATTGGACATAAAAGGCAAAAAGACTGCTGACCCCTTTAACGATTTTCAGGTGAACAATTTAATCTTTCTGTAACATTCCTGGAAAAAAAGTTTAACCTCAATGGGCACTTTACTAGCATTCAAAGGCACAAGATGTAAAAGAAAAGACTAAATTTTAGAAACTGAGATTAATTATCTAAGAAGAGGGAAAGATGGAAGGTGGAAATATCTTCAAAGCTTCAGAGCACGGGAGACACACTGGTATGAGGGGTGAGCAAAGGCTGTTCTGTTTGCACCACGGAATGAGCCCTTAACACAGATTTGAACTGCACATGAAAGCAAATTTCAACACTCCTTAAAGCAAGCCCCTATTATAGTTAAAGCATTTAGATACATTGAGAGATAATTGATACTCCTTCCCTTTTCAAATAATAATCTACATTAAAATTGTCCTAAGTTGTGACTAACCCAATGTGGCAGCCTCCCCTATTTCCAAGGGTCATATTAACTCAGTAGATTTTAAGAAAGGTTTTTTGTGATGCCTGTTCCTCCTGGATGATTCACTCCAAAATAACTCCAAGGTCTGCACAGCTGCTCAGGGTAGGTAGGGGCAGGTGTGGCCATCCTGAGTCTACATTAACCAGGAGAATGGGATGTACTAAAGGTGTTTACAATTTAAAAAAAAAATTTTTAGTTGCTGGTGGATCTTTATTTCCTTTATTTTCATTTATTTGTTTTTATATGTGGTGCTGAGAATCAAACCCAGTGCCTCAGACATGCTAGGCAAAACACTCTACCATTGAGCCACAACCCCAGCCCTACAATTTTTATTATAATTTAAAATAAAAGGGTTTTATCATCTATGGTTTAGGCAGAAGTCAGAAACACCAGCATTTAATTGAGAAGATAAAATTTAATATAGATATTTGTCCAGATTTGGGATTGCTACATTACATGGTAATCCTAATTTTATTTTATTTATTTATTTAATTTTTGTGGTGCTGGGGATTGAACCCAGGGCCTTGTACATGTGAGGCAAGTACTCTACCAACTGAACTATATCCACAGCCCCCTACTTTTAATGTTTTGATACTACTTTTAATTGTTTTCCAGCAGCTATACCATTTTTCATTCCCACCAACAGTGTACAAAAGTTACAATATCTCCACATTCTTTTTTTTAATATATTAGTTATCCTAATGTATATGAAGTTCTATTCTGATGCATCTCCTTCTGAGAACTTCAGCTTGTATAAAATCCACTGGAGTTTAATATTTATTTATTTTTGTGTAGAATCTATATAGAATGAAATGCACAAAATATCAGTGTCCATTCACTGGGTTTTGACAAATGCCTACTTCTTTTTAACTCCAATCCCTTACACCTGTAATCCCAGCTACTTGAGAGGTTGAGACAGAAACAGCACCAAGTTCAAGGCCAACCTGGGCAACTTAGCGAGACCCACTCTCACAATTTTTACAAAAAGCCTTGGGGATGGAGTTCCATGGGAGGACACTTGCCTAACCTGAGTTTGATTCCCCAGCACTGCAAGGTAAAAAAGATATTTAGGTAGGTAGGTAGATAGATAGAAAAGCAGATAGATAATAGATAGATAGATAGATAGATAGATAGATAGATAGATAGATAGAAAGAAAGAACAGAAAGTTTGCTTATGTTATGTGGTGCTTGGAGATTATACCCAGTGCCTACTGAAGGCTAGGCAAGCACTCTATCACTGAGCCACATCCCTAACCCCAGAAAGTTCCTTTATACTCCTCCCCAGTTCATCCCTACCCCCAGTCTTGTTCCCAGACAAAACCACTGCTTTGATTTTCTTCCACCATAGAAAAGTTTCACCTATTTCAGAACTTCATATAAATATTGTCATATGTTATATACTTACAGCACCCATGAAAAAGTATGTGTCCCTCAGATGTTCAACTCCAGAGAGTATAATGGACCAAGGGCCCCAGCTACTAAGTTCCAAAATCCATCCTAGGGCTGGGAATATTAATCAGTGGTACAGCACTTGCCCTGGGTTCCATCCCCAGAATGGCAAAATCCTTCCTGGCATTGGTACATTTCCATGCCTCTCTGGTTCCTTCCAACCAATGACTGAGTGAGGTGGATCTTTGAGGCAGGCCAGTTCCTTCCAAAAACAAGATTCCTTTGGCAGCTGGCTTTGGTCTTTAGGACAGCCTGCAGCCTTGCTGAACCTTCCATAGAACACATGACAGTAGAAGATGCAGCCACCAGCCCTCTCTCCTTCACTTTGGGTTCTCACAACCTTTCCAACTCCTGCTTCCACCCCTTTTCTCTTCTGGCCATTTCCCTTGACAAAATTCTTAACCACTTAATGTTGCCTTGACACCTGCTTCTCAGAGGGCCTATGTAGGACAGTATTATTTTATGCAAAGTTTCTTTCATTCCGCATGTCTTCATTTGTATTCTAAGAACTAAATACCACACTTCTACAGAGACACTGAAATTCTCTAAATACACTGTAGGTCAGGGCAGCATTTTCAGCATCCCAAGGACTGTCCTTTATACTAATGGTTTCAATCATTCTTACGGGTACTACTGCTGAACCTCCTGTCCTCCCTCCTTCATCTGTACTGTTGGAGGTTTTTGTTCATTTGTTTGTTTTTGTGGTGTTGGGGATGGAACTCAGGGCCTCCTGCATGCTAGGCAAGCACTCTACCACTGAGCCACACACCAGGCCCCTATACAATTGCGTTTTGAACACAAGAAGAGAGTCTGATAGGTAAGCCTGGCAACTTTTCCTTCTTTTTTTTTTTTTTTTTTTTTTTTTTTGGTACCGGGGATTGAACTCAGGGGCACTCGACCACTGGGCCACATCCCCAGCCCTTTTTTGTATTTTTTATTAGAGACAGGGTCTCACTGAGTTGCTAAGTGCCTCGCCATTGCTGAGGCTGGCTTTGAACTCATGATCCTCCTGCCTCAGCCTCCCAAAGTGCTGGGATTACAGGCGTGCACCACCGTGCCCGGCTAACTTTTCCTTCTTAATAAGACAGCAATAGAAGTGGTATGTGTGCACAAAGATATTTGGCACAACTTTTTAGATATGCAAATGTGCCAAGATTTCTACGTGGGCTCTAGAATTGGACTGCATAACCCAAGTCCTTGCTCTACTACTGAATTCTATCAGGTAGGAATGCTTTAGACTGCAAGTTACAGAAAAGCAGACCAGCAGTAGCTTAAAGAACAAGAAATTCATTTTTTCCTCACATTATATGAAGTCTAAAACCATTCAGCTCTAATCCCAGCATGGTGGTGCATGCCTGTAATCCCAGTGCCTTGGGAGGCTGAGACAGGAGTATCACAAATTCAAGGCCAGCCTCAGCAAGTTAGTGAAGTCTTAAGGAACTTAGCAAGACCTTGTCTCAAAATAAGAAATAAAAAGTGGCAGGGATGTGGCTCAGTGGTAGATCCCCCTGGGTTCAACCCCCCTTACTACAAAAATAAACGAATAAATAAAATAATAATAAGCAGCTCCTGGAATCAGTTTGCAAGTTCAACACATCTCTGCCATTCCCTTGGCCTTGCCCTTAAACTTGCAAGATGGTGAGATGGCTACATCATCTTAAATCACCTCTCTGTATTCAAGATCATAAGAAATGCAAAGCATTTGCTAGAAGCCTCCAGCAGAGTTCTGCACCTGTCTTGTTGGCTTCTTCTAGCTGTAAAGAAGGCTGGAGGAAGATAGAATTGGGTTTTCTAGTCAAATGGTAGAGATGGACAAAGAGAAAGATTTGGGGATGGCATTTGTTTTGATAATCAATATAGATACTGTAGCTGCTCACTATGTGGACAATCCTGGGCAAGTTCTCACATGGGTTTCCCATTAACAATGGGATAGGGCTGGGGTTGTGGTTCAGTGGTAGAGCACTTGTCTGGCATGTGGGAGACCCTGGATTCAATCCTCAGCAGCACATAAAAGCATAAATAAATAAATAAATAAATAAATAAATAAATAAATAAAGAAATAAAAAAGATTCATTGACAACTAAACAAATCTTTTAAAAAAAACAATGGGATAGGCCAGGTGCGGTGGCGCACTCCTATAATCCAAGCACTTGGGAGGCTGAGGCAGGAGGATCGAAAGTTCAAAGCCAGCCTCAGCAATGGCGAGGCACTTAGCAACTCAGTGAGACCCTGTCTCTAAATAAAATACAAAATAGGGCTGGGGATGTGGCCCAGTGGTCGAGTGCCCCTGAGTTCAATCCCTGGTACCAAAAAAAAAAAAAAAAGTGATAATTATAGGATTTACTTCATAAGTCTTGCTTTGAGGATTAAATAATTTATAATATATGAAGTGTTTAGAAAAGGGCCTGGAAGATAGTGAGTCCTCAATTATGGTAGATATTATTATTGTTATTTCTTCTTTGGTACCGGGGATTAAAACTCAGGGGCACTCGACCACTGGGCCACATCCCCAGCCTTTTTTTGTATTTTATTAGAGACAGGGTCTCATTGAGTTGCTAAGTGCCTCGCCATTGCTGAGGTTGTCTTTGAACTAGCAATCCTCCTGTCTCAGCCTCCCAAGTGCTGGGATTACAGGCATGCGCCACCATGCCCAGCTTTTGGTAGATATGATTTACCACAGGGAAAAACAGAACATAACCTCAATGTCTATCAAAAGGAGAAATTGCATAAATCCACCCAATGGGGATACTATACAACCATCAAGATGCCAATAAATCCTAATCCATGCCAAGAAATCTACCACATATTGTTCAGTAAATATAACAAGTTACTGGACAACACACAAATGTCCTTGTTATAAAATTGTACACACAAACTGTACATAGTATAGAAAGAAATATTATTTCTTATGGATCAGAGATAACATAGGGTTTTTACGACTTCCTGCTTACATGAGTCTCATGTAGTCTTCAGACCAAAAGTTGTCATTTTTTAACAATTTTTTTAAAAATATTTTTTTAGTTGTAGTTGGACATTTATTTATTTATTTTTATGTGATGTTGAGGATCGAACCCAGTACTTGCACGTGCTAGACAAGCGCTCTACTGCTGAGCCACAACTCCAGCCCCCAAAAGTTGACATTGTTCTCTGAGAAAATAATTTACTCAATATTTTTTCTAAATATCCCAGAAGAATTTAAAAAATCAAAATTTCTAGTTTACCATTGAATAACTTACTCCCAAAGATGTTTGATTCAATAAGTATGCTGTATTTTTCTTTCTTTCTTTCTTTTTGAATTTTTATTTTTTTATGGTGCTGGGAATCTAACACAGGGCCTCACACATGCTAGGCAAGCACTGTACCCCTAAGCTATACTCCTAGGCCCACGCCCTATTTGATTAAGAATTTATATTTTTTTTCTTGTTTTTTTTTAAATTATTTATTTACTTATTCATAATGCACAAGTATAGCATCTTTTTACATACAACTGCTTGTATACAAAGTATATAAGTACCATTCAGATCTTTAATCATGCATTTAGGATAATGATATCCATCTCATTCAACCACCAATTTTTTTTTCCTTTCCCCCCCTCCCTCGCCCCTTGCTCCCTCCCTTCCCCTCCCTTTCCTTTGACCATTCTAGTGTTCCTCTAATGCTATGTACCCCCATCCAACAACACTGTGAACTAGCCTCCTTATATCAGAGAAAACATTCGGTATTTGGATTTTTGAGATTGACTAATTTCACTTAGCATTATATTCTCCAACTTCATCCATTTACCTGCAAATGCCATTATTTTATTCTCTCTTATTGCTGAGTAAAATTCCATTTTGTATATATACCACATTTTCTTTATCCACTCATCTACTGAGGGACATCTAGGTTGGTTCCACAACCTACCTATTGTGAATTGTGCTGCTATAAACATTGAAGTGGCTGTGTCACTGTAATATGCTGTTTTTAAGTCTTTTGGTAATAGACCCAGGAGTGGGATGGCTGGGTCATAGGGTGGTTCCATTCCCATTTTCCCAAGAAATCTCCATACTGCTTTCCATAGCGGTTGCACCATTTTGCAGTCCCACCAGCAATGTATGAGTGTGCCTTTTCCCCCACATCCTCTCCAACATTTATTGTTGTTTGTGTTCTTGATAGCTGCCATTCTGACTGGAGTGAAATGAAATCTTAGAGTAGTTTTGATTTGCATTTCTCTAATTACCAGCGATGTTGAGCATTTTTTCATGTATTTGTTGATTAAATGTGTATCTTCTTCTGAGAAGTGTCTTTTCAATTCCTTAGCCCATTTATTGATTAAGTTATTTGCTTTTTTGGTGTTAAGTTTTTTGAGTTCTTTATATATTCTAGAAATTAGTGCTCTATCTGATGTGCACGTATTAAATATTTGTTCCCAATTAGTTGGCTCTCTATTCACCTCACTGATTGTTTCTTTTGCTGAGAAGAAGCTTTTTAGTTTAAATCTATCCCATTCATTAATTCTTGGTAATAGTTCTTGCGCTAAAGGATTCTTATTAAGGAACTTGGGGCCTAATCCGACATGTTGGAAATTGGAGCTTACTTTTTCTTCTATTAGGCGTATTGTGTCTGGTCTAATTCCTAGGTCCTTGATCCACTTTGAATTGAGTTTTGTGCATGGTGAGAGATAATGGTTTAATTTCATTTTGTTGCATATGGATTTCCAGTTTTTCCAGCACCATTTGTTGAAGAGGCTATCCTTTCTCCACTGTACATTTTTGGCGCCTTTGTCTAATATAAGATAGCTGAAATTATATGTATTAGTCTCTGTGTCCTCAATTCTTGGTCCACCAGTCTGTTTTGGTGCCAATACCATGCTGTTTTTGTTACTATTGCTCTATAGTATAATTTAAAGTCCGGTATGGTGATGCCCCCTGCTTCACTTTTCTTGCTCAGGATTGCTTTGGCTATTCTGGGTCTCTTATTTTTCCAGATGAATTTCATGACTGCATTTTCTATTTCTTTGAAAATTGACATTGGAATTTTTATTGGAATTGCATTAAATCTGTATAATGCCTTTGGTAGTATGGACATTTTGACAATATTGACTCTACCTGTCCAAGAGCAAGGTAGGTCTTTCCATCTTCTGAGTTCTTCTATGATTTCTTTCTTTAGTGTTCTATAATTTTACTTATAGAGGTCTTTCACCTCTTTCGTTAAGTTGATTCCCAGGTATTTTATTTTTTTTTGATGCTATTGTAAATGTGGTAGTTTTCATCATTTCCCTTCAGAGGCTTTGTCACTGATGTACAAAAATGCCTTTGACTTATGGGTATTGATTTTGTATGAATTTAGATTTTTATTAGCGAGAAAATCCATTCTTTAAGTGAAATACCTTAACTTCTTTTTTATATAAGTTATGTAATGTAATCCATAGAGAATAATAACATTGTATCATTTGTTTTATTTTGTTTCTGATGCTGAGGATGGAACCTAGGGCCTGATGCCAGCTGAGTAAGGACTCTACCACTTAGTTATGCGTCTGAGAATGGAACATTCGGATTTGCATATTCAAATACTAGAACCCTCAGATTTTTTTTTCTCAAATGCTCCAGGAAATGCAGGAGCATGAAGCTGGGCGCTGAGGCAGGAGGATCGGGAGTTCAAAGCCAGCCTCAGCAATGGCGAGGCACTTAGCAACTCAGTGAGACCCTGTCTCTAATAAAATACAAAAAAGGGCTGGGGATGTGACCCAGTGATCGAGTGCCCCTGAGTTCAATCCCTGGTACTGGAAAAAAAAATGCAGGAGCACTTTGTTTTCTCTGAAAGTGTCCTTATGTGTATGTCTCAAAGGTGACTGATGGCTGCAAATGCACTTTCTTATCCTGTCATTGAGCCCTATTGCTTCTTTGGCTCCTTTGAAGGAAATTTTTCTGTTAATAAAATAGAAGTGTTGACCAAAGTAACAGTAACTGCTCAACAACCTGTAGATTTGAGCTTCAGTGTAAAGGAGCACTACCTTCAAGGATTCGTTTTAAAGTTTCACTCTCTCAATAAAATATTCAGCATGATTTGGGATATCAGATCCCCTAAGGAATTTGTCTATTTTACAGGTCGATGAATTATTCATTGCTCAGGGGTGGAAAGACTAGGCAAAACTCAAAACTAGTTTAGACTGGAGAGCATAATTGTGGATAAGATTTTAATGACGCATGCTAATTGTTAAGAGACCTTGGAAAGTTTTGTAGCATATTATGCAACATACAGAGTAAATGGCTAGAATACACAGCATCTGGAACAATCAGTGCACTCTCTGTTATATCCCTGTCCTCTGTAATGACTTTTATATATTTTGTTTTCATATCTCCTGTGTTAGTCAGCTTTCTGTCAAGATAACAAATACCTGAGATAATTAACTTATAAGGAGATTTCAGTCCACAATTGATTGGCTCCATTTCCTTGGGCCTATATCAAAGTAGCATATCATGGTGTGAAGGAGCCCTAATTAGGAAGGGCTGTTGTAGCTAGCTGGAAGCCATGGGTTCCACCTGATATGTATGTGACGCACCTGTAGGCACCCGCAAACCTGAAGGTATATAACCGGGTGAAAGCGGTCCGAGTTAGGAGAACGGAGAATTCAGTCAGCCGGGCAGTCACTCGGTCGGTCAGAAGAATCAGAGCGGCCAGAACGTAGGCAGAGCGGTTACAGAAGAGAAACCAGATAGAAGAAGTAATGACTGGCCAGAGTTAGGCCGAGGCTCCAGAGGACTGGTCAGAGTAAGGCCGAGGCTCCCGAGGAAGACAGAAGACAGAAGACAGAAGAAGGAAGAAAGAAGAGAGAAGAAAGAAGCTCTAGTCTTTCTCTAAGCTAAGCTCTATCTTTCTTTACTCTACTCTAAGCTAAGAAGAAAAGCTAAGCTCTATCTTTCTTTACTCTAAGCTACTCTACTCTAAGCTAAGAAGAAAAATCTTTCTTTCCCTCTCTAAGCTCTAAGAAAGTAGAAGTAAAAGTAGTAAAAGCTTAACTCTGCCTCCGAGAGTTTTTTCCTCCCGGTTTACGGTACCAGGCAGCTTACAATGGTGGACACTCATGATGGAACAAAGTGCCTCACTTCATGGCAGGAAAGCAAATGAGAGCACGAGAAACAGGCCAGGTTCCCACTATCACCTTCAAAGGCACATTCCCAATGACCCAAAGACCTTCCAGTAGGCTCCACGTCTTCCCAATAACACCACAGTCTGGGGAAACAAGCCTTCCACACATAGGCCTTTGGGAAATATTTAAGATCTGTATTAGTCAGCTTTCTGCTGCTGTAACAAAATACCAGAGGGGGGAAAAAAAGAGGAAAGACTTATTTTGGTTCTCTGTTAAACAGGTTTTAGTCCATAGTCTCTTGGCCCTATCCTGTAGGCTTGTAGTGAGGCAGAACTTCATGGAAAGAAGGGAGTGACAGAGCAAAGCTGTTTACCTCATGGCATCTAGGAAGCAGAGAGAGAACAAGGAAGGAGCTGGAGACAAGATATACCGTTCTATGGCACACCCCCAGTGATGTAATTCCTCCAGTTAGCTCCCACTTGTACCTTTTCCACCACATCCCAATAGTCCATTTAATTATGAAACCATCAGTGGACTAGTCCATTGATGAGATTAGAGCCCTAATGATCCAATTACTTCCTGAAAACCTCACCTCTGAATATTGCTGCATTGGGGACCAAGTTTTCCATACTTGGACTTTTTAGGGGACATTCCAGATACAAACCAAAATAAGATACAAACTATAGCATCTCCCTATATATGGTGAGAACATCACTGGGTTGCTGAGCGATTATAAGTCCAAGAAAGACTCCTTTAGTTTGGGTTGGGGATATAGCTCAGTTGGTAGAGTGCTTGCCTCACATGTACAGGCCCTGGGTTCAATCCCCAGCACCCACACACACACACACACACAAAAAAAACCCCAAAACAAACAAACAAAAAAAAAAAACTCCTTTGGTTTAAAAAAAATAACATTATTATTTCCTCTCTGCCCAACATAATGTGTTTTCCTCTGGCAAAATGGTACCTGGATTCCCTGCCACTACTCATGTAGTGGGGTGAGGTAGTCAGAGCCAAGGATCAATATCAGTTAAGGCTCAGTGCTGAACACCAAGTTAGTCAGCCCCCAAGGCAGGGGAGAGGTCCTCAGTCCTCAATTGTCTGTATGTCACTTGCCCTCACCATTTCCACTTTTCATGTCATCCTGACCTTTACTTCTAGCACCTTCATTTCTTAGCCTAAGGGCAGTCTGACCAGCAGAGCCAGCTTTGTCATTGCCAGGAAATTAGTGTTCCCCTCCACCAACTCAGTAGCTATTTGAGTCAGCTTTTTCATCACTGTGACCAAAAGACCTAACAAGAACATTTTGGGGAGGGGGGGTACTGGGGGTTGAGCCCAGGGGCGCTTAACCACTGAGACACACGTCCATCCCTTTTAAAAACATTTTTTATTTAGAGATAAGGTCTCACTAAGTCGCTTAGGGCCTTGCTAAGTTGCTGCAGCTGGTCTCCAATTTGCGATCCTCCTGCCTGAGCCTTCAGAGCCTCTGGGATTACAGGATGTGCCACCACGTCTGGCAAGAACAATGTTAGAAGTGGAAAAGATATTTGCTGCTCACAGTTTCAGAGGCCTCAATCCATAGATAGTTGACTCCATTGCTCTGGGCTTGAAGTGAGGCAGAACATCATGAAGGAAGGGTGTGGAGGAGGAAAGCAGCTCTGGACATGGCAGTCAGGAAGCACAGAGAGAGAGAGAGGGCTCCCCTCACTGGTGACAAAATATAAACCCAAAGACATACCTGCAAGGACCCACCTCCTCCAGCCACACTCTACCTTCCGAGAGGGACCACCCAGTTAATCAAGCAGTGTGAAGGACACCTCATAACTAAACCACAACAGTAACCTTCAACCAGTGAGGGTCAGGAGCAGATGATATGTAAATTCACCATCTTCCTTGCCCCTCAGGCAGGATAACTCATTTTCTAAAGTTCTCCTTCAGGACTGAGGCCCAGTTGCCCAGAATGGCAACCTGCTCAACAGTGTGCCACTTCATAACTTGTCTTCCTTTGCTTGCCTCAATTCCCCTACCAGTGTTTCCTAGGATCACCTCCCAAATAAGCTTTCAAATCCTCATCTCAGAATTTCTTCTGGAAGAATCCAAATGAAAACACAGGTACAGATGCAGAGTGCAGGGAGAAGAGCAACCCATAGGCTTCTGGTGAGGACAGGCAAGTACAGGCTTTCTGGAGTCATGGCTGGAATCAAATCTCTAATTGTCTAAATCCCAATTTTTTGGGCCAAACCAAGTTATATATTATCTCTGGGTCTCAGTTTACTCACTTATAAATTTCTACCTTACGGGTTTATTGTGAGCATTAAACAAGAAAACAGTGTAAAGGGCATGGAACATAGGATGAACTAAAAAAGGGATGAGATTATTACAACAAAGCCCTGCCCCCCATCCCAGCACTTGGTAGGCTGAAACAGGAGGATGGCAAGTACAAAGCCAGCCTCAGCAATGGCGAGGCACGTAGCAACTCAGTGAGACCCTGTCTCTAAATAAAATACAAAAAAAAGCTGGGGATGTGGCCCAGTGGCCGAGTGCCCCTGAGTTCAATCCCCAGTACCAAAATAAATAAATAAATAAATAAGCCCCCAACTCCCCCTTCAGACTGTGCAAAGGAACAGAAAACCCTATTTTCTATACGAAAACAGTTTCCCAAAAAGAACTCTCTTTCACACTCACAAGCAGGGCTCCAATTTCTCCCACATACCCAAAGTGGAAATGCTCCCCACTCCAGCCTGATTCCTGCAATGCATATGCTATAACATTTAATAGATGAAAATTCACCAAGTTTCTTGAAGAGTTAAAATGTGACCTAACTCATCACCTAAAATTGAGCAAATGATTCTCAACTGTATACATCACTTGAGATTTTGCAACAGAAGCAGCCATTTACATCAGGGGAATAGCAAAACCCATCCAATCAAAGTGGTAATCAGGGAATTTGGGGAAGCAAAGCAGAATACGTCATGTCCCCAAGGGACCCCAGCTTGCACTGTCATCTCATCTGATCCCCAGATGAATTAGGACCTGTATTTTGAGATCCACAACCACTATGGGACCAGTTACCTCTATTAGTGCTTTGGTGTATTTTGATGGAAAAGTTACCACCATCTTCCCTTAAGGGATGAATAATAGTGATGCTTTCAATTTGCATAGCACTTTTACCCCTCCAGGTTTGTCAATATATATTATTTTTATTTAGTATTCAAATATTTCTCATATCAAGAAATTGTTCCCCGCCGGGCACGGTGGCACATGCCTGTAATCCCAGCACTTGGGAGGCTGAGGCAGGAGGATCGAAAGTTCAAAGCCAGCCTCAGCAATGGTGAGGCATTTAGCAACTCAGTGAGACCCTGTATCCAAATAAAATACAAAAAAGGGCTGGGGATATGGCACAGTGGTCGAGTGCCCCCGAGTTAATCCCTGGTCCCAAAAAAAAAAAGAAAGAAAGAAAAAAATTGTTCCCCTTTTTCAATCAGAATTTTTGTAAAGTGCACTGTCTTTCTCATGGTTACATCCCCTGGGATTTTTTTTTTTTTTTTTTACATGCTGGGGATCAAAACCAGGGCCTTGCTCATGCTAAGCACATGCTCTACCACTGAGCCCCAGTCCCAGCCTGTCCCCTGGGATTTATAGACCAAATAAATCCTCCTCCATGTTAACATTTTTCAATAGCTGTAGGCTGCAGCTGTGGCCCATTCACTTCTCTCTTTTTACAATTTTGATCATCATATTCACTTGAGACCCATTGCTGGGTGGAGATGAGATGAGATTAGAATGCCATAAAACACCCATAAAACTGCATTGATGATGTCTTCCCATAATACTACCTTACTCATCCTTCTTTTCTCCCTCCCCCCCCCCTTTTTTTTTTTTTTTGTACTGGGGATTGAACCCGGGGCATTCTACCACTGAGCTCTTCTTATTTTTCATTTTGTAACAGGTTTCACTAAGTTACTGAGGCTGACCTGAACTTGTGATCCTCCTGCCTCAGCCTCCCAAGTTGCTGGGATTACAGCCATTAGCAAGAAGACTTCCTTGTGACTATACGCGCGCGCACACACACACACACACCACAGATATATGACCATTCTGCCTCTGCAATGCACACCATCTCATTCTAGCTCAAAAGCTGGATTCCATGTGACCATGTCATAGCCTATCTCCCACCAAGCTGTGTCCTAGATTCAGCTTCTGCCTCAATGAAGGAAGCATGGGAGACAAAGCAGCACTTATTTTTAAACGAAAAAGCCTCTTGGCTTCCCTTACAGACTGCCTTGAATGTGCTGCCCTGATCAAAGCAGCTTTGAAAAACTCTTCTGCTCTGGCAGCGCTGGGAGAGAATGTTGCCCATCCTAATGTTAATGGGAAACATTAAAGCATTAGCAACGTGCAAGGGGCTCAAGTTCGTGTGGAAGAGACTCAAAAGTTGTTTGTCTCCTTTCCAAGAATCATTGAAGAACATGATTAAAAACAGAAGTTACATGGTTCTAAATATTTTTACTTATTCTGATTTTATAGGTTTTCCCTTTTCCGTTTCTGTTTGTTTGCTTGCCTGTTTATTTATTGCTTCTTCTTATCCTTGTCCAATTTTAATACGTCTCTTTTTGCTTTCTTAATTAATTTTCCCCTTGCATTATCTTTTTCAAAATTCTCTTTGGTCTTGTGCTTTCATCCACTTCCTCTTTACCCCCAGTCTTTCAACTGCATTCCCTGTTTCTCTGTATCTTCTCTTTTTGTTGCAGTGCTGGGAATCAAATCCAGGGCCTCACGCACATCAAGTGCTCTACCCCAAGCCTGACACCCCCAGCCCTCCTTATTTTCCTTTTGAAGAAAAGATACAGAGACTGGGCAAGTAGGTTAATGGTAGAGCACTTGCCTAGCATATGCGAGGCCCTGGGTTCAATTCCCAGTACAGAAAAAAAAAGATAGAGCGGTGTTATGGTTTACATGTGAGGTGTTCCCCCGAAACTCATATGTGAAAGTTTAGAGGTGAAAAGATCAGAACCTTAAACTAATCAGTGCATTAATCCCCTGATAGGGATTAACTGGATGGTAACTGTAGGCAGGTAGGGTATGGCTGGAGGTGGTAGGTCCTTGGGGGCTTGCCTTTTGGGTATATATTTTGTCCCTATTAAATGGATCTTTATCTGCTTCCTGGTGCCAATCCTGAGCCGCTTTTCTCTGCCACACTCTTCCGTCATGATATTCTGCCTCATCTCAGGCCCCAAAGAATGGAGTCAGCTGTCTATGGACTAAGACCTCTGAAGCCATTAGCCCCTAAATAAACTTTTCCTCCTCAGAAATTGTTCTTGTCGGGTCATTGGTCACAGCAGTGAAAAAGCTGAGTAAAACAAGGGAGAAAACAAAGAAAAATAGGGACTGAGGGTGATAGAACGCCAGCATGCCTAAGGTCCCTGGTTTTCCTAGCCCCAAAAAAAGATTATAAAAAAATAAAAAGTAATCACTAGCCCATCTATTATTTCTACCATTTCTCACCCCCTCTAAAATTGATTTGAAGAAAGAAAAGTTTAGTATAGACCCAAATTGGAAACAATTCAAATATCTGTCAACTGGTGAACAGACAAATTGCCATAGGTCCATACAATAGAATGTTATCAGCAATGAAAAAGCTAAATAATTTTTGAGCAAAAAAGAAGACAGACATAAAAGTGAATATATTATATAATTGCATTTATATGAAGTTCAAGAATAGGTCAAACAAATTTGCAGTGATAGAAATCTGAACAGTGGTTGCAAGGAGATGGAGTATTGAATGGAAGGAGGGACAAGTCCACTGTTGGAGACAAGGGAAAGAATCTTCATCTTGATCAGAGTGTGTTTGTACTTGTCAAAAGTCATCAAACTAGCTGGGCGTGGTGGTGCACACCTGTAATCCCAGCACTTGGGAGGCTGAGGCAGAAGGATCCCAAGTTCAAAGCCAGCCTCAGCAATGGCGAGGCACTTAGCAACTCAGTGAGACCCTGTCTCTAATAAAATACAAAAAAGGGGGTGGGTATGTGGCCCAGTGGTCGAGTGCCCCTGAGTTCAATCCCCAGTACCAAAAAAAAAAAAAAAAGTCATCAAACTATATGCTTTACATCTGTGCATTTCACAGTCTGCAAATCATCTCTCCCTTTTGAAAGAAATCTTTTAAAGAAGGAAAAAAGGTGATAAATTAATTTTGATAATCATGTAGCATGGCTTATAACAAATCATTTTTCAGTGGAATAGCAATAACTAGGGATTTGGATGATTGCAGGGATGGGTGTGGAAAAGGGAGGTTGGATTTGGTCAGTGCATGCTGCATGCATGTATGGAAATAAAAACACACTGGATCCCATTAATATGTACAATTAATATGTGTTAATAAGCATCATTTTTAAAAACATAAAAATTATTATTATTGTTTTTATGGCACTGGAGATTGAAGCTAGGGGTGCTCTGTGACTCAGCTACATTCTAGCCCTTTTTTGCTGTGTGTTGTGGTACTGGGGATTGAACTCAGGGGCACTTGACCACTGGGCCACATCCCCAGCCCTTTTTTGTATTTTGTTAGAGACAGGGTCTCACGGAGTTGCTAAGTGCCTCACCATTGCTGAGGCTTGGCTTTGAACTCATGATCCTCCTGCCTCAGCCTCCCAAGTGCTGGGATTACAGATGTGTGCCACCACGCCCGGCTATTCCTAGCCCTTTTTATTTTTTATTTTGAGACAGGGTCTTGCTAAGTTGACCAGACTGGCTTCGTTGAGTGAGGAGGATTTAACTAAGGTGATTTTTGAGAAAATGAATAAAAGGTCCAAGATAAGGGATCATCAACAGGAACTTGTGGTCCTCTACTCCCCCCATGGGTGAAATCGATTACAGAAAATATGAAGGGTTATCACTAGACGTTTGCCATTACCCTAGATAATAGAAATTAAAAAGTCTTCTGAGGCTTAGCGTCTCGAGGGTATACTCCCAAGCGACAACTTGGCCATTTGGAATATGAAAATGGACAGAGGGGCCACCAGCCCATTAAACTTGCGAGGCATGGAAAACTGTACAAGGACCGGGGATCTACAAGGTAGCTTGTCCAAAGTATTTCAAGGACCTAATGAACCATATGCTGAATTTGCTGATCCTTGCCATTAATCCGGGAAAAAAATGCTAAATAAATATTGCCAGGAAGTCATCAGGCCATGGAAAAATAAAAAGGATCTTTCCATATATATACAACTTATGTAAAGATGTAAATGATGCCTTTGTCACAGGGAATGCGATTGCAGCAGCTGTGAGAGATCTGCTGCCCCTGCAAAATTATCATAATCAATCAGGCTATTCTAGGCAAAATCCCCAAAGAGAAATAAGACCAAATTCATACCGTACTCCAGGTTGCTGCCCCAGGTGTAAGAAAGGAAATCATTGGGCCAATAAATGCTATTCAAAATTTGACATCCATGGAAATCCTTTGTTCAGGAATTCAAAAAACAGGGCACGGGGCCCCAATGCCCCGGGGCCCACAAATGTACGAGGCATTGGAGGAGGAGTATCCTCAAGCATCCACTCAGATGCTTCCCCGACACAATCCCTATTACCCATCCACTCCCTCGCCAGAGGAACAGGAGGAAATGCAGGATTAGACCTCTGTTCCACCGCCCGAATAGTGTTAACACCTGAAATGGGGGTTCAACTGATTCCCACAGGAGTCAGGGGACCTCTTCCCCTCAGGGACTGTAGGACTTATTATCGGGCAAAGTCCTGAAAGCTTATTAGGTTTGCAAGTTAATAAACAGACTATAAAGGGAAATAAAATAAATGCTTAGCTCACCCCAAAGTATAAGTTCTATTGCAGGGAGATAGAATTGCTCAGCTGCTCCTCCTTCCAAATTTACATAATTCATTTAAAATGAATATGCCTCTAAATAGGAACAATAGAGGATTTTGTTCCACTGATTCAAAACCCATGGGTTTGCTGGGTTCGGGACTGTACAAGGAGGCCTATGTGTAAAATAAGAATCCAAGGAATAGAAATGGAGGGTCTTATAGAACTGGAGCTGATTCTTCCATCATTAATTTACGTCAATGGCCCAAACACTGGCCTCTACAAAAAGCTTCAACCAGTTTAAGAGGCTTGGGATATAATAACCTCCCAGAAAAAAGTGCGGTAATTTTAAAATGGGAGGATGATGAAGGACATAAAGGCACATTTCAGCCTTATGTTTTACCTAATCTACCGGTTACTTTATGGGGAAGAGATATTTTACAACAAATGGGAGTACACCTTGCAACCAAACCTGCAGGTGTTAAATGTAAAAACATACAGGGTAATCTTAACCCTAAAAGAAATCATCAAAAAGTACAGGGTAAGCTTAACCCTAAAAGAAATCATTATTATATAGGAAAAAGACATTTTTCTTTGGGGCCACTGAGAAAATAATTTTGAAAATACCATGGCTTTCTGATAAGCCAGTGTGGGTCCCTCAGTGGCCCTATCTAAAGAGAAATTACAAGCGGCCCACCTACTAGTTAAGGAACAATTAAAAGCAGGACATATAGAACCTTCCACCTCTCCCTGGAATTCCCCCATATTTGTGATCAAGAAAAAATCAGGAAAATGGCGATTATTACATGATCTTAGACAAATTAACAAAACCATGCAAGTCATGGGCCCTACTCAACCTGGACTTGTATTTTCCGAATCCTATAGGTATTCCAAAAAATTTCCATGTTATTAGTCTTGATATAAAGGATTGCTTCTTTTCTATTCCCCTACATCCTCTGGATGCCCCCAGGTTTGCTTTTTCAGTTCCTTCTATTAACAATAATGGCCCTGATCAGAGATATCAATGGAAGGTTTTGCCGCAGGGAATGGCTAATAGCCCCACCATATGCCAAATATATGTGGACAAGGCTATCCAACCCATTAAAAATAAATATCCAAACCTCATGTGTCTACATTACATGGATGATATTTTACTGGCCCACCCTAATCAAAAAATCTTATTTAATATATTCAGTGACATGGTAGAAAATTTTAAAAAATACGGATTATATATAGCAGAAGAAAAAGTTCAAACCAGATCTCCCATATTATATTTAGGATTTAAAATCATGGATACTTTTGTTAGACCCCAAAAAATTTTAATAAATAAAGAACATTTAACCACCCTCAATGATTTCCAAAAACAACTGGGAGACATTAATTGGCTTCGCCCTACACTAAACCTCACTACTGGCCAATTAAAACCTTTATTTGATATTCTTCGAGGGGCCCCTGATCCATCCTCACCGCGAACATTGACTCCTGATGCTAGGAAAGCTTTAAAGGTAGTAGAAAAAGCCATAGAAGGAGCTCATTGTGACAGATTTGATTTAACTCAACCGCTAATGATTATTATTTCTTCACAATATACACCGACAGGAGATATTTTGGCAACAAGGGCCTTTATTATGGATACATTTGCCTGTCTCTCCTAAAAGCAAATTGAGTCATATACCTCCATGGTGGCTAAACTTATTCTTCAAGGACTTAAAACTTCTACTAAAATATTTTGGCATTCACCCTGCTACTATTATTACTCCCTATTCATCGTCACAGATTGAATATTTATGCTTCAATGATAATGACTGGGCTATAGCTAGATGCTCTACCTCTGCAAATTTTGATAATCACCTTCCTAAGTCTCCTATATTATCTTTTTGTATTAATCATCCTATTATATTTCCACAGGTAATAAAAAATCAACCTATTCCTAAGGCATTTAATGTATTTACAGATGGGTCCTCAAATGGTACTGCTGCAGTAGTCACTACAAAAGAAAATATGACTTACATAACTGCACACAAATCAGCTCAACTAGTGGAATTGGAAGCTGTGGTAAGAGCTCTGGAAAATTTTAGAGACCAGCCCATAAACATTTTTTCAGATAGCCACTATATTGTACAAGCCGTCCCAAAATTAGAGTTAGCAGGACCAATAGCACCTCATACTCCAGCCTTTAAATTGTTTTATCAGATACAAAAACTTTTTTGTGGGCAAGAAAAAGAACCTCTATTCGTAGGCCATATTAGAGCACATACTAATTTGCCTGGCCCCCTCCATGAAGGTAATCAAAAGGCAGATGAACTTACAAAAACAATATTTATACTTTCAGCACTACAACAAGCTACTTTATTTCATTCCCAGTTTCACGTCAACAGCACCACCTTGCAACGTAGGTGTAAAATCACAAAGGAGCAAGCCAGAACAATTGTAAAAGATTGTAAATCTTGTATAACACATTTGCCCAATCCTCATTTTGGTGTTAACCCTAGAGGATTAATGCCCAATCATTTGTGGCAGATGGATGTTACTCATGAGCCAAGCTTTGGAAAATTGCAATTTATTCATGTAACCATAGATACATGCTCAGGCATGATTTTTGCTTCCTTACATTCCGGAGAAAAAGTTAAAGATGTCACATCTCATTGTTTACAAGCTTTTGCTGCATTGGGTATCCCCAAAATGCTTAAAACAGATAATGGTCCCGCTTATACGTCCTCATCTTTCAAACAGTTTTGCGCAAAATTCAACATATCCCATAAAACAGGCATCCCATACAATCCTCAGGGTCAAGGCATTATTGAAAGAGCAAACCGCACACTAAAAGTTATGTTGTTAAAACAGAAAGAAGGAAACTGGAAAAATCCTAAGGACAGATTGGCAGTTGCCCTGTTTACTTTAAATTTTTTAACTTTAGACTCTGATGGTTATTCTGCTGGAGACAGACATTGGAACCCACATCAACAACATAAACCTTTGGTTTTACTGGAAGGATGTTCTTTCAGGTACATGGAAGGGTCCGGATCCAGTATTAATTTGGGGGAGAGGATCTGTTTGTGTCTTTCCAAAGCATGAATCCTCTCCAATATGGATACCATCTAGATTAATAAAGCAGGTACCACATCAAAAGGATCAAGATGAAGTTGTTGAGGAATCAAGATTAATAAAAAAGGTACAAAATCAAGAGGACCATGATGAAGATATGGAATGATTCCCTTAAAAGAGTCCTTCAAAATATGTCACAACTTAAGTGTCATTCCTCCCGCTGGGACGAAGAGATCTCTCTTTAGTGTGCACACAATTATATATATATATTTTTTACTTTTTATAACATAGACGTCCTAGAGCATCCCCCTCTTTTAAAACAAAAGGGGGAAATGCAGGAGCCCTGTTTGGGGAGATAGCTAAGATTGCGGTTGACTATGGGGCCATACACATTTTTGGGCATTGTCGCCTTCCGTAGTCTCACGGGACTTGGCCCAGGATCTCGAGAGATTTGAGCAATGACTCAGCAGATTGACATTTTTGGGGCACTGTCGCCTTCCGTAGTCTCACGGGACTTGGCCCAAGATCTCGAGAGATTTGAGGAGTGACTCGGCAGATCGAGCAAGCACCATTCCTGCTCGGCGGCTAGACCAGAGAGAGAAAGGAGGCTGGCTTTGAACTCATGATCCTCCTGCCTCAGACAGAAAGATTAAAGAATTTTTTTCTCCCAAGTGCTTCCGGCGGAGGCTGGCTTTACAGATGCCTGTGTGCCAGACCACGCCCGGCTATTCCTAGCCCTTTTTATTTTTTATTTTGAGACAGGGTCTTGCTAAGTTGACCAGACTGGCCTCTAACTTGCGATCCTCCTGCCTCAGCCTCCTAAGAGTCTGGGATTACAAGCATGCACCACTATGTCTGGTGCTTAAAATTTTTTAATGAACAAATAAAAAAGATAAAATCATTCTTCAGGATACTATTTGATAACATGGGGTAATGCTTACATGTGGAAAGGTAGGGAACAAAATTGAACATGACAATGGCACCATTTTTCATGGAAAAATTTTATATAGTATATACATTAAAAAAGATGGAGGAGTTAAAAAAAATAAATAGACAATAGCATTTTTTTTCATATGAGCGATCTTACTTTCCACAATGTTTGGTCCTGAAGTTTATGGAAAGCAGGACTATTTTAAAAAGGCAATAATTCTTCAAAAAAAACCACATACTCTACCTATTTGTTATAGTCACACAGAAGCTTATATTGGGTTGCACAGAAAGTGAATGGATCCTAAGATCCTCCTTGGTTTTTTTCCCAAAGGCTCTCTGTTTGGGTTAGTTGATCTTTTGTTTGGTTCTGTCCCTTTATCCAAGTGGCTAGAGCCCTGTAAGCATGCCCTTCAGTGGGCCCACCCACCATTCACTCATTCATTCATTTAAGTAATTTTTTTTGGGGGGGTGACTCAGGATTGAATCCAGGGGTGCTTAACTACTGAGCCACATCCCCAGCCCTTTTTATCTTATTTTATTTTTGGGGGGGGGGGGGGTACCAGGGATTGAACTCAGGGGTACTCAACCACTGAGCCACATTCCCAGCCCTATTTTGTATTTATTCTTTAGAGATAGGGTCTCACTGAGTTGCTTAGTTGCTTAGTTGCTTTTGCTGAGGCTGTCTTTGAACTTGCAATCCTCCTGCCTAGCCTCCTGAGCTGCTGGGATTACAGGCATGCACCACTGTGCTTGGCCCTTTTTATTTTTTATTTTGAGACAGGGTCTCACTGAGTTGCTAAGGTGCCTCGCTAAATTGCTAAAGGCTGGCTTTGAATTCTCAATCCTCTTGCCTTATAGCCTCCCAAACCACTGGGATTACGCATGTGCACCACCATGCACCATCATCTAAGTAATTTAAGAAAATGTTAAATAACTGTAGAAGAGAGGAGATCCCTATGGAATGCAACTGATAAATCCACATTATTTTCAGTAAGCATTGCTGGGGATGGCAGGGCTTTTCTTCCCCCAGATAAAGTTTAGCTGAAGAAGATGCCTTCTTCAGGAAGGCCAGCACTGTGGCACAGGCCTGTAATCCCAGCAATTTAGGAGGCAGAGGAAGGAGGATCACAAATTCAAAGTCAGCCTTGGCAACTTAGTTAGACCCTCATCAACTTGTGAGAAACTCTCAAAGTAAAGTAAAAACAGTATAAAAGGGGCTGGGGATATAGCTCAGTTGGTAGAGTGCTTGCCTTGCAAGCACAAGGCCTTGGGTTCAATTCCCAGCACCACACACACACACACACACACACACACCCCAATATAAAAGGCTGGAGATGTAGCTCAGTGGTAAAGCCCCTCTGGATTCAATCCTCAGAAAAACAAAACAAAAAAAAACCTGTGTGGAGTGATAAAGGGTTTACTTCAGTGATAGACTTTTTTTTTTTTAAAAGAAGATGGAGATCATCGTGTGTGTATGTGTGT
This sequence comes from Tamias sibiricus, assembly GCA_025594165.1. Classification (NCBI taxonomy): domain Eukaryota; kingdom Metazoa; phylum Chordata; class Mammalia; order Rodentia; family Sciuridae; genus Tamias; species Tamias sibiricus. The sequence continues at coordinate 36,248,855 of CM046667.1, forward strand.
GTGTGTGTGTGTGTGTGTGTGTGTTAGTGGGGATTGAACCCTGGGGTGCTCGAACACAGAGCTACCTCCCCCCCCCCTTTTTTTCTTTCTTTCTTTGAGACAGAGTCTCTTTAAATTACTCAGGCTATCCCTGAACTTGTGATCCTCCTTCCTCAGCCTCCCAAGTGGCTGGGATTACAGGTATGCATGCACCACCTTGCCTGGCTGCAGTCATTCTTGAAATAAAGAGACTAGATAACAAGATTAAAACAAAAAACAACTTCTTTTTTTTCAGTACTGGGCATGAAACCCAGGGCCTCATGCATGCTAAGTGAGCTCTCTATCACTCAGCTGCTCAAAATGGTTTTATGAGGTTTCTAGTAGATACCAAACAAGGGGAAAGTGAATTAAGAAAAAAAAAACTTGGAAAGGACAAACTACATTCTCCCATTCTGTCCTCAGTTCCTTAATTCACGGATGAATGTGTCTTTTTTTTTTTTTTTTTTGGTGCCGGGGATTGAACTCAGGAGCACTCAACCACTAGGCCACATCCCCAGCCCCTTTTTTGTATTTTATTAGAGACAGGGTCTCACTGAGTTGCTAAGTGCCTCGCCATTGCTGAGGCTGGCTTTGAACTCGCGATCCTCCTGCCTCAGCCTCCCAAGTGCTGGGATTACAGGCGTGCACCACCGCGCCCGGCTTGAATGTGTCTTTAGGAGACGATGAACCCTAATTTTTCTGGAGATGCAGGAATACTTCTTCTTGATTGATTAGTCCTGTTCCTCTTCAAAGAAGGGTAGTAGCCGGGCGCGGTGGTGCACGCCTGTATTCCCAGCACTTGGGAGGCTGAGGCAGGAGGATTGTGAGTTCAAAGCCAGCCTCAGCAATGGCGAGGCACTTAGCAACTCAGTGAGACCCTGTCTCTAATAAAATACAAAAAAGGGGCTGGGGATGTGGCCCAGTGGTCGAGTGCCCCTGAGTTTAATCCCTGGTACCAAAAAAAAAAAAAAAAAAAAAAAAAAAGAAGGGTAGTGTCAGGGTGGATACTATTTACCTTTACAATGCCTGGAGCTCATATCACCTTTGGGTTTCGTAATGAATTTCCTTTATTCAAAGTCAGTTTAAGCCTTATTTCTGTTAGCTGGTGGGCAATAACCTGATACAGGTATTCCTTACTTGATTAAAATAAATTGGTTTTTGTATTATCTTTTGCTCACATACATGCATAATTATTTTGTTGCATTCCTTGGCAACCAAGAATTCTCAAAACATATCATACACAGTTAATCATGTTGGTAATCTAATAATAAGACCCCAATAGGATTAACCTAAAGTCCTAAAATTCACAGGACTTGGTAAAATCTGCCAAAGTGGTCAGTCATTTATTTATTCATCCATCAAGCAGTTATTGACAGCCTACTATGCATCAAGCATTAAATAACATGAAGTCTACTGCACCCTAATTCTGTCCCTTTATTGTTTTTAAATATTTTTTAGTTGTAAACGGACACAATATCTTTATTTATTTATTTTTATGTGGTGCTGAGGATCGAACCCAGTGCCCCACACATGCAAGGCAAGAGTTCTACCACTGAGCAACAGACCCAGCCCTAATTCTGTCCCTTTAAATTACATTTGAGTACAAAGAAAATAGGGCAATCTGTGATTATGCATATATTCATTACAAACTACTGCACAAATATTTGGCTCATAACTATGAGTTAAATGGTATGACATTTCTATGAGAAAATTAATTACTTGAACATGTGTTGTATAAAATATGTCAAATCATTTATTTGGATGTTGTAGATTGCATATTAGTTTTTCACCAGAGGAAATACATGAGAAATAAACATGAAATGCATGCTCTATACGTTGTAAATGTCATGTTATGCCCAAGGGCTTTTTGCAAGTGAACAATTTTTTTTCCAGATGAGGAGAGTGGCATCTGAAAGATCACAAGATCACAGAGCCAAAGAGGGAGTTATTTTGCAATGAGTTCTTCATGCATTTAGAGGTTGCACCTATTGACAACTTGTCTATTTAAAGATCATGCTTCTTACAAATAGCTATGTATAAAGAATGGGTAGATTAATCATTTCAGATACCAAACTGTCATTGAAAATAGTTTGGAATTCTAACTGCATAGGAATATAAAAATTAAGATTTATGGTGTGGTATGTGTACCTACGTTCTGATGCTTTTTATGGTTTCAACAATTTTGAAGCAGAAAGATCTATATAAAGATCTATAAGTTAGAGGTTGTAATAAATGCCACTCGAGACAAATATATAATACTATAATAAATGATGGTACAAGATACTACATTTTTAAAAAGATACAAGTAAAGTCAGATATTGATACAAATAAAATGAAGCCTTTCTTTTTTTTTATTGAGGGCCAAAAACCTGCTCAGAAATAGAAGAAACTTCCCCAGTGAAGCATATGGACTTTGTTCTGAATGCTCCAAAGGGAATATGCTTATTTAGTCAGGCAGAAAGCAGAATTTTCTCCATATTAATATAGGTACAGGATACGAGTAACATCCATCACATAAATTAACCATGTTATAGCAGGTTTTCTTTATATTCTCTTTGGTTTCAGGTCTCCAAATTCATCATATAAAATATCTAAGCTTCCTTAATTAGAACATCTAATATCAAATTTTCCATTCACTAAATGGTATTTGTCACAGAATTTGCAAATGGCTTACATTATTTCTAATTTTCTTAGTTTTATTACAATCATTCTCTAGACTGGAATTCTTTAAGCACATTTGCATTGAGATTGTACCTTTTCTCTTGAGCATTGAGGTGCATTCCTAGCTCTGATTCAGTCTTTTCCATGTGTAAATACCACTGCTACAATCACAGAGGACAAGATGAGTTCACCAAGAGTAATGTGTGCACGGCCTGTTGGTATTTTGCTTTAGGAGGCAATGACAAGAACTTTTCTATGTAGACTTGTGCCGGGGTTTCTAGCTCCCCCTAACCCGGGTTTGGCCTTCTCTGGCCGGCAGAGAAGACTGGGGGAACACGCCCCAGTGGTGAGGCAAGATCGGGAAGAGGCAGAAGTCGACTGGTGGCCACGCTCAGCCCTCAAAATAGAAGACAATCAGTCATACACCAGAGAGTCCGGTCAAGGCACGAGCTTGGTTTATTGAGGAAGTTGGACGGCCTTTATAGAAGACATGGGCCAATCAGCAGAAAGATCATAGGGGCACATAGGGAGCATGAGCAAATCACATTGGCGGAGCCATTAGCCTATCCTAGTGGCAGTCTGACCTCTCCACATATGTCAGGGGAATGCCCCTTGGCTAGGCCAAGTTCCCGTATCAGGAAGTGGGAGACAGCCAGAGAGTTTCTATCTACTGGCGTGTTGTTAACGTCCCCAACAGACTTGGATGGAGCCCATGATTTGAACTACTTTAAGCAGTGAAGGTGGAGTTCAAAGTTTTATTTTATATATATGTATATGTGTGTGTGTATACATATATATATGCAGTTAGGTTGATATATATGTATATATATGTACATAGGCACATATGTGTTTTGTGTGATGCTAGGGATTGAACCCAGGGCTGTGTCCATACTAGGCAAGGGCTTTATCACTGAGCTGCACTCTCAACCCTATAATAATTTTTTAAAAGGCTATGTACAAGTAGAGAGGAGGAATATGTAAAGAAATGTTCTCGGGTGAATTCAGTAACTTACCTTCTAAATCTGGCATCCAGAGTGAATAATTTCTTTTCTTTTCTTTCTTTATTTTATTTTATTTTATTAATTTTTTTGGCACTGGGGATTGAACTCCAGGGCACTCAACCACTGGGCTACATCTCTCTCCAGCCCTTTCTTTTGTATTTTTATTAGAGACAGGGTCTCACTAAGTTGCTAAATGCCTCGCCATTGCTGAGGCTGGCTTTCAACTCTCAATCCTCCTGTCTCAGCCTCCCAAGTGCTAGGATTACAGGCGTGTGCCACCGTGCCCAGCTCAGAGTGAATAATTTCTTAGTACTGTTTCTCTATGAGAAAATATAAAAATTATTTTCTTGATTCTTTAGTTTTAAAATGAACAATAACAATTTAAAAAACTTATATTTCAAATTTAACGATTGCATTGGTCTGAATATTTGCATCCTCCCCCAAAATTCGTGCTGAAATCCTAACACCCAAGGTGATGTTGTTAGGAGGTGGGGTATTTGGGAGATGATCAGGTCATAAGTGTGGAGCCCTCAAGAATGGGATTAGTGCCCTTATAAAAGAGGCCTAGGCAGCTTATTTGCTCATGCTATGAGTGAAGACACAACAAGAAGGCACGATCTATGAATCAGGAAATGGGCCCTCATCAGACAGACTCTGCTGGCACCTTGAGTCTTGGACTTCCCAGCTCCAGAACTGTAAGAAATAAATTCCTTTTGTTTATAAACCACTCAGTCTATGGTATTTTGTTACAGCAGCCTGCACAGACTAAACTGACAACATTGTTCAAATACACTAAAATATTTCATGAATGAATTAATATTTTCACTAACCAACAAAAATATTAAATATCAGAGTTCATACTTTGAGTGCTTTAAATTGTAAAAATAAATACAAACTCAAAGTTGCAACATAGAGAATTGGGGGGAAAGAGAAAGATAGAATTGGTCCATTTCATTTTCTATATCTTCTGGTTTGTAATCATTGCTATATTATCTTGTTTATAATCTACTATTTAATGTTAGGAATGTGTAGTACCACAGTAATTACAGACTCAAACTGCGCCCAAACTAGCTCTAATCATTTTAAACCATCACAAACAATCTGCAAACAAACTTGTATACCTGAATCCCCATATTTAAGGTGGAAGCTGCTGAGAGCATGAGGAAGAATCCTCCAAACTGACTTTCATGTAGACTACAATATCTATTAAAAGTTAAGTAATGCCAGGTGCAGTGGCACACACCTGTAATCCCCAGAGGCTCAGGAGGCTGAGGTGGGAGGATCGTGAGTTCAAAGCCAGCCTCAGCAGAAGCGAGGTGCTAAGCAAATCAGTAAGACTCTGTTTCTAAATAAAATAAAAAATAGGACTGGGGGTGTGGCTCAGTGGTCAAGTGCCCCTGAGTTCAATCCCTGGTACCCCCCCCCAAAAAAAACTTAAGTAACAGCATTGTGCTTAGTTGAAGCTCTTAACATACTATTACAAAGCCAACATAACTGTAGCTTTTGTTTAGTTCTTAAAACACACATTATGTAATACAGTAAATACAACTCACATGAGGCTACTGAGTATTAGAAATGGAGCTAGTCCAAATTGAAATGGGTCATAAATAGAAAATATACATCACATTTCAAACACATGAATGAAAAAATTATATAAAATATTTCATTACTATTTTTATGTTGATTTCATGTTGAAATGATGATATTTTGGGTATATCGAGTAAAATAAAATGTAATGAAAATTTATTAAGTTCACTGTTTCTTTTTCCTTCTTAAAATGTGGTTACTAGGATTTTTTTTTTTTTTTTTTTTTTTTTTTGTACCAGGGATTGAACTCAGGGGCACTTTACCACTGGGCCACATCCCCAGCCCTTTTTTAATATTTTATTAGAGACAGGGTCTCACTGAGTTGCTAAGTGCCTCGCCATTGCTGAGGCTAGCTTTGAACTCACAATCCTCCTGCCTCAGCCTCCCAAGTGCTGGGATTACAGGTGTGCGCCACTGCGCCCGGCTTAGAAAATTTAAACTAACACACGTGCTTGCATTATATTTCTATTGGACAGTGCTACCAAAGACTGACAAAAGATTTTTGGGGAAGTAGCATTTTATCACTGACATTGTTTAGAATTGCCAGTGTGAAGTGAAAATAAAAAGCAGACTGACTTTGAGTTAGCTTTAATATTGTTCTTAAATCCCCTTTACATAATGCATCTGTTTATTGATTTCACTTGTGGCCTGATGTACCTACTGTCTCTTTCTTGGTATGCCACTGCCTTAGTACATTTTGTGTTGCTCTAACAAAATATCTGGAGCTTTATAAGGAAGAAAGGTTTATTTTGACTCATGATTTGGTAAGTTGAAAAGTCTAGCTCAGAAAGCTACATCTGGTTATGTAGCAAGGACTTCATGTTTTATTATAACATGGTAGATGGCATCACAAGCTAAGAGCATGTAGTAAAACAGCAAATATCACATGTGGAAGAGGCCAAACAAGTATGGTAGACTCACTTTTTTTTTTCCGGTACCAGGGATTGAACTCAGGGGCACTTGACCACTGAGCCACACCCCCAGTCCTATTTTTTATTTTATTTAGAGAAATGGTCTCACTGAGTTGCTTAGTGGCTCACTTTTGCTGAAGCTAGCTTTGAACTCGTGATCCTCCTGCCTCAGCCTCTGGAGCTGCTGGGATTACGGGAGTGCGCCACGGCGCCTGGCTGGACTCACTTTTAACAACTCATTCTCATGGTAACTAATCTACTCCCAAGAGATCTAACCCAATTTGGAGAAACTTAACCCACTTTCATGAGATGGGCATTAATTCCTTCTAAGGGTGGTACCCCATGACCCAATGATCTCTCACTAGGCCCCACTTCTTAAAAACTCCACCACCTGTCAAAACTGATACACTGGGGACTAATCTTTGGGACAAACCATATCCAAACCATGGCATCCACTAAATCAAACCTTTGTAGCTCACACCACTGAAGAGTCTTAACCTTATCCATAGATTGGGTTCTTGGCTCTTTTCTCCATTGTCCCCTTAGTTTTTCTTCCATCCTCATTCAATTTCCAGGCTTTGTTAACATTGTTCCTCCTCACCCCAATGTTCTATCCAAAACATATAAGCATCTGACTCCTTCAGTTCAAGACTCCTCCCTCAATCTTCCTCTAAGATTCTAGTTCTCACAAATCTCTTCTCTTCCCACTCTCACCGCCATTTTTTCTGACTTGTTGAGGCAAGCTTGGTCTGTGCTATTCAGTGACTGGACAAATGGCACTTTATCATTACTGAAAAATGTTATTAGTTTGTATAGCTCATCTCTACAACTAGTTGAGAAGTTCTTAAATTGTGGGATTGTGATTTACATGTCTTTTTCATCGTATGCAGTCCTAACAGTGTTATATTTTATATGTTTAATAGAGATTTGTTGAATGGGTGAACAACTGACATTACAGCTTAGAGTTATTAAGATTAGCTCATCTATGGATGACAGATCACTCAAGATAGCACACATCTGCACAAAATAGAAGTTTATTTTTCTGTCATCTAAATGAATGGATAGAGCTCTTTGGGTCCTCAACTGGGTGAAGTGCCTTGGCTCCTTCCAGCTCCTGGCCTCCCATTCCTAGGTTACAGTCCTTACCCTTATAGTTTCAGAGAGCAACTTACCCAATAGCATCAGAAAGAGTAAAATATTTAGGAATAAGTTGAACAAAAGAAGTGTAAGACTTGTACATTGAAAATTACAAAGCACCATTGAAAGAAATTAAAGAAGACCTAAATGAATGCAAAGACAATCTACATTCATGGATCAGAAGATTTAATATTGTTATTACTCAGCCATAAAGAAGAATGAAATTATGGCAGTTGCTGGTAAATGTGTGTAATTGGAGAATATCATGCTAATTGAAATAAGCCAGTCCCCCAAAACAAAGGCTGAATGTTCTCACTCTGATATGTGGATGCTAACCCACAACAAGGGCAGGAGAGGGAAGAATAGAAGTTCATTGGATTAGACAAAGGGGAATGAAGGGAAGGGAGGGGGAATGGGAATAGGAAAGACAGTAGAATGAATCAGACATAATTTTCCTATCTGCAGGAGCCCTGTTTGGGGATTGGCTTGAATTGCGGTTGACTATGAGCCGTGGAGATTTGGCCTTTGTCGCCACCCGTAGTCTCACGGGATTGTTGCGTGATCTCGAGTGACTTGGCCGAAATTGCTGATCGAGTCAGCGCCATTTTTAGGGTGTGTTTTTGGCGTGTGTTAGTCGTTACTAGAACCAGAGAGAAAAGTTATCAGAATAAAAAGCTGTTTGTCTCCAGTTTGCTTCTGAAGTTCTTCCCGCGGCTCCGTTGCTTCAAGCGCTTCAGGCAGCAACACCTATCCTTGTATATGAATACACAATCAGGGTAACTCCACATCATGTACGACCACAAGAATAGGATCCTAATTAGAACAAATTATACTCCATGTATGTACAACATGTCAAAATACACTCTACAGTCATGTATATCTAAAAAGAACAAATTTAAAAAAATTTTAAACATATATATATTTGGTACTGGGGATTGAACTCAGGGGCACTCAACCACTGAACCACATCCCCAACCTTATTTTGTTTTTTATTTAGAGACAGGGTCTCACTGAGTTGCTTAGTGTCTTGGCCGATGCTGAGGCTGGCTTTGAACTCGCAATCCTCCTGCCTCAGCCTCCTGAGCTGCTGGGATTACAGGAGTGCACCACCATGCCCAGCAAGATTTAGTATTTTTAAGGTCACTATATTCCCCCAAGTGATCTACAAATTCAATGTCATTTCCACCAAAATTTCAACTAGTTACTTTGTAGAAATTAACAAGCTCATTCTAACACTCCAATGAAAATTCAGGGGACACAGAAAAGCCAAAACAATTTTTTTAAAGAGTAAAGTTGAAGGACTTAAACTTCCCCTGACTTCTCCTTCTCCTTCTTCTTTCCAAATTAGGGACTGAACCCAGAGTCCTGTGTATGATTGGCATGTGCTCTACAACAAAGCCACATCCCTAACCTAACTTCCTGATTTCAATACTTACTACAAGCTATAATAGCTGAGACAGTGTAGTATAGCCAAAAGGGTAGACATATAGACCAATGGAGTAAGAATCACATTTACAGTCAATTGATTTTTATTTTCTTTTTGTGGTGCTGGGGATGGAATCCAGGGCCTTGTGCATGCCGGGTTAGCACTTGACTACAGAGATATACCACAAGCCTTTATAATCAACTCTTTTTTTTTTTTTTTTTTTGTATCAGGGATTGAATCCAGGGTCATTTAACCACTAAACCACATCCCCAGCCCTTTTTAAATTTTTATTTAGAAATAGGGTCTTGCTGAGTTGTTTAGGACCTCACTAAGTTGCTGAGGCTGGTTTTGAACATGCGATCCTCCTTCCTCAGCCTTCTGAGCCACCGGAATCACAGGCATGTGTCACTGTGCCCAGCTATCAACTGATTTTTGACAAGGGTGCCAAGACAATTCAATGGGAAAGAATAAGTTTTATGGCAAATGGTGTTAAAACAACTGGATATCCACATGAAAAAGTATTAAGTTGTACCCCTTAAGTTCACCATACAAAAAATAATTACAAATGGACCAAAGCCATAAATGCAATAGTTCAAATTATAAATCTCTCTCTTTTTTTTTTTTTTTTTTTTTTTTTGGAATTGGTAAATATATGCTGGGGCTGTTACAGTCCTGGGATTGAACAATCATTGACCTAATTAACTCCATCTTGCTTGTTCTTTCTTTGACTTGTTCCTTCTCTGTCAGCCTAAGGATCCTGAGAATGACCGGACAACCATACAACATCTTGTGATCATCAGACTGATGTCATCTTCACATACCTTCTGATCTGCCTGCAACGGCCTCCTGAGCAACTGGAATTAAAGGTATGTCACCATAGCTGGCTAAAGAAAAAGTCTTAAAGTCAAAAAAAAGAGAAATGACACCTTACTAATAAGAAAAGCAATTCAAATGCCCATGCGATTTCTCATTAGAAACCATGTAGGCCATAAGAAAGTAACCAGATATTTTTGAAGTGCTGAAAAAAAAAAAGAATTACTCCTGTAATCCCAGCACTTTGGGAGGCTGAGGCAGGAGGATCGCGAGTTCAAAGCCAGCCTCAGCAATGGTGAGGCACTTAGCAAATCAGTGAGACCCTGTCTCTAATAAAAATACAAAAAAGAGCCAGGCGCGGTGGCGCACGCCTGTAATCCCAGCACTTTGGGAGGCTGAGTCAGGAGGATCGCGAGTTCAAAGCCAGCCTCAGCAATGGTGAGGCACTTAGCAACTCAGTGAGACCCTGTCTCTAATAAAATACAAAAAAAGGGCTGGGGATGTGGCCCAGTGGTCTAGTGCCGCTGAGTTCAATCCCCGGTACCAAAAAAAAAAAAAAAACAAAAAAGGGCTGGGGATGTGACCCAGTGGTTGAGTGCCCCTGAGTTCAATCCCCAGTACCACAAAAAAAAAAAAAAAAAAAGAATTACTAACTCAGAATCCTATATCCTGTGAAAATACTCTTTATGAAAGAAGGGAATATCAAGACATTCTCAGACAAAGGAAATTTAACAGAATTTATCACCAGTAAAACTATCCTCAAGGAACAGCTAAAAGAAATCCATAAAAAATGACAGCAATGAGAAAAGAATAAATCTCAAAACATCAGTAAGGAATACAAAATAAGAGAGAGTAATAATGATATGAGTAAATATAATATATGTTTCCTCATCTCTTGAGTTTGTTTTTGTTTTTGTGGTACTGGGGATGGAACCCAGGACCTCATGCCTGCTAGACAAGTGCTCTATCATGGAGCTACAATCCCAGCCCTTTATTTTATTTTTATTTTGAGACAGGATCTTGCTTATTAGCTCAGACTGGCCTTGAACTTGCAATCCTCCTGCCTCAACCTCCTGAGTATGTGGGATTACAGGTATGTGCCAGAACACCTGGCCCTTCTTTGCCTTTTTATTATTTTTATACTGGGGAATGAACTCAGAGGCACTTTGCCACTGAGCTACATTTCCAGCCCTTTAAACTTTTTATCTTGAGACAGGGTCTCACTAACTTGTTTAGGGTCTTGCTAAGTTGTTGAGTCTGGCCTCGAACTTGTGATCCTCCTGCCTAAGCCTCATGAGATACTGGGATTGCAGGTGTGGGCCACCACTTCTAGCACTTCTTTGACTTTTGAAGCAAATATGATACCATCATGTAATGTGGGCCTAAGGGTATGTAGAGCAAATATATAAGACAATTGTAATTAGGGGAGGGGGAAAGATTTATGGGGAAGTAAGATGTTAGACTTCACTTAAACTGGTAAAATGTAGACACTAGTAGGCTGTGATAACTTACTGACATGCAATGTAATACCTAGGGTGATCATGAAAAAACTATACACTTACAACACTATAGAACCTGGTGGCAGGGGTTAGAGATACTACTGTTGTCTGCTGGGTAGAGGCCAAGACTGCTGTTAAACATTCTAAGATACGTGGGACAGTCCCCTACAACAAAGACTTATGTCAATAGTGCTGAGGTTGAGAAACTCTGGCCTATACCCTTACCAATGCTAGATATTGTTGGTTTTTTGGGGGGGGGTTGCTGGGGGAACTAAGGATTGAACCCATGGGCACTCAACCACTGAACCACATCCCTGGCCCTTTTTATTTTTTAATTTTGAGACAGGGTCTCAGTAAGTTGCTCAGGGCCTCGCAAAGTTGCTGAGGCTGGCCTTGAACTTGCAATCCTCCTGCCTCAGCCTCTCAAGTTCCTGGGATTACAGGCATGAGCCCTCACACCTGGATTGATCTGACATTTTAAAGACACTGTTCTTCCAGGCTAGGGGAGGCTGCTCATGGGTAGAGGAGCTGGGCCCTGAGAAGGTGGAACAACAAGCTTCTGGATGGCTTTGGCCTTGGTTCCACACAAGGAAGCCTTAACATTGGCTGGTGCTCCCAACCCAGCATTCCCAAAGACCTCCAGCTGTCCCTATTCTGTATCAGATAATGCCCAGTGCTATTGCCACATGTTAGTAGCCACTAAGTTGTGATCCTCCTGCCCCAGCCTCCTGAGTCCTTGGGATTATAGATGTGTGCCATTGTGCCCACCATCATTCTTTTTAATAATACTATTTTTCTTTTGTTTTCATTTATATTTTCCGCTTATACCCTATCTATATAGCTAATGTAGGGGTGAAAGGAAAGGCTTCCCTTCACTCTCAGAAGGTTCCCTGAAATGAACTCATTACTGTGCAAAAGACAGGATTGCTTGCTGCACAAATGAAAACCAATTAGAAAGGCAAGGCAGTGATGGAGAAAGAACTTATTATGATAATGAGCTAGCTGACTGGAAGATGGGGTTGTTATGGTTTGGATCTGGATTGTCCCCCCAAAGTCTCATCTATTAAAGACTTGGTCCCTGATGCAGCCATATCCAGAGGTGAGGCTTTTAGGAAATTATTGAATCATGAGGAATCTAACTTCATCAGTAGATTAATCTACTTGATGGATTAATAATTCAAATATATTATTGGGAAGTGTGATCTAGTTGAAGGAAATGGGTCACTGGGGGCACTCCCTGGAAGGAGTTTTCTTGTCCCTGGCCCCTTCTTCTGTCTCTCTTTCTCTGCTTGGGTGGCTGCCAACTGCCATGAGCTGAGCAGCTTTCCTCCTCCACACCCTTCTGCTATGATGTCACCTCAGGCCCAGAGCAAAGGAGTTGGCCCACCACGGATTAAAAGTTCTGAGCATGAACCAAAATAAACTTTTCCTTCTTTCAGTTGTTTATGTCAGGTATTTTGGTCACAGCAAAGAAAAGTTGGCTAACATGGGGACTGTTATCCTAAGAACTAACTTAGCTAACAACCACAACTAAGTGCTAATATAGAACATTTAAGGAAGTGTGTTTTTAGCCACAGAGGTGTGAGCACTAAAGTATTCATGAGTCCTGTAGTGGTCTATCTCTTTGACGAATATTCTGATGTTATCTGAAGGTCACCAGATGTTCTAGGTTCTGTAGATCTAATCCAAAGATTACTGATTAGGAAGTTTTATGATTGATATTTCTCCCATTCTTTTTTTTCTTGCAATATTGACCCTATCAGTTAATATTTGCATTATTTAGGTGTAGCTCCTCTTTAGAATTTAGAATGCAGAGCTAAAGTAAACAAAGCAAGTTTGCAAAGGACAATTTGCAAAGGATAAGTTAACCCATCAGGTGGCTTCAATTTGGCAAGAAACACATTAAACAGGAAGAAAGACTCACAAATATATTACATGCACAGAGGCAATCACAGAGCATAGTTACCTACTAGCCCAACATGATTCAGAAGCTTTTATACCTCTTTTCTATGGGAAAGGTGAGAACGAAAAATGTAGAAAATTTTGAGGAGTCAGAAATGATTATTGAGGCAAAGAAGGGTTCTGGGGACAGAAATTTGCTTGTGAGAAGATTCTCTTGAGTGGCATGCCTGTAATCTCAGTGACTTGGGAGGCTGAGGTTGGAGAATCATAAGTTCGAGGCCAGCCTGGGCAACTTAGTGAGACTCTGTCTCAAAATAAGAAATAAAAACGGCTGGAGATGCACCTCAGTGGTAAAGGACCCTCCAGGATCAATCCCCAAAGGGACAGACATTATTTCATAATAAAGTCTATCTAGGTGTGGTTACATTCTTCAGTCTTCTTTTCTACCACAAATAATGAGCTTTTGGGGTGGAAATAGAAGGCAATTGTGTTCCCTTTTGGGGGTGATCTTAATGAAGATAAGGAAATTCCAGAGGCAGCCCCTCCCTGTGCTTGGGGAAGAGAAGGAAGACAAGGTTGGACCTTAATCTGAGGCAATTTATAAGGTCTCTCTGCATATCACACCTCTAGTCTTTAGGGTGCTATTTTCTGAGCCCTAACACCAGTAAAACTGATGTTCTACAACCACCACCACCTTGTCATTCTTTTTAATTTTGCCGATCTGGTAGTTTGAACACAAGTTTATTTTGTACCTCTTCAGGAGAACAGGGTTGTTTTTCCTTTTTCTTTTTTATTTTTTTTGGTATCAGAGATTGAACTCAGTTCAGGGGCACTCGACCACTAAGCCACATCCCCAGCCCTATTTTGTATTTTATTTAGAGACAGGGTCTCACTGAGTTGCTTAGTGCCTCACTTTTGCTGAAGCTGGCTTTGAACTCTCAATCTTCCTGCCTCAGCCTCCCGAGCCGCTGGGATTACAGGCATGCGCCACTGTGCCCAGCTGTTTTTCCTTCTTACTTCAGGTATTATTTAAATTTGTTATAATGAATATGTATTATTGTTGTTAAGTAAAGTCGTTAAAGATTTTTTTTAAATACCATAGATAAATTTTAAAAAAGAATTCTAATATATGTTCAAGTAACCCACAGAAATACAGGTAAAGGACCAGTAAGCAGATTGGGAGGCTAAGGCAGGAGGATCACAAGTTCAAAGCAACTCAGCAAGACCCTGTCTCTAAATAAAATATATAAAAGGGGTGGGGGGCTGTGGATGTGTCTCAGTTGTAGAGTGCTTGCCTAGCATGTATGAGGCATTGGATTCGATCCTCAGCACCACGTAAAGAAAATAAATAAAATAAAGGGATTGTGTCCATCTACAACTAAAAATATTTTTTTAAAAGGGCAGGGGATGTGGCTGAGTGGTTAAGTGCCCCTGGGTTTAATCCCCAGTACAGCAACAATAACAAAAACAAACAAACAAAAAAAAAAAACAGAAAGAAAAAGACAAGAAAAGAAAGAGGTAGAGAAAGCAGAAACAGAAACAGACAACAAGCAAACAAAAATCCCAGAGGAAACAAATAAGAAGACTAAAGAAAACAAAAATTAAAATAAAAAACTCAAGTCTTCATATCATTACTTACATCAAATGCAAATAGTGTGATTATACCCATTGGAAGACAGAGATGGACAGAGTAGATTAAAACACGTGACCCAACTTTGAGCCCAAATGAAACATCGGTAGGTTGAAAGTAAAAGAATGAAAAATATATGTCATGCAAACATTAATCAAAAGAAATTCGGATTGGCTATATTCATATTAGATAAAGCCATCTCCAGAGCAAGTAAAATTACTGTGGGCAGAGAAATTTTACACAATTATAAAAAGAACAATCTAGCAGAACGATAACAGCAATCCTAAATATGTATGCGCAAACCAACAAAGCTGCAAAACACATGAAGCAAAAACTAATACATCTGGAAAAAGAAATAGAAAAATCCACAATTAGAGTTGGAGACTTCAATACTCCTTTATAAACAACTGATAAAACTTCTAGGCAGATAATCACCAAGGATATACACACCATCAACCACCAGGATCTAATCAACATTTATAGAACATTCTACCCAATAACAGCAGAATACACTTTCTTTTAAAGTGTCCATGGAACACAGAACAAGATAGTCCATATCCTGGGCCATAAAACAAACTTTAACAAATTTAAAAAGATTAAAATCACAGAGTGTGCATTTTCTGACCACAAAGGAATCAAACCAGAAACCAATAAGAGAAAGATAAAAGGGAACTATCCAAGCACCTAAAAGTGAAAGAGCATACTTCTAAGTAAGAGGTCAAAGAGAATGTCTCAAAGGAAGTTTTAAAAAAAGAAAAGAAAAAAAAGCTTTTCATTGAATGAAAATAAAAGCATAGCACATAAAAATATGTGAGTGCCACTAAACCAGTGCTAAAAAGAACATTTTTACGTCATAGGGAAATATTTACATTATAAAGAGGAAATGGTCAGGCTTAGTCAGTAGTACATGGCTGCAATCCTAGCTACTAGGGAGGCTGAGGCAGGAGGATCACAGTTTGAAGCCAGCATCAGCAATTTAGATCCTGTCTCAAAATAAATAAAAAGGGATGGGGATGTGGCTCAGTAGTAGATTGTCCCTGGTTCAATCCCCAGTACAAAAACGAAAACATTGTTTCAAAAATCTCTAGTGTTATTTTGAAATCTACTTTTAAGTGTTTGTTTTAAGTCTGGCATGGTGGCACATTGCCTGTAATCCCAGCAACTCAGAAGGCTGAGACAGAAGGATCACAGGTTCTAGGCTAGCCTGGGCAACTTAAAGAGACCCTGTCTCAAAATAAAAAATAGAAAGGGCTGGGGGTGTAGCTCAGTGGTTAAGTGCCCCTGGGTCCAATCCTCAAAGCTACAAAAATTTAAAAGATGAAAAGTCTCAAATCAGTCACCTGATCTTTTTCAAACACTACAAAAGGACTGGGGTGTGGCCCCCTGGTAGAGCCTTGTCTAGCACATGGCAGTCCCTGGGTTCGATTCCCAGTGCCTCAAAAATCAAAGCAAACAAACAAATGAAAAAAAAAAAACTGTAGGAAAAAAAATAGGTGCTGTATCAAGTGCACATGCCTATGGTCTCATGACTTGAGAGGCTGAGGTAGAGAAGCTTGAGTTCAAGGCCAGCATAGATGGGCAACATAGGGAGACTCTGTCATTATTTAAAAAACAGGTGACATGGGATTCAAGCAGAGGAAATACCATTTTCTGTGAGACAGTCCTTGCTGCCCACTGATCCCCTGCTGTTTACCCCCCATTCATTCGCAGCTGTCTGCCATCATATTGCCTGCCTTTTGAGTGCAGATCGCTAGCTGACCACAGCCTATCACTTGCCATTTGCCTGTTTGCCCGCCACTTGCCTGCCCATTGCCTGCCTTTCACCTACCCATGGCCCACTGCCCATCACCTGCCATTAGCCTACAGACCACCCATAGACTGCCAGTGGATTGCCAGCTGCCCGCTGCTGCCTGGAAGTCCATTGTCACAGTATCCACAGGTTTGGTTACACACGGCTGCCGCCATCTTGGGACACTGGCCAGGGCCTGCAGGTTTGCCGCTGCCACTGCCTCCATCTCGGAGTATAGCCACTTCAGTCTGGGGACACCAGCCAGAGCTTGGAGATATATTGTCAGAGTACCTGCAGGTCTGGTTGTACCTGAGGTCTTCCTGCTGGGTGTGGTAGTGGCCACCATCTGGCTGCCTCTTTGAGGGTCTCTCCTTTGAATGAGCACATCACTGGTGGTCTCTCTGCAAATTAGAATGGCATTAAGATCATGGAACTAAGCAAGGGAGAGCCTGGGGAATCTGAAGGCTGGGTCCCTCAGATTGCAGCTGGGTTTGTGTGGGCCAGTGTAGGCCTGGCAAGCCCATGGCACGCCAGAGACTGGGGGCAGTTCCCCGAGGGTAACACAGGTTGGAGAAACTGAAGAAAACCAGGCTTGCTCCCTCTCAGTGAATCCTGAAGTGCACTGGGATGGAAGGGGCCAGCTACAACCGGTAGGAAGACTGGAAGAGGGTGTGAGGGCATCTTGCTATAGTCTCGCCCACCCAACCGGACTGGAGACCATCAAGCTGCAGATAACTCCACCTACCAGCAGAGAAGGGAAGCTGAGAAAAATTTTGAAAGCCCCCAGAAGCAGTCAGTCAATTTTCCATTGAGACTTTCCTTTTCCCCCCCTCTCTCTCACATCTCTACTGTCTTTAAATCCAAATATTTTTCATGCATCAATTTATTGAGGAGTGAGATGTCTGAATAGTGTATTATAGTTTTTTGTTGTGTATTCTTATATTTTTACTTTTTAAAAAAATCTGTATATATTTTTTTCTCTCACCTATCTGTCTCCCTGGATTCTCTTTCTCATTTCTCTCATACTAACAGCCAACCTCTATTAATTTCTCCCTCACTCTTTATGTATATATAATATATGTTTTAGTTGCTGATGGACCTTTATTTAATTTATTTATTTATATGTGGTGCTGAGAATAGAACCCAGTGCCTCACACATGCTAGGCCAGTGCTCTACCATTGAGTCACAACCCCAGCCCCTCCCTCACTCTTACTATAAATTTTTTTTTTTTTTTTTTTTTTTTTTTTTGGTACCGGGGATTGAACTCAGGGGCACTTGACCACTGGGCCACATCCCCAACCCTTTTTTGTATTTTATTAGAAGCAGGGTCTCACTGAGTTACTAAGTGCCTCGCCATTGCTGAGGCTGGCTTTGAACTTGCGATCCTCCTGCCTCAGCCTCCCAAAGTGCTGGGATTACAGGCATGCGCCACCACGCCCGGCTTACTATAAATTTTTATGTCTATCTTCTCTCCTTTCTTTTCTTCTCCTTCATAAACATTACATCTTGAACTACTTCTGTTCCTTCATTGTCTATCATTTGAAATGGTAAACCCTTTTAGCAAACTTACTGTTCATATTGAAGACAATAATTGAACACATCATTTCTGTTTATTGTGACAAAACTGCAGACACCTTAATAGGAGCTATTTGGTTTAAAGTTTTGTATTTTTTGTATTGGATGCTATTAATATTGGTCTCCCCTTAAAGATAAGGTACTGGAAGCCTTCAGGGACACTATAAAACTACAGGGTAGAAACTGTACTGCCTCAGTTAGATGGGAAGACACACAAACAACATGAAAAAAACAAGAGAACAAATTACCTCAAACAAACCAAGATGTTTCAACAATTGAATCCATAGACAACACAGTAGAAGAAATGTCAGAGAAGGAGTTTAGAAAATACATAGTTAAATTGATCTTTGAAATAAAGGATGGTATTGGAAAGAAAATACAGGAAATGAAAGGCCACTTCAAAAAAGAGTCAGAGAATATAAAAAGGAATCCAACAGAAATCTTCAAAATGAAGGAAACAGTAAACCAAATTAAAAATTCAATGGAAAGTATCACCAACAGACTAGACCACTTAGAAGACAGAACCTCAGGCAATGAAGACAAAATATATGCTCTTTTTTTTGGGGGGGGGGTACTGGGGATTGAACTCAGGGGTACTCGACCACTGGGCCACATCCCCAGCCCTTTTTTGTATTTTATTAGAGACAGGGTCTTACTGAGTTGCTAAGTGCCTTGCCATTGCTGAGGCTGGCTTTGAACTCACGATCCTCCTGCCTCAGCCTCCCAAGTGCTGGGATTACAGGTGTGCGCCACCACACCTGGCAAAATATATACTCTTGAAAATAAAATTGACCATACAGAGAAGATGGTAAGAAACCATGAACAGAATTTCCAAGAAATATGGGGTAACATGAAAAGACTGAATTTAAGATTTATTGTAATAGACAAAGGCATGGAGCTACAAACCAAAGGAATGTACAATCTTTTCAATGACATAATATCAGAAAATTTCCCAAATCTAAAGAATGAACTGGAAAATCAACTATAAGAGGCTTATAGGACTCCAAATGTACAAAATTACAACAGACCCACACCAAGACATATAATAATGAGAATGGCTAACATACAGAATAAGGATAGAACTTAAAGGCTGTGAGAGAAAAAAAATTATATTACATATAGGGGGAAACCAGTTGGGATTCCAGCTGATTTCTCAACCCAAACCTTCATTGCCAGGAGATCCTAGAATAACATATATCAAGCTCTAAAAGAAAATGGATGCCAACCAAGAATATTATATCCAGCAGAATTAAATTTCAGATTTGAAGATGAAATAAAAACCTTCCATGATAAACAAAAGTTAAAAGAATTCACAACTAGGGCTGGGGTTGTGGCTCAGTGGTAGAGTGCTCACCTAGCACATGTGCGGCCCGGGTTTGATCCTCAGTACCACATAAGAATAAAGGCATTGTATACAACTAAAACAAATAAATAAATATTTTTTTAAAAAAAGAATTCACAACTAGAAAACCTGCACTACAGAACATTCTCAGCAAAATATTCCATGAGGGGGAAATGAAAAAAAAAAAAAAAAAAAAAAAGGCAATGAAAACCAGCAAAGGGAGGAACTGCACTAAAGGAAAAGTCAATCAAAGAAGAAACTAAGTCAAGTTAAAAACCAAAAATAAACTAAAATGACGGGGAATACAAATCATATCTCAATAATAACCTTGAATATAAATGGCCTAAACTCATCAATCAAAAGACATAGACTGGCAGATTGGATTTAAAAAAAAAGACCCAACAATATGCTGCCTTTAAGAGACTTACCTCCTAGGAAAAGACATCCACAGACTGAAGATGAAAAGTTGGGAAAAAAACATATCACTCACATGGACCGGGTAAACAAGCAGGGGTTTCCATCCTCATATCAAACAGACTTCAAACCAAAGTTAGTCAGAAGGGATAAAGAAGGACATTTCATACTGCTTAAGGGAAGCATACATCAACAAGACATAACAATCAAAAATATGTATGCCCCAAACAATGGAACTTCTGTGTATATCAAACAAACCCTTCTCAAATTCAAGAATAAAATAGGCCATAATACTGGGTGACTTAAACACACCTCTCTCACCACTGGATAGATCTTCCAAACAAAAACTAAACAAAGAAATTGTAGAAATAATAACAAAATCAATAAGTTAGACTTAACAGACATATATAGAACATTTCATCCATCATCAAGAGAATATACTTTCTTCTCAGTAGCACATGGATCCTTCTACAAATAGATCATATGTTATGCCAAAAGCAACTCTCAGCAAATATAAAAAAAATAGTAGGAGCTGGGGTTATGCCTCATTAGTAGAGTGCTCGCCTAGCATGTGTGAGGTACTGGGTTTGATCCTCAGTACCACATAAAGATAAATAAATAAAGGTATTGTGTCCTGGAAACAACTAAAAATATCTTTAAAATAGTAATACTACCTGCATTCTATCAGATCATAATGGAATGGAACTAGAAATCAATGATAAAATAAAAAATAAAAGCTACTCCAACACCTGGAGACTAAATACCATGCTATTGAATGACAAATGGATAGCAGAGGAAATTAAGGAAGCAATAAAAAAAATACTTAGAGGTAAATGAAAACAACAATATGACATATCAAAATCTATGGTACACTATAAAGGCAGTGGTAAGAGGAAAGTTTATTGCATTGAGCTTATATATTCAAAGAAGAAAAAGTCAACAAATGACCTAACAGTACATCTCAAAGCCCTAGCAAAAAGAACAAATCAACATCAAAAGCGGTAGAAGATGGGAAATAATTAAAATCAGAGCTGAAATAAATGAAATTGAAACAAATGAAACAATTGAAAAAATTGACAAAATGAAAACTTTGTTCCTTGAAAAAATAAATATAAAACAGATAAACCCTTAGCTATACTAACAAAGAGAAAGAGAGAAAACTCAAATTACTAAAATTTGTGATGAAAAAGGAAATATCATGGAGCCGGGCGTGGTGGCGCACGCTTGTAATCCCAGCACTTGGGAGGCTGAGGCAGGAAGATCGCAAGTTCAAAGCCAGCCTCAGCAGTGGCGAGGCACTTAGCAACTCAATGAGACCCTGTCTTCAATAAAATACAAAAAAGGTCTGGGGATGTGGCCCAGTGGTCGAGTGCCACTGAGTTCAATCCCTGATACAAAAAAAAAAAAAAAAAGGAAATATCACACCAAACACTATTGAAATACAGAAGATAATTAGAAACTATTTTGAAAATTTATACTCCAATAAAATAGAAAATCTTGAAGACATTGACAAATTTCTAGAGACCTACCTAACCCAAATCAGGAAAACATACATTATTTAAACAGCAATTTCAAGCAATGAAATAGAAGATGTCATCAAAAGTCTACCAACCAAGAAAAGCCCAGGACCAGATGGATTCTCAGCTGAGTTCTACAAGACCTTCAAAGAAGAATTAACACCAATACTCCTGAAATTATTCCATGAAATAGAAAAGGAGGGAAACCTTCCAAACTCATTCTATGAGGCTAATATCACCCTGATACCAAAACCAGACAAAGACACATCAAGGAGAGAAAAATTCAGACCAGTATCCCTGTTGAACAGACGTGAAAATTCTCAATAAAATTCTGGCAAATCGAATAAAAAACATATCAAAAAGATAATTCACCATGATCAAGTGAGGTTTTATCCCAGGGATGCAAGATTGGTTCAACATATGGAAATCAATAAACATAATACATCACATAAATAGACTTAAAGATAGGAACCATATTATCATCTCAATAGATGCAGAAAAAACATTCAACAAAATACAGCACCCCTTTATGTTCAAAACACTAGAAAAACTAGGGATAACAGGAACATACCTCAACATTATAAAAGCTATCTATGTGAAGCTCCAGGCTACCATCATTTCAAATGGAGAAAAATTGAAAGCATTCCCTCTAAAAACTGGAACAAGACAGGGATGCCTCCTTTCATCACTGTTATTTAACATAGTACTTGAAACTCTGGCCAGAGCAATTAGACAGACAAAAGAAATTAAAGGGATTCAGATAGGAAAAGAAGAACTCAAATTAGCACTGTTTGCTGATGATGATTCTATACCTAGAAGATCCAAAAAAACTCCACCAGAAAACTTTTAGAACTAATAAATGAATTCAGCAAAATAGCAGGATACAACACCAACACCCACAAGTCAAAGGCATTTATGTACATCAGTGACAAATCCTCTGAAAGGGAAATGATGAAAACTACCCCATTTACAACAGCATCAAGAAAAATAAAATACTTGGGAATCAACTTAACAAAAGATATGAAAGACCTCTATAACAAAAACTACAGAACACTAAAGAAAGAAATTAAGGAAGACCTTAGAAGATGGAAAGATCTACCTTGTTCTTGGATAGGCAGAATCAATATCGTCCAAATGACTATATTACCAAAAGCATTATACAGTTTCAATGCAATTCCAATCAAAATCCCAATGACATTCCTTATAGAAATAGAAAAAGCAGTCATGAAATTCATCTGGAAAAATAAGAGACCCAGAATAGGTAAAGCAATCCTTAGCAAGAAGAGTGAAGCAGGTGGCATCACAATACCAGACCTTAAACAATATTACAGAGCAAAAGTAACAAAAACAGCATGGTACTGGCACCAAAATAGACATGTAGAGCAATGGTACAGAATAGAGGACACAGAGATTAATGCCCACGATTACGACTAATTTATATTAGATAAAGGTGCCAAAAACATACATTGGAGAAAAGATAGCCTCTTCAATAAATGGTGCTGGGATAACTAGAAATCCATATGCAACAAAATGAAACTGAACCTCTCTCACCATGCACAAAACTCAACTCAAAGTGGATCAAGGACCTAGGAATTAAACCAGAGACTAAGTGTCTATTAGAAGAAAAAGTAGGCCCAAACCTCCATCATATCAGATTAGGCTCCTACTTCCTTAATAAGACTCCTATTGCACTAGAATTAAAATCTAGAATTAATGAATGGGATGGATTCAAATTAAAAAGCTTCTTCTCAGCAAAAGAAACAAATAGTGAGGTGAATAGAGAACCTACTAATTGGGAATTATTCTTTACTACACACATATCAGATAGAGCACAGATCTCTAGAATATATAAAGAACTTCAAAATCTTTTTTTTTTTTTTTTTTTTTTTTTTTTGGTACCAGGGATTGAACTCAGGGGCACTAGACCACTGGGCCACATCCCCAGCCCTTTTTGTATTTTATTAGAGACAGCATCTCACTGAGTTGCTAAGTGCCTCACCATTGCTGAGGCTGGCTTTGAACTTGCGATCCTCCTGCCTCAAAAGAACTTAAAGATCTTAAAACCAAAAAAAAAAAAAAACCCAAAAAACAAAAAACAAATAATCAAAAAATGGGCCAAGGAACTGAACAGACTCTTCTCAGAAGAAAATATACAATCAATCAACAAATACATGAAAAAATGTTCAACATCTCTGGCAATTAGAGGAATGCAAATCAAAGCTACTCTAAGATTTCATTTCACTCCAGTCAGAATGGCAGCTATTAAGAACACAAACAATAATAAATGTTGGAGAGGATGTGGGGTAAAGGCACACTCATACATTGCTGGTGGGACTGCAAAATGGTGCAGCCAATATGGAAAGCAGTATGGAGATTCCTAGGAAAACTTAGAATGGAACCACCTTATGACCCAGCCTTGCCACTCCTGGGTCTATTCCCAAAGGACTTAAAAACAGCATACTACAGTGACACAGCCACATCAATGTTTATAGCAGCACAATTCACAATAGCTATACTGTGGAACCAACCTAGATGCCCCTCAGTATATGAGTGGATAAAGAAAATGTAGTATATATAAACAATGGAATATTACTCAGCAATAAAAGAGAATAAAATAATGGCATTCACAGGTAAATGGATGAAATTGGGAGAATATAATGCTAAGTGAAGATAGCCAATCTCAAAAATCCAAGTGCCAAATGCTTTCTCTGATATAAGGAGGATGATTCACAGTGGGGTTGGAACAGGGAGCATAGGAGGATTAGAGGAACACTAGAAAGGTCAATGGGGAGGGAGGGGAAAGGAGGGGGCAAGAGGGCATAAAGGAGAACAAAAAAAATGGTAGAATGAGATGGATATCATTACCCTAAGTGCATGTATGAAGACATGAATAGTATGAATATACTTTGTATACAAACAGTGATATGTAAAAATGTACTGTATATGTGTATTATGAATTGTAATGCGTTCTACTGTCATATACAACAACTTCAAATAAAAAATAAATAAATAAATAAATAAAATTGTAAAAAAAAAAGAAAGAAAAGAAAACTACAGAACATTAGAGAAAGAAATTGAAGAAGATCTCAGAACGTGGAAAGATCTCGCTTGTTCTTGGATAGGCAAAATAAATATAGTCAAAATGGCCATACTACCAAAAGCATTATACAGATTTAATGCAATTCCTATTAAAATCCCAATGACATTCTTCTTTTTTTTAAATATTTATTTATTTAATTTAGTTGTACACAATGCAATGCATTTTATGTTTACGTGGTGCTGAGGATCGAACCCGGGCCGCGCATGTGCGAGGTGAGCGCTCTGCTGCTGAGCCACAACCCCAGCCCGACATTCTCCTTAAAACTAGAAAAAGCAATCATGAAATTCATTTGGAAAAACAAGAGACCCAGAATAGCCAGAACAATCCTTAGCAAGAAGAGTGAAGCAGGTGGCATCACAGTACCAGACCTTAAACTGTACTACAAAGCTATAGTAACAAAAATGGCATGGTATTGGCACCAAAACAGACATTTAGACCAGTGATACAGAATAGAAGACACAGAGACAAACCCACATAAATGTGGTCATCTCATCCTAGACAAAGGCATCAAAGACATACATTGGAAAAAAAGATGGCGTATTCAACAAATGGTGCTAGGAAAACTGGAGATCCATATGTAGCAAAATGAAATTAAACCTCTATCTCTTACCCTGCACAAAAATCAACTCAAAGTGGATAAAAGACTTATGCACTAGAACAGAGACCCTGCACCTAATAGAAGAAAAAGTAGGCCCAATCTTCATCATGTTGGCTTAGGACCTGACTTCCTTAACATGATTCCTAAAGCGTAAGAAGTAAAATCAAGGATCAATAAGTTGGATGGATTCAAACTTAAAAGCTTCTTCTCAGCAAAGGAAACACTCAAGAATGTGAAGAGAGAGCCTACAGAATGGGAAAAAATCTTGACCACACACACCTCAGAGCACTAAACTCCAGGATATATAAAAAACTCAAAAATTTTAACACCAAAAAATCAAATAAGGGGCTTGGGCTGTGGCTCTGTGGTAACTTGCCTGGCACGTGTAAGGCACTGGGTTCAATTCTCAGCATCACATATAAATAAATAAAATAAAGGTCTATCAACAACTAAAAAAAAATTTTTAAAAATAACCCAATCAAAAAATGGGCTAAGGAACTAAACAGACACTTCACAGAAGAAAAAATATAATTGATCAACAAATATATGAAAAAATGCTCATCATCTCTATTAATTAGTGAAATGCAAATCTAGACTACTCTAAGATTTCATCTCACTCCAGTCAGAATGACAATTATCAAGAATACAAGCAAATATAAGTGTTGGAGAGGATTGGAGGGGAAAGTACACTCATGCATTGCTGGTGGAACTGCAAATTGGTGCAACCACTCCAGAAAGCAGTGTGGATATTCCTCAGAAAAGCTGGAATGGAACCACCATTTGACCCAGCTATCCCACTCCTCACTTTATACCCAAAGGACTTAAAAAACAGCATACTATAGTGATGCAGCCACATCAATGTTTATAGCAGCTCAATTCACAATAGCTAAACTATGGAACCAACCTAGGTGCCCTTCAACAGATGAATGGATAAAGAAAAAGTGGACATATACATAATGGAATATTACTCAGCCTTAAAGAAGAATGAAATTATGGCATTTGAGGTAAATAGATGGAACCAGAAGATATCATGCTAAGTGAAATAAGCCAATCCCGAAAAACCAAAGGCCAAATGTTTTCTCTGATAAGCCAGTGCTGATCCATAGTTGGGGGTTGGGTAGGGAAGTATGAAGAAACTTTGGATTGTGCAGAGGGAAGTGAGGGGAGGGGTGGAGCTGTGTGGATGGGAAGGACTGTAGAATGAGACAGACATTATGACCCTATATGATTACACTACTGAAGTGACTCTGCACCATGTACAACCAGAGGAATGAGAAGTTGTGCTCTATTTGTGTACAACATGTCAAAATGCATTCTACTGTCATGTACAACTAATTAGAACAAATTTAAAAATTTTTAAAAAAGATAAAATAATAAATATGCCAGGTCAGTGGTGCAATCTTATGATCCCAGCTACTCAGTACACTGAGGCAGGAGGATTGAAAGTTTGAGGCCAGCCTCACCAATTTAGTGAGACTGTATATCAAAAGGAAAAATAAAGAAGGGGCTGGTGGTGTATCTCAGGGATATAGTACCCCTGGATTCGGTCCCTAGTACCACCAAACCCAAAAAAAACTACATAAGGAAGAGCAAAATAAAGAACAACAGCAACAAAAGCAGAATAAGAAAGAATAAAAATAAAAGCAGAAATCAAATCAATGAAATTGACAGCAGAAAAACAATAGAGAAAAATCAATAAGCAGGGAGCTGTTTCTTTGAAAAGAGCAATGAGACTGACAATCCCCTAACAAGACTGACACACAACAAAAAAAGAAAAAGAAAAGGCATAAATTACTAATATCAGAAATGAAATAAAATATCAAAGATTCTGCAGACATTAAAAGGATCATAAAGGAATACTGTAAACAACTGTACACACATAAATTTGATAACTTAGATGAAGTGGACCAGTTCCTTAAAAAGCACAGTAGTGCAAGACTGTAGTCCCAGTGATTCAGGAGGCTGGGAAAAAAGGATCACAAGTTTGAGGCCAGCCTCAGCAATTTATCAAGGCTCTAAGCAACTTAGTGAGACCCTGTGTCACTAAGAATAAGTGGGCTGGGGATGTGGCTCAGTCGTAAATTGCCCCTGGGCACATTTCTGCAACCTACCCAATATGAAATAGATAATTTGGGTAACCTGATAACTATTACAGAAATTGAGTTTGTAACTTTTAAAACTCCCAAGAAAGTAATCCCCAGGCCCATATGAATTCTACCAAATGTGAATTCTAGGTGAATTTTATCAAACATCTAAAAATGAATGCATGACAAGTCTTCTCCAAAGAAGAGAAGAGAGGGAAACATTTCCCACTGTTGAGTTAAATACTAATCCATGCCTAGGAAAGCTTGAAGTAGGAGAAGAGAAGGGCTCTCAAGAATGTGATAACAAAGGAAACGGAGAGGGGGAGCTGGCCACTTCCCTTATCTCCTATCTTCAGGAGAGGATCTAAACAGAGTGGCCCTGGTTGTAAAGTAAAGGAGTGTACTCATAAAACATCTGAAGAACTCCACCTGTGCAGTGGGCATGCAACCTATCCTATATATTCCCCCTGCTTGTAGGCATGGCGTGGCCCTCCACTGTATCCCAGCCCACCGCCGCTGAGGAGTAAGTAATGAAATGTCAAAAACTTCTCTGTTGAGTTCTCCAAGTTCTTCCTTTGGAATTGGTAAACAGCACACTAGGGAATTTCCAGCCCTGGGGTGGAACAGTTGGCAAATAATTTTATGAGGAAAATATTACCAGAGGGAAAAAAATAAAAGAAACCAAAACCAGAATAAAACAAAATCACAGACTAATAACTCTCATGATTTAGAGACACAAAAGTACTTAGTAAAATATTAGCAATTAGAATTGAGTAACATATAAAAAGAATTATAAACCATGAACAAAAGGGATTTATTCCAGAGATACAAGGCTGGGTTCATATTTAAAAATCACCCATGTAAACCACCATATTAAGAGGCTAGATAAGAAGACTAATATGATCATATTAATTGAGGGAGAAAAAGTATTTTCTTTAAAAAAAAATTTTTTTTTTGTAGCAGGGATTGAGCACAGGGGCACCTAACCACCAAGCCACATCCCCAACCCTTTTTATTTTGGGACAGGGTTTCACTAAGTTGCTTAGGGTTTTGCTAAGTTGCTGAGGCTGGCCTTAAACTTGCAATCCTCCTGCTTTAGCCTCCCTAGTCGCTGGGATTATAGGTGTGCACCACCATACCCAGCCAGAAAAAGTATTTGATATAATTAGCACTCAAGGAGGATTTTATTGAAAATGTTGGAAGAAGGAGTTCCTAAAGTCTGTCTTTCCATCAAAGCAAAGGGGAAAAAAAACAGGCAAAAACTGAAAAAAAAGCTTCTTAGAACTCTAGAAACTAAATTAAAAGCTTTCAAATTATTGGGGCAGTGCTTAATCAAAAAAGATAAGCACAGGGTCAACAGGAACAGCTGAGAGAAATGCATCAGGTTTACCTTACACCAGCCAAAGCTCGTGATCTCACAGTCAGATCAATTCCCAGCACCATAAAGAAGAGAGGAGGGAGGAAGGAAAGAAACAGAAAAGAATAAAGAAAATATGACCAGTATCTTAAATCTAAGGACAAGACCTCTACCATGCAGAGAATCCAACCTGGGGTTCAATTGCAGGGGCCACCAGAGTCCCCTTCCATTGATGAATTCCAGTTGTGCATTTCTGAGAATGCTGGGCTCTTGCCTCATAAATCAATAAGTACAAGAAGCTCAACCTGAGCTGAGACATAAGCAATAGTCAATATCCTATTGCCCCCCCAGCAAGTTCAGCCCCAGGGGGTTGGAGAGGGTTCTGTGGGTGCCAGGGACAGCCAGGACTCACTGAAGTTCAAGTGTGAGGAGACTTCACATGGCATCCCTGCCTTTGTCAAGAACCCAGGTGCCATAGCATTGAAGATGAGGAATGGCATCCAGCAGGTGACAGGACCCAGTCAATGTTTATGTTTCTGCCACCGAAAGACAACAACCTGTCCTGTACCCTGGAGACCCTGGGGAGGAATGAGTTACTATTCAAAGCTGCCAACTGCCTCCAAGGGATCCACTCACCTTCTTCCTTTAGAATTGTGTGCTTACTGATCACTGAGGTCAAAGGCCATCTGGCCCACAGGCTGCCAGCCAGGGGTCAGACTCAATTCTGCTGTATACCTAGTGCAATGGCATCTTTAAGTCCCACATGTGCCTCTTGACCATGGAGAAGTAGCAGTTCATCCACAACATCTTCAAAGACATGTAGGTTTCTTTTCAAGGGGATGAGGAGATGGCGGTTCTCCAGGAGAGGTGGCTATGGAAGTTCTGGAGAAAAACCCCCAATGGCTGGCAATACTGCCAGATCCTGGATGGAGTGAAGCACTTCAAAGGCTGGGTGCCCTTCAACTATCTCAAGAAAAATAACTAAAGTAAGGCATGGGGTTCTTCTAGTCTCATAGCTGTCCACTGGATGAGTGGTGACACACAGACAGAAGGGAAAGGACAAGGTGAGAGGGGGTAGGGAAAGGACAGAATGTGTGACCTCAACAGGAAGGCCCTTTGTGATGGAGGCCCACATTGAGCAGAAAAGAAATGAGCAGAAGAGTCCAAGTGTGGGACAGAGGTAGAAAGCTGAGACCCATGTGTGCCTGCCCCTTGGTGACTCCACAGATGAACTAATGCACCATTTGGGACAGGTCATGTGGAAAATCCCAATCCTGCCTTTGCTGCAATTCTGGAAATGATGTTGTCATAGGGAACCTCCAGTGTCCTGCCCCTGCTTGGCCCAGTTTTTGTGGCTGGCATGTGCCACTGGAGGTAGCCCTTATACCATCCTAATTTGTATTTGTAAATTTGTGTTTTCTCAGGGATTGTCACCACTTGCACACTGGTCTGGGGTTTAGAGGTGTCTCATGTGAGCTCAGCCCATCCCTGGCCAGGCCACTGTCAATATCTGTTAGTTGAAGAATAAGCAGTTCCCAAGTGCCTGCAAAATGTACCTTTCTTAGCTATCTCTGCCCTGACCTTGAGCAGAAAGCCTTCCCTCCTCAGGGCACTCTAAGGAGGACACTGCCAGCATTTACAGACCGGGTGGATGAAAACTTCAGGCTCTTCATCATCTGCACAGATTACCTTTGCATGTTTTAGGAGAGGTTTATTGGTTACAGGCTTATGTCAAGCCTTTGACTTTGGTCTTATTTTAGAGGTTTGGTTGGGGGTACAAGGGGGTTAGCCTCACATGGGAAAGGGGTGGGAAGTGGATGGGGCTTTTCTGATGTACTCTTGTGTGAGGGGTTTTGTTTTGGTTTTGATTTTGTTTCATATTCTTCCCCCTTTACAAACCAAAGTAGTTAGTTTGGGGTTCACTGTGTGGACATTGCCCAAGCATGGCGCTTATAGAGGGGTTTAGAATTGGGTAAACCCCAGGTCTCAGACACAGTAAAGAGGAAACTGTTCTTTTGGTTCCTGCCCAACTTCAGTGGGGCAAAAACTCTCCCTAGGAGGGAGGAGGGTGTTGTTGAAAAGGCAGACTTTTGGAGAGAAGGAAGCTTCCAGGTCACTGCGTGAACACCATATATAAATACATATATTCTTTCACCTGGGCAGGGCTGAAAGCCTTACACAGGAACAATAAAGAAGCAGCCATGTCCCCCATTAAGGGCTGAGGGGACCCCAGATGGGTCCCCTTGGTCAGACTGGAGCAGACACCTCCAATCACCCCCTTTGATCTAATGACAATGCTACAGGTGGCCAAGAAGATGGAGGATCCCTGAGCCAGGAGTTAGACTGGTCTTACTGAGTAGTGGTACCCCAGTGAAGAAAGAAGAGAGAATGAAATTCTATGTAGGTCCTCTGCCAACTTTAGTTAGTGTTTTTTTTTTTTAAATTGTAGTTGTAGATGAACAGAATGCCTTTATTTTTATTTATTTAGGTACAGGGGATTGAACAGAGGGGCACTCAACCTCTGAGCCACATCCTAAAATCCAGCCTTATTTTGTATTTTATTTAGAGACAGGGTTTCACTGAGTTGCTTAGTGCCTCACAGTTGCTGAGGCTGGCTTTGAACTCACGATCCTCCTGCCTCAGCATCCTGAGCCACTGGGATTACAGGCGTGTGCCACCGCACCCGGCTCCTTTATTTTATTTATTTATTTTTATGTGGTGCTGGGGATTGAACCCAGTGCCTCATACATGCTAGACAAGCACTCTACCACTGAGCTACAGCCCCAGCCCTAGGTAGTGTTTCTCAGTTGTTGATATTTCAGAGGGGACCCTCCAGAAGCTCAGCCACTTTCCCTAAAGATTCACCTTTTGCTGGAAGTAAATTTCCACACATGCTTTCAATTTGGGATAGATCAGACCAAGCTGCCAGGATCATTGGACTAAGAACTGCTGTTTTCTACTGAGTAAAGGCCCTCCCTCATGCCAGCTCCTCCCCAGGCAGATCAGTCATGACCCAGGAACCCAACAACTCAGTGCCTTCAGGACCCTTCCATCCACTCTCTCCCAGATCCCTGACATCTTGCCTGAGGAGCCCCAAGCCCTTGTCCCTCACTGTACACTGATGGCAACTTTAGCAAACTGCTTGTGGTCTTTGTTGAAGGGCTGCAGTGAGATTGTTTTGTTTCCTTTGGTTTTGTGACTTTGTTTTAAATTGAAACTATTGCTTTCTTCTGCTGAACAGTATCAAGTAGAACAGGACATTGAGCTAATCTGCTAGATTGCAAAATCAATGGTAGTAGTTTAGTGTCTTCATATTAATGTTACTTGTCCTGATTTGAGCAATAACAATAAGGAAATGGTTTATTATTTTTTAATTAATCCACTTTAACTGATGTGGAATGGAAAATAGTCAAGAATACAAAGTAAATCACTTAAAGATACAGTGTATACTTTTCTCATTTTTAAACAGCACATATTAAAAGGAAAAATGTCATTAAAAAATAAAGAGAGAGAAAACAGCTGGGAATGTAGCTCAATAGTAAGGCCCTTGCCAAGCATGTGCAAGGTCCTGGGTTTAATCCATAACACCACACAACAAAGCTAAAACAAGAAAAAAAAAAACTTATACATGAGTGTTCATAGCAGCATTATTCATAATAGCCAAAAAGTAGAAATAAATCAAATGTCCATCAATTGATGAATGGATAAACAAACTTTGATAGGAGTTTGTTTGTTTGTTTGTTTGTTTGTTTGAAAGCATTCTTTATCAAGTTCAAGAAGTTATTTATTCCTGGTCCTATTTATATTTGATAATATTCAAGGAATATTATTCAGCTACGAAAATGAATGAAGTACTAACACATGCTACAATATGGACAAAGTTGAAAACATTGTTATGTGAAGGAAGCTGGACTAAAAAAAGTCACATATCATATGATTCTATTATATGAAATAGTCATAACAGATAACTTCATAGAGACAGCAGATTAGCAATTACCAGGGGTAGTAGGGAATCACTGCTTAATGGGGTCTGGTCTGGGTTTCTTCTTGAGGTATTAAAAGTGTTCTGGGGGGCTGGGGTTGTGGCTCAGTGGTAGAGCACTTGCCTAGCATGTGTGAGGCACTGGGTTTGATTTTTAGCACCACATAAATAAATAAATTAAAGGTATTGTGTCCATCTAAAACTAAAAATATATATATTAAAACAA
Organism: Tamias sibiricus; assembly: GCA_025594165.1. NCBI lineage: Eukaryota > Metazoa > Chordata > Mammalia > Rodentia > Sciuridae > Tamias > Tamias sibiricus. Next base: position 36,281,425 of record CM046667.1, read on the forward strand.
ATGTTCTGGGGTGGGACGTGATGATGTACACCTGTAATACCAGTGATTCAAGAGGCTGAGACAGGAGGATCGCAGGTTCAAGACCAGCCTCAGCTATTTAGGGAGACCCTGTCTCATAATAAAAAATAAAAGGACTGGGGATGTAGCTCAGCGGTAGAGTGCTTGCCTAGTATGAGTGAGCCCCTGGGTTCAAGCCCAGCACAACACACACCAAAGAGGGCTCTGGAATTGGATGGTGAGTGATAGTTATACAACATTGTGAATATACTAAAAACCACTGAATTTTATACTTTAAAATGGTTAAAATAGTAAAAAATTTTGTATGTGAATTTTATCTCATAAAAATTAGACAGAAAAATTCAGTACCCATTCATGATAAAAAGTGCTCAGAGAACCAGGAATAAATAATTTCTTCAACTTGATAAAGAACGTTTTCAAAAACCCCATAGCCAGGCTGGAGTTGTAGCTCAGTGGTAGAGCACTTGCCTGGCAAGTGTGAGGCACTGGGTTAGATCCTAGCACCACATAAAAACAAATCAAGGCATTGAGTCCATATACAATTTATATATATATATATATATATGTATATATATATATATATACCATAGCTGACATCATACACAATTGTGAAAAACTGAGTGCTTTCTTCTTTTTTTTTTTTTTTTTTTTGAGGGAGGGGGGCATTTCTAGGAATTGACTCCAGGGCCTTTTGTGAGCTAGGTGAGTACTCTACCACTGAGCTACATCCCTAGCTCTGACTGTTTTCCTCTTAAGATCCAAAGCAAGGCTAAGCCTTGAGGCAGCATAGACTAAGGATTTTTGTCCCAGGCCCCACCCCACCTCAATTAGCAGAGCTGACCTGAGCTTAAAGACCTCCCTTTCATCCTGCCCTATTGCTGTTATCAGAGTAGCTGACTTCCCCCAAGTATAAACAGCAGGATCCTGTTTTTCAAAAATATTGCTCAACCATTCTAAGAAGTACACGCAGAGCTTTGGCACATGTGCAATAATCTTTATGGGCAAAGCACAGGAAACTGTCAATCATCCCTCATTTAGCATAAACCACTCCTAGCAAAAAGCCCGCCAAAGGTGAACAAAGAACTCAGAAGCACATATAACTCCCAACCCCCTCTGAGTTCATGAGAAGATGCCTTTATTCTGTCCAGGCTGCGCTATCACAGTGTATCTTCCTTCAATAAACTCTCTTAACTGCTTCTCTTTGTCTTGGTGAACTCTTCTCACTTCCAGTGCATTGGCCATCACCCAAGTCCGGAGAAGTATGTCAGCTCTCATCATTCTTACTCAGCATAATATTGGAACCCTAAAAAGTGTAATAAAACAATAAAAACCATACATCAGGAAGGAAGAAATAAAAGCATCTTGATTTTTAGGTGACATAATTGCCTACATAAAAAAATTCTAAGAAATCTAGTTGGACACAGTGGTGCACACCTTAATCCTAGCTACTCAGGAGGCTGAAGCAGAAGGATCACAAGCTTGAGGCCAGCCTCAGCAACTTAGTGGAATCCTGTCTCCAAATATATAAAGCGCTGGGGATGCAGCTGTGGCTCAGTGGTAGAGTGCTTTTGGTTAAATCCCTAGTAAACCCCCCACCACCACCAAAAAAAAAAAAAAAAAAAAAAAAAGAGAGAGAGAGAGAGACAGAGAAAGAAAATTCCAGAAATCTACATAAAAACTCCTCAAAGTAATAAGTGAGTGATAGTAAAACACTGGAAACAACCCAAATGTCCTTTAACAGCTAAATGGTAAAACAAACTGTTATACTTCTACAACATGTGATACTTCTTAGCAATAAAAAGGGACAAACTTGATACAGCAATTTGGACGGCTCTTAAAGGTATTATGCCAAATGAAAAGTGTCAATGTCAAAGGTCACATATTGTATGATTTCACTTAAATAACGTTCTCAAACTGATAAAACTATGAAGATGGTGACTAGGTTGGTAGTCACCAGGAGATAGGGATGGTGGGTGGGAGGGGAATGGGTGTAACCATCATTCTGTATCTTGATTGTGATGGCAGTTACACAAATCAATATATGTGATAAAATGGTATAAAACTGAGATAGGGATTTGGGGATTAGGGGAGAGATGAGTCTCAAAAGAAAATGTTCATGGGGCTGGGGCTGTAGCTCAGTGGTAAAGCTCTTGCCTCACATGTGTGAGTCACCAGGTTCAATCCTCAGCACTACATAAAAATAAATAAAGATATTGTGTGTCCATCTACAACTAAAATATATATATATATATAAAAGTTCATGAACCATTGAAATGCAGAAAGTGCCCATGAAAAATTGCAACTCCCGAGTGACACAGAATGCACCCTTGATCTATACCCTTGCCTGCAAAAAGTAACATGAGACTAATGCACAAACACACGGAAAACTGATGTGAAATTGTGTTAACTCCATCTGATTCCACTTCTATACCTGCCCTTAGCAATTGTTCTTCTATAAATATTAATACCTCATGCCAAATGGGTTGCTGTCTTTCCCTCTAGAAATGACCCATATTCTACTTTGAATATGTATTCCTTGCTTTTCCCCCAAAGTTCCTCACTCTCAAGGTAGCCCTCATTTATCCCTTGAGTGTGCCTCTGCTTTCCTAAGTAAACCTCTGTCTATGTCCCTGAATGGCATGTACTGAAATTCTTTTCCACCACATATACTAAGAACTCCAAGAACCACACTGGTCTTGAGTCAAGTTCCCCCTCTTCCGAGGGAATTCCTCAAACCCCTCTTGGATGGCATCACTTTTTCCATGACAAAACTATACACATTGTACCAATGTCAGTTTTCTGGATTTGATATCATATGATGGTTACCTGAGATGTACTCACTAGGAGAAAATGGATAAACAGTATACAGGAATTATGTGCTACTTTTGCAATTTTCTGTAAATCTATAATGACTTCAAAATATAAAGTTTTAAAAATTATTAAATGAACTAAAATGAAAAGTAATGACTTAAACATTGAATTTAAGAAGGTAGCAAAAGAAAAGCAGCATACACCCAAAGAAAGTACAAAAAAGGAAATAATCAAGCAAGGAATAAAAGAGAAAAGAGACAACAGAGAGGATCCACAAAGTCAGAGGTCAATTTAATAAAAGATAATGCTATGAAAATCTTAATGTCAATAAATTTAGAACTTAGACAAAAAGGCAAAGCTCTATGGAAATATAACCAACCCAAATTGACTAGGAGAAAAATAGAAATCCTGGGTAGTCCTATAAGTGCTGAGAAATAAAATCAATATGTAAATATACCAAGCCCAGATGGTTTTATAAGTTCTACTGAGCATTTAAGAAAGAAATCTTTCCAATATTGTAGAAATTCTTCAAGGGAATAGCAATAGAAAGGCAATTCTCATTCTCCAACTGTTAAAAAGCTAGTACAACCTTGATAGCAAAAACTGATAAAAAAAAAAAAAAAAGTATAAGACTAGGCTGGGGGTATAGTTCAGTTGCAGAGTATTTGCCTAGCATGCATCAGGTTCTGGGGTCCATCCTCACCACTTATAGATAGAGAAAGGAAGGAAGGAAGGAAGGAAGGAAAGAAGGAAGGGAGGGAGGGAGGGAGGGAGAGAGAGAGAGAGAAAGAGACTATAGCATGATGTCACATACCAACTCAGATATAGAAACCCTGAACAAAATGTATTCAAATTGAATCCAGCAACAAACAGAACAGAGAAACATCACAACTAAGCTGTACTTATCCCAGGAAGGCAAAGTTAGTTTATTTTTAGAAAATCCATTATTTCTATTCATTGATAAAGACAGAAAGTTATCTTAGTAAATGTAATAAAAATATTCAATGCAATTGAATGCCTATTTGGAATAAAATTGCCTAATAATCTAGAAATAGAGGATAACCGAATAAAAGTTGTATACCAAAGATGCAAAACTAGCCTAATACCTAAATATGAAACATGAGAACTTTACTTTAAAAATCAAATCAGAAACAAAATAAGAACTATTAGCACCTCTATTCAACATCACACTACATATCTTGTCAAGTTAAAATAAATTGAGAAGAATAATTTATATCCTTTTTAGGTTATAACAATTAGAAAGAGGGAAAATGTCATTATTTAAAACTTCAAGGGCACAATACCTGGCTTCAATTCAGTGAAGACATTTATGTTTATTTACATTTATATTGGTAATAATACACCCCTGTCATGTTGCTTTCTTGGGGATCTAATAGTGCAGAAGAAGAACTTACAGAAAAATGAACTATGTCATAGTTTGTCATGTCTTGTGGCTGTTATAACAAATTACCACAAGTGGATGACTTAAAACAACAGAAATTCATTCTCTCACAATTCTGGAGACCAGAAGTTTGAAATCAACAACAGAAATTCATTCTCTCACAATTCTGGAGACCAGAAGTTGGAAATCAATGTGTCAGTGTAACATGGAACATGGAGTCACGTGGGTTCTTTGTCTCACACACTCAAAATATGAGATTCATGGGCAGCAGAAGGTAAAAGCAAAGTGTAAGAATATATTAAAGCAAAGTGAGATGAAGCTTCCATGGTTGGAAGGGGACCCAAGAGGGTTGCCAGTGAATGGCTATTGTCTAGGAGTTTAGATGGATCTATAGGTTTAAGGAAGTCAGCCCCAACTCAATCCTACATAAGATACTCAGTGTCCATGAGACATTCATGCAGCCTTTAGTCCAGTGAAAATATTGATCAGGCATTTTTCCTTCTTTGAGAGGCCATGGACTCCAGGTCACATATGTCCTCATTTAAAAACAAAATTTTTGCAAATTTCTCAGCAAATACCTGCAACTATGTTTGTAATCTGCTGCTCAGGAAGTTGCCCTGGGGCCCATTTCCCTAACTGCCTAGTCTTATCTCTTCCTCTTGACTTCATCGGCAGAGCCACAGTTCCTCTGGAAGTTCTGGGGGAGAATTCATTATTTACCTCTTATAGTTTCTGGTGGCTACAGGTGTTCCTTGGTTTGTGGCCCTCTTACTCCAATTTCCACCTCCATGGATACCTCACCTCCTCCTCTTCTCTGCATCTCTCCTTTTGTGTGTCTTTTACAAGGACACTTGACAGTGGGTTCAGGATCCACCTAGATAGTCCAGGATAATCTCATCTCAAGATCCTTAACTTAAAATGGAGGTGTAACTCAGTGGTGAAGCACTTGCCTAGCATTCACAAGACTCTGGGTTCTATCTCAGCACCAGCCAACAAACAAAAGATCCTTAACTCAGTTACATATGCAAAGACCCTGTTTTCAAATAAGTTCACATTCACTAGTTCTGAAGGATTCAGATGTGCATATAGATTTTGGTGGGGCTACCATTCAACACACCACAAGTGGTTAGTAAATCCCTCAACTTTCTCTTGAATTTCAGTAATTTGTGGCCAGGCATGGTGGCACACACCTGTAATTCCAGCAGCTCTGCAGGCTGAGGTAGGAAGATTGTGAGTTCAAAGCTAGTCTCAGCAACTTAGAGAGGCACTTAGCAACTCAGCAAGACCCTGTCTCTTAACAAAATATTTTAAAAAGGGCTGGAGATGTGGATCAGTGGTTAGGACCCCTGGGTTCACTCCCCAGTAACACACACACACACACACACACACACACACACACACACAAATACAGACCATTTGTAACAGAGACTTGAGCTGGCATGTAGCTCAGTAGGATACTTGCCTAGTATGCATGAGGCCCTGGGTTCAATCCTCAGCATCAAAATGAAATAAAAAATAGACATTTTCATAGAAAACAAGACAATTACTTTTTTCCTCTGGTACTGATTTTGAACCCAGGGGTACTCTATGCTGAGCTACATCCCAGCCTTTTTTATTTTTTATTTTGAGACAGGGTCTTACTAAGTTGCCCAGCCTGTCCTTGAATTTGCCATCCTCCTGCCTCACTAGTAACTGGGATTATGGGTGTGCACCACCATGCCCAGTACAACAATTCTTAATAGATTTGTGTGTGTGTGTGTGTGTGTGTGTGTGTGTGTAATTTGACAAACTGATTTAAAATTTTTATGGTACAGCAGACTAAGAAGAGCCCAGACCTTTCTGGAGAAGAAAGACAAGGTCAAGGAAACCTGCTACCAGTCATATAAACTTCTAGTGATTAAGGTACCATGACATTGGCTCAGAATTAGACAAAGGAACCTATTGAACACAATTGGTGGCCCAACAAGGCACTGAAATATATAGACATGACAGAAGCATCATTGTGAATTAACAATTTTATATATATATATATATATATATACATACATATGTATGTGTGTGTGTATATACATAATCTTTAGTTCACACCATTAAAAAAGTCACTTCCTGGTTCAGTCAGGATTTGAATATAAACAGCAAAAATTTTAACATAAGATACAAGAGAATATCTGATAATCTCAGGAATCCAAATATCCATCAACAGGAAGATTTAAATAACCATATGCTCATATAGTAAAATACTTGTGGACATGAATACACTTCTCAGATGTGCCTTCAAGAAAAACCTGTGTGGGGTGTGGTGGTGTACATGTGTAATCTCAGCAACTCGGAAGGCTGAGGCAGGAGAATGACAAGTTCAAGGCCAGCCTCAGCAACTTAGACCTGAATCAAAATGAAAAGCAAAATGGTCTGGATGTAGCTCATTGGTAGAGTGCTCCTGGGTTCAACCTCCCAGTACCAAATTAAAAAAAAAATGAAAGACTGAACCTCTGACCCTAGCTGCTGTTGGCAATCCACCTTCAGCTCTCAGACCTCAGGGGACTGCCATAGCTACACAGAACTGCTTCATCCAAGGTTACTTCTTGCCTGGGTGGCCACATTCAATAACCAATCAGCCCAACTCAGGACAAATGTTCTAAAGAGCCATTCTAGTCCTATATTATTTGCTCAGGTATTTGGACAGAGCACACTGGGCAGATCTGCCCCATATGACACCAACTGGGGTCATTGACTCAGCTGCATTCTGGCAGTGACTAGGCCGAGCTAGAAGGCTCCATTCTCAGTGTTTCTCCAAGTGACTTCTCTCTTACCATGGGGTGAGCTTGACTTCCTCCCAACATGGTGGTCTGATTTTTTACATGGTAACTTGCAGCATTCCAAGTAGTAAAGGTAGAAGCTATCTTTTACTTTTTAGCCTTGGATGTTATCTAGCATCATTTCTGCTACCTTTTATTAGTTAAAATAAGTCATGGAGTCAGCCCAGTCCACAGAGAGGGAAACAGCCTCATTTCTTTTCTTTCTTTCTTTTTTTAATATATTTATTTATTTGCTTTAGTTGTACACAATGCGTTTTATTTTTACGCAGTGCTGAGGATCCAACCCAGGCCGCGCATGTGCTAGATGAGCACTCTATCGTTGAGCCACAACCCCAGCCCCCGCAGCCTCATTTCTTGATGGATGTATGACAAGGTCACATTGCAAAAGAACCTGTAGAATTGGAAATCTGTTTCCCCCCCAGTACTGGGAATTGAACCTAGTGTTCCTTTACCACTAAGCTACATCCCCAGTCTCTCTCTCTCTCTCTCTCTCTCTCTCTCTCTCTCTCTCTCTCTCTCTCTCTGTCTTTATACAGGGTTTCTCTAAGTTGCCCAGTGTTTGAGTCAGATTTTTCACCACTGTGAGTGAAAGACCTGACCAGCACAATTGTAGAGGAGGGAAAGTTTATTTGGGGGCTCTTGGCTTCAGAAGTCTTAGTCCAAGGCTGGCTCAGCTCCATTCCTCAGGGCTTTAGGTGAGGCAGAACATCATGGCAGAAGAGTATGGCAGAGGTGTTGTCGCCGGAAAGGGATTGCAGCCTGGAATGGCAGCGCCGCGGGAAGGAGTCCGGAGACAGGATGGAGACGAAAATATTCTTTAATCTTACAAGAAACTACAATATATCTATACAATAGCGATAACCCTGTCTTTTCTCTCTCTGGTCTCTTCCCATGCGCCCGAGCAGCAATGGCGCTAGCTCGATCTGCTGAGTCACCGTTCAAATCTCTCGAGATCCTCGACCAAGTCCCGCGAGATCCCAGACCAAGTCCCGTGAGACTACGGAAGGCGGAAATGCCCAAAAATGTCTATGGCCCAATAGTCAACCACAATCTTAGCTATCTCCCCAAACAGGGCTCCTGCACAGAGGGAAGAAGCTCACATGATGATCAGGAAGCATAGAGACAGAGGTCTCCATTCACCAGATACAAAACATACCCCATAGACTTGACCCCAATGAACCACCTCCTCCAGCCACACCCCACCTGCCTCCAGTTACCACTCAGTTAATCCCATCAGGGATTAATTCATTGATTAGGTTAAGATTATAACCCAATCATTTCTCTTCTAAACCTTCTTGCATTATCTCACATGTGAGCTTTTGGGGTACACCTCACATCCAAACCATAACACCCAGACTGGCCTCAAACTTGTGATCCTCCCGCTTTGGCCTCCTGAGTACTGGGATTATAAGTGAGTGCCACTTCACCCATTTTGGGAGATATTTTTGTGGCAATGTTTAGAAATACATTGATCACAGTTTTGTACAACTCCAGGACTTATCACTCACCAGACCTCAAAGCAATCAGCTCCCTCTAGAGTTGTGAAGTATACAACCAATATAATTGGTCCCCACAGTCCCAGACTCACACACATGATGCTGATCACAAAAAAGCAAGTCACAGATGAATATATATACAATATTTTACCATTTATAATGAAGTTTAAAATGTCAGACTGAAGAATATACTATTCATATTCATACATAAAAATGTAGGAAGAATATAAAGACAAACAAGGAAATGATAAAAAAAAAATCTTAGGAAAGGACAAGCAGATGCAATTTTTAAGATCAGGTTAAGAATATAGACACCTCATGGTCTTGGTAATAATCTATTACTTCAGTTACATGGTAGATATATGGGTGCCTCTTTATATAATGTTCTTTTATATGTACAAAATCATTCACACTCAATTAAGAAAGAAAATAGGTTGGACACAATGGTGCACTCTTGTAATCCCAGACTCAGGAGGCTGAGGCAGGAGGATTGCCAGTTTGAAGCCAGTATGGGCAATTTAGGAAGAACCTATCTCAGGTTAAAAAAAAAAAAAAAAAATATATATATATATATATATATATATATGTATGTATATATGAAGGGCTAGGGGTGTAGCTCAGTGGTGGAACACCCCTGGACTCAATCTCCAGTACTTGTCAAAATAAAATAATAATATAACAACATAGAAAAATAAAAACAAAGAGTAGCCTCTGAACTAATGGAAAGGGATATGACAAGGGAAGGTTATACTGGGGATCCAGAAGTATTGAATTCTGTTTACAGGAGCTGGGAGTGTAGTTCTGTGGTAGAGCACATGCTTATCATGAGCAAGTCTTGGGTTCAATCACCAGCCCATCCCCAAATTTTGTTAAGTTAGCTTGATGAGTATTTGGTATATTTTCCTTATAAATTTATTATATACCTTCTATTATTTGTGTTCATATCTTAATAATAAATTAATGTGTTGAATAAATTATTTATTGAGCACATAATATATGTGAGACACTGTTCTAGGCACTTGGGATACACTAATGAACAGAACAGAACACGAATCCTTGTCCTCATGTGGCTTGCATTCTTTTTCTTTTGTGTGTGTGTGGGGGGGGGGAGGTAACCAGGGATTGAACTCAGGATCACTCGACCACTGAGCCATATCCCCAGCCCTATTTTGTATTTTATTAGAGACAGGGTCTCACTGAGTTGCTTAGGGCCTCACTAAATTGCGAGCCTGGCTTTGAACTCGCGATCCTCCTGCCTCCGCCTCCCGAGTCACTGGGATTACAGGCATACGCCATAATGCCTGGAGGTTCTTTTTATTTTTCTTAACAAACACCAGAAAATGATGGACTCAAGTGGAAGCAGTAAGATTGGTGAACCCTAAGTATAGGAAATAAAGGGAGACATTGTAGAGAGTTTGAAAACAATAGTAACATAACCAAAAGTTGGTTTTCCTTTTATTACCACCATTTGCAAGGTATTCTAAACAGTATCAGTGACAAAGGACTCCTCTGCACTGGGACACAAGTCTCCTACCACCTTCTCTGTGATATCAGAAGTACTCATTGCTCAGTGTATCCATTATGGTTTCTTGTATATACCATTCTGTGAAAGTTAATAACATATTATATATAGTTTCACAGTGTAACATGACTTTAGATTTTCAAAACAAATTTTGGGGGGTGTTGTTTAATTTTTTTTGATAAAGCTCATGGTGAGGGAGAGGGGAGAGGAAGGATGGGGTGGAAGGTAAAGAGAGAGAAGTGGGATGTACACAGGTGCTGTTGGTTGAGGGAAGAGATTCTGATTATCAGGTATGGACCATAGAATCAGCAGTGAAGGGAATGGTACTTTAACAAGGATTTTTCCCATCTGGGAAGAATTATTCCATGTGGGGGCACCTTGTAGTACTCAGAGTATATAGTAGAGACAAAATCTAATCATCTCATTCTAGAAAGGCCACAGGTAAGCATGCAAAGAAGAAAGAAATATGCAGCTTCTTCTTCCAGAATAAAAGATAACATTAAATTTGATCTCAACCAAGAGTAGTAAATATAACAAAAGTTCTATCAAGTATGGAGAAAAGCAAACCCTATTGGTGAGAATGTAAATTAGTACAGCCATGATGGAAAACCACATGGAGGTTCCTTGAAAATTTAAAAATAGAACTACCATATGGTTCAGCAATCCCACTCCTGGGTATACATCCAAAGGAAATGAAATCAGTATTTTGAAGAGACATCTGCACTCCCATATTTATTGCAGCATCATTCACAGTAGCCAAGATATGGAATCAACTTAAGTGTCCATCAACTGATGAATGGATAAACAAAATATGATAAATATACACCACAGAATACTATTCAGCCATAAAAAGGATGAAATCCTGTCATTTGTGATAACATGGATAGATCATGATATTAAATGAAATAAGCCAGGCACAGAAAGACAACTACTGCATGACCTTACTTATAAGTGAATCTAAATGTTAATCTCCTAGAAGTTGATAGTAGAGTGGTGGTTACCAGAGGCCAGGGAGTGTAGTGGAGAAAAGAAAGATGGGAGAGGTTGATTGATGGATTCTAAATTACAATTAGAAGCAAGAAGTTCTGTTTGTACTATTGTACAGTAGGGTGACTTATTATAAATGGTGAGAATATACTGTATATCTCAAAAGAAAGGATATTATGTTTTCAACGTGAAGAAATTATAGATGTTTGATGAGATAACTATATTAAACCTGATTTATACATTACACAATGTATACATGTTTTGAAACATCACATGGTACCCCCATTAACGTATACACTTTTTGTTTTTTATGTATCAGATAAAAATTGTCTTAATTTTAAAAAATGAGTTGTGTTTTATTGGTGGGGAGGGCAACATAATTGTCACAGAGATATTTTAGTACAAGACACATCTCTTCACAATTATAGATACCTGAGATAGTAACAGATATCACTCTATCATGCTTTTATGACAAAAAAGTAGATGGAGATGGAAGGACCCCTCACTGTGCTTGTATCATGTTTAAATATAAAAGACTACTCAGGCCAATGAAAAGGGAAACATGTCTGTACTTAGAATCTTTTTCATTGTCCTTGTAATAGCAATGTTGGAAGAGTCTATTTACTCTTAAGACTGTTAAATCTTCTTCTGTCCAGCATTTTCAAGAGTCACTCAGAAGCAAAGATGATGACATAAATATTGCAATATTAGTCACACATTCTCTTTTTGGAGTGTGGTTTCTAAAGAAGTCGTTTTTGAGAAAACTGAGTATCCCCATATGGGAACCATTTAAGTCATTTGTTGTGACAGGAAATAGGAAATGGAATAAACTATATTTCAACAAAGAATACTTCTCTAAGAAGGAAGACAAGGATTGTAAAGATATTGTGTCAGGATGAAATCCACTCGGGGCCCAGTTCTTTGTGCAAACCTTAGCTTGGTTTTCAGGAGACTAGTCTATGGTTGTAGTAGAATCTATTGTATGAGTTCTAGGCAGAACTATACAAACATAGAGTCAGTGACAGGAGAATGTTTCTGAAAATTTGAGGCATCCTGAGCAAAAAATGCCTAAAGTAGATAGTGCCATCTACCTCCTGCTTCTCCCTTCTTCTAGAAACATCTTCCACATTAATGCTAAACTAATCCCTCTACCACTTCAGTCAAGTGCTCCCAGTGTGGCAAAGAGTCATACTCATGACCTTGTGACCCATATGACCTCATCCTTCTCATTCCCTGTGTGTTAAAGTATTATGGTATTATGACCAACACAAACAACTTAGAGTCTCCAAGGCAGAAACATCATGGCAAAAGGGCAGGGAGGCGGAAAGCTTCTCAGCTCTTGGAAGCCAGGAAGAAGAGAGTGAGAGAGAAAGAGAGAGGGGGAGGAAGAGAGAGAGAAATGAAGGAGCCAGAGACAAGATATAGTGCCCCAAAGCATGTCCCCAGTGACCTATTTCCTCTAACCATGCCACACTTGCCTATAATTTCCACCTCCTCCCAGTAATCCATTTGAATTATTAATCCATCAAATGGATTAATCCACTGATGAGAATTTAACAGTTTTAAGAGTAAATAGACTCTTCCAACATTGCTATTACAATGACAATGAAAAATATTCTAAATACAACCTTTCACTTGCCTGAGTTAGAGCCCCCAGGATCCAATCATTTCCCCAATGCCCCACCTCTGGACATTGCTACATTGGGAATCAAGTCTTCAACATGTGGGCTTTCAGGGAATATTCCAGATCCAAACCATAACCTTGCTCTTAGTTGGAACTTAGTAGGAGCAGTCCCTCTCGGGGAGCAACCTTGTGGCTCAATCTGGTCTAAACCACCATCATATCTCACTTGGATTATTGCAGTAGATTTAACTGATAGTGCTACTTGTACCCTTGCATCTCTAAAGTTCATTCTCAACCCAGAAGGCAGAGGCAAATGCAAATGGAATGTCACTCCTCTACACAGTCCTTTCTAGTAGCTGCCCATCTCATACTCTTTGTCAAAGTCAAAGCCTTTACTGTGACTCCTAAAGCTCTCCCCATATCCCCTTAGCTCCCTGGCCTCATCTCCTACTATCTGTCTCCTTCCTCGCTTTTATGCATTCTCAGATCTGTGCTTGTTCATCACACATGCTAAGCACCTAGCTCCTGTCTTCTGTTTCCTCCAACCTCAGTGCTCTTCCCTCAGTTGTCTGCTGCCACGTCTCCCTCATGAATCAGGATGCAGCAAGGCTCCCCTGATGTGGATGGTGCAAGGCGGCCATCCTCTAGGGAAACATGGCATAACAAAAACGTTAATTTGGCTCTTGGGGACTTTAATAGTTACAGGAATGTGCTTTCCTCTCATATGACCATTAAGTCTGTAGGAATTGCCTTAGGAAACAGGTCATTGTGTATTAACTGCAATAATTCTGAATCAGAATTAATCATAACTTTAAGCAGGGAAGTTCCTCTTGAAAACTCAAATAGAAAGTTTTTTGATAAACTGAAACAAAGAATTATAATAACTCCACAGATTACTGCTCCAGAAACACCTGAAGTTCTTCCTGTTAAAGTTAAACCAACCAGGAAAATTAAGAAACCCAGGCGTTTGGTGCCCACAGTCACTGGGACCATTTGAACCTGCCTATCTGATTAAAGGCAGGTCTTGGTGCCCTCCTAGAAGCCCCGGCCCCAAACCAACTCCAACATTACCTCTCTGGTTTTGAATAGGCTATGTAGATGAAAACAAGGGCCCTGCAGTGAGAGTAAATAATAATTGGGTAAAAAGTGACACTTTAAGTACGTAGGAAAGAATTAGGAGGAGCAGGACCCCATGGTGCATAAAAGGTGAGCAAGAGAAAAAAGAACTTTGATCAAACAATAGAATAGGTATTATAGGAAACAATGTCCCCATTGCCCCTGGTTGGTAAGAGATGAAAATAATATAGAGTAAAAATAATATTAACACAGCTGAACCTGATATGAACTGATGACCACATAGCTTGACCACAGCTGTCGCATTGAAGGCTGTGAGTCAACTAACTGGGTTAATTATAATCATTAGAAAAGCTTAGCAAAATAGAAATAGCTTAAGGCAGAACAAAAGGTAAAAACTTCTGCGTTGCTCCAAGTTAATAGTTATTACAATACTTATCTGATGAAACTTACTTAGAGTCATTTAGAACTTGTTTTTGTACTTCTCCATGTATTTTTTTCTTCTACTTCCTTTTTGTAATCACGAGACTCTATGTTCATGCCAAAAAAGCATAGTATAGAGATAACCTAATTTTGAGTAAAGATTCAGATTCAGCAGCCTGACTCTTGTGTCTGTGTGCTGTTTCTCCTCCATCTCTCGCCGACTCCTCACTTTCCACCCGTGTCTACATACCCCCTGCTGAAGTTGGACTTTGGCAGTCTGCATGCCCCATCCTCTCTCTCTCTCTCTCTCTCTCTCTCTCTCTCTCTCTCTCTCTCTCTTTTTGGTACCAGGGATTGAACTCAGGGGCACTCGACTACTGGGCCACATCCCCAGCCCTTTTTTTATTTTATTAGAGACAGGGTCTCACTGAGTTGCTAAGTGCCTCGCCACTGCTGAGGCTGGCTTTGAACATCCTCCTGCCTCAGCCTCCCAAGTGCTGGGATTACAGGCCCCATCCCCGCTCTTTCTTCTGTTCCATGCTCAAATGTCATCTTCCTAGTAAAGTCTTTCCTGACTCCTCTATTTAAATTGCCACTCCCCACCCCCAACATTCCTAGCCTCCTACTCTGCTTGATTTGTTTTCCATAGCATTTATCGCTTCCTAACATAGTAGAAAATATTCCTTTTTAATTTTGTTCCATGTCTGGATTCCCCACCCTATCCCCAGAATCAAAGCCAATTACTTTCTTTTTAAACTTATTTTAAAAATTTGTTCTTTTAAAATATTAATGACAGCAGAGTGTATTTTGATATATTATACATGCATGGAGCATAACTTATTCTAATCAGGATCCCATTCTTGTGGGTTGTACATGATGGGGAGTTTCCCTGGTGGGATATTCATATATTTCCTTGTTTTTCTCACCTTGCTATTCCCAACATCTAGAATAGCAGTAGGCCTGTAGTAGGTCCTTTTATGAACTGGGTAAATGAAATTTGGAAAGATGAGAGTTACAGCTGCTATCATCTGAAATCCAGTCTCATGCCAAAGTTGATGCACTCTCCATGCTGGTGGTGGTATTGGGTTGGGGAAACTAGCCTCTGTCCCTATCCTCGCAGGAGCCAGCCCTACCTCTGCATTTACAGTTTTCTATTTGAGTCAATAAATCCACTTTCTGCCTAAGGTGATTCAAGGTGGGTATCTATCATTTGCAACCACAGGAGTTCTAATTCATGACTCTTCTTTTCATAGACATATTATGACACTGTGAAATATATGTTTGGTCTTTGTTCTCATTTCTGGGCATAATTCCTAAGATCCTTGGAATCTACAAAGTAATGAGTGTCTTTTGGTATGCTAATGATTTGCTGATGGCTGTCATCCCCTAAGTAGCCTCAGGATAAGAACTGAAGGTTAAATTGATTACCAATGGCCATAATCAGCCTCACCTATGTAACGAAAACTCTATGAACTACCCAGAGTGACTGGATGTAGAGATCTTTCAGATAGCCTTCTAATAAGGTTAGCAAGAGCACATACACATGTCTAGGAGGTGGCACATCTGATCTCCTTGAGGACACAAGCTCCTGAGCTTAGGACTCCTCTCACATGCCAAGCCCTATGCACCTCTTCATCTGTATCCTTTGTAATATCCTTTACAAAGGATATTGTTTTCCTGAATTCCTGAGCCACTCTAGCAAATTAATCAAAGCATATGTGGGGGTCATGGGAACCCAAATTTATACCCAGTAGGTCAGCAGTTCTGGAAGCCCAGACTTGCAACTAGTGTCTGAAGTGAAGGAGGGCAGCCTCGTGGGCCGTGAGCTCTTATTTCAGGAGATCTGGCACTATCTCCAGGTAGATTGTTTCAACATTGAGTTTGTTACCAGAGTCCTAGGCCAGAGGCTTGACTCTGGAGTTTCTAACAAATTAGGTCCAACTACTTGTCCCAGAAAAACAAATGGAAAAATTGTGAAAAGCAGGAAAGGAACCTGAGTCAACATGGCCATATTGGGAAGGCAAAGTGAGATCAAGGGTCTCAGCCCTGTCTTTGAGGGGATGACAATGACTTTGAGGTTTTATAGAAAGGTAAAAGAGAACATGGGTTTGGGGTTTGCATGGCTGGAGGGTTTGAACAATTGACAAAGTGGGATCTTGGTTAGGTGTGGTCTGGTCCATCATCTTGGGATTGTTCCAATGAAACTTTGTCTTTGATAAGAATATTGCTGTTGCCAGGCACAGTGTGTAATTCCAGCAGCTAGGGAGACTAAGGCAGGAGGATTGAGAGTTCAAAACCAGCCTCAGCAGAAGTGAGATGCTAAGCAACTCAGTGAGACCCTGTCTCTAAATAAAATACAAATAGGGAAGGGGATGTGGCTCAGGTGGTTGAGTGCCCTGAGTTCAATCCCTGGTACCCACCCCCCCCCCAAAAAAAAAAGAAGAAGAAGATTGCTGTTGCCTAGGAGGTAGTTTCAACTCCCAAGATGTTTTTTTAAATGGATACAATACCTTTATTTTATTTATTTATATGTGGTACTGAGGCTCAAACCCAGTGCCTCACACATGGTAGGCAAGTGCTCTACCACTGGGCCATATCCTAGCCCCTCTCAAGGTGTTTATTGATCAGATCTTTTGTTCCTGGAATCCAAGGTGACTCATAGGGAAAGAGACAGATGCAAAATGGAGGTAGAAATGCCAAGTCTTTTTAAAATCCTACTTTTAGTTACCCATTGGACATTTGCAAACAAAAGTGGAGAGTCTAAGTCCTTATTACAAATCAAATTAGAGATCCCCCCCCTGATGGCCATGTTGCTTGCTTGGTGGTATATACACAAGGCCCATTTTTCTCTTTTATCTAGTAAAAGTTTCTCTGAGCTGTCTATGTCCTCTGCTCCTGCTCTGTTGCATTTTTCACCCTTGGCTTGTCCTGACTTGGCAATGGCAGTTGATTCCACACTAAGAGGCTTCTGTTGCAACATCATTTTCAGTTATTTGAACTCTCTGTATTCACCAACCTTGTGCAAAGCTGGATACACAGACAAGGCAGGGGTGTGTCCCACTCCATCCTATCCAGCCTTTGATCAATCCAGCTCCATAGCAACCCACACACCCCAAATGCCACATATGTGGACACTTGCTATATTTGTTTGTGTTGTTCTACCTCCTCTCTCTACCACAGTTATCACTAATCCTACCCCTACCAGTCAGAAATTGATAACAGAGGTTGAGGAAACCCAGGGCTTTGTGACACATCAAAAATATCTTCACAGCCCACCAAAGTGTCTCAACCTATTGGTTAGGAAATAGTAGCTCAGAAAAGTAGCATATATACTATTCACTTGACAAAACAGCCAGCAGGCCAAATAAAAAGGATTAAGAGAATTTAAAAGAACTATTTACATAAGTTCATTTTTCCCATATTTCTATTGGTGCATTACAGTAATATATAATGGCAGAATTTGTTGTTACATATTTGTACATGCACACAATAAAACAATATAATTTGGCCAATATCATTCCCTAGGATTTCCCCTTTCTACCTCTACCTTCCCCTAGTCCCTTTCTTTTACTTTACTGATCTCCCTAATAAGCTTAAATGTCAGAATAAACATACATGATGTTATAATGGATCTACTTTGTAAATTCTTAGCCAATAGGATGACACATACCATCGCTTGGTGAATGCCATCATTCTTTCATCCAGTCATTCACTAAACACGAATTGACTCCCTAGGTTTGAGTCAGATATTGCCAGGTGCTGGGTCCTAAAGAAGCTCCCAGTCTTGGATGAGAGATGCAATAATAGAATAGTACTGAAGTACTAGGTGAAAGATTTTTTGAAAGCCCTGTAGAGAATCACTTTTTTAAAAAATCTTTTTTGGCTTTGAACCCAAGGCCTTGCACATACTAAGCACAATCTCTACCACTGAGCTACATCTCCAGCCCAAGATGTAGTTCTTGAATGAATAAGTGAATGAATGGATGGGTTTGCTGAGTCATGGGTAAAGTCCTATAAAGGATATCTCCTTTTCTTCAGACATACTCTGGTCACCTTTAGGGAAAAATTAAGGGCAGGGTTGGACTTCTCCCCTAGATAGCCATTCGTACGAGTGTTGCTGGGGTAGATAAAAGGGTGCCTCTGGTGTTTGCCACATCATTTCTGAGGAGGAACACACACATGGTGATATTGCTATGGCAGTGGAAGGACAATTTGTTTAAGAACCCAATAGAACTTTGATCCAAGTTTCTTCAGTGATATTAATGGCCCATAGCACAGGGAAAGCAGACTCTAAGACTCAATCACCATGCAGGATATTTATTAAGGAGAACCCTTGGGATCAATAACTGTGAAATGGACAAGAAGGAAGCAGGAATGGCCACAGGGAGCTGCAGTGCAGACCCAGATAGCTTTGGCCTACCCTATAGGGAATTCTAGAACAAAATTGCCCTGCAAAGTTGTCTCAAGTTGGCCAAAGTGATCAATCCTTTACACCCCTGCTTTGATCAGTCATTTTATGTGGGTAGTTCCCAGGATACTATGATTTGAGGCAAGGTTGTTTCCTGTAGCTAAGGCAGACCCAGAAGGAGTTAACAGTTGAGGGCCATCTGCTCACAGTACTCCTATGACCAAAGGGGGGAGGGGAACATCTTGAACATATACTTAGACACTGTGTTAGGTTGGTCACTTCATATGCCATGGCTAACCTTTGAGGTTATTTTAGAATGCTCAACTATGGGCATAAAAGAAATTATATTAAAAGAAGCTTTAAATGTTTGAGGGATGGATATACAAATTACCCTAATCTGATCATTATAGTGTGTACATGCATTGACATGTCACAATTTACCCCACAAATAGGCACATTATATGTTGTGTTAGTCAGTTTTCCATTGCTGTGACAAAATCCCTGGGACAAAAAAAAAACTTAAAAGGGAAAAATATTTATTTCAGCTTATGGTGTCTAAGTTTTCAGTCCATGGTCATTTGACCCTTTTGCTTTGGGCCTATGGTGAAGCCAAACATCATCCACAAACAGACATTTCCTTATTTGTGTGATAAATTTATGAATTGTAGGATACAATTTGGAAATTCCTGGCTCCAACAACAAACTAAAAGACTTTTGCCTCTAAGTGATATTCACTCCAACAACATTTATTAAACTCTTGGTGCTAAGTGCTGTGTGAATACAAGAATAAGCAAGACATATTCTAGCTCTCACAAAGCCCAGAGACAGATGATACATGCCAAGGATTCATAAAATCAACAAAGATACAAACTATATTAAAGTGAAGAGGCCAAGAAAAATGTGGGAGGATATTGAATTTGGGCACCTCCTATGTGCTAGGCATTTCGTCTGCATTTATCCCCCCCCCCCTCTGCAATTTGCTCATGGGATTGAATCCAAGGGTGCTTTACCATGGAGCTACATCCACAGCCCTGTTTTCTTGTGACAGGGTCTTGCTAAGTTGCTAAGGTTGGCCTCAAACTAGAAGTCCTCTTGCCTCAGCCTCTTGAGTAGCTGGGATTAGAGGCATATGCCACCACAGCCAGAATGTTATCTCATTTGTAATCCTCCCAACAATCCTATGAAGTAGCTATTTTTATCCTGTTTTGTTGATGAGAGAAACTGAGGAATTCATGGTCACACAGCTAGCAAGTGGAGGCATTCTGGCCTCCTTAACTCCAAAGTCTTACCTTTTTCCCTTTCAACTTGCCAGCTCCCGTAGCATCATGACAGAAGTACGAAAGAATGTCACTGTCAGGGGTTCCAAGGGAGACCAAGTGTTTCTGGGATGAGGAATCAGGGAAAATTTATGGAATCACTGATGTATAGGGCAGACTATGAAGTATGGGTAGAATTTAACTAACAGGAATTATAGGGTGAGTGTCCTGTGTGGAGAAGATAGCATGCTCAAGGATCCCAAGATGTGGAGAAGGCCCAAGTACCTGTCAGGTGTGTTTTCTCTCAGGTTCCCAGGAAACCTAATCACTGTGGGGAGTTAAGGAGATAGATTCTGCAGAGGGCTTCAACACAGTCACAAAAAAGGCCTTAGCCTTTCCAGGCATGATGGTACAGGCCTATAATCCCAGTTACCCAGGAGGCTGAGGCAGGAAGATCTCAAGTTCAAGGACAGCCTGTACAATTCAGCAAAATGCTGTCTCAAAATAAAAAGGGGGGAGGCTGGTGATGTACCTCCATGACAGAGCACCTCTGGGTTCAATCCCTAGAACTGAAGGGAAAAAAAGCAGGGGTGACTCTTGGGTGAGCTGGTTCTTTTTAGCTGAGAGCAATTCCCAGAACAGAGTGCATATGAAAACTGTCTTCCACCAACACTTTTTGCAGCTGGGGAAGCAAGTACCTCAGTTCTGTAAGGATAATTGTGAATAACCACCACAAAGTCCACTAAAGGATGTGTGCCCTGGGCAGTAAGCAGGTTGATCTGGTCAAACATAAGAGTTCAGGATTAAAGGATTAGGTTGGGAAAGGAAGTTGGAAGGAGTGGACATTGAAGTCTAGACAATGTAGGGAGGAAGGGTGTAAGTTTTGCTGTTGTTGTTGTTTTCTGGTACTGGGGATTGAACCCAGGAGCATCCTAGCCCTGAGTTATATCCCCTGTCCTTTTAAAAATTATATATATATATATATATATATATATATATATATATATTTCTTTTTCTTTTCTTCATTCATTCCAGTGCTGGGGATCAAATCCAGGGCCTCATGCATGCTAGGCAAACACTCTACACTGAGCCACATCCCCAGCCCACTTAAAAGATTTATTTTGTTAATTCCAGTGGCTCAGGAGGCTGATGTAGGAGGATCACAAGTTCAAAGTCAGCCTTAGCAACTTAGCAAGGCCCTAACCAACTTAGTGAGACCCTGTCTCTAAATAAAAAGTAAAGAAGGGCTGGTGATGTGGCTTAGTGATTAAGCACCCCTGGGTTCAATCCCTGGCCAAAAAAAAAAAAAAAAAAAAGATTTTTGAGACAGGGTCTCACTAAGTTGTCCAGGCTGGTCTTGGAATTGTTATCCTCCTGCCTCAGCCTCCCTAGTAGCTGGGTTTACAGGAATGTACCACTGCACCTGGTTGGGTCATTAAGTTTT
Source organism: Tamias sibiricus (assembly GCA_025594165.1). Taxonomy (NCBI): domain Eukaryota; kingdom Metazoa; phylum Chordata; class Mammalia; order Rodentia; family Sciuridae; genus Tamias; species Tamias sibiricus. Next base: position 36,302,706 of record CM046667.1, read on the forward strand.
ACATGGGGCAAGGTCATGGCCAGAGGTTGAACCATCACATTGCACGGACCCTCTGAGGGTAGGGAGAATGTAGAAGAACCAATCAGTACTGGTTCTATGGTTAAAGTAGAAATTAAAGAGGGGAAATGTGAACAGGTGGCAGCAGTGTCGCCGCCTGAAGCGATTGCTACTTGGAGCAATGACACCGTGGGAATAAGTTCAGAGGCCGACTGGAAACAAACAGGCTCTTTATTCTGCTAGCTTCTTTCTCCGGCTCCAAGAACAACTCCCACACGCTATCCACACTCTGCCAACCACACCAAAATGGCTTCGACCCCATCCGCTAAGTCCCAGGCCAAGTCCCACGAGATCATGCAAATGGCGCCAACCTGGTCCGCAATGTCCCGGGCCAAGTCCTGTGAGAGCATGGAAGGTGGTAATGCTTATGGCTCACAGCTAGCCGCAATCTTAGCTATCTCCTTAATTAGGGCTCCTACACAGCAGGAGTAGGAAAGAAGAAATGGAGGTGGCAGAAGCATTGAGGACATAGACATCTTGTGCTTAAGCATTTTCTACAAATGGCCTATAAAACTGAAAAAGAGATAATATGTTACCATGATTCAACCAATCCGTGGAATACTATCCAGCCTTTTAGCATAAATTCTATATGAACAGGGACTTTTGTTGTTTTCCCAGAATGTAGAACAATTCCCAGCAAACAGCAGGTGTTTATGCCTGTCAGTGTTTCTGTGACCATACAGAGTTACAAAAATTTCACGATCTCAATGGCTTACAGCAACAAACATTTATTTCTTGCTCATAGTCCTACAATTAATTGTAACAACTTTGTTCCAGGCTATGGGCTGGATTCAAGTCTGCTCCATGTGTCCTATCTTAGGGGCCAGACTGAAGAACATGGAGGACATCCTACTCTTTCAGTGGAGGGAAGGGGCCCAAGAAGACCAGAAGAATCTTCAATGCTTCTAAAAGCTTCTGGAGGGAAGGGGCCCAAGAAGACCAGAAGGAATCCTTCAATGCTTCTAAAAGCTAGGATCTGGCATACTGTTCCTTCCACCATTCCTGTTCCATTGGTGAAAGCAATTCATGAGAGCAAACTCCACATCATTGGGTCAGGGAAATGCTCCTCCTTTGGGGAGTTGAGGAAAGAATAGCAAATGTTTGCTAAATTACAGTGGGAAATCCACAATGTGCTCAATAAATATTCATTGAATGATTGCGTGAATAAATCTACATACACTGACATGGGAAGACAGATCCCATTAAGTAAAAAGGCAAATTGCAAAGCAGTACACACACTAGGATCTAATTTATAAACACACATACTCAAACCAAAGCCACACATTGATATATGAACGTGGTTTTTCATAAGTTCATAGAAAATAATGCATTAAAGAGTCACCAGTGGAAGTTCAAGAAAGGGGAGCAAGATTGTGTAGGAACCTAAGAGAACATTTGCTTTTTCATAATTTGAAGATTTTCTACAAGAAAGTATTTGTGCTTCATTTGTAGGTTTTCTTTTTAAATCACTGTAGAAAAGAAGAATAAAGTAAAATGAGACAATGTCCATTGTGAAGCTTCTCACACAATCTGGATTGGAAAAATGTCAAATGAGTCATCTGGAGGAAGGAAGTTAATGTCATAGTAAGAGTGACAAATTAATAACAAAATGTGCCCTAACTCTTATAATTGTTCAGTTACTGCTCTGACATTTAAAACATATTAAAACCTTTATGGTAAGTGCCTTTATCTGGCTTATGAAATGATTATGAAATTACTTTGACAGCATCTTGTATGTACCTTGCATAAAGAGGAACATTTACTTAACCCATGCCATGTGCATAGTCGATATTCAGTGTTTGTTGCACTTCATAAGCACAATCCTAGCAAGTCTATTAATAGTTTGTTATTTCCAGCTCACATAGACTATCACATCTTCTTAATAAAGAGTAATATCCTCTAAATGGCATTCTTCTTCCTGAGGATGCTGCCATAAGCCATACTGTAAAATAAATTGGTCATTCAACTTTCTACCCATTTTTCTCTAGAATCTAATGCCTTACCAAGGTAGCCACAGATGTGAACTTTCTGAAAGACTGAATCATTTTATCAAGTAGCTTCTTAGAACATCCTACCAGGGCTGTGATTGGCCACCTCAGCAACCACATGAAGGGTCAAAAAGGGGGCTAGAGATTTGGCTTGGTGTTAGAGTGCTTGCCTACCACACATGAGGCCCTGGGTTCAATCTCCAGTACTCAAAAAAAAAAATTTGAAGCCGGGTGCGGTGGCGCACGCCTGTAATCCCAGCACTTTGGGAGGCTGAGGCAGGAGGATCGTGAGTTCAAAGCCAGCCTCAGCAATGGCGAGGCACTTAGCAACTCAGTGAGACCCTGTCTCTAAATAAAATACAAAAAAGGGCTGGGGATGTGGCCCAGTGGTCGAGTGCCCCTGAGTTCAATCCCCGGTACCACAAAAAAAAAAAAAAAAAAAAAAAAAAAATTTGATGAGTGAGGACTTGGAAAAGTAAGCAAGTCAATCAACCCCCAGCCCTCATAGATAACTCACACATTGCTTCCAGGACTTTGGATGAGTGAAAAGAACAAACATCAATTCCCCTCATCTCTCAAAAACAAAAACAAAAACAAACAAACAAAAACCAGAAAAGAGCTCATTTTAAAATTTGGTATGTTTGCATATTTGCAGTGCTTGGGGATGGAACCCATGGCCTAGTGTATATACTCGAACACTGAGCCACATCCTCGGCTCTAAAATTTGGTGTTTTAAAGGAATCAGTAAGGTACTTTTTTAAAAAAAATATTTATTTATTTACTTTAGTTGTACACAATGCAATAATGCATTTATGTTTACGTGGTGCTGAGGATCGAACCTGGGCCGCGCACGTGAGAGGCGAGCGCTCTGCCGCTGAGCCACAACCCCAGCCCTGTAAGGTACTTTTGATTTACCATTAATTATTTTCTGTTTGGAGTATGATTTTCAAATTTGCAGGTAGGTTCCAAAACTCAAGTTTGTTAAATTATCCAAGAGTGAGCTCTAGTGGGACTGGTTCCTGATAACCACATTTCCAGGAAGCTTACTTATGAAACACACCACGAGTTCATTCATTTATACCTACCAGACTAAATGCCTCCCAGAGCACAGGTTTCACTTTCTCTCTCTCTACTCCCTTCACAGGGAAGAAAGGCTAAATTAAGTACAAATGATTGGTTGACAAACACTGGATTCCAGAAGAGGGAATTGTATAGTTTAAATAAAGGTTATTGATTTGAGGTACCACGGTAAGCTCACACCTAATAAAAATGTCTGCTTGGCTGATTTTATACCTGGGTTAGTGCATCAGAGTGAGCCTTTTCCTTGATGGTATCCAGGGACCCTGACAAACTATCCTTATCAATGCCTCATTAAGGGTTTACTTCTAATGTTTGTCTGTGGCTGTTAGGGGCATCCCTGATCACCAACTAATCTTGATTTCCCATTATACTTAGTGAAGATGAACACTTTCAATTCAAAGTGTTATAAACTTGGAACTGAAACTAGATTAAGCAAAAAATGTAAGTTATTTCTTCATCTTTGAATCAAATATAGTGATCTAGGGAATGAAATGCACTGATTGTCCAGTCTTGGTTCTCAAACCATCTCTACCCCCAACAAATCCTAAGGACTGAGGAAGGACAGAATTCCTCCAATGGAAAAGAAGAAAGATTAGATAATGGGCAGGCCAACAACTGTAGCTGTATACTAAATCAACTTTGTGGTTAAAATTCTTGGCCACATTCCCCCCACCAACTTGAAGTCACTTTCAGTGGGTAGGTGGGTATCAACACCAATCACTAGTATGATGGTGAACATTAATTATTTCTGGGGAAAAAAGAAGAAACACAAAACAGAGAATATTGGAATAGGCAAAGGGCTGAACTTCATTCCAATCCTATTAACACCTGCCTTTCTGTTTGCTTATTAGCCTATTTTATCTTTTATCTCCTTCCCATTATCCCAGAATCACAGGACCCAGAAGACAACATGGCAACTTAACATGACAAATGAAAATTATAGAAGCCTTGTATGCCCTAGTTTAAGGATTAAAAATTCAAACTTAAAATGTTCCTGGGTTCACATGCTTTGTGCCTAATGAAGGTATAAGAGAAGAACAGGCAGAGTCATGAGAATCAAGGAGCCTGTGCCATGATACAGGAGACAGACTCACAGCTAAAATAGGGGGTGAGGTTATTTTAATTCAATTTCTATTGCTAATAACACAACACTACAGACTGGATGAGTTATAAAAAAGAGGTTTATTTTAGTTCATGGTTCTGGAGGTCCAAGGTTAAGGAGCAGCATCTCATGATGGTCTTCTTGGTGACAGAGTTCCGAAGTGGCACAGTGCATCACATGGCAAGAGACAGAAAGAGTATGTGTGCTTGTGTGTCCTCTGACGTTTTTCTCTTCTTATAAAGCCACTGGGAGTTAGTCATGGGGCTCCACCCTAATGACCTCATCTAATCCTAATCATTTTCCAGAGGACCCACCTTTAAACACCATAGTGGGATTAAGTTTCCACCATCTTAATACCTCACAATGGGGATTGCCATTCAACATACAAAGGCTTGGGAGACACATTCAAACCATATTCAAACTACAATAGAGCTATTGCCTTCACTAACTGTGGCTGGTATTTAGGACTGGAAGAGAAGGAGCTCTGTACCAACAGGTATAAACTTGACTCCAATCTAGGCTTTGCCAATTACTAGCAATATAGCCTATGGCCATGTTATTGAAAGGTAATAGTAATCACCATTTCTTGAACTCTGACTCTGTACCAAGCACTTTACATATATAACCTTCTAGTTTTGTAAGAACCTTGGAAGATATTTATTATGAAATTCCTCATTTATCAAATGTTATCAATGGTAAGATAGATCATCAATTTAGTAATAGCTTGATAGGGTGAAAAATACAGGACATGAGCAATTTTAAGACACATATCAATTTCAAATATTAAAATAAGTGAAAACAAAAGGCTGCTTAGAGCACAAGAAAATGGAGTATTATCCCATTTACCTACAAGAAGCCTGAGGCTTAGGGAGGTTATGACATTTATCCATCCAAAGTCACACAGCTATTCTGAAATCTAATGCAGGTCTATCTGATTTCTACTCACCAAATCGTACCTCCAGGGTCATAGCTCCTTGGTTTCCTTGTGTATAACATGAGAATAATAATAAACACCTCTCAAAATCATCATGAGACTCAAAGGGTGTTTATAGACATATGAGTATGCCTAGAGGTAACTGGTGCTTGTTTTATTCAGGATCTTAAATGTTCTTGAAGGTTCATGTGTTAAATGTTTGGTTACCAGCCTGTGGCACTATTGGGAGGTGATGAAACCTTTAGGAGGTGGGGCCTAGTAGAAGGAAGTTGGGTCATTGGATGTGTACCATTGAAAGGGATATTGAGACCTCAGCTCTTTCCTTTCTCCCCCTCTCCCTCCCTCTCTCTCTCTCTCCCAACACCTCTCTTTTTGCTTCCCAACCATCATGAGGTAAGAAATTCCTTTACCATGTGCTCCTGCCATGATGTACTGTGCTGTCACAGGCTCAAAGAAACAAGAGCAAATGACCATAGACTGAAACCTCCAAAACTGTGAGAAAATAAATCTTTCCTCCCTTAAGTGAATTCTTTTGGGGATTGTGTCACAGTGATGGAAAGCTGACTAATAGTGCTTATTATTTTTTTAACACTAAAACAACCAAAGAAATGTGCCAAGTGAGTTTTAAAAAATTGAGATGTCTTGGCTTTGGCAAGATAGGAGCCAGACAGATTTTAAATTAAGGTAATTTCCATCTTGAGCAGAAATTTCTTATGAAAGTTCTGCTAGATAACTGGGAGGTTGAGGCAGGAGGATCACAAATTCAAGCCCAGCTTGGCAATTTAGCAGGACCATGTCTCAAAAATAAAATAAAATAAAATAAAAGGACAAGATGCAGCTCTGTAGTAAAGCACCCATGGGTTCAATCCCCAGTACCAGGGAACAATGCTGCTGTGGAAAATATCAGTCCTAGAACATAGAAAATCCATATTATAAATTCAGACTTCACCAGATTGAGCTGTAGGTACCAAGTACCACATTAAGGTTGATCAAATAGCCAAGAACTTTCTTTGCTCAGACTCACCTAAATTAAACAATGAATTTTCCCCAATAGTACATGACAAGAATAAATCTCATTAAAATGTTTTAAACATAACTAAACATGAAGTCAAAAGAAATGATAAAGTCTGAGCCAAAGATGGTGAAAATTCTGAATCAATTAGGTACTTTTTTCTCTATCCCTTAACTTACCATTTCTAATCTTTTTCTTTTTTCTGTTATTCCCATGCTTTATTTTAAAGAGGAAATGCTCACTGACTTAATTCCATACCAAAAGCCTTTCCTTAATATAAAATACCACTGCTCAACCAACTCAGTCTCTACTATTCATTGTTGATTTCTTTCTTTCCCAGCCTTCTCCTAACTTGGCTTTAATGATGTTTTCTTTCACCATGTTTAAAGCAAATATATGCCTTTCAAAAGGGCAGAAGATAAACTTTCTCATTAGAGAGGTCATGTATCATAGATTGCCAACAACACATGTCCCTGTCTTTGAAAGGTTTTTTGTTTTTTTTTTTATGTTCTGGTCATGTGCCATCCTCTCATAACAACACTTGTCATTGAATTTAGGGCCCACCCAGTTAATCCAGGATGATCTCATCTTGAGATCCTTAATTTAATTATATCTACAAAGAGCCTTTTTCCAAATAATGTCATATTCACAGGTAGTGGGGGTTAGGACTTTGACATATCTTTTTTGAGGGTATATATGTGCTGAGGATCAAACCTAGGGCCTTGTGCATCCGAAGCACAAGCTCTAGCTTGTTGCCAAAAACTTGGTCCTTGTCCCCAATGCCAATCCAATAATAAAGTCACAATTTTGAGAAAAAGGAAAAAGAAGGTTTATTGCTTTGCTAGCAAAGAAGAAACACAGGGTGCTCCTGTCCCAAAGGCTGTGATTCTGCCCATCAGCAGGAACAAGGGACTTTTAAAGAGGTGATTCAAAGACTACATTCCACATGTTCTCTGTTGGAGCTGTAATTCACTTGTTAATTTGGCAGATAGTCATTTCTGAGATTTTCTGTAATCCAGATTACTTCGTTTCTATGGTGGGTGTGTACTCAGGGATGGATAACTCTGCCTAGGACGGGAAAGAAAGGTAATCCTGTTTCCCCTGAGATTATGGAGGGGGAGAGATTAGGGAGAAGCAGGGAGAGAGGAAGAGAAAGAAATATGTCCATTTAAAAAATCAATTGCAGTGGCAGAGCGGCAAGGGTTATATTCAAAAAGTATAAAGTGGACCACCGTTATACTACTACTGAGCTACATTACATCCCCCAGCCCCTAAATCTGGAAACATTTTTTTTAAGAGCTGGGGTCTGCCAGGTGCTGTGGTGCATACCTGTAATCACCTGTAAGGCAGGAGGATCACAAGTTCGAGGCCAGCCTGGGCAACATAGCAAGACCCTATCTCAAAATAAAAATAAAAAGGGCTGGGGGTATAGTTCAGTGGTAGAGTGCTCCTAGGTTCAATCCCCAGTACAGCAAACACATAATAAATAAATAAAGAGATGGGGTCTTTCTATTGTTGCTCATGCTGGATCTGAAGTCCTGGGCATACATGATCTTCCTCCCTTAGCCTCTCAAGTAGCTGGGACTACAGGCGTGAGCTGCCACACCTGTCTTCTTCTACATATCTTCTGGGATTACAATCCAACTCACTACACCATTCAACTCACAGAAGTATCACTTTTTTAAAAAAATATTTATTTCTTTGCTTTAGTTGTACACAATGCGTTTATTTGTACATGGTGCTGAGGATCGAACCCGGGCCGCACACGTGCTAGGCGAGCGCGCTACCGCTGAGCCACAACCCCAGCCCAGAAGTATCACTTTTAATCTATTAATTTTATAACAAATTGTTCCCCCCACACTTGGTTTTTTTTTTTTTTTTTTTTTTTTTTTTGCTTTGCTTTTTGTTGTAAGCATGTATCTTATATAATGGAATAAAAGCACAGTTTAAATGCATAATTATTTAAAGTTTCTTATTTTTTACTATTTGAACATCACTTAGGAGTTTATCAAGTTCCTTTTCATTTATATTTCCTTAGCTGTTCCCAGTAATATTGTGTGATGAGTCTAATAAACATTATCACTTCAGGTTGGGGGTGTAGTTCAGTGGTAGTGCTTGCCTAGCATGTGAGTTCCTGGGTTCCATGCACAGCACTGCAAAAAGCAAAACAAAACAAAATATTACCACTTCAGAGGTAGAGAATCTTAGCCTCAGAAGATTTGTCCAAAAAATCTCCTGTCACTGTCAGTCAGATTTTCCTAAATCATTGTTTTTATTGCACATCAGATAACAAAGAATTTTTTTTCATTATAAGTATGTGTAAAACATGTTCATCTTGAGTATTAACCTTGACAGAGAAAACCCATGCAATGAACTGAATGCTGATGTCCCTCCAAAATTTGTATGCAGAAATCCTAACTCCATAATGATGATTTTAGAGGTTGAGCTTTGGGGAAGTGATTGGATCTCCTCCTGAATGGAATAAGTGTGCCTATAAAAAGAGGTTCCTGAGAATTCCCTTGTTCCTCTGCCATATACATACAGCAAGAAGACACCATCTATGAATCAGGATGAAGCTCTCACCAGACACCAGATCTGCTGGAACCTTGTTCTAGGACTTCCTAACCACTAGAACCACGAGGAATAAATTTCTATTGTTTATGAGCCACCACTTTATTTGTTACAGTAGCCTACATTAAGATAACCAGCTAGCATTTTGTCTTTAGGACTTCATCAGTTTAGGTGGCATCTAACACATATTTAGAAATTATTTGTCATCAAAACATAATTCTGACCTCCAGGAGCCTCTTATATAGTTATGTGTCCAGTATCTAAGCAGCAATATTCTGTGAGTGGTTTTCACGAACATTTTCTCTCCCTCTGAAATCAGAGAGGACCTACCCATGGAGACCGGGGCTTCCAACACAAACAATGGAACCATGATGTCTTCGGGTAACTAGACATGCACAGTTCAATAGGACTCCCTGGAGAGCCCAAAGAAAACCACTTTACAAAATGCACGAAAGGTGTGCTTCACCCTTTTAGAAGGACTTTGAGGGCTAAAAAGCTGGAATGAGTAGATATAATGATGGTTTTCTTCCCATGAACCTTAGGAAAAAATGATATACAATTGCCATAAGTAGTATAACCTTTGTATTTCTCTGGAATGCAATATCCTTTCCAAGTGGGCAAACCTTGATGGTGTTGATTCAGTTTTGTGTTTGCCACTAATAATAAAAAGGAACTAGGAGATTTCTGGTGGCAGGCTGCCAAACCATTCATTTAAAGATTTGGTATGTGTGCATGTTTACTTTGAATTCTATGTTATTCCTGTTTAATCATTTATATTGACTTTAGGGAAGGAAACAGTACCTATGTTAAAAGTTACATTCATCATGTGATACATTCAGAGATTGCTTCAGAAGTCTTCCATTTAAAGGAAAATAGCGATTTGTCTAATTTTAATCACATCCAGTGTGCATGGAACAGAAGATCACAGAACCAGAGATGAAATAAATAAATATCACCTGCTGGGTCCTTTGAGAGGTACATAAAATTATGAGAGTGGAATTTCTCAGTAAATACAGTGCAATCACATCTCCTTCTCTCCCCCGCCCCCACCCCAACCTGCAGGCTAAGAGGCTCTGAACTCATTCAGTCTCCATTTAAGCAGAGTATGCATGTGCAATGCCATACCCTGGGATCTTTGAAGAAGAAAAGATGACTTCCTAGACACACTACATCAGTTATTATCACAGCTTGCAACCTACAGAAATTTTCTATCATGAAAGTAAGCACATTGAGCGTCCAGCTGCATTGGTTCCCTGACTCAGGAAGGGGTCAAACAGGCTGACAGCATGGCTGACATCCTTATCATGGACACTGTTTGTCCCAAGTCCTCTTTTCTGGGCCAGTGCAACCATTCCCTGGCTGCCAGGAATGGTGGTTGTTGAGAATTCACAGCTGCCTAGTTCTCCAGAGAATTGCTCTTGGCTAAATGTAGCCACCTGGCAAGGGAGATAACACCCTACCCAACTAGTTCCAGGCAGCCAAAGCCAATTGCTAGTTGTGAGGTAATTGCCTCTTTGTGCAATTAATTGTGTAGTGTAACCAAGCTTTAGAACTCCTTGTGGGGTCTGGCTGAAGCTAAGGTGAGACCACCTCCTTTTTTTTTTTTTTTTTTTTGGTGGTACTGGAAATTGAACCCAGGGCCACTCTACCACTGAACTGCATCCTCAGCCTGTTTTATTTCATTTTTATTATTTACGGGGTCTCCCCCAAATTACTGAGGCTGGCCTTGAACTTGCAATCCTCCTGCCTCAGCCTCCCAAAGTAGTTGGGATTACAGGTGTGCACCACTGTGCCCAGTTAAAACCAGCTCCTTCCTTCCTTCCTTTCTTTCTTTTTAAAATTTTTTTTAGTTGTCAATTGACCTTTATTTATTTGTTTGCTTGTTTATTTATCTATTTGAGGTGCTGAGAATTGAACCCAGTGCTTACCCGTGCTAGGCAAGTGCTCTACCACTGAGCTACAGCCCAAGCCCCCTGAAATCAGCTCCTTTCTTAAAAGTTTCTTCTGTTCAACCTTCTCACCTCACTCATATTCTCCCCAGAGCATTCATCTGCCAGAATTCCTAACTCCTGTTTCCTTTCTAGAACTTTTGCATAAGAATAGATATCTAGTGGGCCCCAATTAAGGTCTTATTCAAAGGCAGAGACCACACCTGTAGGATAACCTGTGGAAATATTAATGGGCATTGTCAAGGTCTTTTCAAATGTAAAAAACCATGAAGCTCACTCTAAGAAAACTCTAACAAACTCCTTTGTCCCAGAAGTGGAAAAATGGGAGGTGGGCAGGTTAAAGGACACAACCAATAGCCTTGATATCTTTTCAACGTCTGTTTAATATAGATTTTGATCAATGCTCATTCCCCCAAACCATATAAGCCCATAAACTAGCACACCAACATGGGTTTTCCTGCTATCAGTCCCCTCCTGCATTGTGGGAATTCTCTCTTCTCACTTAAATAGATCCTACTCTATTTACTCTTTCCTTCCATTATTGTCTGTGGATTTTATTCTTCAAATTTGCGAGATAAGAACCCAAAAGGAAATTGGCAAAACAAGGAATCTAGTCTCATCTCAAAACTCCTGTTTCACTTTGGCAAAGACTTGTGCTTTTTGTTTTGTTTTTGGTGCTGAGAATGAAACACAGGGCCTCATGCATGCTACACACACACTCTACCACCGAACTGCACCCCTGCCCCATGAAGACAGGTCTTTTATGCAGAGGGAAAAATAATCCTTGATAGCAGAAATGCTGTATTGTTGGCAGTGCCTGTTGGATAAGATTCAGGCTGGCAGGCCATACCCCCAGGCACCTTCCCAGAAGTGCCCAACTCTCGCGAGAATTCACCTTTGGTGGGCTCCGAGTCCCCACCCTTCCTGATCCTGGGAATACTCGCCTCTCGCGGGAATTCAACCCTGGGCGGGCTCTCCCTTTCTGAGCCAATCTGGACCATACAAGTCACGCTCCCACCCCTCTGTACTCAAGCCCCGGCTTGTCCAGAACTCTCTCCCTCTTTTCCCCATCATCTTCTCACTAACTCTCCCCTTCCCCGTTCCCCTTTCTCCCTTCCCCCTTTCTCCCCTTCCCTTAATAAACCCCCTCTTTTCTTTTTTCCTCCTCCCACTCGTTCCCTTCGCGGTTCACCCCCATCCCCTCCACGTGTCCCTTTGGTGAATCAATAAACCCCCCCTTTCTTTCTACACGGCGGTTTCAGCATGTGTTCATCTATCCTTCAGTGCCCTACCAGGACTTGTACTCTGACCTCTGACCCTTGTCCCAAGTCAAATTCTCCCTCTCCATCACTCTTGTTAGCCATTAAATAAAGCCTGTCCCCTCAGCATTTCATCATTCTAAGCTATCCCCAGTCACCACCTCTGTCCAGAGCCTCATGACTTTGTTTTGTTCTGTTTTTTTGTTTGTTTTTTAACAGTGTTGGGGATGACACCCTGGGCCTCATGCTTGCTTAGCCAGTGCTCTACCACTAAGCCACATCCCAAGCTCTTTTTATTTTATTTTGAGACAGGGTCTTGCTAAGTTGCTGACACTGGCTTTAAACTTGCAATTCTCCTGCCTCAGCTTCCTGAGTAACTGGGATTACAGGCATGTGCCATAATGCCCAGTCTTACATGACCACTCTGAACTCGATGAATGTCATTTATTAACTGGTCTTCCCGATTTCAGGCCTATTAGCTGACTGCCAGTGTCTTTCTGAATGACGGATATGATCATGTCACTTCATCTTCAAAAACTTGCAATGGCTATCATATTACTCTCCAAGTAATAATAATAGCCACCCTTTATTATATACAAAGTGTTTTACATTCATTATCTCCTGTGAAGCAAAAGTGCAACAAAGTTATAACTTTCCCATTTTTTTCAGGGAATAACTTTGAGTCTCAGGAAGGGTAAGGAATTCCATCAAAGTCTCACAGTTACTCAAGGGTGGAAGAGTTCTAGCTGACTCCAAAGCCATGCTTTTAATCTTATCACTGAGTTGCCTCTCAGTAAAATCCAGACTCAGCATTCTGGTTCTTAAAACACTCTGTGGACAGGACCCAAAATAATTTTCCAAATGTATCTCCTCCAATTTATCATAGTCCTCCCTCCAGTTATACCAGATAACTTGCCATTTTTTAACACACTTTCAACAGCCCTCTGTCCTACTCCTGCTGTTCTATCTGATTTGAAGGCCCTTTGCCCACACCTTTGTAGTGTCCTTGTGGCAGACTTCCTCAGGATGACTGCAACAAATTTCTTTTTTGCGGGGGTGGAGGGAGTACTGGAGATCGAACCCAGAGGCACTTTACCACTGAACCATATCCCTAGCCCTTTTTTATTTTAAATTTTGAGACAGGGTCTCACTAAGTGGCTTAGTGCCTTGCTAAATAGCTGAGGCTAGCCTTGAACTTATGATTCTCCTACCTCAGCCTCCTGAGTCACTGGGATTACAGGCTTGCGCCACCACACCCCTTTTACAACAACATTTCTTATCCTACCATGTGACTTTGACAGTCCTCCCATGGAGAGGTGGGGCCTTATGTTCAGTCCTTTTGAATCTGGACTGGCCTTCATGACTCTTTTGTTACCAGTAGAATGTGGCAGAAATAATGCTATGTGATTTCCAGGGTTATATCAGAAAAGTCCATGAAACTTCTGCCTGGGCCCACCATGCCAGAGGGGCCATGTGTAGACACTCCAGTAGGCAACCCAGCTGACCTCCCAGCCACAGAGTGCACCATCTTGGACACCCAGCTTTTCGAACCTTTGCATGACTACAGCCCCAGTCACACCTAATTGCAATGACTTGAGAGACCCAAAATAACCTCTTAGCTGAGAATTTCCTGAATTCCTAAATATAAAATTGTGAGCAAACTAGAATGATTGCTTAATACTACTGTTTGGGGGTAAACAGTTATACTACCACATTAACCATTATAATACTACAATCTTCCAGTGCCCTAACTAAAGGCCAATTTTTTTTTTTGTACTGGGGATTGAACCCAGGGACACTCAACCACTGGGTCACATCTACAGCCCTTTTTTGTATTTTATTAGAGACAGGGTCTCACTGAGTTGCTAAGTGCCTCACCATTGCTGAGGCTGACTTTGAACTCGCGATTCTCCTGTCTCAGCCTCCCAAGTGCTGGGATTACAGGCGTGCACCACTGTACCCGGCTACTAAAGTCCAATTTTTTTAAAAATATATTTTTTTAGTTGTACATGGACACGATACCTTTATTTTATTTGTTTATTTGATGTGGTGTCAGGGATCGAACCCAGTGCCTACCACTCTACCAGTGAGCCACAACCCTGAACATAAAGACTAATTCTTTTTTAAAAAATATTTATTTATTTACTTTAGTTGTATACAATGCAATGAATTTATGTTTACGTGGTGCTGAGGATTGAACCCGGGCCGCACACGTGCAAGGCGAGCACTCTGCCGCTGAGCCACAACCCCAGCCCCAAGACTAATTCTTAAAGAAGACCCACTAGTAGAAACTAATTTCTACTTTTTGCTTTTTGGATACCAGGGGTTGAACTCAGGGGCATTCGACCACTGAGCCATATCCCATCCCTATTTTGTATTTTATTAGAGACAGGGTCTCACTGAGTTGCTTAGCACCTCACCATTGGTGAGGCTGGCTTTGAACCCACAATCCTCCTGTCTCAGCACCCCCGTTCCCCCAGCTGCTGGGATTACAGGCGTGTGCCACTGCGCCTGGCAATTTTCTGCCTTTTCCAAGTACTCTTATCAATTAACTTCTCAAATTAGGTCACTTATTGCAACTGACCTTATATTATAGTTATTTACATTTGCCTTTTCCTTCTGATCCATACATCTTGAGGATAGGAACAGTGTACTAATGATATTTATTATCTCTATATCCTACGACCTCTTTCCCAGAGCCTGGTACCAAGTAGATACTAATCAATAAATGTTTGTCATTCTGAATTAAATTTAAGAGATAGAGACCACCATATTCTGCACCCGTGCAGGATGGTTGCAAATCTCTAGGTCCAATGGAATTACAGACTTTTGTTGCAATTCTAGACACCAATAAAAAAGTAATTACCAATAAAAGAGTAAAAGACCTTATTAAATATGAGAGATAGGAAGCTGGAGTGTAGCCCAGTGGTAGAGCTGTTGCCTAGCATATTCCAGGCCCTGGGTTTCATCCCCAGAATCAAAAGAATAAAAAAATAGAGAGAGATAATACAGTGTCATATTGTCGAAGAAGATGTGTTTCATCATTCTGGGTGGGAACATCATCTTTACTACTTACTAGCTACGTGATCTTGTTAAGCTACTTCTCATCTCAAAACCTCAGTTATCCTATCTGTAAAATGAATTAGTAGTGCCCACTTCCTGGAGTTTTTGTGGGGAAAATGTGATAATTTTGTAAAAAAAAAGCATTTAATTTGAAGCTTCAATAATAATCCCTTAATAAATGGCTCATGTTATAGGTAGTGACTATACATTAAAATTCCTGGAACCACATCAAATTCAGGGTCATTCTTTTTTTTTTTTTTTTTTTTTTTTTTTTTTGTGGTACCGGGGATTGAACTCAGGGGCACTCGACCACTGGGCCACATCCCCAGCCCTTTTGTGTATTTTATTTGGAGACAGGGTCTCACTGAGTTGCTAAGTGCCTCACCATTGCTGAGGCTGGCTTTGAACTCGTGATCCTCCTGCCTCAGCTTCCCAAAGTGCTGGGATTACAGGCGTGTAATTCTTAAAGAAGACCCACTAGTAGAAACTAATTTCTACTTTTTGCTTTTTGGATACCAGGGGTTGAACTCAGGGGCATTCGACCACTGAGCCATATCCCATCCCTATTTTGTATTTTATTAGAGACAGGGTCTCACTGAGTTGCTTAGCACCTCACCATTGGTGAGGCTGGCTTTGAACCCACAATCCTCCTGTCTCAGCACCCCCGTTCCCCCAGCTGCTGGGATTACAGGCGTGTGCCACTGCGCCTGGCAATTTTCTGCCTTTTCCAAGTACTCTTATCAATTAACTTCTCAAATTAGGTCACTTATTGCAACTGACCTTATATTATAGTTATTTACATTTGCCTTTTCCTTCTGATCCATACATCTTGAGGATAGGAACAGTGTACTAATGATATTTATTATCTCTATATCCTACGACCTCTTTCCCAGAGCCTGGTACCAAGTAGATACTAATCAATAAATGTTTGTCATTCTGAATTAAATTTAAGAGATAGAGACCACCATATTCTGCACCCGTGCAGGATGGTTGCAAATCTCTAGGTCCAATGGAATTACAGACTTTTGTTGCAATTCTAGACACCAATAAAAAAGTAATTACCAATAAAAGAGTAAAAGACCTTATTAAATATGAGAGATAGGAAGCTGGAGTGTAGCCCAGTGGTAGAGCTGTTGCCTAGCATATTCCAGGCCCTGGGTTTCATCCCCAGAATCAAAAGAATAAAAAAATAGAGAGAGATAATACAGTGTCATATTGTCGAAGAAGATGTGTTTCATCATTCTGGGTGGGAACATCATCTTTACTACTTACTAGCTACGTGATCTTGTTAAGCTACTTCTCATCTCAAAACCTCAGTTATCCTATCTGTAAAATGAATTAGTAGTGCCCACTTCCTGGAGTTTTTGTGGGGAAAATGTGATAATTTTGTAAAAAAAAGCATTTAATTTGAAGCTTCAATAATAATCCCTTAATAAATGGCTCATGTTATAGGTAGTGACTATACATTAAAATTCCTGGAACCACATCAAATTCAGGGTCATTCTTTTTTTTTTTTTTTTTTTTTTTGTGGTACCGGGGATTGAACTCAGGGGCACTCGACCACTGGGCCACATCCCCAGCCCTTTTGTGTATTTTATTTGGAGACAGGGTCTCACTGAGTTGCTAAGTGCCTCACCATTGCTGAGGCTGGCTTTGAACTCGTGATCCTCCTGCCTCAGCTTCCCAAAGTGCTGGGATTACAGGCGTGCGCCACCGCGCCCGGCTCAGGGTCATTCTTTTTTACACAATGATTTGTCACATAAATAACTAAAGCTATTTGTCAGACTCCTTTTAAATATATTCACAGACCATAAGTAATTATTTTTTAGAGCATTTGTCCTGGTTTTTGTTTGGAAAAAATATGGTCACCAAACCCAAAGATCATAAAACCGAAACGTTATTGTCCTAGATGGGTGCTATGAGTATCTGCATGTGCGGGCCAGGCCACAATCACTCTTTCATAGTCTAGTTGTGCTCAGAGAAAAAAAAATATCTTAAACTGTATTTGGTTGCCAACTTCTTTTCTGACAATACCAACCTCATATTACTGCCATGGTGGTTTAGGCTATAGATAGTGCTCCCATGGGATATTAGATGAAGGAAAATCCCCAAAGTGACATATGGAAGCAAAATGTGGACATTAATAAATAATGTACAACTCCAGGGATCAATATTTATGCTGTTGTAATCCAGAGGACACCATTCACATAGAATACAATGTAATGGCTTCCTTTGGAGTTGCCCAACATAGCGCCTAGATCTTGGTGAATGCTGGTATACTATCATGAGCTTTATCCATTCCACCTTCCCTATTGTACAAGAGACAAAAACTAGGAGCACACTTCATTCCCAACCTGCATTTGTAAATTCCCTAAAGTGTAAGTCTTGAAAGGTCCTTTATTTTAAAAAAGAGGATAAATAATTGGTGCTATGATTATTTTACATGATGCAAAGACATACTCTCAAACTATTGTCTAACTCGACAGGCTCAAAATAGTCCTGGTTTTCTTATTTTTCAAAAACAAAGAAAACTCTTTCTATGTAGACTTTTCTTAAACAAAGATTCCAATTTTCTCTTCTCCAAAAAAATTCCTTTCTCCACCAAAACAAATAAGCAAATAAACTTATTCACAACCCTATCCATTACACAACATCAACATTTATGAGCAGGACAACAGTGGGGAATATGATGAAAGAAGATAATTTGAAATTTCCCCCCACAAATGATTTTAAGCATTTTTTTTTTTTTTGGTACCAGGGATTGAACTCAGGAGCACTCCACCACTGGGCCACATCCCCAGCCATTTTTTTGTATTTTATCAGAGATAGGGTCTCACTGAGTTGCTAAGTGCCTTGCCATTGTTGAGGCTGGCTTTGAACTCACAATCCTCCTGCCTCAGCCTCCCAAGTGCTGGGATTACAGGCATGAGCCACCACGCCCCGCTTGCCTTTGTCCTTTTTTTTTATTTTTATGAAAATGTTCTGGAATTAGCAGTGGCGATACTGTACAACTTTGTGAAGAGACTAAAAATTCAGTCTGACCACTGTGGGAAGCTGGAGGGGGTGGAGAAGTGGGAAAGAGAGTCTTACTCCTTCTCCATCTCTTTTTTCCCCCTTGTAGCTCCTACTTTTTAAAAAAAAAATATTTATTTTAATTTGTTATACATGCTTGCAGAGTTGCCTTTGTTCTTTTTTTTTTTTTTTGCCTTTGTTCTTAATGGTACATTTTGTATAGTGCATGGAGATTGCTTTGGGAGGCTTAAATAATCACAAAGCCAATCCAGAATTATGAAGCTGGGCTATTTTCAAATAAACCCAGAAATGGCCAGGCATGGTGGTGTACATCTATAATCTCAGCATCAGGAGGGTGAGGCAGGAGGATCCCAAGTTCAAGGCCAGCTGGGAAACTGAGCAAGACTTCTTCTCAAAATTTTAAAAAAACAATGTTTAAGGTCTGGGGATGTTGCTCAGTGGTAGAGCACCCATGAGTTCAATCTCTAGTACTATAAATAAATAAATAAATAAACAAATAAATAAATAAATACTCAGAGGCAATGTGTTCACACTATGGAAACTTCTAGCACTAAGGATCCCCCTAAACCCCTTTTTTCTCCAGCTTTTCTTTTCTTTTTTTTTAATATTTATTTATTTGCTTTAGTTGTACACGATGCATTTATTTGTACGTGGTGCTGAGGATTGAACCTGGGCCACGCACGTGCTAGGCAAGCGCTCTACCACTCAACCACAACCCCAGCCCCTCTCCAGCTTTTCTATTTCCTTTTCTGTGGTACTCAGTGGACATGAGAAAACTTATTATGAAAATCCTTCACTATATAAATGGTCTTTACTCTTGGGTACAGGTCTTTGGGTTCCCAAGCATTTTCCAAAAGAAAACATCCAGCTGCCCACATGTTCTGGCTTTCTTTTATTAGCTTCTTAAGCAAGACCCTAAATGTACTGGGAGATTGAGGCAAAGGAAGGAACACACGGGTCTTTATTAGTGAAGAAGGATTGGAATAGGTCAATGCCAAGAAGCAGTGAAAAGCAGGGTTACTGGTACTTGAAGACCAGGTATCCTTCCCCTGGGTATCAAACCTACTTTCTAGTGCTGAAATCTTTCCTCATACTCCATGGGAGCTCTCTAACAATAACCAAATTTCTCCAATTACCTTTTAATTTTTTTATTTTAATTTTTTTTTACTGTACTGGAAATTGAACCCAGGGCCTAGAACATGTGAGGTAAGTGCTCTACCACTGAGCTGCATCCCCAGTCCACCATTTTTTTAAAAAAATTTGAGACAGGATCTGGCTAAGTTGCTGTAGCTGACCTGGAATATGTGATCCTCCCGCTTCAGCCTCCCGAGTAGCTGGGATTATAGATATGAGCCACCATGCCTGGCCAATATTTATTTGTTTATTTATTTATTTATTATGGTATGGATGGAATCCACAGTTTCCTGCATGCTAAGCAAGTGCTCTGTCACTGAGCTACACCATCAGCCCACTAATTTTTAAATATTCTTTATAGAACCCCTACCAGAAACCAAACACTTTGAATCCTCCTAATAATTTTGCAAGATGATAGGTATTATTACTGTTTTACTGAAAATGAAATCAAGACTCAAAAAGATAAGGTCACAGGGCTAGAAAGTAGGAGAACTGGGATTAGATCCCAAATCTGCCTACCCCCACAGCTCACAGAGGGCTGCCTCCAGTTTCTGCAAATTATCAGCATTGATCAAGTGCAGACCAGATGCAGAATCTCCCTAGGGCTCCCAAAGATTTTGCTGTAATCAGAGTTATCTTGTGCTTTGTTAAGAGAGGGAGAGAATGAGACCAGTCCTTATATCTTATTATATCCTAAAATAACTGACCCTTCCTGACCTTTTCCACCTGCCATCTGCTTTTCAACATTCCTCAGCAGGCATCCATAGCAGATAGAAAGGCCATGTGGTCCTTGGGCACATGACTGTTGAGATGGAAACAACTTATTTAAGCAGATCTGTTTCCCTGTTCCTCTGGAAACAATATTTTTAAAAATATGGGTACACCACACCAAATGTATCATCACCAAAACAAGATAAAGCATATATTCATTGTTTCACTAATATCTGATGAACAGTTAAAAGATGACAAGATTTTCCCCAACAGTTACTTTGTGTCTGTGGTACTAGGGATTGAACCCAGGTCCTTGTGCATGCTAGGGAAGTGCTCTACCACTGAGCTACATCTCCAGACACTCAACACCTTCTTATATCATGAGTCTACATTGACACAATCTCTCTGGAGGGAAATTGAGCAATATCTACAAAATCTATAAAAATTGGATTTATACATACTGTTTGTCTTAGATTAGACTCCCTAGAAACAGAAGCAGAGACAAGAACCCTATATTGATGATTTATTAAAGGGAATGTTCTATGGAGAAACATGTAAGGGAGTCAGGGACACAGGATGGCAGGTGAAGGAGCTAGGGTAAACTATGGTTTCAGAAGTCTAGCCTCAGCCAGATCCCACAAGGAGCTCTTGAGTGAAAACAGCACCATAGATGTTCTACCCAGAGACAAGGAGGTGGCTGTCATACTTATGTATTTGTCCGTCATTGCGTAAGGGCTGCCCCAGAAGGGCATGTAACTATTAAGACATTGCCAGGCGAGGCAGCAACTGTAGGCCATGGCAGCCTCCTAGAAAAGAAAGCAGGTATGGGCTTTTAGCATCCAGCATCTTCAGCAGGTAAGGGATGGGTATGACAGTGAAGCAAGAACAAAGGTCAGGCAGTTAGTGTAGATAGATGAATCAAGTCAGATCAGGAAGATGGAAGCTGGTTCAAAGGGGAATGGAATGTTAATACCTTCAGGATACATCCCCCTCCCCTAACCAATAACCAAAAAGTCACCTGCCTCTGGGGAGATTGTCCCTCCCAGCAGGGAATTATTAATGAGTAGTCCCTGGGCGGGCCCCCACTGAATTGCCCCTCTCCTGCCTTTTTACCTCATGAGCAGGATAAAGGGAGGGGACATGAGAATTAAGAAACCTGGAAATAAAAGGATAAGATTTGCTGGTATGGTGGTGCACCCCTGTAATCCCAGCGGCTCAGGATCAGGGAGATGGCTATTGCGGTTACCTGGGAGCCATAAAAGATGTTCTAATTTCCACCTGATATCAATATATCAATACATTATTCAAAGTATGCACGTGACGTACCTGTAAAGCTAAAGATATATAACCGGGTGAGGTCGGTTAGAAAGAGTCAGAAGAAGGTTAGACGTCGTCAGAAGAAGAACGTAGTCAGAAGAAAAAAAGAGTCAGAGCGGTTAAGAGTTCGAGAGGTTGCTGAAGCTAGAAAAAGCCAGAGAAGCTAGAGAGAAAAAGAGAAAGCCAAAGAGAAAAAGAATAATATGAGGAAAAGAGTTTAGTTTAGAAGCCAAAGAGAAAAAGAGAATAAAAGAATCATTCCTGCCACCGAATTTCCTCCCGCGGTGTTGTGGCTGCACAGGCAGCTACATAGGAGGATCACGAGTTCAAAGCCAGCCTCAGCAATGACGAGGTGCTAAACAACTCAGTGAGACCCTGTCTCTAAATAAAATACAAAAAAGGGCTGGGGATGTGGTTCAGTGGTAGAGTGCCCCTGAATTCAATCCCCGGTACCCAAAAAAGAAAGAATAAGATTCACCCCCTCTCATGGACATTCTGCTCTGGGCCCCGTTCTCTGCAGAGAAGTTTGTTTTACTATTCTTTAAATAAAACTTGTATTCTCTGCTTGCCTCGGTATTTCCCGAGTGTTTAATCTTCACATCTGGGGAAGTGGGACTTGTCACTGGTAACCAATGGTAACACCAGCCCCATAAATTATCTGGGCCAGGCACTAACAAAACCTGTTATCAAGGCTGGGCGTGCAGCTCAGTGGTAGAGCACTTACTTAGTACGTGTGAGGGCCTGGATTCCATCCCTAGCTCCACAAACAAACAAAAAACCTGCCATTATGACCCAGCAATTTCATATTTCATATATAGTCATTTATTCTTAGATATGTGTGCTAAGCGATGTATGTCCAAGTTTATTCATCACAATATTGTTTACAATGTTTCCATCGATAAATGACCAATTAATTACATTGTGATGCGTCCATACAATGGAATACTGTGTGGTTGTGAGAAAAAGGAAAATAAGAATGCTTTCCATATATGGATGTGAAATAACTTTAAATACACATTTTATATGAAAAAAGCAAGGTGCTTTTATAATATGTATTACAGTATGCTACTATGTTTTCAAGGACATACACATACATTTCCTTCTATGTACTTAAGTTAACACTGAGACAGACAAGAAATTAGAAACACAGTGATTTGAAGACAGAATGGGAGGAGACTTTTCAAAGCATAGCACTTGGTACCTCTTGAATTTTGTACTGTATCATTTAGTCACTTACTTCTGTTATAACAAAATACCTTAGATTGGGTAATTGATAAATATGAGAAATTTCTTTCTTATGGTTTCAGAGGCTGGGAAGTGTAAGATCAAGTCACTAGCAGATCAGAGTCTGGTGAAGGCTCCTTGTTTCAAAGATGGTGCCTCTTGCTGCACCTTCACATGGCCCATAGGGCAAATGCTGTCTTCACATGGCAGGAAGGCAAAAAGGAACTAACTTGCTCCATTAAGCCCTTTTGTATAAGAGCACTAGTCCCATCCATGAGGGCGGAGTCCTCCTGGCCTAATCACCTACCAAAGAAAACTGGATATCCATATGTGAAGATTCTTTAGGATAACAGGGGAAGGAACTAGGGTAAGCTATGGATTCAATCCACTGGGTTCAATCCCCAGTATCAAAAAAATAAAATACAATAAATAGCCTAGAGATGACTTACAGTATATGGCAGGATATGTGCAGATTGTATGCAAACATTATACCACTTTATATAAGGGACTTGAGCATCCTCAGATTGGTATCTGTAGGAGGTTTTGGATCCAATCAACCAAAGGACTATTGTATATGCATTTCAGCCTCAAATACAAGGTTTCCTTAAGTACTTGAAGATGCTATATAAACAGCAGTCTCATTTAACCAAAGGCAAAGCTGGTTTCAGTATGAACCTGCTCGGGACCATGAATCATAGCTATTTGTCATAGAATCATGCTAATGTGTTAACTGCATATTTCACTGATTTATTTTTGAAAATTGACAAATACAGCTGGTTTCCAGATTAATTATGGTGAATAAGAAGGAAAGAGCTGCCAAGTGTTCCATGTCAGTCTATTTAATAATCATAACCATTTGCAACCATGAAGGAACTGTAGCATTTCTGATCAATTAATTTCACCCTGTTTATGAGTACTGAAATGTGCATTCTTTTTGAAGCTAAATTTTAAGGGGATAAAATGATGCTCTGTGGTTTACTTTTTTGAAGAACCAAAGCCCCAATAGTCATTAGTATAAGAATTTTGAGTGCTCTGTTTAGACCATCAATATTACTTCAGTCTTTCAATAATTTTATCTATGGAAGTAAAGTTGAACATCTGGATAAAAGAAAATGCTGGGCTGGGGTTGTGGCTCAGTGGCAGAGTACTTGCCTTTCACATATGAGGCACTGTGTTTGATCCTCAGCACCACATAAAAATAAATAAATAAAATAAAGTTATTATGTCCATCTACAACTAAAAAAATAACAAAAAAGGGAGAAAGAAAATGCTGACTTTTTCTATTACCATTTGACTGAAAGAAGAAAATGCCAAAAGGGTTTTGTTTCATCAGGACAGTGAATCAAAAATGAGAACCCCCGCTTAAGCATATTATGGTGGTGAAATTCTTCGTCAGCAAGTCTAAGGATTATGTAACCACTTCAAGTATCTTCTCCCTGGTCCAGTAAAATGACATTAGCAGCCAAAGCTCAGAGCATGTGAGTAATGCATAATTAACACATTTTTTTGAAAATCATGTGGCTAAGAAGTCTCCCCAAGCCCTCGATGTACAACAAAGTTTATATATATATATATTCAGTGAAGAGAGGAGAGCAAAATAGGCTAGCTGAAGAAGAGGTCTGAAAAAAGTGGCATGCTTTTAAAAAAATTATTATTATCATTTTCTTTTGTGGTACTAGGGATTGAACCCCAGGGCACTCTACCACCGAGCTACATCCCCAGTCCTTTTTAAAATTTTATTTTGAGACAGGGTCTTGCTAAGTTACTCGGGCTGGTCTCAAACTTGTGATCCTCCTGCCCCAGACTTCTGAGTTGCTGGAATTATAGGTATGTGCCACCATGCCCAGAGGTGGCATATTTTTTAAGTTGGAGGAAAGAATGGGTCCTTGTTTCCAGGTTCCTGTACATATAGCAATTGTCTAGGGAGACAGAGGAGGCAAAGCATTTCTATCCCCTCCAGCTGATCTGGGAATAAATAATATCACTCATGGTCCAGCACTGAGCAGGTAAGCTGGGGCAGGAAAAGATGTCCTCAAAGGCAGGTCCTAACACAAAAATCAGGAGACAGAACCAATGGGAGATGGTTAGGGATTGGAGGGAAGATAGGTTTGTTCAGGAAAGCCAAAGTCATGAGAAAAACAAACTATGCTAAAACACTGGGGATAGCCTTTCAAATCATAGGCCAGTGGGCAAGGGGCTCTTATCAATTTACTAACCTCTTTTTATTTACTATTGAAGGGGCTACAGGGGAAATATAGTGGATCATATTAAAGATTCAACATATCTTTAAACTGGGAGGAATCTTAGAGGTCATTTTGTCCAGCTATTTTGGCTTTGGAGAAGGGCTCTGGCTCTCAATACATGACTATATTCTTTAAATCAAAGGTCCTGGGCTCACTTGTGAATTGTCCACTTTGCCTGGCTACAGCCCACTTCTAAGACTTCCTCCATAAATTTCATTTTCTCAGAGCTCTCTGCAAGCTCCACATTTGAAGTTATCCATGATTTCCCATTTGACAATCATTGTAGCCAAATGCCACAGCTCCTCAAACTTCTCAGATTCCCACTTTGCTTCTGGAGAATGAGATAGTTGTCCAGATCACTACTGGATGCTTGAGAATTTTGGTAATTTCCAGTAAAACTTCTGAGAACTGCCTGCCCTAGTCCAGTGCTTCATGCTGACAGCATCAGTGTTTCTCCACCCTTCCCACTACAGCCTTTAGACCATTCTCCTAGCTCTCCCACATTCAGGTGAGTTTTTGAAGCCCCCCCCCCCCCCACTTTTGCAGTGTTGGGGATGGAACCCAGGGCCTTGTGCATGGTAGACCCTAGTAGCTCTCTACTACTGAGCTGCTTCCCCAGTCCCATGAAATCCTTTGATGCCTGCAACATATCTTTCTATCAAATTTTTCTTGTGGCAAGTACCCAAACTCTCCTTCTGGACAGTGAAAGACAAGATGACTACTCCAAAGCAGGGGTTCTGGGAGTGGCCAACTCCCACCTAGTGAAATGCAATAGTGGTTGGCACAGGATTCATAGCATCCTATACCAAGCGAGGCCTGAGATACACAGTGACCATACTTTTGAATCCAAGTATCAGAAACCCACCGGAACCAGCTTAAGCAAAAAATTATACAGGGGAGGTATTATAAGGACAGTAAGGTGTTTCTGAGATTCCAAGGAAGAGTTAGACAAACTTCAGGAAGGGCAGAGAACAGGGCTGGAGGAAAAAGAGGAACTCATGAATTCCTCTCTCCTCATTTCTAGGTTTTGCTTCTCTCTGCATTTCTGTTTTGTTCTTCTTCTTTACCGTAGGAAGGTTTTTTTCCTGTCTCCTAGGCAAAATGGGAGTGAATATTCTAGATCAGATCATACAGAAGAACCATGTAGAGATAGGAAGATGGCCATTCCCCTGTTCAAATCCTCTAAGGGGATAGGTGAAGGTATAACATCCATTGAAAAGAAGGCATGGTTCTGTCCCTCCCCCTGGAATTCTGATCACCAGAACCCAGTCCTCGGCTACCACCCTATACCCATGGACCCCACTTCCCTCTCCCTTGTCAACTTTGCTCTGGGGGCACTGTTTGGCCTTGTTCTCAGAGAGTCCACTCTACCCACTCCAGATGTTACTCTTATTTGCCAGATGCTGTTTTTCTGATGTTTTGAATGCTTTTGAAAAAAATTAATAGTCTTTATTTTTTTACAGCAGTTTTAGGTTTACGAAAAAATCAATTGGTGAGCTCCCAAATGCCCTCCTCCCCCTGCTATCATCATCTTATACCACAGTGGTACATTTGTCACAACTGGTAAACCTATGGTGACATGCCATTATAACCCAAGACCATAGTGTACATTAGGGTTCATTCTTGGTGTTGTGCATTCCATGGGTTTAAACAAATGTATAATGTCATATGTCCATTGTAATATCATATGAAATAGTTAAACTTCACTACAAATCCTCTGGGTTACACTGATTCATCTTCATCCTCCTTTCTCCCTTCACCTAGTAACCACTGATTTTTTTTTTTTTTTTTTTTTTTTTTTTTTGGTACTGGGGATTGAACTCAGGGGCACTCAACCACTGGGCACATCCCCAGCCCTTTTTTGTATTTTATTAGAGACAGGGTCTCACTGAGTTGCTAAGTGGCTGAGGCTGGCTTTGAACTCGCAATCCTCCTGCCTCAGCCTCTCAAGTGCTGGGATTACTGGCATGCACCACTGCGCCCAGCACCACTGATCTCTTTACTGTCTCCAAATTTTTGCATTTTTCAGAATGTCATACAGTTGGGATCATGTAACATGTAACCTTTTCATACTTTTTATGTGTCTATGTGGTGCTGGGGATTGAACCCAAAGCCTTGTGCATGTGAGACAAGCACTGTACCAACTGAGCTATGTCCCCAGCCTTTTCAGATTTGCTTCTTTCCCTTAGTGATATGTATTTAAGTTTCTTCCATGTCTTCTCATGGCTTGATAGCTCATTTCTTTTTAGCATTGAATAATATCCCATTGTCTGGTTGTACCACAGTTTATTTGTCCATTCATCTACTGAAGGGCAGACATCTTGGCTGCTTCCAAATTATTGGTAATCATGAGTAAAGTGGCTATAAATATTTGTGTGCAGATTTTTGTGTGTATGTGAATTTTTCAGCTTACCAGGGATAAATGACTGAGAACATGATTTCTATTAGTTTTTTGTTTGTTTTACAAAACTACCAAACTGGACTGAGAGTGTAGTTCAGTGGTAGAATGTTTGCCTAGCGTGTTTGAGACTCTGAGTTTGATCCCCAGACCACAAAATAAATAAATAAATAAAGCTATCGAACTATTTTTCATGCAATGGCTGTACCATTTGCCATTCCTACCGGCAAGGAATAAGAGTTCCCACCATGTCAAATTCTCATTAGCATTTGGTGTTGTCAGTGTTTGAGATCTTTACAATTCTAATAGGTATGTGCGTTGGTATCTCACTGTTATTTTATATGCAATTCCCTATGTTCATTTACCATTTCTATATCTTCTTTGGTGAAGTATCTGCTCAAATCTTTTATCCATCTTTTAACTGAGTTATTTCCTTATTGATCAGTTTTAAGTAAATGGTTTTTTAATTAAAAAAAATTTTTTTAGTTGTAGATGGACCACAATATCTTTATTTATTTATTTATTTATTTATTTATTTATTTTTGGTACCAGGGACTGAACTCAGGGGCACTCGACCACTGGGCCACATCCCCAGCCCTTTTTTGTATTTTATTAGAGACAGGGTCTCACTGAGTTGCTAAGTGCCTCGCCATGGCTGAGGCTGGCTTTGAACTCACGATCCTCCTGCCTCAGCCTCCCAAGTGCTGGGATTACAGGCGTGCGCCACCACGCCCGGCTATCTTTATTTATTTTTATGTGGTACTGAGGATCGAACCCAGTGCCTCACCCACTCTAGGCAAGCGCTCTACACTGAGCCACAGCCCCAGCCTCTGAAAAAAATTTTTTTAGTTGTAGATGGACATAATACCTTTACTTAATTTATTTATTTTTATGTGGTGCTAAGGATCAAACCAACAGCCTCACATGTGCTAAGCAAATGCTCTACCACCAAGCTACAACTCTAACTTAGGTAAATGTTCTTTTTAATGACTGGTTTTCAGAGAGCCAGGTGTGTGTGTGTGTGTGTGTGTGTGTGTGTGTGTGTGTGTGTGTGTGTGTTACTGGGGATTGAATCCAGAGGTGCCCTACCACTGAAATACATCTCCAGTCGTTTCTTTAAATTCTGAGGCTGGCCTCGAACTTGTGATCCTCCTGCTCAGCATCCCAAGTTGCCAAGATTACAAATTCTTCCAAATGTATTAACTACGATCCGGCCCACTGTCCCCAGAGATGTTTCATAGACCTTGAATTTAGATTTTTCCCCCTGCTCCCCGGACTTTCACAGATTTTTCATCTGTGGAATGGACAATGGAATTGCAGGAGACACCATAGGTGGACTTGCTTCAGGACCCAATTACTATCTAGAACTATGGCATTTGCACTTGACCCATTCTGTCACTGAGGGGACATTTGCAGCTCATAATGCTAAAGCACTTCTGACAAAGAAGCCATATAGTAGCAATATTATAGAAATCTGGGAAACCGGGGGTTGAGTGAGCAGAACAGCACTGAAACTCTAAATAAGAGACAGCAACTTACTCTCTTTGACTCAGAATAGCAAGGTTTTCCCAGAATTCTTCTACCCAGAGCTGGTGAAAAATATGTAGGGAAAAGTGGGGGATCTTCAATCTGAAAACAAGGGTGTAAAGAATCATAGAAAAGACCAAATATAGAACTTAATCAATATGGAGGATGGGTATGATGAATCTGATTCCTTCAATGACTGATTAGGATTTCAAGCATATAATGAGCTTGTTCCTGCTTCTCTGACCATAAAGTGTGGAGGATTATACATTAACTTAAGAACTCTGTAGTTATTTTTTTTTAAAAAATCAGAATCTGATGATAGCTTCATTAAAGAAAACAGGTGGGGGAAAACCTGAATAAACTTCTCAAAAGAAAACAAATTGCCAACAAATAAATGAAAAAATGTTTAGCACCACTAATCTTTGTGGGAATGTAAATCAAAACTGCAATGAGATTATCACCTCACCTCAGTAAGAATGGCTGATAGCAATAAGACTAATGATAACAAGTACTGTACAGGATGTGGGGAAAAGGGAACCCTTACATACTGGTGGGAATGTAAATTAGTACAGTCATTATGGAAAATAGTATGGAGATTCCTCAAAAAAATTAAAAATAGAACTATCATATGGTCTAGTCATCCCACAACTGGGTATATATCCAAAGTGCCATATTCATTGCAGCACTACTCACAATAGCCTACAAATGGAAACACTGATGAATGGATAAGGAAAATGTGGTGCATATACTTAACTGAATAGTATTTAGCCTTATAAAAGAATAAAATCAGCTGGGTGTGGTGGTGCACGCCTGTAATCCCAGCACCTCAGGAGGCTGAGGCAGGAGGATCGCAAGTTCAAAGCCAGCCTTAGCAAGTGAGCGAGACCGTAAGCAATTCAGTGAGACCCTGTCTCTAAATAAAATATAAAAATGGGCCGGGGATGTGGGTCAGTGGTTAAGTGCTCCTGGGTTCAATCCTTGATACCAAATAATAATAATAATAATAATAATAATAATAATAATGAATTATTGCTATAGTTTGAATCAAAGTGCCCCCCCCTAAGACTCCTGTGTTAAAAGATTGATCACCAGCCTGCAGCCCTGCTGGGAATTGGTAAAACTTTTAGGAGGTGGGGCCTCGTGGAGGAAACTTTGGTCATTGGGGGTGTGGGATTTTGGCTCCTTCTTCTTTCTTTGCTTCCCAACCACCATGAGGTCAGCAGGTTTCCTGTGTCATGCGCTTCCACCACGATGTGCTGCCTTGCCACAGACACAAAGCAACAGGACCATGCAACCATGGACTGAAACCTCTGAAACCATGAGCCAAAATAAACCTTTCCTCCTTATAAGTTGGTTATCCTAGGTATTTTGTCATAGCAATGGAATGTTGATTAACACAATGGTATTCTGGAAAAATGCCAGAAGATAAGACCCAACAATATGCTGTCTCCAAGAGACTCACCTCATAGGCATAGACATCCACAGACTGAAAGTGAAAGGATGGGGGAAAGCATGTCACTCACATGGACTGTGTAAATAAGCAGGGGTTTCTATCCTCATATCAGACAAATTGGACTTTAAGCCAAAGTTAATCAGAAGGGACAAAGAAGGCCATTTCATACTGCTTAAGGGAATGATACATCAACAAGACATAACAATCATAAATATTTATGTCCCAAACAATGGAGCATCTCCGTACATCAGACAAACCCTTCTCAATTTTGAGAATCAAATAGGCCACAACACAATAATACTGGGTGACTTTAACATGCCTCTGTCACCACTGGATAGATCCTCCAAACAAAAACTAAAAAAAGAAGCTACAGATGTAAAAATTACAATTGTTAATTTAGACTTTACAGACATGTATAGAATATTTCATCCATCAACAACTGATTACATTTTCTTCTCAGCAGCACACAGATCCTTCTCTAATAGACCATGTTATGTAAACTATCACATATGTTGGCATATGTTGCCGCCTGAAGCGATTGCCGCTTGGAGCAACGAAGCCGCGGGAATAAGTTCAGAGGCAGACTGGAAACAAACAGGCTCTTTATTCTGGTAGCTTCTCTCTCCGGCTCCAACAACAACTCCCGCACACCAAAACCACACTCTTCCAACCAACCAATAACCAATGGTGCCGACCCGATCCGCCAAGTCCCAGCCCAAGTCTCGCGAGATCCCGGGCCAAGTCCCGTGAGACCACGGAAGGCGGCAATGCCCGAACATCTCCGTGGCTCGCAGCCAACCGCAATCTCAGCCATCTCCCCAATCAGGGCTCCTGCAGGCATACAATTGTAATATTACCTTTGTTGCCACCTGAAGCGATGGCCGCTTGGAGCAACGAAGCCGCGGGAAGAAGTTTAGAGGCGAACTGAAAACAAACAGCTTTTTATTCTGATAACTTTTCTCTCTGGCTCTAACAATGACTAACACACACCACACACCACCAAAAAATGGCGCTGACCCCATCAGCAATCTCGGCTCAAGTCACTCGAGATCCCGGGCCAAGTCCCGCGAGATCCCGAGCCAAGTCCCGTGAGACTACGGAAGGCGACAATGCCCAAATCTCCATGGCCCATAGTCAACCGCAATTTAAGCCATCTCCTCAAACAGGGCTCCTACATACCTTAATATATTTTTAGCATCTGTAGTGTTATTTTGATAGCTCCTTTTCTATTGATATTAATTTTTAAAAAATATTTATTTACTTTAGTTGTACACAATGCAATGCATTTATGTTTACATGGTGCTGAGGATCAAACCCGGGCCGCGCACGTGCGAGGCAAGCGCTCTGCCGCTGAGCCACAACCCCAGCCCAGATATTAATTTTTTTTGTTCTTGCTTTTTTCTTGATTAGACTTGTTCATTTTATCAAATTTTAGCTGTATTATTTTTTCTCTATTTTATATATTTCTGCTCCTACTCTTATTTTTTCCTTCCTACAACATAATTTGAAAAGAATTTGATTGTTATTCTAGCTTTTTTCTGATATAAGCACATTAAGTCATAAATGTTCACCTGAGTACTGTTTCATCCCAGGGATTCTGATATTTTAAGCTTTTATTATCTCTTAGTTCAAAGCACTTTTTATTTACTTTTCTTGTGCTTTCTTCCTTAACCTCTGAGATATTTATAAGTGTGCCATTTAATTTTAAAATAGTTGATGTGGGGATGGGGTTCTATATAACTTAAGGTGATTGATTTCTAATGTAATAAAACATGCAGGAAACACAGTCTGCAAAATTTCAAATTAAAAAAAAAGTAATGGAAGTGCATTTTATATTGATTGTATTGGTTACATATATGTCAAAACTGATCAAATTGCATACTTCAAATATGTACATCTTACTGAACTTCAATTTTACCTTGATTATAGGGAAAAAATGCCAGGAGAGTAGATGCAAAGTGTTCTCTCAACAAAATGATAACTGTGTTAGGTAATGCATATGTTAATTGGCTGGAGTTAGTCATTCCATAATCATGTATACCTCAAAACATCATGTTGTACAGGGTAAAAACATACAATATTATATGCCAATTTAAAAAATAAAAAAAATCTAAAAAGAGGGAAAATCACCAAAAGAAGAAGTTGAAGGAAGGTGATAGGAAAAGAAGAAAAAAGATGACACTTTCAACAAAGATAAGAAATCAACAAAGCCTACATTTCCCCAAGCTGCCTTCATATTCTCAGTGCTGCTGAGGAGAAGAATAACAAATGCTCTTGGGGTTTTGAGCAATAAAGAGATGTTTGAGAGATTTCAGAAAGAGAAATAGACCCAGGAAAACAAAGACTAGGAGCATAAGCCTATGGGAATTGAGAAGCACCTCCCACCCCTTGCTTTCAACCTGCCTGTCTGCTTTTGACAATAATTGGCTTCAGGCAACCACTGCCATGGTCTTTCTGACTGATTTGGGCTTGAAGCAGATGCTCAGTGAGTATCCAGAAGGAAGGCTCTTCTGTGATATGAATGATGAAAGAGATTCTCTTGGGGTGGGATTGGATCAGGAATTCAGAGTTGCATCCTGGAATCTCCGCAAAGGCTTGCCAGTGCCCCCTGGAGAAGCACGTGAAGGAGCTTCCAGAGCTGAAGAGGCATAGGGAAAAAGGGAGTTCTTCACCCCGCATACTAATGGCATTCTATCAGACAAAGAGGTATGGATTGAGAAGCTGAGCAGCTACATTGGCTCTCAGATGCGTGGCCATCTTGCTTTGTGCCCGCCCTGCAGCACGGATACCCCAGTCATTCTTGTTCAAACACTTCATCTATGTGAGGTGGGGTGGGGGTGAGTCTGAAAGAGCTTCTACAGAAACTTAAAGAAGCCATCAGCAGGGCAATGTCAGAGCAGACGGCCACATATTAGGATGAATGCCAGCAACAGATACAAGTGAAGATTGTGAAGATTCTGGAAGAAGATAAGGACAAGGAGCAGAGGACTGTTGGTTCTGGTAAAGAAGAAGAAAAGGGGAGCAGAGGCCACGAAATTCCAATGGAATGATGGAATCAGTGGGGTGCTCTGTCTAGGGGTGAAAATGAACCTGGAGTGCTGTGACTTAGAAGAAGTCTTGTTAGATCAGGTTTGGGAGGATTGTAGAAAAGTTTGTCTGGATGCTGAAATGCAACTCTGGCCCCAAGGTGCATCCCAGGTTTCTGCATAAGGGGAGCAGCCCGCGTCATGGGTCCTTGACATTAATACAGACCATATTAGCCAGGGTTCCTCAGAGAGTCAGAACCAAGAGAATATGTGAGAGGGGATTTATTTAGGGAAATTGGTTCATAAGATCAAGGATGAATGCCAGGAGGTCCCACAATAGGCCATGTAAGCTGGAGAACCAGGGAAGTTGGTCTAGAAGCCTCAGAACCAGGGAAGCTCCCAGTGCAAAGCCAAAATCCTGAGAACCCCATGAGTCACTGGTGAAAATCTGATTCCAAAGGCCCCAAATCCTGGACTTCCAATGATGTTCAAGGGCAAGAGGAGAAGGGGGTCCCAGTTTTTAAATAAATATATATATTTAGTTATACATGGACACAATACTTTTATTTTGTTTATTTATTTTTATGTGGTGCTGAGGATTGAACCCAGTGCCTCACATGTGTGAGGCAAGCGCTCTGCCACTGAGCCACAACCCCAGCCCAAGGGGGTCCCATTTTGAAAGAGAAAGAGACACAGAAACAAAAAAAGCAAGAGAGTTCCCTTGCCTTTTTATTTTGCCTTCTTTCATACAGGGCAGCTTTCCCCATTCAGTCCTCCAGCCCCCACGCCAAGCTTCTCTGGAAACACTCTCACAGACTCTGCACCAAGAAACCATGCTTTACCAACCACCTAGGCATCCCTCAATCCAGTCAAATTGATACCCCAAATTAATCATCACATGTAAGCTGCCTGGTACCGTAAACCGGGATAAAAACTCTCGGGGGCAGAGTTAAGCTTTTACTACTTTTACTTCTACTTTCTTAGAGCTTAGAGAGGGAAAGAAAGATTTTTAGAGAGAAAGATTAAAGCGAGCTTTTCTTCTTGTCTTCTTAGCTTAGAGTAGAGAGAAAGAAAGATAGAACTTAGCTTAGAGAAAGATTAGAGCTTCTTTCTTCTCTCTTCTTTCTTCCTTCTTCTTTCTTCTGTCTTCTGTCTTCCTCAGGAGTCTCGGCCTAACTCTGACCAGTCATTACTTCTTCTATCTGGTTTCTCTTCTGTCTTCTATCTGGTTTCTCTTCTGTAACCGCTCTGCCTACGTTCTGGCCGCTCTGATTCTTCTGACCGACCGAGTGACTGCCCGACTGGCTGAATTCTCTGTTCTCCTAACTCGGACCGCTTTCACCCGGTTATATACCTTCAGGTTTGCGGGTGCCTACAGGTGCGTCACATACATATCAGGTGGAACCCATGGCTTCCAGCTAGCTACAACAGCCCTTCCTAATTAGGGCTCCTTCAATCACACTGACCAGGAAGAAAGTAATGGCTCCCTCCAAAGTCATAGACTTGGCCTAGTAAAAAGGTTTTCATCCCATCAGACCCAATTGACAGGTCCACTGCTTTGCCTTTGTTAGGGAAGAAGTGTATACATTGGGACCTCCCTCAGGAGTTCTTCCTGACTACAGAGAGCTGTCCTGCTGGGTTCCCCTTGGCAAAAGCTTTCCAGAAGAGCAGCTGTGTAAACTGCAGTGCCCAAGTTTGCCACAGACATTTCATGGAGCCTGAGAGCCTGGACACAGGTCCATTTGGCAACAACCTCACAGACCCAAAATCTTTCTCTTTCAATCTCAGGGAGTGTTCCTCCATGGCAGCCTCTTTGGGGTTGGGGGCATTTCAGCCTCCAGTACCATTTCTCATAAAAACCTAGCCTGATCCTCCACTCCTAAGAGCCATTTAGCAAAACAATATTCATCTAACTGTTTTGTAGTTTGAATGGAACTGGAGATAGAACCCAGGGGTTCTCTACCACTGAGCTACATTTCCACACCTTTTTATGTTTTGAGACAGAGTCTCACTAAGTTGATGAGGCTGGCCTCAAACTTGCAATCCTTCTGCCTTAGCCTCCCAAATCATTGGGAGTACAAGCATGTGCCACTGCTCCAGGCTTCAGTCAATTCTCCAGGGCTGTCTTAGTCCATTATCTGTTGCTATAACAGAATTCCATAGACTAGGTAGTTTATAAAGAAAAGGAGTTTATTTAGTTCATGGTTCTGGAGGCTGGGAAGTCCAAGGGCATAACTAGCTACAAGGGTCTTTATAGTACATCCTAATATGGTAGAAGATGAATAGGCAGGACAACATAGGCAAGAGAAAGCATGAGGGACAGACGCGCTTGTAAAACAGCTTGCTTTCAGGCTGGGCACGGTGGCAGATGCCTGTAATCCCAGTGGCTTGGCAGCCTGAGGCAAGAAGGTAGGAAGTTCAAAGCCAGCCTCAGCAACTTAGCAAGGCCCTAAGCTACTTAGTGAGACCCTGTATCTAAATAAAATACTAAAAAGGGCTGGGGATGTGGTTCAGTGGTTGAGCGCCCCTGGGTTCTATGCCCACTACCAAAACCAAAACAAACAAACAAAAAGCAATTTGTGAGAGCTGGGCATGGTGGCACACACCTGTAATCCCAGCACTTGGGAGGCTGAGGCAGGAGGATCGCGAGTTCAAAGCCAGCCTCAGCAATGGCGAGGCACTTAGCAACTCAGTGAGATCCTGTCTCTAATAAAATACAAAAAATGGCTCAGGATATGGCCCAGGGGTCGAGTTCCCCTGAGTTCAATCCCCAGTACCAAAAAATAAAAAATAAAAGCAATTTGCTTTCTTGGTAACTAACCTGCTTCTGCAATAACAACATTAATTACTTCACAAGGCCTCTGCCCTCATGACCCAATCACCTATCATTAGGTTCCACCACCTCCCAACACCGCATTTGGGATCAAGTTTACATCATGTGAATTTGGATGACACACCCAAACCAGAGCAAAGGTCAACTTACAAGTCTCTAGTTCTCAACATGGGGTTTCTTCTACCAGTTCTTCTTTTGAAGGAAAAATTTAGAGGTCCACTTTCTCCCAGATGCACAGCCTCTATTTACAGGCCAGTCTACCAACAGACAGGTCCCAAATCCATCAGAAAACAAACCTTCCGTTTCCTAGAAGCTGACCTTGGTGGTCCAAATGAAGATTACAATGCT
The DNA here is from genome assembly GCA_025594165.1 of Tamias sibiricus. NCBI lineage: Eukaryota > Metazoa > Chordata > Mammalia > Rodentia > Sciuridae > Tamias > Tamias sibiricus. The sequence continues at coordinate 36,338,968 of CM046667.1, forward strand.
GGGAGTCAGGAAAGAACAAAGTCAGAGTTTGTCCTTGAAGCCCACCATGATTAGCAGCCAAGTGATTTTCAAAAGTGACAAACCTGATTCCTTTTGATGATCTCTGGGCTCCACAGCTGAGCTGGTGGAGGGACATATTTTAAGGTGAACAGAATTCCAGGTTTGAGATATGGAAGCATGTGTGTTTCAGAGTTCCAGTACTGGGGTACAATAGTTTGTATACCTACATTTTGAATCTGCCAAACACCTCTGCATTTGGTCAGGGTACTTCATGGAGTTTCATAGGCCAAGTGCATCTTCTGGCCATGAAAGGATCCATGGAATAGTCATGATATTCAGCCCATCCTCAGACTGTGTGTTCCACAGGATAAAACCCTGATCTCAAGCCATAACTGGGAGACCTAGCCTCATCTCTTTGAAATATATTAAGAACACCTAATGTATACTCATGGTGTGGGGGGGCAATTTCTCTTCTGCACATGACAATGAAGCTCTTTTAGAGAAAAGACTTTTATAGATCCATCAATTGCGAGACAATTGTGATAGGATTTTTAGAGGCACCTATTTTGGACTTGGTTTTCGCCATTACCATTAACTGCACTGGATAGAAAGGGGACCGATCATGGCCTGTCATATTATAGGAAGACATAATTCCGGTGCATTTATGGTGGAGTGGAATTAGATAACTCACATCCATTTCAGTGCTCGAAGCACTTCTCAAAGCTCAAAGCACCTTTGTAAAAAGACATGTCTGTTTTTGAGACAGAGCCAATTTTATTTAGTTGAGCTTTTTACAGTTACATTCTGTAAATCTGTGACATTCTGACTTGAAGGTCATTTGGGCCTGGAAAACCAGATTTCTAATCCAGCCAGAGTTCTGGTTTTGTTTTTCCAGAGTTCATATGCGGAGTGGGGGGACCCCCAGAGCTCCAAAATCCTTGTTGGTCAAATCTTGATCTCCTTATAGGCAGAGGTTATAAAAGTTTGCACATCCCATATAGACATGCCAGTTTGCTTATTCTTAGAAGTCCCCCTAAACAGTGCTGTAATAACAGGCCTCAGTGAAGAGTCTGTCATGTAGAAACAGGCCTTGAAGTCCTGGGGCCCTCTGCACTCTGGAATAATACTTAAGTTTCTGTGCAGTTGGCCTGGAGGCTGGATCAGGTACAGATAGATATCCTAGAATTTCTATGTCACCAACCTGTTCACTAAATGCTTGACAAAGGTCTTTACATTTATGCCTGTGAAATGTGTGCCACAAGATATGTTTGAACTGTTTCTTCTGGCTAAGTTCATTAAAATATGTTAAGATACTGTGTAAATAGTATCTGGATGAATTTTATAGTTAATGTAATTTGTAAAAAATTCAGAATGGAATAGACTCTATAGAACAAAATGACTTGTTTCCTTCCACAAATAAATTGTAAAATAAATAAATAAATAAATAAAATAAAAAGAAGGAAAGGGAACCTATAAACTAAAAAAAAAAAAAAAAAAGAAAAAAGAAAAAAAAACCTTAAGATATATATTGACCAAGTATGATGTGTGAAGCTTTGTTAGGATACTAACTTGTAGAAATCAACTGTTTTTTAATAATGAGATAATAGGGGAAATTATAATAAATATCAGATATTTGATGAATATAAGGAATTGTTTAAGTTTTCAGGTGTATTGTAGTATTGTGATTATGAAGAAAGGAAGAAGGAAAAATTTGACTGGCTTTTGTTCCCAGTTCCTGGGAAGTAACTAAACACTTGAAATTTCCTAAGTGATAGGAGTATCTTTGTTATTCCTGGTAGGTCCCTTACATCCCACCTGATAGTCTAACAGATGGCTCAGGGTGAGGGATGACCACTCCAGAAAGACCAATCATGTGATTAGAAACTTAGGGCTATGAAGCTGGGTGCAGTGGCACACAACTATAATCCCAGTGATTCCAGAGGCTGAGGCAGGAGGACTACAAGTTTGAGGCCAGCCTCAGCAATATAGCAAGGCCCTAAGTGACTTAAGTAAAAATCTGTCTCAAAATAAAAAATCAAAAGGGCTGGGGCCAGGTGTGGTGGCGCACACCTGTAATCCTAGCACTTGGGAGGCTGAGGCAGGAGGTTTGCGAGTTCAAAGCCAGCCTCAGCAATGGCGAGGCACTTAGCAACTCAGTGAGACCCTGTCTCTAATCAAATACAAAAAAGGGCTGGGGAAGTGGCCCAGTGGCCGAGTGTCCCTGAGTTCAATCCCTGGTACCAAAAAAAAAAAAAAAAAGGGCTGGGGATGTGGCTCAGTAGTAAAGGACCCCTGGCTTAAATCTCTAGTAGCAAAAATAAATAAATCAATTAATTAATTAAATTAAAGGAAAGCTTGGGCTATGAGCCACATGATATCGGCCTGATTTCTGGGAACAGAGGAAGGCTGTAGATTAAGTTCAGTTACTTGGGCAATAATTCCATCAATTGTGCCTAGATACTGAAATACCAAATGAAAACTCTGAACACTAGCTGGGGTTATAGCTCCGTGGTAGAGCACCTGCCTAGCACATGTGAGGCACTGGGTTCAATCCTCAGCACCACATTAAAAAAATAAATAAATATTAAAATAAAGTTATTTAAAAAAAAACCACTAAAGTTCATGTGAGCTTCCTGGGTTGGAAGTACTCTTTTCAAATGTTGCCAACACTGAAGCTTCACATTTGGAAACTTCCAGTTCAAGATTCTGTCTATGTGTCTCTTCTAATTTGCAGCTTTGCCTGTAATAAACATGGCTGTGAGTACATTAGGTTTAAGTGAAGTCTGTGAGTCTTTCTAGCAAATTATCAAAACTGAGAGTGATTTTGAAGAACTCCCTTGAATTTGCAGTTGGTATCAGGAATCTTGGTCAGATTTAGTAGTCTGGAGGATTATGCCCTTAACCTTGAGTTTAGCTAATTCCAGGTAGAAAAAAAGTCCTGACCCTAAAGATACATACAGATCCTGGCCTGGCAGTGCACACCTGTAATCCCAGCTATTCAGGTGGCTGAGGTAGGAAGATTGCAAGTTCAAGGCCAGCCTGGGCAACTTAGTAAGACTGTGTCCCAAATTTTAAAAATAATAAAAATATATACAGAAACATTCACAGATGAACTAGAATGTTCAATATAAACTAGGGAGTCAGGAAAAGGGAGTTGGGACACAAAATGGCCATTTGGAATCACAAAAGACAGGTGCTGGGATCACGGGGGCCCTTGCAATAATTATGTCTGATTTTGTATATGCTTTAAGATTGCCAAAATGAAAATAATATAGTGATCCATGTAGAAAAATTATGGATCCCTACTTTATACCATGCAGTAGTCAGAGTTCTAAGGTGGCCCCCAAGATTCTAGATCCATGGTAGACATACAGCTTCTCCCAGTTATTCACTCAAACACTAATCTAGGTGGTGCTGTGAAGGAGTTTTAGAGATATGATTAAGTTTCTAAATCAGTTGACCTTAACATGGCAAGATATCCTGGGTGGGTCTAACCTCATCAGGTGAGTCCTTAAAAGGGCTGGGACTTTTCCTGGAGAGAAGAGATTCTCAGCCAGAAAAATTTTTTTCCTGGTATTGGGGATTGAACTCAGGGGTGCTCTACAATGGAACTACATCTCCAGCCCTTTTTATTTTTTATATTGACAGGGTGTCACTAAATTGCTGAAGCTGGGCTTGAATTTGTGATCCTCTTACCTCAGCCTCCTGAGTAGCTGGGATTACAGACATGCTCCTCTGTATCTGGCACATAGAGAGATTTAAAGCATCACAAATGCAGGAGCCCTGTTTGGGGAGATAGCTAAGATTGCGGTTGACTATGGGCCATAGACATTTTTGGGCATTGTCGCCTTCCGTAGTCTCACGGGACTTGGCCCAGGATCTCGAGAGATTTGAGCAGTGACTCAGCAGATTGACATTTTTGGGCATTGTCGCCTTCCGTAGTCTCACGGGACTTGGCCCAGGATCTCGAGAGATTTGAGGAGTGACTCAGCAGATCGAGCAAGCACCATTCCTGCTCGGGCGCATGGGATGAGACCAGAGAGAGAAAGGACAGGGTTATCGCTATTGTATAGATACATTGTAGTTTCTTGTAAGAGTAGGTGCCTTGGTTTCTTGTGAGAGTGTGTATGTAGTGTTAGAAATTACAAAAGACAGAGACAGAAAGATTAAAGAATTTTTTCGTCTCCATCCTGTCTCCGGACTCCTTCCCGCGGCTCTGCCGTTCCAGGCTGCAATCCCTTTCCGGCGGCTAACACACAAGGATTCAACCCAAGGCAGGTTCTTTGTTGATGGCTATGAAGACTGAAGGGGGCCTGCAGCAATGTATAGAGATAGACTCTAGGAACTGAGAGCAACCTCTGGTCAACAGCTGGTAACAAAATGGGGACTTCAGACCTAGATCTGATGGACCTAAACACTACATAACCATGTTAGCTTGGAAATGGACTTTCAACTTCTAGATGACCATATAGATAACCAATAACTTGATTTCAACCTTGTGAACTCCTCAGAGAACTTAGATATGTGTGCCAGATTTCTGACCTAAGCAAAAGTGAATTGATAAATTTTTGCTATCTTGCTGGGTGCAGTGGTGCACACCTATAATCGCAGGAACTAGGGAGGATTACAAGTTTGAGGCCAGCCTGGGCAACTTAGTAAGACCCTGACGAAGGCTGGGGATGTAGCTCAGAGGCAAAGGCCCCTGGGTTCAATCCCTAGCACCGAAATTTAAAAAAAATTTCTTTGCTGTCTTAAGATGCTAAGTTTGTGTGATTTGTTAATTAGTGATAGAGAACTAACACACGAGCAAGAAAAATAAATTCCAGTTCTGAGAAACAAAGCTTTACCATTTTTTTTTTTTTTTGTACCAGGGATTGAACTCAGAGGCACTCGACCACTAGGTCACATCCCCAGCCCTTTTTTGTATTTTATTAGAGACAGGGTCTCACTGAGTTGCTAAGTGCCTCGCCATTGCTGAGGCTGGCTTTGAACTCGCGATCCTCCTGCCTCAGCCTCCCACTTGTTGGGATTACAGGTGTGCGCCACCACGCCCAGTTAGCTTTACCATTTTTAAACTAAATTTAGAAAATCGTATCGTGACTGTGGCCAAGGGAAGGATTTCTCAAAATACAAAAGGCACAGATCCTAAAGGGAAAGATCAATAAATTTACCTATACTAAAATCACATGCTTCTGGAGTATAAAAAGTACAAAAAATCAGGCTGAGGCTGTAGCTCAGTGGCAGAGCACTTACCTAGCATGTGTGAGGCACTGGGTTTGATCCTTAGCACCACATAAAAATAAATAAAATAATGGCATGCTGTCCATCTACAACTACAAAAAAGATTAAAAAGTACAAAAAATCAAAGTGAAAAGAAAATCTATGGACTAAAAAAATGCTATTTGCAACTCATAAAACTTATGAAGAATATTTTTATGAAGCTCTTACAAATGAATGGGGGGCGGAAAATAAGCGAATTAGAATATGAATTGGTAACTCACAGAAAGGAAGCTGGAAAGCCAACAAATACATGAAAAGTTGTCCAATATGACTATTCAGCAGAGAAATGCCAATTAAAATAGTAATGAAGGACAATTTATTCTCATTGGACAGAAAGGAATAAAAGTTCAGATAGCATGGCATTTTGGTGAAAATGGAGAATAATAAACATTTTTGTGCCCTGCTGATGGGAGTATAAACTGGTACGGGTACTTTGGAAAGCAATATAATAATATCTTGTAAAATGGGAAGTTATACACCCTTTGATCCAGCAATTCTATTCATGGGTATATATTCTAGAAAAAATCTTCGACATGGGCTCAGGGAAACACATAGACAAGTTATGATTGCAACATGATTTGTAACATTGAAAAACTGTGAACAACCTCAATGTCCATCAACAAGAGAAAGAAGTTAATTACGTTTTCAGTTTCTTTTCATTTCTCAGTATGCTCCTTTAATCTTCATGAACAATCTCCATCTGCAAATCTGTGAGTGAACCACCCCAATTGGAAATGAACTGCTCATTTCACCAGCTCTAAGAGTTACCTGTCATTCTCTCAATTGTCATCATCCACAGGAAAATATTTTCATTGACCATGATCTTCAAAGAAGTCCTCTGAGCCAACAGGGATCAAAAGTGCCCAATATATTGGGAAATGCACTTCCACCCAAGGAAGAAATAAATGACTTGCTCAAGTAAGCTGTAAATTGCTGAGCTAAAAGAGAATATGGATAATCCAAGTGAGGCAAATGGATGCTTCTAAGCCACAGAAAAGGAAATCTTCTTTAAAAAGGTACCCTGTAGTCCACATAAGAATTAATTCCATTTAATGAAGGTGAGTGTAAGCAAGGATAAGTCTCTAAAAGTCAATCTGTGGACAGCTTTAAACATTAGGTGTCATGTAATGTTCTGTCATTTTGGGGGGAAGGTACTGGGCATTGAACTCAGGGGTACTTGACCACTGAGCCACATCCCCAGCCCTATTTTGTATTTTATTTAGAGACAGGGTTTCACTGAGTTGCTTAGCACCTTGCCTTTGCCAAGGCTGGCTTTGAACTTGCGATCCTCCTGCCTCAGCCTCTGGAGCCGCTGGGATTATAGGCTTGTGCCACTCTGCTTGACATGCTTTGTCATTTAAAACACATCCTATTTTTTAACTTGCCTCCAAACTTTGCTGCTTTCATTTTGGTTTCATTTACACCACCTTATTTTAGATGGGAAATGTCTGAATAAGATATGCCTAGTAAAAGCATGAGATACCCCCAAAAGTCGACTGTGTGTGGACTTAGCAAAAGTAAAGAAAATGGAGAAAAGATTTTTGTGTGTGCTTTATCTGTTTCTGAAAAACTCACTTTTAAAGGTGAAGGGCAAAACATCACACTGGGGACAGCCGTGCAGCCAAGAGATTTATTCAACAGCCTTCATGGCTGGTAGCAAAACTGGAGAGGAGGTGCTCTGGTCGAAGGTCGAAGAGGTGCTGGGAGAGGGGAGTCAGGGAGAAGGGAGTGTGCAAGCTCTGGTGGGAGAGGGGAGTCAGGGAGAGGGGGGGAGTGTGCAAGCACTGGACAGAAGGTGGGTGCTTGGTCGCACCAGCTGGGATCTCTGGAGCTATCAGCTAAAGCAGCTGCTGTCTGGCTGGAGGCTGGAGCTGTTGGCTGGGAGCGGCCATCGGGCTGAAGGCAATGGGTCTGGAGCTGCCAGCTGGGGCAGCTGCCGTCGGCTGGAGGCGATGGGTCTGGAGCTGTTGCAGGGGCTTCCTCCTCTCTGCAGGGTCGAGCTGATGTGTCTGAGTGGCTTCCTCCTCTCAGCAGGGACGAGCTGATGTGTGTGTCCGTGTGTCTGTGTGAGTCTCTCAAACAGGGCCCTATATAGGGATTTCTGGTGGGAGGTACACCAGAGCAACCCCAACGCCATTGGCTCTTTGCCCATAGAACAGGGTGACCTTTAAGCCTATTGGCTCTTGCCCGGGGAAAAGAAACATCCTGCCCGGGGAAGAAACATCCTGCCAGGGGATGAAACATCCTGCCGAGAATGAAACAAGGTTGCTTCTCTCAGGATGTGGAAAACTCTGGGGGGGGGAGGGTAGCCCATCTATCAAAAGGGTTATCTAGATCCATTCTAGAACCAATTTGTATTTTATTTACATTGGATGTTTATCAGGTAGTACCCATTGGAAGTAGGTATACGTTGTATTATTATTTATAATTGTATTTCTTTGATAATATCTAACACCTTCTATTACAATAATTGACTAAATGGAACTAGCCAAGATGCATTTTCCCATTTTCATTGATAAATAGTTACAATGTGTGGTATATAAAATTTTAAATAATATATTTTCCCAGGGCTGGGGTGTAGCTCAGGGATAGAGCATTTGCCAAGCATGTGTGAGGACCTGGGTTCAACATCCCATACTACATATATTCCTAAAATATTCTAATTGCAGTGTTTTGTATGAGTTGCTACAAAATGTGAGTTTGATTAATGATTTTATGAACAATCATCACATAATTTCCAGATTTATCACTTTAAATTAAATGAAAATTCTTTATGGCAGAAGATTTACATGAATATGAAAGTGTTGATTTTTGTTCTCATTTGCTCAATTTGAACCTTGCCATATTAAGCCACTTTCTCTTTCTATTAATCATCCAAAAGTGAGTTCAAAGTGCTTTTTCATTTACATAAGTGTGGAAAATCAAAAAGGCAATTGCTTCGGGGCACAGTGGTGAATTCCTGTAATCCCAGCAATTTGGGAAACTGATGCAGGAAGATGGCAAGTTCAAGGCCAGCCTGGGCAACTTAGCAAGATTCTGTCTCCAAATAAGAAATAAAAAGGGCTGAGGATGTAGCTCAGTGATAGAGTGCCCCCAGCTTCAATCCTTAGTACCACCCCTCGAGACACACACCTTAATTGTTAAGTCAAAGTACTGAGCAAAGGCTCTAGACTTTTTCAGTTCCAACCCTATGACCTTGAACATGATGATCATTTTATCAGACCAAGGAAGGTTCTACTACTGAGCTCAAGGTACTAAAATGTCTATGTATACTAACTGATGAAAGATTAAAGTAATAAATAAGACCCTTTGTGTGATATTCAGGGAGGAAATAGGCAAGATCATATCCTTAAAAAGTCAGTGAGGGAATAGGTCAGGGCTGCATGGTAGCCACTCTTTCTGGACCAGAACCCTGCTCAAATGAAGCATGAACTCTTCTTTCCCCAGCATATGGTCAGTATGTTGGCTGTCCCTCTAATCCCCCCTGGCAGCCTCCACATAGGAGTCCATGCTGATTTCTACTCTCCTGAGATAATTCAGTTGGGCCAAAGCATCAGAAGCAACCTGAATTTTCTTTCTTTTTCTTTTCTTTTTCTTTTTGTCAGAGAATTTTATTCCTGAAAGGGATCTTACAGATCATTATACCACAGAGGTTCCCAGCTTTTCAAGTAGAATTCCCTTTCAATATCAGCCTGTCTTGGGCACAAGCCTGTATAGTAGCACAAAACTTACAGCACCTAATGAGAAGGTATATAATAACAATATGCCACTATGAATTCGATAATAATTTTATATGAACTTCAACATTATTAACCAGAGCAGCAACTATCTATATTCAAAACAAATAGCTATGCCTACATGAGTGATACATGCCATTTATGTCACCTATAACCTTGTTGATTTGGAAATCCTATGGATCCAGAGGCCTCCTGAGGCAACCTGAATTTTCTAAGGTAGACATAGGTAGGGATTACATTGTGCCCCAAAGAGCAAGCTCCATCCCTTTTGCTATTTCTCTCTTCCATACCCCATTTGCTCATCTCACCACAAGAATGCCTCTTCTTAACCTTCCCAGCAGGACTCTGCCCCCACCTGTCTTCTGTTTCACTTGTTTTCAGCTCCCAGAAATTGCCCTGTCCTTATTATCTCAGCTGATTCTTACATAAAACAGTTTACTTCTCTCCCAAGTCCAAACTTGTCCCCCATCACCTGCTCAGCAAATGAAGTATCCTCCCACTTGTGAGACTTATGATCCTTAAGGATCTATGAGGGGCGACTGGTAGCAAAAGCTAACCGAAGGGTTTCTGTTCTCTCTGATCTACCTACATGTCCTGGCTACCTCACAGGATTTGGAGATAATTCAGTTGTCTTTCTGTATCCAAGAGGAATTTGTTCCAGGACCCATGAGGGCACCCAAATCTGCAGATACTCGAGTCCTTCATATGAAATGGAGTCATATTTGCATATAACCTGCTTTAAATCTTCTCTAGATTATTTATAATCCCTGATACAATATAAATGCTATGGAAGTAGTTATTATGCTGTATTTGGGGGGGGGGATAATGACAAGAAAAACAGTTCATACGTTTGGTACAGATGCACTATTTTTTCCTTGAATCATTTCAAACAGAAGTTGGTTGAATTCAAGGTTGCAGAACCCACAGATATGGAGAGTTAACTGTAGATGTGAAAGAAAATGTTAGGCCATAAAGTGCTATTTACTTATTCTCAATGATTATTTATTGCAACATCCACAGTTTACACAGGATACAACTGAAGGCCAGAGAGGTGAAATAACTTGCAAAGGCATTAATGGTAAAGACCAACTTTATCCCTGGTCTCTAGTTCACTGTCCTCCAATCCTTCCATTTATTTAAAAATTTGAGTAAGTCATAAATTCATGGAGGCTCCGCTTTCCCACTCTCTACTGATTTGGGATTAAATGTGATCTTTCCCCTGGGGCTTTCCATCACATTCACACGGGCATGCAATCATTCATGGATCCCATAGTTAAAGAAATAGAAGAGAGACACCATTCACTCTTGTACTAATTCACTCATTCTACAGATATTTATTGATCAACTACTTAGTTGCAGGAGCTATTCTGAACTCTGAGGATGTAGCAATAAACAAAATTAAAAAAATTAGGTCCTCATGGAACTTGCATTCTAGTGGGAAAAAGACATGGTAAACAAATACATAAAATATTTAGCTTTGAATATGGTAGGAAATGCTGTGGAGAAAAATAAACCAGAGAAAAGGGGTGAAGGAGTGCTGGGAGGAGAGAGGGAAGAGGTTGCAATTTTAATAGGATTGTCAGAAAAATCTCCCCTGAAAGACATGAAGGATCAAACCATGTGGCTATGGGAAGAATTATAGACCTGGCAGAAGGAACAGCCAGTGCAAAGGCCCTGCCTAAGAGGCAGAGCTGGTCTGTTTGAGGAGCCTGTGTATTGGGAACAGAATGAACAGGGGAGGAACAGCAGATGAGAGATAGATGTACCAGGATTATCATCATGTGAGCCTTAGGGGCCATAGTAATGACTTTAGCTTTTTTAATTTTAATTTTATTTTTTGTAGTACTGGGGATTGAACCCAAGGCCTCACACACACTAGGCAAATGTTCTATCATTGAGCTATACCCCAAGCCCTTTTTAAAAAAAAAATTTATTTATTTGTTTTAGTTGTACACAATGCCTTTATTTTTACGTGGTGCTGAGGATCAAACCCGGGCTGTGCACATGCTAGGCGAGTGCCCTACCACTGAGCCACATCCCCAGCCCCCAAGCCCTTTTTATTTTATTTTGAGATAGGGTCTTGTTAAGTTGCCCAGGATAGCTTCAAATTTGTGATCTCCTGCCTCAGTCTCCCAATTAGCTGCAAAATATAGGCACCCAGTTTGACTTTGGCTATTTTTTTTCTGAATGGGATGGCAGTCTATTGGAGGGGCTTGAGCTAAGGAGTGACTCCTGTCTTCACATTGCTCTTGCTATCTTCCTCTTCCAGCACCACCCATTCTAAGTTTCAGGATAAGGGGAAGTTCTGGCACCACTTCCCCTTTCACAGCATGTCTGTGCTTTGAGCCTGTCTTTTATGGTGGTGGAAGGGGGAGAAGCTTAATTACAGAATGTTTGAGAATCTGAGAATATGGGGGAGGTATTTTCCAAGACCTCTGTGGGTTGCTTAAGGTCTCTTTGCAGAACAGGAAGTAAAAATATTAGAAGCTAGGAGGTAAGAAGAGGGAGCTGACCCAGGAGGCTTTGAGGAAGTTCAGAAACAGGGAAACCCAGTGAAAAGACGAAAGAATTAATACCTAAAATGTGTTTATCACTGTCTCATGCATTCAGTATTTCAGGGCCTCAGGCAGGGCAGATGGTGTTAGTCCTGCTGTGAGAGGAAGAAACAGGCACAGAAAGATTCTGTGATTTGCCACTAGCACACAGGTCTGGGCAGAAGTGGGACTAAAACACAAGTAGAGACTCCTAAGCCTAGTGCTCCTGGTGCCACCCTGTAAGCCCATAGGACTAGAAGACTTTGAAAGGGAAAGTGAAGGCAGACATCTTTGAGAGGAAAGATGGGGCCTTGTGTTCTCATACACAAATTTCTTTCTAATATGAATTGGCAAAAACAAAGAGTTGAAGAGTGGTATTCAGTGGTTGCTGGGTGGCAAGTCCCTTGCTCCTCTTTGTTTGACTCATTCAGCATGTGCTTACAAGAAATTCCTCCTGACTTCTGGAAATTATACTTACCCCATAATCTGTGGTCTACAGGCAGGAGTTATTCCTTTATGGGAATGATCCCTGAGCACCTCTCTTAATGGAAGCTGTGGGGATGATTTCCCACTAAAGGAAGAGCTGAGTTGGCTGGTCCAGGGAGGCCTTAGGCTAGATGCAGTTGATGCTGGAAGCTGGAGCCTGGAGCCTGGAGCCTGGTCCCATCCTTCCCAACTGTCCTTCCTAACAGGTTTAGCTTCTCAAAATCCCTCTTCACTGAGGCTCTTGTCTCCTACATACTCCCTTATTTCCTCTCAAGACTTGGAAGATGGAAAGCAAAGAGAATCAGAGGAGAAGCTGTTGCTTCAGAAACTGAGTTTCTGATGTTTGGTAAAATTGCTCCCTCTTCCCAGTGAGCCAGGGCTCCTTGACATGGTGTCCCTGTTTATTTTCCCTCCTCTAGCCACTTTCAGGCTTCTCATGTTTTATTTTCTGGAGATGTATGGTAAAAAGGTATCTTTCTGCCACTTTAACACCATTGTACTTTTTTTTTTTTTTTTTTTTTTTTTTTGGTACCAGGGATGGAACTCAGGGGCACTGGACCACTGGGCCACATCCCCAGCCCTTTTTTGTATTTTATTAGAGACAGGGTCTCACTGAGTTGCTAAGTGCCTCGCCATTGCTGAGGCTGGCTTTGAACTTGTGATCCTCCTGCCTCAGCCTCCCAAGTGCTGGGATTACAGGTGTGCACCAACGTGCTAGGCTTCCATTGTACAGTTTTAAAAAAATACTTTTTAGATGTTGATGGAGCTTTATTTTATTCATTTATTTTATATGCAGTGCTGAGAATCAAACCCGGTGGTTCACACATGCTAGGCAAGCACTCTACCACTGAGCCACAACCCCAGCCCCCCATATACCAAATGGTATATTTAATTACCATTTTTTGGGGAATCTTCTATGACATGTCAAGAACTACATTAAGTATGTATATTAAGTATATATTTATCAAAAACTGTGAAGAGTTGAGATTTTGCCCTATTTCCAAGCTAGCAAGTTAGTCTTGCAGTTTCATGAATTCCAGTAGAAGACACAAGGTTCCTAAAATCAGAAACAAAGAACAGTTCACAACAACACCAGTAACCAGAACTTTGTTTGTTTCCCAAATTCCACTTTCCAAGAGGAGATGTGGGAAACACAAGTGAGGCCTATTCACATAGTGGGTTGTATTATAAAGAGAAGCTCCAAGCTTAAGGAACCCCAATATTTTATAATGGGCAGTAAGTCTACCTGACCTCTGCCCCACAAAGAGACAGCAAACAAATGGGACATTTTCTCTGGACAGAGACACTACCTCTACTTTCCAGGACTTTCTGCTTATACAAGCATCCTTGAAAAGACAGTCTGGAACAAAAGCTCTGTTTTTCGTGAGACTTGTCTCAACTCATAAGACCTACAGGTATACAAGAGACCACAATCATCTCTTAATACTGTTTTTTCCACATTAGTGGAAATAGTCATTGTTTTTGTCATTTTTTAGATTAGAAAAGTGAGGCCCAGAAAGCTAATGTGTCTAGGATTCTACAACTTAGGAGGCAAGGTCTGGGTGAGCCCAGAACCTAGGCTGCATACTTAGGGACCTAGAGCAAGTGACTGTAAGGCATTCCGTGTTGGAAAACACAGCCTTCCCTCTGGAAAATTTACAACTGGAGAGATGAAACATGCCTTCCACATCTCTGAGAAGTGTGGTGGGCCTGAGTGGGAGCCTGAAGTAACCTCTAACAAAGACTATCCAGCAGGATAGGCCTCCTCCAATAATCTTTCTCTCTCTCACATGAACAAATTGCTAGCAGATAGAATTTCTTATAAATTGTTCTCCCTTTGCTTGCTTGCTAGAAATCAACAAAATACAGTCAATCCTCTGTATCTGTGGGTTCCAAATATAAGAATTCAATCAATCGTGGATTGAAAATATTTGGGGAAAAAAATGTGTCTGTACTGGAAATGTACTGTCTTCTTGTTATTATTCCACAACAACTATTTATGTAGTGTTTACACATATTAGGTATTATATGTAATCTAGAGATGATTTAAAGTATATGGAAGGATGTGCTTAAGATTCTATGCAAATACTACGCTTTTTATATAAGGGACTAAGGGCCTTGAGCATCCGGGGATTTTGTACCGTTGGGAGTCCTTGAACCAATCCTGAAGGGCAAAAATCACACTGGGAACAGCCGTGCAGCCAAGAGATTTATTCAACAGCCTTTGTGGCTGGTAGCAAAACCAGAGAAGAGGTGCTCTGGTCGAAGGTCAAAGAGGTGCTGGGAGAGGGGAGTCAGGGAGAAGGGAGTGTGCAAGCTCTGGTGGGAGAGGGGAGTCAGGGAGAGGGGAGTGTGCAAGCTCTGAACAGAAGGTGAGTGCTTGGTCGCACCAGCTGGGATCTCTGGAGCTATCAGCTAAAGCAGCTGCTGTCTGGCTGGAGGCTGGAGCTGTCGGCTGGGAGCAGCCTCAGGCTGAAGGTGGTGGGTCTGGAGCTGTGGGCTGGGGCAGCTGCCGTCAGCTGAAGGTGATGGGTCTGGAGCTGTTGCAGTGGCTTCCTCCTCTCTACAGGGTCGAGCTGATGTGTCTGAGTGGCTTCCTCCTCTCAGCAGTGAGGAGCTGATGTGTGTGTGTGTCTGTTCTGAGTCTCTCGAACAGGGCCCTATGTAGGAATTTCTGGTGGGAGGTGCACCAGAGCAACCCCAATGCCGTTGGCTCTTTGCCCATAGAACAGGCCGACCTTTAAGCCTATTGGCTTTTGCCCAGGGAAAAGAAACATCCTTCCCTGGGGAAGAAACATCCTGCCCGGAGAATGAAACAAGGTTGCTTTGCTCAGGATGTGGAAAACTCTGGGGGGTGGGGGAGGGTAGCCCATCTATCAAATCCCCCAATAGATATCCAGGGACAATTGTAAAGGAATGTGTAAATCAAATGTTAAGAGAAAGCAGTTGTGTGTGGTGTGTGCTGGGGATGGAACCCAAGGCCTTGTGCATGATAGACAAGTGGTCTAACACTGAGCTAAGCTACACTTCCAGTCCCCAGTTCTTTTGTTTTCAGAGACATGTTTGCTCCTGGCTGTGATTTTTCTTTTTTTAAGGTACTGGAAATTGAATCCAGGATGCTCTATCACTGAACTATATCCTCGGTCCCTTTTTATTTTGAGATAGGGTCTTGCTAAATTGCCCAAGCTGGCCTCAAATTTGCAATCCTCCTACCTTAGCCTCCCAAGTCGCTGGGATTGCAGGTGTGTAACACTGTGCTCAACTGGCTATGCTTTTAAAAATGTTACTTAGAATATACTTAAATTTTGGGTTAGTGTAGTCATTCCAGGTTGCTGTAATTAAATATCCCCCCTATTTTGTGTCTTTCCACAAAAAGCAGCCTGATTCTAGGGATTCCTTTGTCTCATCCAGTCACAGAACCTCTCCTGGGAGCTCAAGTTAGAATGTGACTTGTCACATTTGGGGGTTTGAGAAACAAGAAGTGAACCTGTTTGGCTGAAGCAGAGCAGCTGTGGAGAGGGGAAGAGGATGTCTAGACAGACAGGTATGAAATGGGGAACAGGTCCCAGGAGGCCTTAAATGCCAGGGTAGATTGTATTCTGAGCAAACAGACAACCACTGAATGATGGGGGCTGGGAATGACTTGATAAAAGCTATGTATTAGGAAACTGCACTTAACACACCAGCAGCCATGATGGGAATGGACTTCAGTGAAGAGGGCCTAGACACTGTGTTTCTCCACCCTCATTGCATGTTATAATCTCCCAGAAAGCTTTTAAATAACACTGATGCCCCTGCCCTACCTCAGGCCAATCACATCGATATCTCTGGGAGTGGTAGCCAGGCACTAATCCTTTTCCAAAGCTCCCAGGTGAATGGTTCCAGATGGTTCCTTAGAGACCATTTCTTATACTGTTTGCCACTTACCACTATGTGAGTTCCAACAAGCTAATTCACCTCTCTAAAACTGTTTTCATATCTGTGAAATGTGGTTAATAATACCCGCCCTGCTCATCTCATAAAGTTGGTGTATGAATGAAATGAACATCAAAAGCTTGGAAAATTAGCCGGGCATGGTAGTACACACATATAATCCCAGCAGCTTGGGAAGCTGAGGCAGGAGGATCGCAAGTTCAAAGCCAGCAATTTAGTGAGGCCCTCAGCAACTTTGTGAAACCCTGTCTCAAACTTTATATAATGGGTTAGGGATGTGGCTCAGTGGTAAAGCGCCCCTGGGTTCAATTCCCAGTACAGAAAAAATAAAAAAAAATAAAAAAAGCCAGAGCTTGGAAAACAATAAAGTGTAACAGAATTATAAGGTGTATGACATAGTCACATGATTTTCAATAAAGACACAAAAGCAGTTCAATGTGGGGGAGTCTTGTCACTAAATGGGGATGGAAAAACTGAAACAATTATTAACCTTGACCATCTAATCTACCCCATACCGTGTAAATGTAAAATGTGGATTGTTTCACATGTCACTACTTGTGGAAACTTAAATGTTCTTTAATGAATAAAATTCTTTACCATTGAGCCTGGCGTGGTAGCACACACCTGTAATCCCAGCAGCTAGAGAGGTTGAGGTAGGAAGATTGTAAGTTCAAAGCCAACCTCAGCAAAAGTGAGGCACAAAGCAACTCAGTGAAACCCTATTTCTAAATAAAATACAAAATAGGGCTGGAGATGTGGCTCAGTGGTTGAGTGCCCCTGAGTTCAATCCCCAGTACCAAAAACAAAACAAAACAAAACAAAAAATGTTTACCGTTGAACGGTGTTAATGATATGAATTGATTTTGTTAATGTTATGAACTGAGCTGAAGCAACCGTAAGTCTTTGGCTCCATAAATCCATAAAAAATTACAATTACTACCATTGTCTTACATTGTCAACAAGGGATATTAAGTATCTATGTATCTCCTTATGGTGGTGCTGGGAATATGAACTCAGGGCCTCATGCATTCTAGGCAAGCACTCTACCACTGAGCTACATCCCAGCCCCTAAAGATTGATTTCTTTACCTAACTTGTCAGGCTGACCAAGTGCAAAATAGCTGATTAAATAATTAGCTTTAAAAAAAATCAAGCAGATAAGATTAGCTCTCTGAGCCGGGCGCGGTAGCGCATGCCTGTAATCCCAGCACTTGGGAGTCTGAGGCAGGAGGATCGCGAGTTCAAAGCCAGCCTCAGCCGTGGCGAGGCACTTAGCAACCCAGTGAGACCCTGTCTGTAATAAAATACAAAAAAGGGCTGGGGATGTGGCCCAGTGGTCAAGTGCCCCTGAGTTCAATTCCGGATACCCCCCCCCAAAAAAAAAAAAAAAAAAGATTAGCTCTCTGTAGCTCAGTTACATGGGGAGAGGAGAAACTTTTCTATGGCTGGAGCCTTAAAGTAAGTTAACACTAACTCTAGGTCAAAATCCTGACTGAACAAAAAAAGACAAATGCATTGGTGGTTTGGTTCCAGACGACATGTTCTGAAGGCCAGCTTTGGAGGTGTGCTCACATGTTGAGGCGGAAGGCAGCCTTTGGTTCCTGTCAGGACTGTAGCTCTTCACAGGAACAGAAGAAGTACAGGGCCTCTCCTACATGAGCACTCTCTAAGATGGCAGCCAAGCCTCTAGGTGGGCTTCCAAAATGGCACCTGTCTACCCTAAAGTTGGGAAATCCTTCACATGCCAGGGATCAAAGAGGATGGATCGTCTGAGGCACAGCTTTTGCCATTCTCCTCTCCTCTCCTGAGGATTCCTCTTTGAGAGGGCCAGGCAAGAGATGGGGCAGGAAGAGACAGGAAAACTCAATAGGCAACTTGTTAGAATATCTCAGTGAAAGGGAATTGCTAATATGAAAATATTAGCAATGGAAAATTTGAAACAGGAATGAGGTAAGGGTTTCACTGTTGCTTTCCTATTCCTATTCAGCTCAGGCAATTGAGAGTTAATCTCACAACATTTTGTCTCTATTTTCTATATTAGTTTCCTGGGGCTGCCATAACAAAGTACCATGAATGGAGTGACTTAAAATAACAGAAATTGATTGTCTCAGAGTTCTGAGGGATAAATCTGAAATTGAGGTGTTGGCAGGGCCAAGCTCTCTCTGGAACTTTCAGTGACTCCTTCCTGGCCTCTTCCCGAACTCTGGTGCTTTGCTGACAATCTTTGGTGTTCCTTGACTTGCATTGTTTAACTCTATTCTCTGCCTTTGTAGTCACATGAATTTCTTCCTGTGTGTCTGTCTTCACATGGTCATCTTCTTATAAGGACACTAAGTCAAATTGGAATTAGGGATCCACTCTACTCCAGTATGACCTCATCATCCTCAACTTAATTATATCTACAAAAATCCTGTTTTCAAATAAAGTTATATTCTGCAGTATTGGGGGCTAGGACTGCCAAGATTTTTTATTTTTATTTATTTTTGTACCGGGGATTGACCCAGGGGCATTTAACCACTGAGTCACATCCTCAGCCCTTTTTATATTTTATTTAGAGACAGGGTGTCACTAAGTTGCTTAGTGCCTTGCTAAGTTGCTGAGACTGGGTTTGAACTCGCAATCCTCCTGCCTCAGCCTCCCAAGCTGTTGGGATTACAGGCATGTGCCACGGTGCCTGGCAAATTCATATAGAATTTAATCTGGGGGTACATTTTATAAGCAGAAGACTAAACTTTTTCATCAGTGAAAAGTCTAAATACATAGCCTTCCTCTCATAACATCTCTTTTTCTAGTGATGGCAGCTAAATATGCTAAGTAATTTACACAAGCTATTTCATGTTGACTTGGATTTCATGGACATAAAACAATGTCAGGATTCTGTGGTTGGTTTTAGGAAGTCCTGAGATGTTAAGTGAAATAAATGGTTAGACTGACAAAATCAGAAGATGATTTGACAGTATATTATACTACTTATTGCTTCATTTTCTATTTTACTAATATACTATCTTCAATTTTTTTGTTACCTTATCAGCATTTTAATCTGCATTCTAATATGCTCTCTGACACTAACCTGAATGGAATAATCAAACAAAACTTAATCTTGTCAGGCTGGGAGTGTTGCTCAGTGGTGGAATACTTGCCTGACATGTGTGACACCCTGGGTTCAATACTCAGCACTACGAGGTGGCGGGGAGCACAACTTAATTTTTGAATCTTACAAAAGTTTTTTATTTTTTTTTAGTTTTAATTTCTCCTTTCAGGTAGGGAAATGTATTTTTGAATTCTTATGCGCAATTTCTGGCGATGAATTGATGTTCTTTCGTAGTGTGATAGATAGAATTGGGTACCCACACACACACCAAATACATCAGTAAAAAGATATCTTGAGCCAGGTGTGGTGGTGCAAGCCTGTAAATCCAGAGGCTCGGGAGGCTAAGATGGGAGGAGGATGAGATCAAAGCCACCTCAGCCAAAAAAAAATTATATATATATATATATATACACTGAGTAAAATAAGACTGTATCTCATATCAAACACTATGGACATAATTGAATTTTTGTAAATCTAATCATAATCTAAAGCAAGAGTTGTCAAGTTTGTTTTTGTTTTTGTTTCTGTTTTTTACAAAAAGGACTGGGGGTGGAGCTCAGTGGTAGAGAACTTGCCTAGCATATATATAATATATATAAAATAAATGTGCATTATGGCTGTGTTCTAATAAAACTTTATTTACAAAACCAGAGAGCAGACCAGATTTGGTCCACAGGCTATAATCTAGTCTAAATACACCAGAAGACAGCTTGTTATATAAACTAAACTTGTAGGAAGTCCTCCATTACATTAAAAAGTCCTTTCAAAATCTATTTCTCATGTTCCCACCTCTGCACACTTTCTTTTTCTTTTGTTTTTTTTTCTTTCCTTTTTTTTCTTTTGTAAATTGAATTTAGGATATTGGATTTTCTGCAAACAAGGCAAACTGACACTGAATGTCATTTCAACTGGAAGGAATCTTGTGTAGTGATTTTGCTTAGTCTCTTAACATGAAATAAACCTGTGTCTAAATTGCCTTGGAAAGATGAGAATTTGATGATCTACTAAGAGCTATGAGAAAGATTGATCCAAAATTGCCTTAATAGTCCATGCTGTCCTCCAAATAAAACTGTTTTTCCTTATACTCACCTCAATCTCTTGCTGCTATTTAAACCCATTTCTTCTTGGCTTATGTTCTGTAGAGAGAGTGAACATCCAATATGTCACTTCCTTCAATATTACTCACCTCTGGATGACAGTTCATTCACAAAGTTGACTAGAGATAATCAAGGATGACCTGGCTATAGGTAGCATGTCCCCTTGAACAGCATGTTGAAGTCATAAGTATTTTCATAGAGGCAGTAATGTCTTTTTAAAAAATATTTAAACAAGAATGCAATGTCCATAATAAAAAGGGTTCTACAATCAAGATGAAAAATACAAGTAAACCAAAAGTTAATGGTAGATAAGCTCAGATAGTGTAGATAAGAAAGAAAAAACGTTAATAAATACAATAATAATAATGTTCAAACTCACTAATAATGAAAATGCAAAATTAAAACAATTGTCTCTTTTCTTTAAGCTCAGTCCTAAATTATTTGTGATAATGCCCAGAGCATTATCATGCATGAAATTCTGCTAAGCGAGAATGTTAGAGTATAGAACAATACATAGAGTGTAAAAAAAACACCGACACTTATGTGTGTAAACACAGAAATTATGCTCACTGGAAAACATGGAAAAAGACGAACAATTGTCAAGAGAAGTCATCGTTGTGGATTGAGATTATGGGACATCTCACTTTCTTTTCTTTTCTCTTTCTTTCTTTTTTTTTTTTTTTTTTTTTTTTTTGGTATCAAGAATTGAATCCATGGGCTGGGGTTGTGGCTCAGCAGTAGAGCGCTCGCCTAGCATGGGCGCGGCCCGAGTTCGATCCCCAGCACCATGTAAACATAAATGCATTGCATTGTGTACAACTAAAGCAAATAAATAAATATTAAAAAAATTGAATCCAGAGGTGCTTAACCACTGAGCCACAGAGCCACAACCCCAACCCTTTTTTATCTTTTATTTTGAAATAGGGTCTTGCTAAGTTGCTTAGGGCCTCGATAAATTTCTGAGACTGGCTTTGAACTTGTGATCCTCCTGGAGGCAGTGATGTCATAGCATAGTAATTCCTTAATTTTTTGGGGGGGGGGTAGTACTGGGGATTGAACCCAGAACCTTAAAAATGCTAAGCAAGCATTCTACCACTGAGTTACATCCTCAGCTCTTTTTATTTTATTTTGATACAAGGTCTCATCACACTGCCAAGGCTGGCCTTGAACTTGATATCCTCCTGCCTAAGCCTCCAGAGTGGCTGGGATTACAGGCATGTGCCCCCATACCTATGTAAATAAATGGATACCTCTATCCAGCCTTTATTTCAATACTCTTCCGTCTCTGTATCACTCCAAGCAGGTAAGGTATTAAAGCAATAGAAAAAAGGGGGAAAGATCAAATGGTCATTGTACTGGCTGAAATGTGGTTTTAGAACATCCATTATTTGTTTAACACAATCGGCTTCTGTAAACTCATGTGGGGAGCCTACAATCATTCTCTGAAAGAGAACTAGCAAAATCCACCTGGAAAATGTTAAGAGATGACTTGTGGGAAAAATTTGACAGATGTATCACAGATGGGCTTCCTGAGCCTGGCAGAGGTGAATTTACTCCTGAGCTCTTCTATGGTGTCTTTACTGAGGCTCTGAAAACAGTCCTACTACGAATTCACATAGTCAGATGTTTCTCTGAACTTTGCAAAAGGGTGCTGGGCTTGGTGGCATATGTTTGTAATCCCAGCTACTTTTGAGAATGAGGCAGGAGGATCCCAAGTTTGAGGCCAGCCTGGGCAACTCAGTGAGACCCCATCTTAAAATAAAAAATAAAAAGGGCTGTGGATGTACTCAATGGTAGAATGCCCCTGGGTTCAATCCCTAGTGTGAATAAATAAATAAATAAGAAAATTAAAATTAGATTTGCAAAAGGCAGGTAGTATCATCCTAGTCAACACCACTGTCTCTTTCTGCTCCAACTCACTCTTTATCATGTTTTCCCTCCTGTAGGGTGAGGATTGAAGGATTGTGAACATTCCAAATAAATATTCACATTCACGTCTAATTTAAAATTTTCTTTTTAATGACAGCACTTGCCTACTCCTCCCTCCCCCCCAAGCACGCACACACATACACACACACACGCACACACACACACAAGATCTTCTTCTATAACCTGGTTGTTATCTCACAAAGAAAAAATACCAACTATCCGCTAGAAACCAAATCAATTAAATTGCACCTGTTTGAAGAAAGGGTGACCCCAGAATGGGTATTGTCAAGCTCCAGACTAGTAAAAGCCCAGAAACCCAGATGTGGGCATGTTTACCAAACACTGGCTGATATGAAACACACACAGCCAGGATGAACAAGCCATTGAGATAATTTGCTATGCCTCATTCTACCCTCCCCACTCTGTTTTGTAACAACTCCATCTCCCCAGAAGCCCTTGGCTTGATGACAGTGATTCTGGCTTAGAGCCACAAACCTCTGGCAATTGACTCAGAACATTCACAGGCTAAAAAATTACCAAGTTGGCTTCTAAACACGGGTCAGCCCCCTCAGAGTACAGTCAATGCTGTGGCCACCGACTACATTCAGGTCTAGATCTGCAAGGCTGAAGTCAACCTAGGCAGCCTGATCTGGGGAGCCTGGGAAGATCTTTCATGTTGATGTCTCCACTCCCAAACTGTGGCACTTTAGGAAAAAGTTGATATCTGGGAAACCAGAAATGGCAATTTCTTTAGGCATAATGGACCTTCAACTGTGATTGGATCAGTAGATTCTCTCCCCCCCCCAAAAAAAAAAAAAACAGATGAATAGAGTCTCAAAATGTATTCACACCTCTCTGGATGAAGGAGAATCTCAAACCATACAGGAAAATAAATTCTTGACTTGGTTATTATTGAAGCAAAATCTTCTCTGCTATGGTCCAGAAGACTTTCTCTTTCCATTTCTCTCTCCATTTCCCTTAGGCCCACAGCCCTGTCTTCTGATCACAGTTACCATATACCAGACTCTGAATATTAACTATTTGCAGTTCTCCCAACTGCTTTGCCAAGTAAGCATTATTGTTTTTCTTACACAGGGGGAGAAACTGAGTGTTATAGAGGTTGAGCAACCTGCCCAGAGTTACAAAGCTATTGTGTTAGAAACAAAATTAGAATGTTTTTCCTTTCCTTTCCTTTCTCTCTCTCTCTCTCTCTCTCTCTCTCTCTCTCTCTCTCTCTGTACTGGGGATCTAACCTAGGGCCTCACACACTGAGCTACATTCCCATCCCTTTTCAAAATTTTGTATTTTAAGATGGAGTCTCATTATGTTACCTGGCTGGCTTTGAACTTGCAATCCTCCTGCCTCAACCTCTCCAGTAGCTGGAATTCCAGGCACACGTCACCATGCCCAGCTTAGAATGATGCTTTTCAAACCACTCTGCCTCTCTCAAAGTTTCTAGCATTTTTCAGATTACTTTGAATCCAGAGGAAATAGTGAGATTTCAGTCCTATCATATATACTTACTTTTTTACTCTATTTATAATGGTGTTAGACTCCCAGGAATTCACCTGTGACTGACTTGGCAAAGGGGCAAAGGCGCCAAGGTATGTATAGATATTATTTTAAAAATACACTTAGAAAAAAAAATATCACTGCCACTTCAAAGCTTCAGAGGAGGAGGTCTTTTTAAAAGATTTTTTGGCTTCTCCAGATATCACAGAACCTCTGAGATGCTGCTAACATTCTCATCTTGTTTGGGCAGGTGGCTTCACAGATGCATACTTAGGTAAAAATGCATTGAATTATATACATAAGTCTTGTACACTTTATGCTATACTTCATTTTTTTCTTTTTTTGGTACCAGGGATTGAACCCAGGGACACTTAACCAACTGAGCCACCTCCCCAGCCTGTCTGTTATATTTTATTTAGAGACAGGGTCTCCCTAAGTTGCTGAGGCTGACTTTGAACTTTTGATCCTCCTGTCTCAGCCTCCCGAGCTGCTGGAATTACAAACATGCATCACTGTGCCTAGCTATACTTCAATTTTTTTGAAAGGCATGGTACAGTGTGTACAGAAAACTTCCATTTGCATTTAAAAAGAACTGGGAGACTCTCTGAGGACATGCTTGAATAGGCACATAACATCTGTGGAATGATGCACATAAAGCTGGCAACATCGGTTGCCAGGGCACTTAAGAAGGATACAGGGGTCTGGAGTTGTGGCTCAATGGTAGAGTACTTGCCTAGCAAGTGTGATGCACTGGATTCAATTCTCAGCACCACATATAAATAAATAAAGGTCCATTGACAACTAAAATAAAATATTTTAAAAAGCAAAACAAAAGAAGGATGCAGGGAGGATGAAGACTCACCTGCACGGTACACCTTTCTGTATCCAGTGAATTTTTACTGTATGACTGGTTTACCTATTTCAAAGGCTAGTAAATAAATAATTGCAAGGAAAAAAAGAAACACAAAACCACAAAGTTCTCTTGAATTTTGCCAATATGGTTGCAGTACTTTAAGGGAATGCAATTTTATTAGGGAGAACTTTCAGCTACAGTATTCTATCTTTCTAATACTGGGAGAAATGATGATTTTCACTCTCCCTCTTTGCTGTAGTTGTTCTGACACTCGGCTAATGATGGTGAGGTTGGTGGGTACATGGAAAAGGAACATCTAATATACTCAGAGGCACTGAGCATTACCATGAATGAATACATGTCAGGGGTCTGATTTTACATTTTTGCTTTTGTCTCTCTTTGTTTTCCTTATATTTTCATAAAAAATGAGCATGTCATAGAAAGTAGAGATAAGAAATTCAGAGCAAATTATTTAGATAATCTAAACTGAAATGCTACTGGAGTTAAGGAAATATGTGAAAACTAGAAAAATAGATGAATCTATGTGTTTCTTTCAGACTCCTGTTCCTATACAACTTGTCCCCTTCTTCCTTAACTCCTGAGATGACTGTTCATCTCCTCTCTCTCTCTCTCTCTCTCTCTCTCTCTCTCTCTCTCTCTCTCACACACACACACACACACACACACACACACACACACACACACACACACAGTGCTGGGATTGAACCCAGCACCTCATCCGTGCTAAGCAAGTGCTCTACCACCGAGCTACATCCTTAGCCCCAACTTATTCATTCTTTAGGCAGTGAGGCAGTGTTTTTGTATTGCAATTGTCATCTTGAAAATGTTGGGCTGTACTGTTATCTGCAGATTTCAGGCCACTTTGCAAGAAAATGCATGATTACTTTTGATCTAAATAAGGAGAATGAGAAATGGAAAAAATAAATGATAACCACAAGATAGTTCAGTAAAATTCATTTCACAAGCAGACCAAGGGAAGATTAAAAAAAAAAACCCTTCCATCAAGTCTTTGTTTCCTCTTAGCTTAACTAAACTCCCTATAGTATGTCAGTAGAACTTTATACTCCAATCTGTTTCTGAGAAATTCTAGAACTTAAGCCTACCATTTCTTAAAACAAGGTTTCGCAACCCAGCATTACTGACAATTTGGCCTTGGTAATTGTTATGTTTGGATTTGGTGTCCCCTAAAAGCTCACATGTGAGACAATGCAAGAAGGAATAGAGAAGAAATTATTGGGTTATAGCCTTGACTTAATCAGTGAATTAATACCTAATGGGATTAACTGAGTGGTAACTGGAAGCAGGTGGGATGTGGCTGGAGGAAGTGGTTCATTGGAGGCATGCCACACACTTCCACCATGATGTTCTGCCTTACTTCGAGCCCCAAGGAATAGAGCCTGCCTTCTATGGACTAAGACCTCTGAAACTGTGAGCTCTCAAATAAACTTTTCCTCCTCTATAGTTGTTCTGATTGGGTCTTTTAGTCACAGCAGTGAAAAAGCTGATTAAAACATAAATTCTTTATTTTAGGGACTGTTTTGTGCATCCTAGGGTGGTTAGCAGCATCCGTGGCCTCTACTCACTAGATGCCAGTAGCACATTCCGGTCATGATAACAAAAGATGTCCCCAGTCATTGCCAAATGACCCCTGAGTTGGGAAGGATAGTGCAAAATTGCCCTTTGTTGAGAGCCACTGTCCTAAATGATGTTACCTAGAAATATTTATTCTAAGAAATATGCTAGCATCTCTTTTTTTTTGTAGAAAATAGCAGTATACACACACACACACACACACACACACACACACACACCCAAAGAGTTCATCTTTAGGGCAAAATTGATAAGCATTTATGGGGAAGTATACTGATGTCTATCATTTACTTTGAAATATGTAAAAAACAAAAATAAGATAGATCTGAGTGACAAATAGATGGCTATGTGATTTTAAAAATGAGTATAGGAAAATGTTAATTGTGGAATTTAGGTGGTGGGTTCATTGTAACATTCTTTCAACTTTTCTGTGTGTTTGAAAATGTTCATAATAAGATGTTGGGAGAAAAAGAATCCATGCATATTTAACTATCACAGCTAGGAAATCAAGAGGTTCAATTCACTTAATTATCTTACAGAAAAAAAAGTGCAGGAAAATATCTTTGTCAGTACTGACAGGGATATTCTTTTTCCTCCAAAACTGTGCTATTAAATCTAATTAATCTAATCACATGAAAAAAACTACCTAAGAGAGCATGGGGCAGTTCAAAATACTGAGCAGTGTCTAGAGTTGAAAGAGAACTGAGATTCATTAATTGTGCTATTTTGTAGATGGAGAAGCTAAGTCCTGGAGAGATCATGCCCTGTATTTTCAGAGAACTGCTTTTTCAGTCTTCAAGTTTCAGGGATTCTGTCATAATCTTGACACTTTGTTAATTAAAAATAATCTTAAAAACTATTTTCATTCTAGGAGTTTCACTGCCTAATAAAATCCAAGATATTGAAATATTCAAGTTAAATCAGATACATCACCTTCTGTAAAACCCTTCTTGCCCCTAATTATGATGACTGTTGCCTTTAAGCATTTCATTAGACCATAATTCAGCCAGTGTTTATTAAACTGCCACATATTAGGAACTGTGTGTGTACAGTACCCACACAAGGAGACTGGAAATTATAGAGATTTATATGTGAAATGGCTATGTTGTTATCCTGAGACTTTTGGATTCAGATAACTCCATGAGTACAGGCTAAGGTTTGTGAGTTCAGTCATTTTTAACTTTTTATTTGGGGGTGGGCAGAGGGGGTACCACATCTCTCTCTTGACCTACGGATGGAGCAAGGCTCTCCTAGGGTGGATGATGCAAGGCAATTATCCTCTAGGGAAATGTGGCATAAAGATAGTGTTGGGATGATTTGTCATTGTCTTTTCTGTTCCTGAAATTCTCTTTACAGCTCATATGACCACTAAAGCCTGATGCAATATTTCAAGGGAATGAGACTACGTATGTAAACTGCAGCAAGGTGGACTCTGAGTTCAGATATGAAAGTACAAAGTTCCAAAACAGAGTTTTCTTTGATAAACTTAGGATGGTTATGTTGCAAGGCCCTAAGACTCCAACCCCTCCTACTCTCCCCTGCTGGGCATAGAAAGGACGTTATGACTTTAAGTTAGGACTAGTAGTTAGAGTGAATAGAATATAAATTTAAGCAGAAACACAATAGTGCTATAAAACCAGGCAGGAAAAATTAACTTCAATCAGACAGATAAACAGTTGGTGCAGAGAAATGATTTCAGAGAGTCCATGGTTCATAAGGAGTGAATCAGACCTAAACTGGTTACAGATAAAGTTTGGCAGAGATGCAAAACATTCAGATAGTGTGTAAGACCTTGAAATATGTTGGGTAAAAGATCAAAATGTCTGGAATGGAATCAACAGATGTTGATACTTTTCTGGATTTTATGACTGTGATTTTTCTTAACTTTCTTCTGATGCAACTTCAAAGCTTTGTTATGCTATATAAACCATGCCATGAGAAAGTAAAAAGAGGGATTTTAGCCTCTGACTCTCGTGTCTGTGTGCTGATTTCTCCACAGCTTTTCGCTGACTCCTTCACCATCCGACCATGACACCCACCCCCCTGATGAAGCCAGACTTCGGCAAGGGGGTACCGGAGAATTAACTCAGAAGCACTCATCCACTGAGCCACATCCCCAGCCCTATTTTGTATTTTATTTAGAGACAGGGTCTCACTGAGTTGCTTAGCACCTCCCTAAGTTGCTGAGACTAAATTTGAACTTGCCATCCTCCTGCCTCAGCCTCCGGAGCCACTGGGATTACAGGTGTGCACCACTGTGCCTGGCCATTTGCAACTTTTTAAAGAGCAGGTTGTAAGCTGCCTGTCACGGCCAGCCACGGCGCCGCCACGGGAGGAAAATTCTCAGAGGCAGAGTATAGCTTTTGCTACTTTTACTTCTACTTTCTTAGAGCTTAGAGAGGGAAAGAAAGATTAACTGGCTTCAACTGAGTCAGAGGCTATGCTACTTGTTTCTACTCTTTTTGCTGGTCTTAACTGAGTCTGAGGCTATGCTTTTTTGCTCTCCTTATTTCTTAGCTTTTCTTCTCTGCCTGCCGAGCCCCGGACGGGCCACCATTTGTAAGCTGCCTGGTACCGTAAACCGGGATAAAAACTCTCGGGGGCAGAGTTAAGCTTTTACTACTTTTACTTCTACTTTCTTAGAGCTTAGAGAGAGAAAGAAAGATTTTTCTTCTTAGCTTAGAGTAGAGTCTTAGCTTAGAGTAGAGTAAAGAAAGATAGAGCTTAGCTTAGAGAAAGACTAGAGCTTCTTTCTTCTCTCTTCTTTCTTCCTTCTTCTGTCTTCTGTCTTCTGTCTTCCTCGGGAGCCTCGGCCTTACTCTGACCAGTCCTCTGGAGCCTCGGCCTAACTCTGGCCAGTCATTACTTCTTCTATCTGGTTTCTCTTCTGTAACCGCTCTGCCTACGTTCTGGCCGCTCTGATTCTTCTGACCGACCGAGTGACTGCCCGGCTGACTGAATTCTCCGTTCTCCTAACTCGGACTGCTTTCACCCGGTTATATACCTTCAGGTTTGCGGGTGCCTACAGGTGCGTCACATACATATCAGGTGGAACTTATGGCTTCCAGCTAGCTACAACAGCCCTTCCTAATTAGGGCTCCTTCAGCAGGTAAGGAATGAAAGATGCTCAAAGTCCTTAGTCTTCAGAGAAGTGCAAATTAGAACTGGTGAGACACTACTGTACCCCTATGAGAATGTTTACAATGTAAACATCTAGTTGTTAGCAAGGATGCAGTACAACTGAAACTCTTCATGCTCTTTTGGTAGGTACACAAAATGGCACAACCGCTTTGGAAAATGGTTTGGCAGCACTTCTAGAGTTAAAAAAATCACCCTGAAACCTAGAAATCCCATCCTGAATACTTACTCAAGATAAATGAAATAAACACAAATGTCTGAACAGAGGACCGTACACAAATATTCATAGCAGTTATTGATAGATAAGCTTGGGCCCATGGGCCACCTCCCCCATGGGAATTTCCATGAGAAGCAACCTGGTTTCATTTTCCCCAGGCAGGAGCCAATCGGCTTAAAGGTTGCCCTATTCCCTGGGAAAAGAGCCAATAGCGCTAAAGGTCGCTCTGGTACACCCCCCACCAGAAATCCCTATTTAAAGTTCCTGCCTGCCTGGAGCTCAGACACAACAGCTCGTCCCTGCTGAGAGGAAGCAGCTGCTGCAACAGCTCCAGACTCACCATCTCCAGCCCGATGGCAGCTGCTCCAAGCTGACAACTCCAGACCCACCGTCTCCAGCCCAACAGCAGCTGCCCAGCAGACAGCTCCAGAGACCACAGCCGGCATGACCAGGCACTGTCTAGAGCTCACACACTCCCCTCTCCCTGACTCCTCTCTCTCACCAGAGCTTGCACACTTCCCTCTTCCTGACTCTCTCTCTCCCCATACTTCTTCTATCTCCAACCAGCCATAAAGGCTGGTGAATAAATCTCTTGGCTACAGGGTTGTCTCCAGTGTGATTTTTGCCCTTCAGTTATGACACGGTACACAAAACCCAGAAATATTCCTTATCCATTACCAGGGAAATACATAAACTGAGTATATTCATACAATGGGATACTACACGGCAATAAAAAGGAGCAAGCAATGAACACACACAGTATTGACTTATCTTAAAATCAAGCTAAGAAGAGGATCCACAGTTTGAGAATGACTACTTTACTTAAATACTTAGAATTGTTCAGTTCTATATAACTATTTGGTTTTCATGGTATCATTTTCTCAGTGATGTGAAAAGTGACACCTGTTTGCTCTGAGCTTCCGGTCTAAGAAGTATTTCCATGAGCACTACAACTCAACAATAGGTTTCAGTACTATAAAGGAATTTTGAGATCATCTACCACAAGTCCCCAATTCTTTTTTTTTTTTAAATCTCCTAAAAATGCACCTAAGGGCCAGGTGTAGAGGTGCACTTCTGTAATCCTAGCAGCTCAGGAGGCTGAGGCAGGAGGATTGTGAGTTCGAAGCCAGCCTCAGCAGCTTAGTGAGAGCCTCAGCAACTTAATGACATCCTGTCTCTAAATAAAATATAAAAAAGGGGCTGGGATGTGGCTCAGTGGTTAAGCATCCTTGGGTTCAATCCCCAGAACCAAAGAAAAAAAAAATTCTCCCTTAGTTCAGATAATTGATACCAAAATAGAGAGGAGGAGGAGTAAGTTCCAGGGTTCTACAACAGTAGAGTGACTATAGTTTACAACAACTCATTTTATATTTTATAAAGAACTAGAGGGGATGGAGGATGAAGCTCAGTTGTAGAGTGCTTGCTTAGCATGGGGGTTATCCTGGGTTCCATCTCCAGCACCACAAGATGAAGGAAGAGAGGGAGGGAGGGAGAGAGGGAAAAGGCTAGAAAAGAGGAGTTCAAAAGTTTCCAGCACCAGAAATGATACATGTTTAAGGAGATGGAAATGCTAATTACCTTGATTTGATCATTACACACTGTATACACATATCAAATTGTCACACAATACCCCAGAAGTATGCACAATTATTTCGGTTATAACTGTAAATAATAAAAAACTAAATTAAAAAAATATATTTTTTATTTGTTCTTTTTAGTTACACATGACAGTAGAATATATTTTGACATATTATACATACATGGAATACAACTTTCCATTCTTCTGGTTGTACATGATGTGGAATTACATTGGTCACGTATTCATATATGAACATAGGAAAGTTATGTCCAATTCATTCTACTGTCTTTCCTATTTCCATCCCCCCTCCCTTCCCTTAATTCCCCTTTGTCTAATCCATTGAACTTCTATTCTTCCCTCCTCCCTGCTACTTATTGTATGTTAGCATTCACATATCAGAGAGAACATTTGCCCTTTGGGTTTTTGGGATTGGCTTATTTCACTTAGCATGATAGTCTCCAGTTCCATCCATTTACTGGCAAATGCCATAATTTCATTTCTCCTTATGGCTGAGTAATATTCCATTGTGTATAGTTACCACTTTTTCTTTACCCATTCATCTATTAAAGGGCACCTAAGTTGGTTCCATAGCTTGGCTATTGTGAATTGAGCTGCTATAAACATTAATGTGGCAGCCTCACTATAGTATTCTGATTTTAAGTCCTTTGGGTATACACCAAGAAGTGGGATAACTGGGTAAAATGGTGGTTCCATTCCAAATTAAAAAACTAAAATTTTTGGGCTGGGGTCGTGGCTCAGCAGCAGAGCGCTCGCCTCGTACGTGCACAGCCCGGGTTCGATCCTCAGCACCACGTAAACATAAATGCATTGCATTGTGAACAACTAAAGTAAATAAATAAGTATTTTTTAAAAAACTAAAATTTTTAAAAAGTCTCCCTAAAGTATACCAGCAGTTTTGCTTTTTGCCTTGTGAAACCCAGAATGTTAAAAACCAGAACTGCCATCAATTTAGGATCTTGCTTTTCTTCCAAGTCTTCATCTAAAACGCCAATTTTCCTTTTACAGCATGGCCCATGTAGACAGCAGATTGATCCAGATATTTTTGCTTTCCTTTTATTTCTTCTGCAGTTTCCCATCTTTAGCATCTGCCCTCAGACCTCCCCAGCCCTTCTTTCCTACCATTTACCTTTGTTTCTCTAACAATTTTTGGTCATTGTTTCTAGTTGTTTTGTACCTCTAGTTATAAAAAATTCTGCTTCTACATTTGTGCTTTTTCTTTTTTTCTCCTGGTGGTGCTGGGCATGGAATCCAGGGCCTTGCCCATGTTAGGCAAGCACTATCAAGCACTATACCACTGAGATACACCCCAGCCTCTATTTCTATGGCTTTATATGCCTTGGTTTTTCTAAGTCTTTTCAGACTCTCAAGAAAGCTTGCTACTTATGTGCCATTTTCTTTTTTTTACCTTTACTTTATTTATTTATTTTTATGTGCTGCTAAGGATCGAACCCAGTGCCTCACACATGCTAGGCAAGCGCTCTACCACTGAGCCACAACCCCAGCCCTCATGTGCCATTTTTTAAAAGTTTTATTGAATGTCTCCATAATATTCTCACATGCAATGTGTTCTCAAACAACCCTGACTAGGGGGGAAGGGTTATAAATTACTACCCACAAGCAGCTAAGCACCGAGGGGCAGTAAATTAGCCATTACCCTATTCATTCATATTTGGTCAGTTTCTCTTAAAATTAATTAGTTAGTGGAGTCTACTTCAGCTTTATCTAAATTCCTAATCAACTCTTGCTTTACAGAAAACAAAATTATTTCTACTCCCAGAGTAGCTGGGATTACAGGTGTATGCCACCAAGCCCAGCTAAATTTAACTTTTGAAAAAATAGGTTATCCACTTGCATGATTCAAAAATCAAAATAAATACGGTTCCTGTATGCCTTATTTTCCTACCTATTCCATACAGATAATCACTTTTACTTATTTCTTATATTTCTTTTCCCTTTTCTAAGCAAATGCATCCAAACCAATATGAATATATTTCTTATGTCCCCATCCTTGTTTCTCAGAAAAGATAGCATCCACTGATCTCTACCTAATAATCTCACTTAATAATAAAGGCTGTTGTTTCTTATTTTGGTACATAAAGCATTTTTCTCATTTTTTAAATTGTCTTTTAGTTTTACTAGTATCCAAGACTGGGCAGAGGAATGAGATGGAAGGGATCAAGAATTTGGGGGAGCAGGTGGGTAGCACTATCTTACTCAGGAAACACAGGCCTTTATAAGATTTCAAGGTGGGCTCGGGTTGTGGCTCAGAAGTAGAGCACTTGCCTAGCACATGTGAGGCATGAGTTCCATCTTCAGCACCACATTAAAAAAATGAATAAAAAATAAAGTTTAAAAAAAGATTTCAAGGTGCAGGAACTGGGGGGAAGAAGAGAAAGATATCTTCCCTGCTAAGAACTGGCAACTTAGGGCAATACTCTGGGGGGAGGGTGGCACTGCTCCTACCAAGGGGTTAATTTCTGTGACTAACATGGCTATTAGCCTAGGGAAAGTAACTAACTGGGAACTGATCCAAGACAGGTTCCTTCCTTCAACAGGAGATATGGCTGGGCAGGGATTGTGCAGACTCAGCAAAGTGAAACCAGCCAGTGTCCATTCCACTCATTAGGCCCTGGAGGTCCCCTCAGCAGGGACAGTTCTAGTCAGTGACTTCTGCTAGAGCTGGAATGCCTTGGGGCAGGGGGTCAGTAGAAGTTGTCACTTGAGTAGCTTTGCAGAGAAGCTGAATGTCACAGAGGAAGACGTCCATTAGGTCGCGGCCCACCTCCTGTGCAATCTGGAAAATAAGGTGGCTCTTCTGACCAATCAGGGTCCTCACATGAGATTCTCTGGGTACCAGAAGGTTCTATTGGATTATCAGCTCCCCACTTGGTCTTTCCTCCCACACCACTGTCTTCTGTTGCACATTGTAGGGCACCTCCTGGGGGGGCAGGTACTCTAGGAGTTTCTCTCAGATTTTGTTGGTACAGATCTCTTCAGGTGTCTGGCCAGTGAGGACTCCACTGTGGAACTCCCAGGCCCCTGGTTGGGCCTATGCCAAGAGGTATTGCTTTAGTGTCTTCACATCCTCTTGGCTTAGAGCTGACAACATAAAATCTCCTGAAAGTGGAGCCAGCCAATCCTCTGAGCATTTTCCTCAGACTGTGTGTTTAGGTCCTTAGCTGCTTGCCTAGGACAATGGGTGTCAGGACATGGCCAGAAGGCCTGCCTCATATTGAGCTTCTTTCCATGAACCACACCTTCAGTGAGAGCTGCTGTGAGCTCCAGAACTGATTTATGCTTCAGGCAATCTTGTTCAAGACAATGATGCTGGGGATTTGGGAGAACTAGGTCAAGCACTGGAGCACTTATGGGCTGAGCTGGTTTCGAATCCATTTGTCTGAGACATCCACAAGAACTCTAACAAGATCAGCAGATTCTGTGTTCTTCCATGGATCTTCCAACAAAGAGAGCTCCAAATGGTGCCTTTTCTGTTTAACAGGACTGATAATTCCAGGTGTGTCAAATAGAATCACCTGAATTTCCTTCTCTGAGATGACCCTCAGAGCCTGGCAATGAGTAGCATGTACCTTCTTGGAGACAGGGAACACTTTTCGGCCCAGCAGCTGGTTAGAGAGCTTTGACTTCCCTGCATTGGGGGCTCCCAGGAGGACCACTTGTAGGACCCAGGGATTCTCAGGCATGTCAGGGGAATGAACCAAGAGGAGATTCTGCTCATCACTATATACATGGACCCCTTGGGGGCACATGAAGTCAGCGAACTCTCAGACTGAGAGACTTCAACGAAGTGGTCCATAGCTGAGCTCTGGCCATAATGGAGAAAGGTTGAGGCCAGGTGGGGGCTAGAGAAAGCAGCAGCTCCCACACAGGACTTGCACCTCCTTTGATAGCCCAAGAGTGGACAAAGTGGGGTCACCCATTCCCTCACCACGTGGGGACCCAGTGCCAGACGCCTAACCTGGCATGAACAAGCCTGGCCCC
This sequence comes from Tamias sibiricus, assembly GCA_025594165.1. Lineage (NCBI taxonomy): Eukaryota > Metazoa > Chordata > Mammalia > Rodentia > Sciuridae > Tamias > Tamias sibiricus. Next base: position 36,373,984 of record CM046667.1, read on the forward strand.
ACACCTCATTTTCTCATTTTTGATAGCAAAAATAGTGTTCCACTGTATGACTACATCATGGATTTTAATTAGTCACTGATAAACTGGGTTGTTTCCAAATTTCTGCTGTTATAAACAATGCTGCAGTAACCTGACCTATGTGTCAAGAAAATTGAATAGTGATTATCTTGTCTCTAGAAAACAATATTATGGAGAATGTGTTTTCATTATATTTTTCACCATTTTAAAATTTACAACTAACATGTATAATTTTTATAAGGAAAACCAATAAATGTTCTTGTGTTTACAGGATACTTTTTTTAAAGTATTTAACTCCGTTTGCAAACAATGGTTTTTAGTTAGAATTCTTAGAGCTGTCGAAAAGTAGCAGTCTTTAATATCTTAGTGTGTCCAGCAAATTTAAAACAGTGGATCCAGTCATCTAAAAGCGGCTTTATGGGAGTTTGCTAAGCTTGCAAAAGCAAGTCTCTACACTCACTAACTCCTCCCTCAAAATAAAATACGTGTCACTGAAAGTACCAGAGGCCCTTTTCTGGAACAATGAAGGGCAAAAGGGATCCAAGATGTGGTGATTATTAAGTTCCCTAACTTTAGTATCTGCTGCCTACCTATGACAGGAGGCCATTTTAAAATAGCTTAACATTCCCCCACACCAAAACAAAACAGTATATTTGGGAAGAGATAGCTATGCTGGGTGAAAACACGACATGAATAGTGGCTTTAACTTGCATTTCTGTGATTGTTGATAAAAGTAAAGGTGATTACCTTTTCCCGTTGACTGATTATTAGGGCTTCCTCTTCTATGTATCCATGTTCTTTTATCTAACCATGTTTCTTTCTATAATTTACTGCATTGTCTACTGTAACTTTCATTTTGACTTGTTGGAGTTCTTTATATATTTTAAAATATTTGAATATTACATATGTGTCAAATATTTCTTCACATCCTTGATTTTAAATTTTGTTTTTTGGTATCTTGTATGATACCAAACTTTAAAATATTAATGTAGTGTGGAAAGTTGGCATATAATATATGGTATGTCAACACAGTAGAGGAAAATGAACTTTTTAATAAACAGTATTAGTGTAATTTGTTAGGTAGGCAGAAGAAGATAAAGCAGGATCTGATATATTCCAAATAGATAGGAGATTTTAAAGTAAAAAACAAAACAAAAAAACTAAGCCATATATGTCTAGAAGGAATCACAGGCAAATTCTTCTGTAATTTGGGAGCACAAAAAGCTTTCCTAAATAGTACTCAAAAATCAGAAGCAAGAAGGAAAAAATACTGGTAAATTTGACCACATAAATTTGAAAAAGCAAACCACATGCCAAAAAACACTATAAAGTGAGGTAAATAACAAATGGAAAATGGGGGAAAATATTTGCAACTTGTATCACAGATAATTATTTGTTTAAAAATAGAGAACAAAAAGGCCACCTACTCTGGAGAAAAAAAAATGAGAAAGAAAAATGAACACACATTTCAAGAAAAAGAAATGCAAATGGCTTTAAGCATATGAAAAGATGCTCAACCTGCTGGTAATAAAAGAGATGCAAATTAAAGTTACACTAAGATACCATTTCTCATCTATCAGATTGGCAAAATCCAAAAGTTTAATAACATGCTGGCTAGAGCCTCCAGTACAATGTTGAATAGAAGCAGTTAAAATAGACTTTCTGGTCTCATTCCAAATGCACTCAGTGTTTCACCATTAAGTATGATGCTAGCTGTAGGCTCTTTGTAGAAACCTTTTATCAGATTGCAGATATTCCCTTCTATTCTTGGTTTGTTGAGTCTATATTTTTATCATAAATAATTGTTTAATTTTATTAAATGCCTTTTTCTGTATCTCTGGAGTGATAATATGGCTTTTACCCTTTATTCTGCTAATAAGGTGAAATGCATTGATTTTCAAATGTTAAATGGATCTTGTATTCTGAAATGAATCCCATTTGGTTATATGTAATGTCCCTTTTTATGTATTGCTGGATTTAATTTGTAATTTTTTTCTAGGATTTTGGAGTCTGTTCATGGGAAATATTTGCATTTACTTTTCTTCTTGTAATGTCCTTTTAGGTTTTAGTATTGAAGTTAAGATGGCCTCAGGAAAAAAGTTTGGTAATGTTTCTGCTGTTTCTATTTTTTGTAAAAGTTTTAAATAAGAATGACATTATTTCTTCTTTAAATGTTTGGAAGAATTCACCATTAAAGCCATCTGGGCCTGGAGTTTTCTTTAGGAGAGGCTTTATATTATGAATTCAGTTTCAATAACAGATATAAGAATCTTTGGATTTTATTCAGATTTTCTATTTCTTGTTGAGTAAATTTTGGTAAATGGTGCTTTTCGAAAAAGTTCTCCATTTCATGCAAATTTTCATATCTTGCCTTTCCTGTACTAGCTGTATCTAAAAATAACCAAATAGTTGATGACCAAATATTGTTTAAGCAATTCAAGCTTATAAATTATTTGTTCAAGAAAAAATTTAACTTAGAACACTGCTTTTTTATAACCCTAAATGAAATAATAGATCTAGGCAGTGATGGTTAATGGTTGTTCAAAACATTAAGTTATAAGCTGGTAGGAAATTGTATAATAGCTGACTTAGGCTGACATCACCTGAAGCCACTGATCAATTTTAGCAACCTCAAAAGAGAAATAACCAACTATTATATGTCACTTCTGCAACACAACATTAAGTACACACTATTACTTATGAAATATTCTTGCCAAAAAACAAAAATCAAGATTGGGGATGTAGCTTAGTAATAGAACACAGCTGAGCATGCGGGAAGCCCTGGATTCAAACTCCAGCACCTCAAACAAACAAACAAATGACAGCAACAACAAAAACCTGATCATCTGTAGATTTAACTGCCAGTTTATGGATAATACAGGGGACAAAAGAGTATGTTAACATGACAAGGATGCAATTGCAAAATCCAAAACAGGAAATTTTCATGACCTGGTTTCTTCAACAAATAAATTGTAAGGAAAAAAGAAAAAGAAAATGGGTCCAATAATCAAACCTAACAGCAACCAAATACAAAGTCTGAACCATGTATAGATATTGATTTGAAAAAATCAGCTGTAGTAAAAGGAGAAAAAATGAGATAATTGGAAAAATTGGAATAGTGAGAGGATATTTGATATTACTAAGGGGTTATATTGTTAATTATTTTTTGGTGTGGTAACAGTTAACAGTATTTTTTTGAAAAGAGTTCTTATCAGCCTGGGGTTGTGGCTCAGTGGTAGAGCTCTCACCTAACACATGCGCGGCCCAGGTTCGATCCTCAGCACCATGTAAGAATAAAGGCATTGTGTACAACTAAAATAAGTAAATGTATATTTTTGAAAAAAGAGTTCTTATCTTTTATAGATGCGTACAGAAATATTTACTAGTGGTAGGCATGGTGGTACATGCCTGTAATCCCCACTACCAAAAAAAGAAATATTTACTAGTGAAATATATTTACTAATGATATATCTTGGATACACCTCGAAATAAATAGGGGGCTTGGTTAGAATTAGTGGGGGAGTGTAGCTGAAATAAGACTGGCAGTGTTGATAATTATTGAAGCTGAGCAATGACTATGTGGGGTTTCATTATATTATTCTAATTTGATACAAGTTTGAAAATTGCCATAATAAAAGGTTTTTTAGGGGGCTGGGGTTGTAGCTCAGTGGTAAAAGTGCTTGTCTAGCACATGTGAGGCACTGGATTTGATCCTCAGTGCCACATAAAAACATATAAATACCTTTATTTTAAGGCATTTTGTCCATCTACAACTAAAAATTTTTTAAAAAAGGTTTTGTAGAACTGTAACAGTGCTGGAAAACAAAGGTGCCATTCACAGACCAAAAATTTGTGAAATTCAGGACATCTGAAGCAGATGAGATCAGACTGGAAGAGGAATCAGAAGCCAAGAAGCCACAGATCATGTCATCAGAAGGGTTCTTGCCAAAGGAGCCTTGGAGAAGGTGGCTTGTGGCTGTCCAAAGTTATGTATTTTCAAAATTTATTGGCATGAGTAGAGACAGTTAGACTCCTTTCTTTCCACCTGGCTTCACTGGAACAGAACTGCTTGCAGGAAAAGTCCATATTCTCTTAAAAACAAAACAAAACAACTGGCCTTAATGAGAATGTCAAAACTTGAGAGAATTGGCACTATCCCAGGGACAGGGAATTGAAAATACAAAAGGGATTCATCCCTCTAGCTCTCCAGGAGGTCCTTTCTAGAACTGCACTTGCTCTGGCTTTCCCCATCTACCTAAAAAGAAGTCCTCCTGCTGTTAAGCCTGTTGCCTTAAAGAGCCTGTGTCCAGCCCTTCTCTTCAGGGACAAATACTGCATGATTTACCTACATGTGGATCTAAAAAAGACTAACTCTTTTTGGGGGCTGGGGCTCAGTGGTAGCGCACTTGCCTGGCGTGTGTGAGGCACTGGGTTCAATTCTCAGCACCACATATAAATAAATTAAATAAAGGTCTATCAACAACTTAAAAAATATTTAAAAAAAAAGACTAACTCATGAAAGTAGAGAGTAGGGTGGTCCTTACTAGGGGCTGGGGAGCAGGGAGAGGTGGGGGGATGTTGGTCAAAGGATACAAATTTCAGTTAGGCAAGAGGAATGCATTCAAGAAATCTGTCGTACAAATATGGTGACTACAGTTAGTAACAGTTGATACTGGAAAATAACCGAGAGTAGATTTCAAGTGTTCTCATCACAAAAAAAAAAATGAAGTAGGTGAGGTAATGCATGTTAATTAGTTCAATTTAACCATTCCATAATGTATACATGTTTTGAAACATCATGTTGTACACCATAATTATATACAGTTTTCACTAGTTGATTTTAAAACAATGACTAAAAAAAGAAAGAAAAGGAGCCACCTGTCAGGAAAGCAGACCAGAGCTGCTGCAAAGGAAACCCAGTACGGCTCTCTATATTAACTAAAGCAGTCCTTCTATTCATAAAACTAAACAGAAAACCATGAATTGCCAGATCTTTGAGAAAACCCTAAACCACGAAAAGAAGACTCAAAGTGAATGAACAACAGAACCAGGCATTTCAGGGAACAGAAAAGAAAAATATAGTCTGCAGCTTGGGACACAGCTCAGAGGCAGAGCACCTTCCTGGCATGTGGGTGGACCTGGGTTCAAGTCCCAGCACTGGGGAAAGGAAGGAAGGAAGGGGGGGGGGGAATACAGACTGCAATGAAACATTCAGAGGTACAGAGAAAGTTCCTAGAAAATAAATGAATAATTACCAAACTAGTTATTAAATGAACAGACTAAATGACAAAACCAGCCAAGTTTTGGGTCTTTTAAGTGAAGGGCAAAAATCACACCAGAGACAACCATGCAGCCAAGAGATTTATTCACCAGCCTTTATGGCTGGTAAGAGGTAGAAGAAGTACAGGGAGAGAGGAGTCAGGGAGAGGGGAGTGTGCAAGCTCTGGTGGGATAGAGGAGTCAGGGAGTGGGGAATGTGTGAACTCTGAACGGAAGGTGGGTGCCTGGTGGCGCTAGCTGTGGTCTCTGGAGCTGTCGGCTAAGGCAGCTGCCATCAGGCTGGAGGCTGGAGCTTTCGGCTGGGGCAGCTGCCATCAGGCTGAAGGCGGTGGGTATGGAGCTGTCGCAGTAGCTGCCTCCTCTCAGCAGGGACGAGCTGTTGAGACTGAGCTCCAGGCAGGCAGGAGCTTAAGTAGGGATTTCTGGTGAGGGGTGTACCAGAGCAACCTTTAATGCTATTGGCTCTTTGCCCAGGGAACAGGGCAACCTTTAATCCTATTGGCTCCTGCCCAGGGAAAATGAAACAAGGTAGCTTTGCGGGGGGGGGGGGGGGGGGGTGGCTCATTGGCCCAAGACCATCTATCATTAAGACCAAATTGGTGGGAAGTAAAATTAAGGAACCATCCCAGAAAACAACAAAAAGTAAACAGAAAATATTAAAAAGCTGTGGTGGAAAAATCTAGATGCTCCAACAACTAACTAAATGACAGATATTATGTTGAAGAAGAAATAATCAAATCTATTATTAAAATACAATTTGGTAAACACACCACTGGGGTGTGGCAAAGGGACACAGGAACCAATGGAATGAGCACCCAAGTAGTATTTGATTATAACCCCGAGTATAAAATAAGTATCCACAATCCCATACTGAGCTAAATGGCAATAAATTAATGAGGAAGAACACATACATCTTTTATGCAAAAAAAAAAAAAAAAAGTCTATGCAGGTATTCCACACTAAAAAAGGGGAGCATAATTCCACATTTTAAAAGTGTGGGTTATTCATAATGACTTCCTTCCAACAAGTACAGTCATGGAAAGTGGGGGAAAAGAGTAACTTTATAGTGGAGAAATGTGATAAACAAGACCTCAGTCAGGTGATCAAGGAAGTTCACCATCAAGTGATCAGTCATGTTTGTATATACTTTTGATGTGATATAATAAAAATGGTATAACTCTGTGGTCTTCCTCCCCAAAGTTCCTAATTCCAGGATAATCATGAAAAATTTTTTTTTTAAAAATTACAAAAGAAGGGTATTCTGTAACATACCTGACCAGTATTCCTCAAAACTGTCAAGGTTATCAAAAACAATGAAAATGTGAGCATTTGTCACAGACAAGAGTAGATTAAGGAGACATGATGACTAAATGTCACATGGTATCCTGAATGGGATCCTGGGACAGAACAGAAACATTAAGTAAAAGCTAAATCTGAATAAAGTATAGACTTTAGTTAATAGTAGTATATCCATATTATATATATATATAATTATCTAATGATATATATTGTATATATATCATTAGCTATAGCAAATTAACCATGATAATGTAAGATATTTTAGAGGTAGGGAAACTATATGTGGGTCTGGGGGAGAATATATGCCAAATATCTACAGTATCTGCTCAGTTTTACTCTGAAGCTAAAGGTATTCTAAAAAAATAAAGTCTATTTTTTAAAGTACAATTTGCTTGAGGCAAAGACAAGAATCTTCAGAATGAGAGAATCTAAAAAAATGCAGTGTAGTGAAAGAAAAACTCTCACAAATTATTTGTTTCATTTTCACAATTCTCCATCCCTCTCTCATGTTTACTGAGTGCTTATTTGGGGGCTTTCAATCTCATAGTTGACGGAGTGAGTTTCCACCCTCCCACCAGCCTTGGTTTTAAAATGTTTTTAAATGCTATCTATGTGTATGTATCTTCTCCATAATGACAAGAATGCACAGCTAAAGTACACTAACATGCACTTTAGAAGCTAATTCAGTTTTAAAAAATTCACAGATTTTGAGAACTCTGAGGTTAAAAAAAAAAAAAAGCCATAAAGCTTTCAAAGAAAAAAAGAAAAGGTTACTCGGGTTGGAAATCAAGACTGACATCACATATTGGATACTAAGGTACTAGAAATACAATGAAGCGAAGTCTTCAAAAGTATAAGTGAAAAAAAATATTGTCAATCTTGAATTGTATGAGAACAAGATATTTTAAGACACACAAGAACTTGGCAAGTTTACCTCCCACACCCTGAAAGAAATTCTGAAGAAAACAGTTTAACCAAAAATATAAGTAATCCAAGAAAGGCGATATAAGTGCTGGGTCCATCCCAGATTGGGGGTGGGAATAGAAGGATTCAAAGAAAATTAAGAGGGCTGGCTGTGGGTGGGGTGTAGCTCTGTGGTGAAGTGCTTGCCTAACATGTACAAGGCTCTGAGTTCTAGCCTAGCAATGCCAGAAAAAAAAAAAAAAAAAAAGAAAAGAAAAGAAAGAAAGAAGAAAATGAAGCTTTATTACATCTGAATGCTCCATTGAACAGTGAAGTTTTATAAACATTTCCCTTTCTATGGAACTAATCTAACTACTTGATTCAACACAGAATGATGCTTATATAAAATCACATTGTGAATTGTTTTCTTTTGCTGTGATTACAGACATATTTGGATTTATTTTTGCCATCTTTTTAAATGCTTCCTGTTTATCCTTTCTCTGCTTCTTTCTTCTCTGCCTTCATTTAGATTAGATTGCTTGTTTGTATGTTTAAAATGCATGCATACTCAAAGCGTGAGGTTAATCAATGTTTGGGAACAATACAAGGATTTTATACCATTAATTCCAAATATTTCAGTTCTACATTTGTTTTATTGCCCTCTCGCCCCACTATTCCAGTAGACATAACTATTATTTGACACATGCAGTGTTGGCTTAGGTTTACCCACTCTAATGGAGACTGTTTGTACCCTATCCAGATCCGTTTTATTGGGCCAGTACACCTACTGGCCAGCTCTAGCACTGGCTGATTTACACTTTTCTCCTGAGAATTGCTCTCATGGGAACAGGACATTACTGGCAGGGCGGTTACCCACCCTAATCACTGAGGGCACACTGTAGCCAATGCATAACTGCTATGGGGATACAAAAAAAAACCAGCCCCCTACCACAAGGGGGGACAACTCAGTTGTGCCTGTATTGTTGTCTACTGCAGCTGTAATTATTACTAACTTAATGGCTTAAAACAACATGAAGCTGGGTGCAGTGCCACACTTCCTGTAACCCCACCTACTTGGGAGAATGAGACAGGAGGATCCCAAGTTCAAGGTCAGCCTGGGATCCAGTCTTAAAACAAAAAAGAGCTGGAGGGCTGGGGTTGTAGCTCAGTGGTAGAGCGCTCCCCTAGCAAGGGTGAGGCACTGGGTTTGATCCTCAGCACCAAATTAAAAAACAAATAAATAAATAAATAAAGGTTAAAAAAGGGGCCAGGGAATGTAGCTTAGTGGTAGAGCACCCCAGGGTTCAGTCCCCAGCACCACAAAAATAAAAACACGAATTTATTTTTACTAGGTCTGGAAACAAGAAGCCTAGCATGGGTCTTACTGGGATAAAATCAAGAGTTGTGTCCCTTTCTGGAGGCAATAGGAAACAATCTATTTTCCAGCCTTTTCCCTTCCTCCATTTTCAAGGCCAGCAACATACTATCTGACCATTTTTGGTAGTCACATGTCTGACTCTCTCCTCAGCCTCCCTCTTTTCTCTTTTAAGGACCTTTGAGTTTACATTGGGGCCACCAGTATAATCCAGAATAATCTTTTGAGGTCAGCTGCTTAGCATTTTTAATTCCATCAGCAACCTTAATTCCCCTTTGCCCTGTAACCTAACATATTCATAGGTTCAAGGGATTAGGACAGGGATATCTTTCAGGGCCATTATTCTGCCCTTCATGCTCCAGAGTTATTCACAGGTTCAAGCTAAGGCTAGATTCAGCTGAACACACATTAAGGGGCCTACAGGATGATATGTCTTTATTCAACGGTAAACAGTGTTTGTCATAATAATGTATAAAACTTTATAAGAATTTAATTAATTACTATAAGGATGTGAAAAGTGTTACAGAGCTAAATCCACATCTGCCATAATAGGAAGTCAAAGTTATTTATCATAATAGAAAGCCTAAGAAATAAGGCTGCAGTAAATACCAAGAGAAACAACTAATATAGTTGAAATTTCTCTGTGGGGGGGAAAAATCACCAAGTTGGAGAGAGGTGGAGCAGAGAAGTGCTCCTTTTATTTAGAAGCCTTATAATCCTCTGACTTCTTGAATTATGTCCATTGTTTTGGTAAAAAAAAAAAACGTAAAAAATAAATTGTGAATGCAGAAAAGTTGAAAACAACCCCCCAGCCCTGCCATAGCAATGACCCACTAGTTTTAAATTTCTATCCCTGGTTCTAAAAAAATAATAACTTTTTTCTACATATAAATTAACATGTACTCAATGTGAAGATTTCAGATAATATAAAAACACTGAAAGTACAAACTGAAAATCCTGTATAACAACCCCTTAGGGATAACCACAATGAACGTTTACACTTAGGCTTGCACTCCTAGGTACTAAAAAAATGAGGAAAAAAAACAGGATCAGAGCTGGGTGTAATGGTATGTACCTGTAGTTCTAGCTACTCAGGAGACTGAGGCAGGAAGATGGCTTAAGCCTAGGAATTTAAGACATTCTGGGTACCTGATTTTATCACTAAAATGTGAATACATTCTAGATCAATCTATATAACTACACTGTTCTTAATATGTATAGAATTTTATCTTTTGAACATACCATTACCAGTAATAATAATTTAACAAAAATGTGGAGGGAAGAGATGCCATATTATATTCATTTTTCATTACAGAAAATTAGGGTATATTACCTGAAATTTGTAAAGAAAGAAAAATTAAAGTATAATATTTAAACCAATAAAGGGAACCTTTGATGATAGGCTAACTTATGTTTCTACAGAGAATGTATTTCAGCCAGGCGCAGGGGTGCACACCTATAACCCCAGTGACTGGGGTGGCTGAAGCAGCAGGATCCCAAGTTCAAGGCCAGCCTCAGCAACTTAGTAAGATCCTGTCTCAAAATAAAAATTAAAAAAGACTGGGATGTAGTTCAGGTCCCTGGGTTCAATCTCCAGTACCAAAAAAACCCCAAAAGAATGTCTTTTGCTGGGCACAGTGGTCTAGGTACTCAGGAGGCTGAAGCAAGAGGATCACAAGTTTGGGGCCAGCCTGGATAACTTAGCAAGACCCTGTCTCAGGGGTGGGGGAAAAAGGGATGGGGAGGTAGCTCAATGGTAGAGCACTTGCCTAGCATGTGTCGGGCCTGGGTTCAATCCCCAGTACTGTCAAAAAAAAGCATTTCATCTGTATTATATTTGAAACAAACAAACAAACAAAACACTCTAAAAATCATCTATTCTTGTGAGGGATATGAAAAAAAAAAATCAGTCAAAATGTCCCCATGTATCTTCTAAAACCTAAACTACAAAATAGCTATATTCCATATAGTCAAGTTTTAATAAATCTTACAAACAGATGTTATGTTCTAAAACAATCAATCTTCATTTCACACAAAAGCAGGTATCTAAGCTTTTCCTTGGAACCAAGCCCCACCAAGTCATTCCTGGTTCACAGCAGTATTACAAAGAGAAAGTAGTTTTCTACAGGGCAATACTAAATCCAGCACAGTAATATGCTTTTCACAAACTTATTCACATTATCAACTGAATATCTACCAAGAGTCAAGCACTATACAGGTTGAGTGTCCCTAATCCAAACATCCAACATCTCAAACCTTTTGAGTGCCCACACAATGCCCAAAGTAGAAAATTCCACACCTGACTTCATGTGACAGACCAGTCAAAACAGGTGGCACAACAGTTTATTGTGTCCCTAAGGGGGAAAAATATCTCTCCCAGCCACTTTGGCTGTGATACACTTGTTTTATGTATAAGAATTATTTAAATTTGTATAAAATGACCTTCAGGCTATAAGGTGTACATGAAACAAATGAATTTCATGTTTAGATTTGGGTCCCAATCTCCAAGATATCTCATTATGTATATGTGAATATTCCAAAATCTGAAAGACTCCTGGTCCCAAGCATTTTAGATGAGGGAAATTCCACCTATACTTTGTGCTTTAGAAATTAGAGGTTGATGGGGGTAAACAGCATAAATGTGATGTAGAACAACACTAACAGGCATGACAGTATAGAGAGTACTGGTAATATTTTACACTGGCATACAAATATTTTCCAACATCACAAGATATTTAGAAATGTATAAGAAAATATTTCATTCATATATTTGGACTCCCAAAGTAGTTATCTGTATTTGTCACTAAGTCATGCCAGGTTCTCTTTTTGTTGTTGTTTTGGTTTTTGGTGCTGAGGATTGAACCCAGGGCTAAACATGTGCTCCACCACTGAGATACACCCCCAGCCCTATTACATAATTCTTCAATTAAAAATATTTTACTGTCTATTTAATTAAAAGCTTGGGGTCAGGCATTTTTGTATTCCCCACTTTCCTAGTTATCATGAAAAGAACAGACACTATAGCTCCCTAAATCAGCCTGCCTCATTGTAGAGATCACACAGATGTGGCACACAGAACGGCAGCCAAGGTTTTACCTAACATGACCTCATCATACTTATGAATATTTGTTCCTTTTAATTTCACAGCAATGCAAAGCTTAGTAAGGTATAAACAGAAAAGCACAAAGAAAAAAACACAAATGTTTGTAAACAAAATCATATTAAGAAAGTGAGTTTTGGGGCTGGGATTGTGGCTCAGTGGTAGAGCGCTCGCCTAGCACGTGCACGGCCCGGGTTCGATCCTCAGCACCACGTACAAATGAACCTATTGTGTACAACTAAAGCAAATAAATAAATATTAAAAAAAAAAGAAAGAAAGTGAGTTTTATTTAGCGGCATTATATCTGAGGCACTAAGAAAAATAAAGGAAGAAATTAAAGATGGATTCCACATTCATTTTAAGGAGTCTCACCACAAGGAAAGTAATACTCTGTAACCAATCTTGAAATTATGAAAACATCATATGTTTGCAATACACAAAATATACTATGGTGATGTCCTATCAAATGGCAATAGTCTCAATATCTGCAGGTCTTTTCAATCTAAAGACTCCATGTTGTTCTGTTGTTTTTCTCAATTACAACCAAGCATTCTACAGACAAAACTAACAATGCAGAAAGCTTTCTGGGGTAAAAAAGCTCTGAGAGAATATGATGTTGGCCCTGAGAAACAAATAAACTGGCCTATTGTTCAGCCAACATAATGCTACAAAAAGCCTGAAAGTGTTAGTACTTACATCTCAGAGTAGATAAAGGAGACAATTCTCTTTAAACTACACTTTTATGTTTACATAGAAAATCATGGTTCTTCAGACAGTAAAATCATATTATACTAAATATTTTAAAGTGACATTTATTTTTTGGTGAAGGGCCCAAAATAAGAATTATGATTTTTAGAAATGAAAAAGGAAGTACACTGAAGGCTAATAAAACGAATCGATGACCCAACTATATGTGTCCCCACAAACACTTCTGCCCAGGATAACAAATAAACAAATTAGAAGCTAATATACAAGAAGATATTTTTAAAACCACAGACATCAAAAAGGGAAAAAGAGCTTTAGACATGTTGTAATATCTCCTTAGAAGAGCCTTCTTCGAAATGCACAGTTATTATATAAGTAAGAACTGCAGGAAAAAAAAACAACCCAAAGATTGGTATTACATCAGTAGAATCTGTTTAATATCTTTAATAGTTCTATTATTTCGAAAGACTTTCACAAAAGGGCACCACGATTCTCCAGTTTATTGCAAACCTATCTTTAAAAAAAATCAGCCCTAATATTGAAGCTATAAGACAAGTTTTTAATTATTGGCACTATACTATAAAGCACAATGAAGAACACCTTATTTAAATAAAAAGAGGATATTTTATTGGGCAATAAACCCAACCGATTTTTTTCTCTCTCCATATCTATACCCAATGGTGATATCTTACACGCTAGTTTCTAAATAGATGCAAATGTTTCAAAAATGACGAAAGCCATGGTTTGCTCCAGAATACTATTATTCACATACCACATAGGTTGTTTTACAGCAGATACTAGTTTGCCAAGCTTCAGGTGGCAAAATGCTAAGTTGTGAATCTGGTATTGTCCAGCTAGTTGTTTCTCCTTGTTCTGGAGATTCTGGTGGCATGTGCTGTTGAGTGATCACCCTGTTGCCACCACTTCCCTTCTCACAACTGGATCCACTACTAGAGTAGAACATTCATGTCCTTAAGATGCAAGGCCTAGCAAAAAGCCTCCAACAAATCCACTGGATATCACTATGTTCTGTTTGATAAATTCTGTTGCCTGAAAAACAAAGTAAATTTTAAACAAAAACACTCTTAATTATGTTACAACATGGATGAACTTGGGAAACATGTTAAGTGAGATAAGACAGACAAAAAAGGACAAATGTATGATTCTACTTATGAACCATTAAATTCATAAAGTCAAAAAGCAGAATAGAGGTTACTGAGGGAGAGGGAGAAATTGTGGGAATTTATATTTAATGGGAACACTGAAATGATTAAAAAGAAAGTTCTGCAAAGGGACATTGGCACTAACTGCACATTAATGTGAATGTTCTAATGCCACTGGATTATACATTTTAAAATGGCGAATTTTATGTTATATGTATTTTGCCACACAAAAGATACATTTGAAAAAATACTCTAAATTATTGAACCTGGAGCTAAGTAACATTCTCAGCTTAATTTGATAAATATTCAGCAAAAATTCCTATGTACCTACTTACTACACAGGTGCCAAACACCATGCAAAATCCCAGAGCTGTCCATTACAAACTGAATCAGCCTAGAGCCCACAGCCAGACCCAGAAAGCTCTTCAGCTACTGAAATAATTGGATCTGAACAGCAATAATCTCACAGGTATAAAGAAATCTACCTATAGGGCAGATGTAAATGGTCCATTCATCAAGTTATTAAATTATTTAATAAATGGCCACGGAAGGCATGGTATTTATTAAGAGCCCATTTAGCCAGTAAGAAAAAAATATATACAAGATAAAAAAAAGTTGCTTAGATTAACATGATTAACCCAAACAAAACCACAACAAAAAAAAACAAACTGTGGAATATTCTGCCTAGATGCTTCAAAAATGTCAAAGCCATAAAAGACTGGGGAAGGGGGAAGGATGACAAGTGAGAGAACTACTTAAGACTAAAAGAAACTCAAGGCATATGACAACCAAATGCCTGATCTTAGCCAAAAGGTGGAGAATACACAATTCTTAATTGGGAAAAAGTCATAAAGACATTTTGTGGAAAAAATTTATATATGAACTATATATTAGAAAATATTATGGTATCATGTTAAAATTTTTTGGATTCATAATGGTATTTGTATTTGTGAGGAGAATATCCACACTGTTAAGGAGACACATGCTAAGGTATTTAGGGGTGAAGAGTCATGACATATTAAGTAGTTCAGGGAAACAAAGTATAAATCTCACCCACACAGACAAATGCAGCAAAATATAAACAATTTGGTAAACAGGTGAAGGGTATTTGAGTATTCACTTTATCTTTCAATTGGTTTGAACATTTTCAAAATAAAAATTGGGGGAGGTAAAAGGATAAAACAAAAAAGGCAAGGGAGTATCCAATTCAAAACTGTAAGACAATACACAAATTAATAAAATATATACATTTTCAAATTATTCTAGCTCAAGAAAATAATGAGTAGTTTTACTTTTATTTTACTCTACACCCCCCCCCACATACATCTACAATTGTAAAAGCAGAGGAAAAGTTGGGGAAGAATAATGTTATCAGCTTTTACATGCAGATCAAAATGGGTGGGAGACGAGGAAGGGAATCTATGTTAACTATAAAAAAATTGACTTAAAAAGGTGGTTTGATCCCAAAATTTACTTAACACTCCAGAAATGACTAAAAACATCATTTTTTTAAAATAAGGAAAACCCCAGTCACATTTTCTGTGAGACCCATTAACAAAAAGAGGAGCCAAAATTATATCTCTTACTTCTTCAATTATATTGTTGATTTCAGGTGCTGCTTTGTTTGCCCGTTTCTTAATCTGTCTTTTTGCTTTGTTTACATCTTTTTCAACTCTCTTCCAGTCGACCTGCACATAGCCACTGTGACTGGCGATCTGCAAAAATGTAATAAAAATGGCTATTATCCAGGAATGTATTAACATTTAGATTGCAAGGAATCCATGAAACTTGTAAGAAATTGTTATTTATTCACTAATTTATTCATTCAACAGATACTGAGTGCATAGTCTGTACCAAGCACTGAAGAGAGACATAAGCCCCACCGTCAGAGAGCTTCAGGTCAGTTAGGGAGAACAGATATTAAGAATAAATAACTAATTACATAGAAAAGTATAGTATATGATGGGAAAGATTCTAAAAATTATAATTATACTATAATTCTATTATACCTTTTGGAATAGGGAATTAGTTAGAAAGGACAGAGAGTACCCAAAATTACATAGCTAATAAATAGTATCTTTTGATTAAACAGATGTTTAATTACTATGAATCAGAAGCCAATCAGTTATTAGGTCACTAAAGAAATTTAAAGTAGCCAAATAAAGGCTCTTCACTAACTCTCTTTACTTAAGAATACTTTCTGGTAATTGCTTTTGAAAGTAAAATATGAAAGAAATATGTTCTATACAAGTCTCTTTAGCTATACAACTACAGATAAATGCCTATTAATCATAAAAATACTCTCATATGGTACTACCCAGACACTACAAAACCTGAACAGGAACTATAGCTTGAGTATAAGCCAATACAGTAAGTTGGTGCCCCCAAATAAGAAAATTAAATAATCACATTAATACATACAATATATACCATTATATTACAATAACATTTAATATATATATACACATACATATATATATCATTATAAATCATTTCTACTGAGCTTATGCTCAGTAATTTTTATTTTATTTTTTAATTTTGTAGTGCTGACCAGATCATTAAATTTGTTTGCCAATATCTACTTCACCCAGTGGACTATGAATCTCATTCAAGTCAGGAAAATAGATAAATAAGAAATAATGAATGAATGATGATAAATACTAAATTCCCAAAGCTGTATTAACTAACCTGGCTCAAATAAGAGTCTAACAAAGGGACTGTGCTAGATTAACCCCAAAAGCTCTATCATGCCTACTAGTGAATGAGAAAATGATCTCTGTCTGCCGCTAACATGACAATACCACTGAACAGATTTTATTGAGATGTTCACTGCTATCATCCCTTGGAGGTTCATCTGATCAAACTGAAGGATACCAATCCAAACTGAGCAGCATGCTCCAATGCAGAGATGGCCAAGGACAAGCAATCTGACCCCAGTAGGTTTCAGGTATATTCAACCTAATTGACAAGTACCTCCAAGAACTGACCATACAGAACCCATTTAAATCTTGTCTACCCAGAAATCATCTAAGTCATTCCAGGGAAAAGCAAACCAACAGATTAGGGAAAAAGTGAGGTAGTGATGATTGTTTTTTGAACAAAACTTGACTTTTCTACAACACTAAAATATTTAAGGAAATTAAGTAAAGAGGTTTTATTAAAATAAAAGCATCCAAATTAAAAATAAGGCCGGCTTTTAGGTAAAGATTCTTGTCTGCTGAAAAGTTATAAGCAGGTAGATGGAGCTTTTTGTGGGCCTCACTACAGGTAATCTAACTGGGCTGTTTCAATGGGAAGATATCCCCCACTCCCAACTTCAAACTTCAAGATCATTTTTCTTGGACTGGTCAATCTTCCCAAAGAATGGAAAGCCTTATCACATATTTGAAACTTCCCATCCGTTTTTTGTGCTCAATTCTGAAATATAAACAAAGGATAATGAAGATAACAAGGATCATCAGGCATGGAGGAAGACCTTTAACATGAAAACTGAAGATCAAAGAAAACAAGAAGGGAGGAGGTGGAAGGATCTAGAGGAGGAGTTGGTATATAGCTCAGTGGTAGAGCATTCACCTCACATGCTCGAGGCCCCAGGTTTGAGCCTCTGTGAAGAGAGAGGGGAACAAAACAAAACAAAACTTAGAGGAACAAGCTATGCAGGAACCAGTTTAATAACAAAACAAGGGCTGGAGGTATAGCTCAGTGGTAGAACACTTGCCCGGCATGTTTGATCCCTAGCACCACAAAAGTAAGTAAATAAATAAAAGTAAAATCAAAACAAAAGAACACCTGATCACTGATGGCCAGATAAATTTAAAAAGATAATGCACAACTGAAAGAGCTCCCAATGGCCAAAGCTAGAACAATTTGAGCAATAAAATGGTGTAAATAAATGATTGAATAAAAACTAATAAAAGGGCTAGATATGGTGACACACTCCTGTAATCTGGTACTCAGGAGGCTGAGGCGAGAGGATTGCAAGTTCAAGGACAGCATGGGCAACTTAGCAAGACGGTGTCTCAAAATAAAAAAATAAAAAGGGCTGGGGGATGTAGCTCAGTGGTAGCACACTCCTGGGTTCAAACCCCAGTACTAGAAAAAAACAAATTAATAAAAAAAGCAAAGGGAAACTCTAGAATAGGATAGAAGGGAGATCCTAGGACACAAGCTGTATACTAAGCCTACAAAACAAGAAGAAAAGACGACTCTGGGACAAGTTTGTCCAGAAGATTAAACTGACAGACTATTCCATAATATGACCACAAAAGATTAAGACAACTAGGAGTTGTCTAGAGAAATAATCCCAAACTTTCTATAAGAAACAACAGCCCAAACCTTCTCAAACAAGGTTAAAGACCTAAATTCAGAGACATGCTCAGTGACCTCCAGGCAATGATCTAACACAATTATGAAATAACAACTCATAATGTGTGCGTGAGGATGAGTAGAGAGCATTCACATGTGTAAGAATGTGAGGGGGGTGGGGAGAAGAGAACAATTCAATACACCATAGCTAAATTTTCGTATTTCATAATGGGAAGCCAATAGTTAATAACTAAGACTGAAAGATCAAGAAATGTCCAATTAACTTGTTTATGGAAAGGGAAAATCAGCTAAGAGTTCAAAATGGTTGCCTCAAAGGAGAAGAAAATTAGGGTAGAGAGGCAGGCAGAGGATTACTCTAAACTGTAATAAGCCTTGTACAAGTATTTGATCCTTTGACTTATGTACATGTATAACTTCAAAAATATAAAAAAAATTACATACCATTGTCTGTTTTTTTTAAGTCAAGTGAAGAAGTGGGAATGGAGAAGGAACAAGAAATCTCTAAATGGTTGTGATCAAGTACTTGTGAACAACACTATACTCTGACAGGTCCCATTGTTTTGTGGTACTGGGGAATGATCCCAGGGGTGCTTTATCACTGATCTATGTCCCCAGCCCTTTTTATTTTTTATTTTGAGTCAGGGTCCCTCTAAGTTGCCCTGGCTGGCCTTGAACTTGTGATTCTCCTGTAGCTAGGATTCCAGGCCTTGCTGTTATACCTTACCTGGCCCCATTGTCTATCTTAAGATGGCAGTATGATAAATATCTACTGAGAAACACTTAATATTGTTATGATAAAAGTTTCTTAAGTTCTAAGTAAACTAATATTTATCTTTAAGTGTAAGTAAAGGTTGAAAAATCTGGAAGCAAGCCTAAAAAATGTTAGGCATTTAGCCTAAAAGCCACTTGTTTCTGTATTTCCTCTTTCAGGTTCCTCCTACTGAGTTTTCAAAGCTAGTTATATTTGTGGGAAAAAGTAGTTTAATGCAGATAGGACCTGACAAAATGTAGGTCTGAATTATCTATATTCAGTGGACAGAAATGAACTTATGAAAAACTGACATTGCACAATAGATTAAAATACAAAATTCTCTCTTTCTGTGAACATTTTAGAAAACTACTTCAGTCCAATACTTTTTTTTTTTTTTGGCAGTACTAGGGATGAAACCCAGGGCCACTTTACTACTATGTTACATCCCCAGCCTTTTTTATTTTTTGAGACAGGGTCTCACTAAATTGCCCAGACTGGCTTGAACTTGCAAACCTCCTGCCTCAGCCTCCTGAGTAAACTGGGATTACTGGCATGTGCCTGGCCCAGTCCAGTATACTCTTTTGCACCAAACAAATGATAATTAGTTTTCAAAATAGCTATAGAATTAAATATGTCCTTCTATACAAACCCAAGTCAAAATCATCCTAAAGAAAATTCTCTTCTGTACACAAACACTGGCATATTCATCCAAAGGATGAAATTTAGACATTAACCATATTCTTTTTCACCTCTTACCTTAATAAGTAATTACTCCTAATAATGTCACAAACAGAAAATACATATCTTTTTAAAAGCTGTTTAGTAAAGAACTCAAATTCAATGCTGGACACATGATGCAGTCCCTCTGAACATAAGGCAACTACACTGGTTATTATAGGATCAATGGCTTAGATACTGAAGTCAGATTTTGATTGCTATAAGTAAGCATCAATCATTTTTTAAAATCTGGTATAACTGACAGTTCTCTGTATCTTTAAAATTGTTGCTAACATTCATTCCCAAAGATTTTCAATTTTGGGATTTACTATATTTGATCTTCAGGGAATGATATTTTTGGGAAAATATATGCCAAAAAGACATGAATGCCAGATAATATCCTGATAAACATCCTCTAATGGCAAAGCATTTTTAGACCTTACACTCAGAGGAAGATGAACAAAATAAAAAAATTTTAATCCACCTGCCTCAGTAATAGGATTATGGATAGTTATTTTTAAACCTAATTTTCTACTTTCTATATTACTATGGTTCTTTACTTTTAAAAAAAATGTTAAGCCGGGCGCGGTGGCGCACGCCTGTAATCCCAGCACTTTGGGAGGCTGAGGCAGGAGGATAGCGAGTTCAAAGCCAGCCTCAGCAATGCCGAGGCACTTAGCAACTCAGTGAGACCCTGTCTCTAATAAAATACAAAAAAGGGCTGGGGATGTGGCCCAGTGGTCCAGTGCCCCTGAGTTCAATCCCCGGTACCACAAAAAAAAAAAAAATGTTAGAAATTGTTAATATCTAGTTCCTCTTGGGAGAATAACTGTGTAACTAGGAAACAAGGGAAAGAAGAGCACTTTTGAATTCTATAAACAGGGAAAAAAGAGACCTTCTGAATTTTATGCATGTGAATTTTAAATAGAGGTTTAAATGGTCAGGATAAGTAGGTTATCTTATTGGTGAAATGTTTATTTTGCTAGGGAGATATTTTAAGAGATATTTGAGTAATAATAAAAAATGAATTTTTAGATTCAATTTTCAAGTTTTAAATGTTATCTTTTTAATAGCTGGGATCAAACTACACTTGGATTAGAGATCTTAGAAGTATTTGATTTGTTATCTTTCATGAAGATGCCAGCTTTCAAACCTCACTGCAGTTTTTCCATACACTGATACCTAAAGGAAAAATTCCACTTTCTGTTAAAATGGGCAGGAGTAAAATGGCTAAACGTGACATTTTTAGTTCTTTTTTTTTTTACATTTATTTATTTATTTATTTGCTTTTGTTGTACACAGTGCATTTTATTTTTATGTGGTGCTGAAGATCGAACCAGGGCCGCACACGTGCTAGGCGAGCGCTCTACCACTGAGCCACAACCCCAGCCCAATACTCTTAGTTCTTAAGAGCTACCTATGTAAACACAGGTAAGCACATAAAACTGACATACCTGAAGGAGAAGAAAACCACCTCCCACTGCAGTTGCTGCAAGTTTTCCAACCTTCTGGAACAAAAATCCTGCACACCTTTAATGAAAGAAATAACAAAAGATAAGACCAATGTACTAAAAACCTCTCCTCTTTTACTTCTTATTACTCTCCTAATAAAATCCTAACGTCTTCCCATTCCTTTTGATCATGTCCCTTGTCTGCTCAGAAACCCTCATATAGGTTTTAGTCATATAGACTAGTCAAAAATACACAATCTAAAAATGTTTGAGATTTGCTGCAAAATAAGAGATGGAGAGGAGAAGAGGATTTATAGGTAAGAGTGGCTAATGAAATTGAATGATAAGTACTTAGGGGTTCACTATAGACCTTCTATATTTGTGCAAGCTGAAATTTCCCAAAATAAAAGTGATTTGTTTTCTTTTACTTAATATAGTCAAGATATTCCATACACCTGGCCAACATTCACTTTGCCCAAATCTTCTGCTTTACCCTAATTAATTTCAAAATAGTTTATCATTTTTGCTTGAGCTATTAATCTCCCTGGTTCTAGGGGTTTCTGCCTAGCTCTGCTTATCTAAAGCTTTCCTATCCTTTAAGGTCCAGATGTAGTTCCACTTTTATGACTACACTTCAGCCCACATTTCTCAGAGCCTCCTTATCTATATCTATTTTTATATTAAATCTGTGCTGTCTCATCTATGCTATAACAGTGTCAGCCTATACTTCAGCAAGCTCATATTCCTCTTAGTATTCCAGATGCATACTGTGCAAAAAAATCTCAGATTTCTAACTCTAGTATTCTGCACTGAGTTCGTCTTCCCCCCAAATTCGTGTCCTTCCCAGAACTTCAAGATGTGATCTTATTTGGAAACAGGGTCACTGAGGATGTAATTAATTATTAGATGAGAGTAGGCCCTAATCCAATGTGAGTCATATCACAGAGTCACAGACACACAGAAGGAATATGACCATGTGATAACAACAAAGGGAGAGATCAGAGTGATATATTTACAAGCCAAAGAGCCAATGACTGCTGGAAGTGAGGAGAGAAACATGGAACAGATTTCTCCCTCTGAGCCTCCAAGAAGGAAACAATCCTGATGACACCTTGACTGCAAACTTCTAGCCCCCTAAACTGAGAATAAATTTCTGTTGTTTTAACCCCCCCAAGTCTGAGGTACTTAGTTATAACAGTCCTAGAAAACTAATACACCTTCCTACATTTGAAATTACAGGATGGGCTTCTCCAGTAACTAGAACCACATATGCAAAAAACATCTTTCCAACTAAAACTACTGTTGCTAAAGTCTGAATTTATTAGTACCATTCTCCAGGTTTGCCACCTCACATTCATCTCAGACTCTACCTTCTTCATCATTGGTACAACTGACTGCAAAGTTCTATAGCCTCTATCTCCAAAACATTATCTGACTCTTTTCTCCTTTCCATTCTTAAGGGCATCATTACCTTGGAAACAGTTTAGGCTTTTATTACCTCTCTTCCAGACCACTCTAAGGGCATGCTGACTGGTCTTCACACCTTCCATGTCTCCTAGCAACCACCCCATCCTAATATTAATTTTAATTTCTTATGATCAAAAATGTGTGGTGGGGTTGGGGATGTAGCTCAGTGGTAGAGCACCTGCTTACCACATGTGAGGCCCCAGCACCACACACACACACACACACACACACACACACACACACACCCCACAAAACCCATAAAACTAAGGCTACTTACAGCTAAATATAATTTCCTTAGCTTCTCATTCATGTCTTTTTTAAAAAATATTTTCGCTGTAGTTAAGACACAATACCTTTATTTTATTTATTTATTTTTATGTGGTGCTGAGGATGGAACCCAGCGCTTCGTATGTGCTAGGCGAGCGCTCTACCACTGAACCACAACCCCAGCCCCTCATTCACGTCTTTGACATGAATTGGTCTGCACTGTTAACTGGTTAGGTTAATGCCCCATTAACCATTCCTCCTTAATATTATATTAATATACCATATATTAATATGTATTAATATATAATATCACATCAATTTTATACCATAAGAAAATTCTAAAAATTTACTATACTGGATCTAAAGTTATTACAACAAATCATCTGTATAATATTAGCATCCTATTACACAGCTCGTAGGCTAGCACTTGGCTATACTCCAAAAGTATATATTACTATCAAGAATATGTCCCTCATAGGGGAGCTGGCAATAAAGGCCAAGAAAAAGGAGAAGCAGCAAATAGCAAGGTTTCCACATACCCAGGCTGGGTACTCCACAAGCTTGTATTGATCATTGTTTGATGGTATTAGTCACTAAGATGGACCTACTAAATTCTGCTGCTTTGTCTCCAGGCTTTCCAAGCAAACTTCTGCCAATTATGGGGCTTCTTATCAGGGATAGTCTACAAAGATGAAAATGTACAATGACCTGATAATTCAATTTCTCAATTTTTTAGTATCTTTTAATATTGGGCTTTTGGCCCTGATTTTAACCAATCACCCAGGGCACCAAATTATAGGTTTATTTAAACAGACGGCCATACCCTGAATTATGGAGAGAGAGGTGCAATCAACCTACGGCAAATTATCTGAATCACCAGAGCCCTGATCAGAAATCTCTCTTCTAATTGCAGGCTTTTTTCATACAGCAGCATTAACAAGTACACATCAGGAATAAATACTGCAACTCCGTGCCACAGAATCTTCACAATAGCTGTTTCTATCATAAAAAGGCATTTACAAAAGGGCATAAAGGAGTGCACCATTATTCTGAGCACATAAAATACAAATCAAAAATTTTAGTTTACACTTATTAAATGGAAATGTTAATATTTAAATTAATGTGAGATGAATTTAACACAGATTCTAAAGAAAAAATATTATTCACAAGGAAAGCACACTAAATTTAAAAATTCTCTACAATCATGAACATTTTCAAAATAAATAATTCAACTTGCTTCTGCCTACTCCATTACATGACTAATCTTTTATTCCAAAAATAAGAGAATTAGATCAATAGTAGCAACTGTGTAATTATGTGGTCTGATGTGTTACCTGGTTAGATTTTTTATTAACTACTCCTTAATGTAACCCACAATATTATTACATCAGTAAGCAATGAGTCCTTTAATTCCAACACAAAATATTCAACAGCTCTTCTTTAAAGTATTATCATAATCTGAACCATCCCACAAAAAATGTCAGCTGTATCATCATTAATTTTTGAAGCGCTAACTCTGAGCTATATCCCCAGTCTTTTTTTTTTTTTTTTTCTTTGACACAGAATCTCCCTAAGTGGCCCAGGCTGGCCTGGAAATTTGCAATCCTCCTACCTCACTTTCCTAAATAGCTGGGACTATTGGCATGTATCACAGAGCCAGCTTTCATCAACAATTTTTACTGAGCATTTACACTGCTCTCTCTACAGGGTTGACAATTCTAGAGGCCAGTTCTGCTATAAGAGTTTCTCACAGGTTTTTCCAGTTGTTGGCACTGAATAGCAAGTAAAAATTTATATATAGTTTTTTTTTCATATATTTCTTCCTATCTACTCACTATCACTGAATCAGATCCACATTTGCTAAACTTGAGAAACAGGAAATGTTCAAAAAAATCAAAGGAAAAATAAGGAGGAAAAAGTGAAATGATGGTGGGCATGGGGGAAGGGCATTACCAAAATCCAACAGGAAGTCTCTGAAGGTAGATCACACCAATTAGCTCACAAGGAAACCCCTCAAAGTAGTACACTTCTGAAATTAACAGTGTACTGGATGTGCATGGTGACTCTGACCCATTTATAAAAGGACAATAGCCAGGCTCTCAATGAAATTTAATGAAAAAGATGTTGTTCTCACCAGCCAGTCACACCACCCATTACAATCTGGGTAGCTACTGAGTATTTTTCTACCATAGGTCCCGAACTGTGGCCAAACACTCGATTCCACCAGTGGTGTCTTCTTGCATACTCAGTTAAATCCAACACTTCGTAAGAATCGTCATCACTTTCGTATTCTTCAAAACACAAAATAGAAAAAATAAAATTGTCAATGGAAAGTCAGAAATGTCCTATACATTTTTCTTTAAATCTAAGTTACTGTTACTTTTGGCCTAAGGTAAAATGTCCAGATAAAAAAAATAAATTTGTTTAACTCAATTCCTGAGACTAGCCAGGCATGGTGGTGAACACTTCTAATCCCAGCTACTCCTAGGGAGGCCTAAGGCAGGAAGACCCCAAGTTCAAGGCCAGCCTGCACAATTTAAAGAGACCCTGTCCCAAAATTAAAAATAAGGCAGCTCAGTGGTATAGGGCCTCTGTGTTCAATCCTAAATACTGGGGGTGGGGGTAGGGTAAGGCCTCAAGAGTAAAGGGCCTGGTAATAAAACCCCCACCTCCTTTCCAAAGGCCCAGGTATCGCCTGGGGGTGCGGGTGGGAACCCGGAGCCAGGGTCAGTTCAGAATTACATAGCAAGTGAGGGTTCACCCCAATCTCAGAGTAGGGTCAGGGTCTGAGCAGGGTCTATTTTCGTCAGTGGAAAGAGAGGGTCTTCCTCTAGGAGAGGAAATCACTTTAGAGTGGGGCTCAAATAAAAACAACACGTTTGAAGATGGAGATGAAGTGCTAGAGGTGAAGGTTGGGTAGGGCTGTGTTGGGGGTGGGGATCATTCTCTGCCAGAGTTCCGCAGAGCGGATAGGGAGAAGTCTAATTCGGAAGGGGTGATCACAGGGAAGGAATAAGCGCTGTAGACACAAGGTCGAATGCTGTGAGCCGCGTCCCAAATACTACTTCGGGCCCTGGCCGCTCACCTTGGGGAGGGGGGTTCCGGGACGCCATGATACCGCCGGCGGCCAGTTCTGGGGTGGTCCCCGCCCGCCCTCCTCTCCCACGCACTTTAAGGGACGCTCTAGGCCGAGGTAGAAGTCTATGGTCTCTTCTTTTTCCTCCACCACCTCCTCCTCCTCCTTCAGACGGGTTGTCGTGTCCCCGCCCACTTCTCGCAGCGAAAGACCATATGCGCAGGCGCACGGCTCGTAGTTTGGGGGGAGGGACAGTCGGATCTTAACTCCGCGAGGGCTATGGGAGTTGTAGTCAGTTGCCCTCCTCATACGGGGCGTGGGATCCTCCCAACCCCCTCTAGAATTTCCATAATCATAATTTCAGTTATTTTGTTTTAAAGAGCCTCGGGGCTGGAGAAATGGGTGGAGGGGCTGCACATGGAAGTGTAAAGGGAAAACCAGGTTGGTATCGACAGAGACACTCTCCTTGACCAAACTTAGAGGCTCCTATTTTTTTTTTTTTTTTTTTTGCCTAGGCCGCCCCTTAGGCCCTGTCCTTGGCCTGCTTCATCTACTTGTAGCAAGATTACTGCTAAGTGGGGCTGGAGTTGTGGCTCAGTGGTAGAGCACTTGCCTAGCACATGTGAGGCACTGGGTTTAATCCTCAGCACCACATAAAAATCAGAACCTCTTTACCTGCTCTCTCTCCATATACTCTGCCAAGAACTCAAAGGAAGTAGAGGAAGTCCTTGGATCTGACCTCATAGGAATTACTCAAAAGCACATAATTTTAAAAAAATCATTCTATTTAAATCTGACGGGGCAATAAGGTCAAGTTTTTCACCAGAAACTTCATAGGATTCTACAGAATGTAAACGCATGATGGTGACCAAACAGCTAACCCAAATTCATATATCCTAGCCCCAAACTATTTATTTATTTATTTATTTATTTATTTATTTATTTATGGTAATAGGGAATGAACCCTGGGCCTTTCACATACAATGAAAGCACTCTGCCACTGAACTACAATTCCCAAATTCCCAGCAAATCCTCTTTTTTTTGAGACAGGGTCTCCAAATTACTGAGGTTGGCCTCAAACTTGCCATCCTTCTATCTTAGGTTCCCAAGCCAGGGGGCATGCATCACCACACCAGACTCTCAAACTTATTTTTAACTTGCATTGTATCTGAATTTGCTGTACAATTAAACAAAATGGCTTTCTCAGTATTCATTTTAATAGAAGATCAAGAATTTCTAGTATACACTGCATTACTTAAAATATTGACTTGCATTATTTTACTTGACTTTTCAAATGCTGGTACTTTTGAAAATAATATTCTTACTTATTAATATTCTTTTCATTTAGATAGCTTGCAAATTTATGTTTCTGTTATTTGTTGAGTGGGAAAGAATTTTCCTAAGTATGTAATATCCTTATAAATCAAATTGTTTACCTTTATTATCATATGTATTCTGATACTAATTTCTATTAAGTAATGTGTGTTTATTTAGTTCTTACTATATCCATGCAAATAATTAACCTGTTAGCTTCAATTATTTGTTCTTCTTTCATTTAAAATTGATTGGAAGCTGGGTGCTGTGGCACATCCCAGTGACTAGGGAGGCTGAGACAGGAGGATTGCAATTTCAAAGCCAGCCTCAGCAATTGATCCAGATCCTGATTCAAAAAATAAAAAGGGCTGGGGATGTAGTTCACTGGTTAAAGCACCTCTGGGTTCAATTCCCAATACCAAAAATGAAATAAAATAGATTGGAAAAAGCAAATTCTCTTTGCTATGACTATAGAGACTAGGAAGACATGAGGATAATACTGACAGTAATTTTATTTACATTAATGTTCATGAAGGTGGTTTACAGAGTCTTGGGGGTAGAGAAGCTAGGTGATAAAAAGTAAACTCTCCAAACACATGACAGAGAACAGAAGAGGGCTGGGGTTGTGGCTCAGAGGTAGAGCGCTTGCGGCCCGGGTTCGATCCTCAGCACCACGTAAAAACAAAGGCATTGTGTACAACTAAAAATAAATAAATAAATATTTTTTAAAAAGAGAGAACAGAAGAGAGTGAAGTGCGTCAAAGAGGGGGAGGATATTAGAAAATTTGGACATTGATAGAAAACACAGTGTTCTTTTTTAAAATTTTATTTCGAGACAGGGTTTTGCCAAAGCTTAGGGCCTTGCTAAGTTGCTGAAGCTGGCTTTGAACTTGCAATCCTCCTGCCTCAGCCTCCCCAGTCGCTGGGATTACAGGTGTGCACCACCACACCAGCCTCATGGTGTTCTAAATGTAACAAGGACTTCACTTTTGTTCTAAATGTAACAAGGACTTCACTTTTGACTGCACCTCTGCCTCCATTTTGTATTCTCCTTAGCTCTGAGTCACCTAGGAATCCAGAAACAACAGATGTGATTGATAAACATCTTGTGATGCATGGAAACAACCTCCCAGGCAACAGCAATTTTCTTTTCTTTTTTCTTTGGTATCAGGGATTGAACTCAGAGGCACTTGACCACTGGGCCACATCCCCAGCCCTTTTTTGTATTTTATTAGAGACAGGGTCTCACTGAGTTGCTAAGTGCCTCACCATTGCTGAGGCTGGTTTGAACTTGGGATCCTCTTGCCTCAGCCTCCCAAGTGCTGGGATTACAGGCATGAGCCACCTCGCCTGGCTAATAGCAATTTTCTTATTGCTGACAGGCTCCACCTGACCAATCCCAAGATGATGAACCAGATCAAGATCACCTGTTCTAGCAGCTGCGCAAAGCTTCCAGCTAGGCAAACCCCAACACTTGCCCTTATTCCTCTTTCTATAAAACCTCAAAGTCATTGTCAGCCTCTCAAAGACAGGGCTAAGGACCCAGGTCCCCCTTGTTTTTCCAGTATAGCTACAGTGATTAAAGTTTGTTTGCTGCTTTTCACAATTTTTCTATTTGTTGTTTGGGGCGAGTGGCTGGGTCTGATTTGTTGACTCCCTAGAGTCATGCCTCTGGCTTAGGACTCCAGTAACATGAATACAAAAGCATTAAAATAATCTGCCTATTCTAAGGTGATTAAGTCCATAGTGCTTCTGATTCCAAGAAACAGCATTTTATCCAGAAATAATGACTAGATAAAAACTGTAAAATATTAGTGTAACTGAACCTACATTCATCCTGTATCTTCCCAGACTCATTCCTAAATTGAGAATAGGACCAAGAAGGATAACTTGTCCAAGATTTTTTTTCTTTCTCTTTGTGTACTGGGTCTAAAACCCAGGGCCTTGTGCAGTTAGGAAACACTCTTATCAGTGAAGTACACCCAGCCCCTTTTAAATTTTATTTTGAGACAGGGTCTTGCTTAGTTGCCCAGGCAGGCCTCAAACTGGCCATCTTCCTGCCTCAGCCTCCAGAGTAGCTAGGACTACATGAATGTACCACTGCATCCAACTCTTGTTTAAGATTTTTTTTTCTGGTACTAGGTGCCGAATCCAGGGGGGGGGGGGGGCTTTACCACTGAGCTACCTCCTTAGCCTTTTTTGAGACAGGGCCTCGCTAAATTGTTCAGACTGGTCTTACCCTGTGAGCTTTCTGTCTCAGCCACCCTAGTAGTTGTGATTACAGGCAAGTGCCACTGTGCTCCACTTGTTCAAGATTTTTTAAAATTGGGCTCTTGAAATTGATTAAAGTGGTTATTTCAGGACATAGGTTAAGAATTTGTGAATCAAGGAAATAGCCATTGATATACATATGATTTGGGGAAACCCTGGCCCTTTTTATTTGCTTTTATTTTATTTTATTTTTGTGGTACCGGGGATTGAACTCAGGGGCACTCGACCACTGGGCCACATCCCCAGCCCTTTTTTGTATTTTATTTAGAGACAGGGTTTCACTGAGTTGCTAAGTGCCTCGCCATTGCTGAGGCTGGCTTTGAACTCGCGATCCTCCTGCCTCAGCCTCCCAAAGTGCTAGGATTACAGGCGTGCGCCACCGCACCCGGCTTGCTTTTATTTTTTATAGATATTTTTGGCAGTACTGGGGACCAAACTCAGGGCCTTATGCAAGTTGAGGCAAGCACTTTACCACTGAACTATGCCCCAGCCCCCAAATTTTGACCCTTTAAAATTCTTTAAAGTTCCTCAGCCTGTGATCCCTGAAATGCAATACTAAGACTGGCTGTAAATTGTGAATTAATAAAAGCTGAATAACTGCAAATGGAGTCTTAGGAATTATAATTTGGGAGACAAAGATTTACTGATTCCATGTTCTGAGGAGCCAGGAAAAGTGGGAGTTTATATGGTGATTGAGAGTTGGGTAAGAACAGGGGCTCTATGACCCATAGGAAAAAAAATTAAATATGTCAAAATAATTCAATTTTAATTGGGTGGTCTTTCAACAACTAGTTTGGAAACAATTTAATACTTGTACTCAAAATAAAGCAAGATGAAACCAGAATCTCATTGTCTAGCAAATACCATAAAAAGTATCTCAAAATGGATCATAGATTTAATTGAAAACGTTGAAACAATAACCTTCTAGAAAAAACTAGCAAAAAAAAATGTATAACTTTGGGTTAGGTAATTAGCTCTTAGATATAATAATAAAAATATTAATTGGTTTTCATAACAACATTTACAGCTCAAAATATATCATTAGATAAATTAAAATGCAATTCACAAGAGAAAGTATTTTCTGTGATTGTATTTGATATGAAAATATTTTGTGGAATCATATTTGAAAACAAGTTATTATACAGAAATAAAAAATCATGAAAAGTAAAAAATAAAATGACAAACAGCTCAATAAAAATATGAAAAGAATTTAAAATGACACTTTATAAAAAATTGTCAAATAAGCATACAAAAAGACACTCAATATCATTAATCATTAAAACAATGCAAACAAAACCATTATATACCAAGAGGATCACAAAATTTTTTTTTAAAAAAGACTAATAATACAAAGTGTTTGAGAGGATGCAGGAAAACAGAAATTCTCCTATGTTGCTGGTGAGAACATTAAATACTATAGCCATATTTTAAAACTCTTTCAGAGTTTCTTGATAGATTAGAATACTAAATTAAAAATTATAAATGCTACCATTTTACTCCAAGTAACCTATTTAAAGAAACAAAAACATATATTCATGGACTTAAAAATCAATGGTCATAGCTGCAATTACTCATAATACAAAACAAAGTTGAAACAAAGCCAAATGTTCATCAGTTGGTTGAAGGTGGATCAATGGGTGCTATGCTGAATAGATGTAATAAGTTCCAGTGTGCTTGCTATTGCACAGGTGGGTGAGTCCTGGTTTCACTAATGTACTGCACCTTTGGAAAAGCTGGAGGAAAGGAGATTAAAGTTTATACCATAATGAAATTATTAATACTTGAGGAGATAGATATGTTTAACCTGATTTTAAATTCATATATGTGTATATATGCATATATATATCTATGAATGTGAATGGATACATAGTGTTTTGCTATGTATGCACTGCATTGTACATTATAATAATATTATATATATATTATATATATGTTATATACATATAGAAAAATTTTTTAAAAAATAAAGTACAAGCCAGATACAGTGGCACATGTCTGTAATCCCAGTGGCTCAGGAGGCTGAGGCAGGAGAATCACGAGTTCAAAGCCAGCCTCAGCAAAAGCGAGGCGCTAAGCAACTCAGTGAGACCGTGTCTCTAAATAAAATACAAAATAGGGCTGGGGATGTGGCTCAGTGGTCGAATGCCCCTGAGTTCAATCTCTGGTACCCCAAAAAAAATTACAAAAAGAATGGAAATGTCTATAAAACAAGAGTCCAAAATCCTCTTGATATGCATCTTGAGCCTCTGGTCACCATATAATTGTCTAGTTTTTCTTGTCGTCCCAGATGACTAAGCTCAAAGCTAAGAAATGACCAAAGTTCATGTTCCAGGCAGCAGCTGGAGATGTGTATAAGTCCTGCTTTCTAATGGCCTCCTGACTCCATTTTGAAATTTTATTTTGATGTTTCTTTCATTGTAATTTTCCTTTTATAGTTTGGATGAGTGTCCCCCAAAGGTTCATGTGTTAAAGCCTTGGTCCCTTGCTATTGGGAGGTGGTGTAACTTTGGGGGAGGTAGGGTTGAGTGAGAGGTACTTAAATCACTGAGGGCATGCCCCTGCAGAGGATTGTGGGACCCTGGCCCATCCTGCCTCTGTTCCTTGTTGTGGTGTGAGCAGTTCATTTGGACAGGTGTTTGCTGACATTACCATCTGGTGCCCTTATCAGAGGCCCAAAGCTCGAAACTGCTACTGGACTGGACCCTTCAGAATCACAAACCAAATAAACCTTTTCTCTTTATAAATTAATTATCTTAGGCATTTTGGTATGGTGATGGAAACCTGATTAATGTACCAGCCCATTCCTAATAAGGTGGTCACAAATAGAGAAATAGCAAATGGTAGGCTACTGAAAGAAGAGAAAGGAAAATCATAAACTAGAAGAGCAAAATGAAGGGTTAACTGGGTCAAATGACACTTTGACATATTTTTAGCAATATCTGCCCATTACAGAAAGAAGCCATTCTCCTGTCAGGCAAATGGTATTTAGAACCAAATGGCTATAGAGAAATGAGAAAGAATGAAAACAAAACACTTCCCTTAAGATACCAAAGAATAGACCTTGATATACCTAAAAATGAATTAAAAGGCAATCATTTCTCTAAAAACTTCAAGTGTTGAGAAGGAAGTTTTTAATGCTCTCCCTTAGAAGTTGACTATATAATGTATTTTTCTAGTGTGGATTTTCTTCCTTCTCAGTAATGAAAAAGCTGTCATTTTGTTGGCTGAATGACAAGTTGTTTGATGTGTAAATTGTATACAGAGACTTTCCAAAGTCCTATGATCCTCCTGATGTACTCAAGGGGGTGACTTTTCAAAATTTCCACTTTAAATGGTATGTTATGGTTTAGATGTAAGGTATCTCCTAAAAGCTCACGTGTGAGACAAATGCAAGAAAGTTTAGAGGTGAAATGATTGGGTTGAGAGCCTTGACCTAATCAATACATTAACTGGGTGGTAATGTTAGGCATGTAGGATGTGGCTGGAAGAGGTGGGTCATTGGAGGCATGCCTTTGGGGTATAACTTTTGTTCCTGGAGAGTGGAGTATCTCTCTGCTTCTTGGTGGACATATCTTGAGGTGTTCTCCTCCACTCCTTTCCACCATGATGTTCTGCCTCACCTCAAGCCCAGAGCAACGGAGTAAGCTGTCTACGGACTGAGACCTCTGAAACCAAATATACTTTCCTCCTCTAAAATTGTTCTTGGCAAGGTTTTTGATTACAGCAGCAAAAAGCTGACTAAAACATGATGTAATTTTTTTTCAGTTTGTACCTATAAACATTTTCATTGTGAACACTGATATCTACAGCGTCATCAAAACATTATTTGGATAGTCCCTAACTTTTCAATGGGTATTGTTTCAAAAGTTTATGACAAACTTATATGTAACAGAGAATATTTTCTCTTTAATCCATAATGAAGCTGTAATAAAACCTGAACCCTTCCTAATCTCTACCTTTCCTCAATGTCTCCTCTTCAGAAACCTGTGTTAAAGACAAATTTAGCCCTGACTGCCAAAAACAAAAACAGGACAGTAAACAACACTTCCCACTCACTGGACAATCTTCATCCCTGTCTTTGTTACACCAGTCACATCTTACTAGATATCTGCATTTGAATGATTTGCAGAATCTAACCAGTCCAAAACAACTCTTGCTTTTTTTTTTTTTTTTTTTTTGTACTGGGATTGAACCCAGGGACACTCAATCACTAAGCCACATCCCCAGGCCTTTTTTTATTTTTTAATTTAAAGACAGGGTCTCACTACATTGCTTCAGCCTCACTAAATTGCTGAGGCTGGCTTTGAACTAGAGATCCTCCTTTCCTGCCTCAGACTCCAGAGCAACTGTTGCTATCTTTAAAGCTGCCCAAGGGAATAAGACAAATTTTAGGGTCAGCTACTCCTTTTTCACTTCCCTTATCTCCCACAGGTAAGCATCCTTTTTCTTCTTGACTATTTAGCAATAATTGCCCTTATAAGACAATCTTTACAAGATAAAATTTAAACTTTTCCAGGCATACTGCAGAGAAGTGGCAAACTCTTTTTGTAAAGGGCCACATGGTAAAAACAGTTACCCTCTGTATTCACAGGTTCCACATTCTCAGATTCAACTATTGCATATGGAAAATATTTAGGGAAAAATATGTCTGTACTGAACATGTATGGGCTGTGTTTTTTTTGTCTTGTCACTATTCCCTAAACAATACAGTATAAAACTACTTACATAGCATTTATACTGCATTAGGTATTATAAGTAATCTAGAGGTGATTTAAAGAATATAGGCAGATGTGCGCAGATTCTATTCAAATACTGTGCCATTTTATATAAGGAACAGAATCTGCATGAGCAGATTTTGGTATCCACAGGGTTTCGTGGAACCAATCCCCCATGGATACAGAGGGACAAGTGTATTTTAGGCTTTGTTAGCAATCTATGGTCTTTGTTGCATCATTTTCTTTTTAAACAATCGTTAAAAGTACCAGGCTTGGTGACACACACCTATAATCCCAAATACTTGGTAGGTCGAAGTAGGAGGATCCAAGCTCAAGGCCAGCCTCAGCAATATAGCAAGACCCTGTCTCAACATAAAATGAAAAGGGATGGGGATGTGCTCAGTGGTAAAGGACCCCTGGGATCAATCCCCAGTACTGGGGAAAAAAAGGTAAAAACTGTTCTCAATTAACAGACAACAAAAATGATGTGTGGGGGGCCTGGGGTTGTGGCTCAGCAGTAAAGCAATCACCTGGCATGTGTGAGGCCCTGTGTTCCACCCTCAGCACCACATAAAAGTAAATAAATGGAATAAAGGTATTGTGCCCAACTACAACTAAAAATAAATAAATTAATTAAATGTTTAAAATAAAAAAGTGTCTTTAAAAAAAATGATGTGTGGGGCAAATTTGTCCCATAGATCATGTTTTTCTGACCCCTGGCAAATAGGACCATTCACAGTTTTGACCCAAATTACCTCTCAGTTCTCTTGCTGCTGCTTGTTCCAATTTTCCTCCTCTTCTGGGCCTCCTGAATTTATTCAGTTTTCCAACCTCTGAAACACTTGGTTTATGTCCTTTCCTCTGTGTGAAAGGACTGACTCTTCCCTGCAGACAAAACCCAAACATGCTTTAAAGACACTCCTTAAAAGGTAACTTCTAAGGATATGTGGGAAAAGGCATACTTATACATTGCTGGTGGGACCGCAAATTGGTGCAGCCAATCTGGAAAGCAGTATGGAGATTCCTTAGAAAACTTGGAATGAAACCACCATTTGACCCAGCTATCCCACTCCTTGGTCTATAACCCAAAGGACTCAAAATCAGCATACTACAGTGATGCAGCCACTTCAATGTTTATAGCAGATCAATTCATAATAGCCAAAGTATGGACCAACCTAGATGTCATTCAATAGATGAATGGATAAAGAAACTGTGGTACATATACACAATGGAATATTACTCAGCATTAAAAGATAATAAAATTATGGCATTTGCAGGTTAATGGATGGAGTTGGAGAATATCACGCTAAGCAAAATAAGCCAATCCCAAAAAACCAAAGGCTGAATGTTCTCTCTGGTAAGTGGATGCTGATCCATAACGGGGGTGGGTATGTGGGGAGAATGAAGGAACTTTGGGCCAAGGGGAGGGAGGGAAGGGGAGGGGGCATGGGGGTAGTAAAGATGGTGGAATGAGATGAACATCATTACCTTAGGCACATGTATGACTATACATGTGGTACAACTCTACATTGTGTACAACCAGAGAAATGAAAAGTTGTGCTCCATTTGTGTACAATGAATCAAGATGCATTCTACTGTCATGTATAACTAATTAGAACAAATAAAAAAATTTTTAAAAAGGTAACTTCTAGCTGGGTGTGATGGCACATGCCTGTAATCCCAGTGACTCAGGAGGCTGAGGCAGGAGGATCCTAAGTTCAAAGTCAGCCTCAGCAATTTAGGGAGGCCCTAAGCAATTCAGCAAGGCCCTGTCTCTAAATAAAGTATACAAAAAGGGCTGGGTATTATGTGTATTACGAATTGTAAAGCATGCTACTGTTATATATAAAACAACATTGAATAAAAAAAGGAAAAAAAAATAAAACGGGCTGGGGATGTGGCTCAGTGGTTAAGTTCCCCTGGGCTCAATACCAAAAATAAATAAATAAAATAAAGATAACTTCTAAATAGTTTTTCTCTATTTCCCCCAAAGATCTCCCTCCTTTCCTTATGATCCTTGTTGAGTTTCAAGCAGGCAGACTTAGTGTTTTGATTTTCCATTTGGATGAACTTTGGAGTCAGCTAGACCTGAATTCAAATTGAGCTCTGCCCTTCCTAGCTTTGTCTTTGAAGAAAGTGTTACCCTTCCTTAGCTCCAGATTCCTTCTCTCAAAATTTGGAAAGACGAATTTAAAATATGATAATACACTCAAGTACGCAAAGAGTTTGAGCCAGGCATGGTGCATGGGAGGCTAAGGCAGGAGGATCACAAGTTCAAGATCACAAACAACTTAGTGAGATCCTAAGCAACTTAGCAAAACCCTCCCTTAAAAAATAAAAGATGGGCTGGGGATGTTGCTCAGTGGTTAAGTGCCTCTGAGTTTCATCCCTGTTATAAAAAAGAAGTTTTGATTATGGCCAATAATTAATATTTATTAAAGGTTAGCTTTTATTATTATTCTACCATTAATTCATTCACCAAATATTTACTGAGTACTACCAAAGGGTTAAACAATATGCTAGGCACTGTTATGGTAGATTAATAAACAATATGAACAAATTTTGGTCTTCCAAGACATTACAGTAACAAAGTAAAACACAAATATAAATTACAATTAGTGCTGAGAAAGAAATGTTAATGGAAGAAGGCCTGACATATGTAATCAATAATTTACTGGGACTTAAATGAATTAAGTCCTATATTTAATTTAGGCAATCCTTTTGAACTATTTGGACCCCTAACTATAAAATAAGGATCAGATTTTTTTTTTTTTTTTTTTTTTTGATACCGGGGATTGAACTCAGGGGCACTCATCCACTGGGCCACATCCCCAGCCCTTTTTTTTTTTTTGTATTTTATTAGAGACAGGGTCTCACTGAGTTGCTAAGTGCCTCGCCATTGCTGAGGCTGGCTTTAAACTAAACTCGCGATCCTCCTGCCTCAGCCTCCCAAGTGCTGAGATTTCAGGCGTGCGCCACCACGCCCGGCAAGGATCAGATTTCTAAATACCCTTCTAACTCCCAATTCTGTGGGTAATATCCACAGTCAATTCTTTTATTCCCTACCTCCCTACCCAAACTACCAATATTAGCAAAAACTCCAGAGGTCCCAGCTACCCTCCTAAGGTTCCTATTACAGAGTAAATTCTGACCCCCTAAAATTTGTATGTTAAAGCCCTAGCCTGCAATGTGACTGCTGTGAACAAGCTACATCATTAACATAGACCAAACACATTTGTGTCTTCCCATGATGTCAAAATTATTGAATAACGCCGGGCGCGGTGGCGTACGCCTGTAATCCCAGCACTTTGGGAGGCTGAGGCAGGAGGATCGCAAGTTCAAAGCCAGCCTCAGCAATGGCGAGGCACTTAGCAACTCAGTGAGACCCTGTCTCTAAATAAAATACAAAAAAAGGGCTGGGGATGTGACCCAGTGGACGAGTGCCCCTGAGTTCAATCCCTGGTACCACAAAAAAAAAATTATTGAATAACAATAAATCCACAGGCTACACCACTTTCAGTGATGGCAGTTCACCAAACACTCATGAGTCACCTCATAGTCATAAGCTGGGCAATCACAGATTCTTTTATTCCGATCTTAACTACTGGTATCTATGACACTCAAGTCACACATCACACTTTGTACAATCATACATAGGTAGAAAGACTAGAAAAGAGTTAAGGCAGCCACAGGGGTTCAGGAGGCTGAACTGAGAGCAAAGGCAGAGGGCAGATATGAATGTGAAGAGTCACTGTAGGTGGGCAGATGAGATTCGGAACCAGCCAAAGAATTTGTTCAGGGTACAGAGCTGTCAAAGCACAGGAACTTATTCTAGGGCCAAGGTCCTGAAGGATGGTAATTTCAGAGTGTCAGCTTGGAGTGGGCTGTTGTGTGGTTGTCACTAGAAGAAGAAGTGGTAATATGCCGCAGCCCAAGGACAGAGATTCAGAGGTTTGTCATTGTGGCGATTTTCCTGGGCAAGGGTCATGACCAGTGAGCAGGTGATGGAGTCAGAGTACCACTGTATCCAGTCTTAGGGGTGTTCCTCCTTTTATGGGCCTCTGGTGAAGGGGGTTGCTTCATTAGGTAGCCTTATGTGTTAGATAAGCTCATGGGTCTGGTATTTCTGATATGAGTTTGATATACCTATGTATCTATGTGCTTCTGATTAATCCAATATGTACATAATGGTCATTTTTATTAGCACGATTAATTGATCTATCAGTTTGTGCCATATGGTCATGTTAGGCAGATGATGGTTATTTACTTGTACAAACAAGGTGTAGAGTCATTCTACCTTAGTATTTATACTCAAAATGGAGTAACTCAGGGCAAACTTCTGCTTTATAAAATGGAGTTAAATCAGAATTAGGCAAAGCCTGAAGACTATTGTTCTATACATCATGGAGTAACTTAGAACTGCTCTCCACAGTGACTGTATTTGGAGATGGTGCCTTGAAGAAGGTAATTAAGAAGGTCATAAGGGTGGAACCCTGATCTGATAGGACTGGTATCCTTAAAAGAAGAGGGAGACAGACAGAGCTCCTCCTATCATCATCTGTTCACAGAAAAAAAGGTCATGTAAAGGCACAGAGAGAAGGTAGTTAACAGCAGGCCAGGAAGAGAGGCCTCACCAAGAGAGTGACACTGAAGGTACTTGACCTTGGACTTCCAATTTCTAGAACCGTGAGAAAACAAATTTCTGTTGTTTAAGCCACCTATTTGTGGTATTTTGTTAAGGCAGCCCAAGCTAATACAGTTCCTCAATCCCTTCCCATTCTCTGTGTGTCTAGAGATCTCCAAGAAATTACCAGAAGTTCAAATGAGAGAAGTTCCATTCAGATGGATCCAGCCTTGGAATCTAAACCCAAATGGAGAGGACTCAGCTGTCAATGAGGGGTAATGTTGGGGAAGGAGGTTCATAGACACTGAAATAAGAATTTCGGCCCCTATGACAACCAAGAAAATCAAACAATTTCTATTTGTAGGTAGTCATCCTGTCCTGGAATAAATTGAAAGAGCTTCTCTGATCACTCTCTCCAAGGTTACTCAGCCTCTGGAATTGAAGAACTTTACCTCTTCCTAGTTCATGCCAAAGTTTAGCCATTAGTTTCATTTCTCTTAACCTTTCAAGACTCTTATTGGTTACTTAAACCACTGGGCCTTGACTAGTACCATCTTAATTCAACCCTATAAATGTTCATAATTCAAATCTCCAGAAGTATTTTTTGAAGGGGTGGAGGGAAGGAGACTTATAAACATTAATTCCCAGAAGTTGCCAGGGCTCCTATGTAAATAAGTCTACTCCTCCCCAGAGCATAACAGCATTTGAAGATGGAGAAAACTTGTATAAAACTTATTTTTTAAAAGATCCCATTCTACCTAAATTCCAATACCACGGGACCCACTCATCCCCATATTTGCAGCATTTAAAATGCCCTAAGTGACCTTTGCAAATGACTAAAACAATCAATTGCTATTGAAAAAAGTGTAGCAAATTTGATACTGTATATACTAGTGTGCTGAAATGTAAATGGCTACATCCCTAGCCCACTTATCCACATCTTAAAGATGTTGTAGCAAGACATGGTACACACTTGTAATCCTAGCTATTTGGAAGGCTAAAGCAGGAGGATCACAAGTTTGAGGCCAGCCTGGGCAACTTAGCAAGACCCTGTCTCAAAATAAAATATAAACCTGGTGCAGTGGTGCACCCTGTAATCCCAGCGGCTTGGGAGGCTCAGGCAGGAGGATCGTGGATTCAAAACCAGCCTCAGCAACAGGGAGGTGCTAAGCAACTCAGTGAGACCCTGTCTCTAAATAAAATACAAAATAGGGCTGAGGTGTGGCTCAGTGGTTGAGTGTCCTTGAGTTCAATCCCTAGTACCAAAAAAAAAAAAAAAAAAAAAAAAAGATATAAAAAGGGCTGGAGGTTAGCTTAATGGTAGAGCACCCCTACGGGTTTAATCCCAGTGCCACAAAAGAAAAAAAAGGGCCTATATGTTTTCTCAATAATCAGTGCCAAAGATTCTATAATGAGTTTTTATGCTTAAAGAGTTTCATTGCACAGTTGTTTTTGGTTTTGCTTTGTTTTCCATAAACAATAAGGGAAAATAGAAAATGTCCAACTAATAATAGATGAATACTTAAGGAAATTGTATATCAAGTGATGTAAACAGCTTTATTGTAAGTTATTTATTCAACTTCAGCTAAAAATGCATTTTGACATGATACTGTAATGAATTACATAGCAGACCTCATTCTGGCCCCTTGGCATTTATCCCCACATTAGGGTGAACTAAATGGCTTATAAGGTCATAATAGAATACAATTGGATGGAAAAACAAAGGTAGCCATGAAAACTCTGAAAAGGAAGAGCAATGAGAGAGGAATAATATGACCAGATGGGAAAATATGATTTTTTTTTTAAAGTCACTAGTTAAAACTTATGGTTTAGATATGAGGTGTTCCCCAAAAGCTCAGGTGTGATACAATGCAAGAAAGTTTAGAGGTAAAAGGACTGGGTTTTCAGAACCATAAACTAATCTGTGCATTAATGCGTTTGAATGGATTAACTGGGTGGATGAAGGTAGGGTAGGGTGGTAGGTAGGGTGAGGCTGGAAGAGATAGGTCACTGGGGGCATGCCTTTGTCCCTGGTGAGCACAGCTCTCTTTCTCTGTTCTTCCTGATTGCTGCATCCTGAGCAGCTTTCCTCCACACTCTTCTACCCTGATGTTCTGCCTCACCTCAGGCCCAGAGCAATGGAGTCAGCCATGTATGGACTGAGACCTCTGAAACCGTGAGAGCCAAATAAACTTTTCCCCCTCTAAAATTATTCTTTTCAGATCTTTTGGTCACAGCGATTCAAAAGCTGACTAAAACAAACAGATTCAGACTACCAGGCTGACAGACTAAAGGGACAGAATAAATAGCACAAAAATAAAAATAATATATACTGTAATTGTATATATGATAAGGGAAGAATCATAAATCAGGTAAATATGGATTTTATTAAAAACCATTATTGGAAAAATAAGGTTGATATTTTGACATCTGGAAAGAGATGTATCTAGATCTGTACATATAAACTTATACCAGGATGAACTCCAAATGGCTCAAGTAGCTAGATGTAGAAATTCAAACAACAAAAACACTTAAAGAAAACATGGGCAGCTGAGTATAGTGGTGCACTCCTGTAATCCCAGTGGTTCAGGAGGCTGAGGCAGGAGGATCGTGAGTTCAAAGCCAGCCTCAGCCTCAGCACTTAGCAACTCAGTGAGACCCTGTCTCTAAATAAAATACAAAATAGGGCTGGGGATGTGGCTCAGTGGTTAAGTGCCCCTGAGGTCAATCCTCGGTACCAAAAATAAATAAATACATAAATAAAAGAAAACACAGGCAAATTCCTTTGTCACTTTGTAGAGGAGAGAGCCTTTTATGAATGACTCAAAAGATTGCTGAAATCTCCCCTTGCATATAAAAGCTCCCAAACAAGAGAGATAAAAAAGATCAACCACACCAACAGAAGAATAATAAAAGATATATAGGCAATTCACAGACCAAAAAAAAAAAAAAAAAAAGGCCCTTAGACACGTGAAAAATCCTCAAGATCAGTCATAGAAATTGAACATAATAATTCTCATTTGCCAGATTACCAAAAATCCAAAAATGTATCAGCAGACTTGACATCCTCATGTGATACCTTCACATGAATGTGAGTTGGGAATTTAGGGATACACAGAGAACATTGAGTCTCAAAGAGAAATGCTTGTAAACCACTGGAAAGCAGAACAAACTTCTCATGAACATCCACACCATGTGTTTGTGTCTGTGTCTCTGCCCAGAGCTTGCCAATTGGCTGATGAAAATACAAGAAAACTACAAGATAACCACAAGGCATCTGGAGGAACCACTCCTTTAGGAAGCATGCACTTTAGAGACTTTGGTGACACAGGAATGACCCTAACTCATTATAATAGAAAGATGCACATCCCTGGGTGGCAATTGTTGCCGCCGGAAAGGGATTTGCAGCCCAGAACGGCGGTGCTGCGGGAAGGAGCCCGGAGACAGGATGGAAACGAAAAAATTCTTTTATCTTTCTCTCTGTGTCTAATTTCTAAAACCACATACACATTCTCACAAGAAACCAAGGCACGTACTCTTACAAGAAACTACAATATAGGGCTGGGATTGTGGCTCAGCGGTAGAGCACTTGCCTAGCATGTGCGCGGCCCGGGTTCGATCCTCAGCACCACGTACAAATAAATGCATTGTGTACAACTAAAGCAAATAAATAAATATTAAAAAAAAAAGAAACTACAATATATATACACAATAGCATTAACCCCGTCCGTTCTCTCTCAGGTCTCATCTCACGCGCCCGAGCAGGAATGGCGCTGGCCCAATCTGCAATCTCGGCTCAAGTCTCTCGAGATCCTGGGCCAAGTCCCGCGAGATCCCAGGCCAAGTCCCGTGAGACTACGGAAGGCGGCAATGCCCAAACATGTCCATGGCCTGTAGTCAACCGCAATCTTAGCCATCTTCCCAAACAGGGCTCCTGCATTTCCCCCCCTTTTGTTTTAAAAGAGGGGATGCTCTAGGACGTCTATGTGCAACCAACATTCTTACCCATCATCTGATAATCAAGGCTGTGCCCTTGACTCCTGTCTTAGGTTGATATGTCGACCACATGAGACTGTCCCGTGCAACTGTGCCTGTCTTGGGTAAGATCCCCAGAGGGGGACAACCTATCATTGGCTAACCAGCCATCCAATGGAGCCCTTTAGGATCGACTGTGTAAGATGACTAACAGCCGTCCAATTGTGAGGAGATGCTGCAGCTTTAAGGCAACAAGCCTTTTGGTGACGAGCCAAATTGCATAGCATATCAAATTCTTTAAACAAATCAGCTGCCCTAAGTTCCATCAAGTAACACAGTGAGTTCTCTAGACAAATACCCGCAAGGCATTGTCCCGTGAAGTCCCAAACAATGAAAGATCAAAATGTCCACTTGTTATAACACGTAGATCTAGGAGGCCCCATGCATGCAGAGCAGAGGCCACACTGCTGGTGAGGTTGTTTGACGCTTGAGCAGCAGGGATGCTTGCAGCAACCGCGATCCCTGCAGCTGTAGCAGCAGCCATCTTTTTTATGTCTAGACAATGCCACCGGCAAATCTTCAGGGCCCGCTACCTAGAAACTCAAGCATCAATTATTAAAGGAAAGGCAGAGCTATTCCAGCACTGAGTCAAGAGGCGAGTTGTCAAACTAAAAAATAGAATTATTAGATTAGAAAATTAAAGTTGATTTCTGCTCACACACATTGCTGCCTGAGCTCCCACAAACATAAGCTGGCAAAATATCATATTTAGAACAAAACAAAGAAAGACTGAGGGTATTTACTGTATTAAAGATAGATTAAAGAAAAGCTAAAAGATCTTTGGAGAAATAATTTGTTAGTTGGAACCCTCGAGTTTCTGCATACACAGCAATCCTTTACCTGTTGAAATAATTGAAATTAATCAGTTATTAAACAAATGAAGTTAATAACAAATAAGCAACCTTATGTCAAAACACCAAAATATCAGGTTATACAGCACTAGTCATATTTTTCGCTAAAGAGAAGTTTCTGGGACACCTATAAAACAAAATTGAAGGTACCTTCACTTATTAAATTATTTACCCAAATTGAATACTCTTAAACTTAAATGAATTAGAGTTATTTGGATCCATATATATATACATATTTTTTTCATAAGTGCTTTGTTATTTTTGATGTCACACTGGACAGACGCACATACAAACATATATTTGTGACGTCACATTAACATGAAATTTAGACAAATACACAGACATAAACACATATATAAAAAGAAAAAAAAAAATACAATTGTGTGCACACTAAAGAGAGATCTCCTCGTCCTGGCCGGGAGGAATGACACTTAAGTTGTGACATATTTTGAAGGACTCTTTTAAGGGAATCATTCCATATCTTCATCTTGGTCCTCTTGATTTTGTACCTTTTTTATTAATCTTGATTCCTCGATGGCTAAGATTGCGGTTGACTACGGGCCATGGAGATGTTTGGGCACTGCCGCCTTCCGTAGTCTCATGGGACTTGGCCTGGGATCTCGCGGGACTTGGCCCAGGATCTCGAGAGACTACGGAAGGTGGCAATGCCCAAACATCTCCATGGCCCATAGTCAACCGCAATCTTAGCCATCTCCCCAAACAGGGCTCCTGCAGGCAATTTAAGATGCTAATGCAGCCGGGCACGGTGGCGCACGCCTGTAATCCTAGCACTTTGGGAGGCTGAGGCAGGAGGATCGCGAGTTCAAAGCTAGCCTCAGCAATGGCGAGGCACTTAGCAACTCAGTGAGACCCTGTC
This sequence comes from Tamias sibiricus, assembly GCA_025594165.1. NCBI lineage: Eukaryota > Metazoa > Chordata > Mammalia > Rodentia > Sciuridae > Tamias > Tamias sibiricus. The sequence continues at coordinate 36,418,569 of CM046667.1, forward strand.
TCTAAATAAAATACACAAAAGGGCTGGGGATGTGACCCAGTGGTCGAGTGCCCCTGAGTTCAATCCCCGGTACCACAAAAAAAAAAAAAAAAAAAAAAGCTTAATATGCTAATGAGACATACAATGTAGGAAATAGCATGATTAGAAGATGGGAGGGCAAAGTGTGACACAAGGCACAGCAGCAGGAAATTGCATAACCCTGCCCTGACTCCACCTCTAGTTCAGCCCCCTAGCTGCTGCCCCTCTAAAATGTTAAAACCCCAGATAGGGATGAAGTCTCTTTATCCCTCCCTCTCTCTCTATCTCCTTTCTCTCTGAGATCACCCACATCCCCATTCTCAAGTGTGTACTTTGCCTTTATAATAAATCTCTTGTAAGCCCGTAGCAGAGATGCGTTCCTATAATCCCAGCGACTGGGGTAGGGTGGGGGCTGAGGCAGGAAGATAGCAAATTCAAGGCCAGCCTCAGCAATTTAGTGAGATCCTGTCTCAAAATACAGAATAAGAAGGACTGAGGCTGTAGCTAAGTGGTAAAGCAGCCCTGGGTTCAACCCCCAGTACTTCTAAATCTATCAATCGATCAATCACTTTCTCTGCTACTCATAGCTGACATGTCTTTAAATTCTTTTTTGAGACATGGTCAAGAACCTGGATGGTACAAGTAGAGGTGTACTCAGCTCCTGGAGACCTCCTCAGACTCCTATATGATGACAAATGAACAAGGTAATTCACTGTAGCACTATTTGGAATAGCAAAAGATTGAAGAAAAATCCAAGTTTCTAGCACTAGGGGTCTGGTTAATAAACCCTAGTATATCCATACAATCATAGCTGTCATGAATAAATAAGCAATAATGAGGAAGTTCTCTGTTTCCTGGTTTGGAAAGCCATCTAGGATAAATTGTTAAAAGGAAAAAACAAATAAACAAGATATAGAACAGTGTGCTACCTTTTCCCTTTATTGAAATATAATTCCATACCATACAATTTAACCATTTGAAATGTACATTTTAGTGCATTATTAATTTTTTAAAAATTGTGCTTAAAATATATACATGTAAAATTTCCCATTTTAGCAATTTTTAGTGTATAATTCAAGGAATTAAGTACATTCATGAGATTGTAAAACCATCATCACTATCCATTTCCAAAACTTTGTCATCATCAGGAATAAACTCTGTAATCATCAAGCAATAACTCCCCATATTCCCTCTCTCTAGCCCCTGGTCTATTTTCTGTCTTTATAAATTCCCTACTCTAGGTATGTCTTAGAAGTGGAATCAGGGGCTGAGGGTATACTAAGGGGTACAGCACTTACCTAGCATGTACAAGGCCCTGGGATTCATATCTAGTACTAGAAAAAATTTAATGTGAAATTTTATAATATTTGTCCTTTTGTGTCTAGCTGGTTTTACCTAGTATACTGTTTCCCAGGTTCATCACTTTGTAGCATACACCAGAATTTCATTCTTTTTATGACTAAATAATATTCTATTATATAGATAGACCACATTTTGTCATTTATTGGTGGACATCTGGTTTCTTTTCACATTTGGACTATTGTAAACAATGCTGCCATGAATGTTGGGATACAAATCTCTAAAAATTGGTATACAAATTTGTTCAAGACCCTACCCAGTATGTCACTTTTTGTGTAACAACCTTTCATCATAACAAATACATATTTGTTTGTAGCTTGTATCTATATATAGAATATATAAGAATATTAAGAATATGGAAGAATATATAAGACATGAATAAAACTGGTAGGAAAGGAGCAGTGTAGATAGAGATAGGGAATTAAAATTTCTCATTATGTATACCTTTTTATATTGTTTTAATTTTTTACAATATTAAATGTATCACCTAAGAAAAAAATCCAAATCTTCTGAAATTTTTGAGTTATTAACCAAGAAAATGACCTATTAATGAAGGTAGAAACCTATATTATATATGGGGAAGTGTAGAGGAGCTAAGTAGAAATGAATAGCAAATCATCCATCATATAGTTCATGAAATCTTTCTATAAGTTCAAACTGACTACAGAATAATTTAAGCTACTTAATTAATTCATTCAATAATGTAGTAACAATGTATTAAGTTTTTTCCTATATGTGAGAGACAGGAATATCAAAATTTTTTAAATTTTTCTTTTTTTTTAGTTGTTGGTTTACCTTTATTTATTTATATGTGGTCTGAGAATCAAACCCAGTGCCTCACACATGCTAGGCAAGTGCTCTACCACTGAGCTACAACCCCAAACCCAGGAATATCAAATTTTATTGATAATTTTTACCTCTAATGTTTATATTAAAATAATGATTCTTGTAAATAGCACATAGCATTGCCAATATTGTTATCTTGCTATTTTTCCAGTTACAATATCCTGGACTAGAAAATAAAAATAACCACGATAGGAGGAAAATGGTGGTTGAAGAAAGTCACTTGCCCAAGTAAAGAAATGAAATGAAAAATGAATTTTCCTGGTTTTGTCAGGAATACACAGCATTGCCAGAGAAATTAAAACACACAGCCTCACACCTCCTTCCAAAAAAGTGTAGGGCTCTAATGGCCCAGGACCAAAAAGAAAAAAGAGAGAGAACCAGAAAACACAGTTTTGTATTGTCACCAGAAAACCCCACAGCATGAGAAAAACGATTCATTTTTCAAATAAAGGCATAGAAGGAAGAAGACAAGATTAGTAATAATGTCATCCAATTATTTAACAAAAGGAAAAAGAAAGCAGCTCTCATCTCAGATCAGTAAACATGCTCCTATTAAAGAATACACAGAGGAGAAAATTGTTCACATGAGTCAGATGGAGGAGTTAAGGAAATAACCCACAATCAGATACAAATCCTTAAAGTCACAGGCAGAATTTGCTGCAGCACCTGGTTGATCAGAGGCTATCCAAAGCTTGTAGATAGATCCAGAAAAAACTCCTTCTGTGGCTTTGTCTTTTCTGGCTAGCTTTTCTGTAACTCAACACACTTCCTCAGGGGACGAAAAAGCAAGCACGTGGCCAGTGCAGTCAGCCCTAGGTATGGCAGGAGATGGGAAGGCTGCCAACAGCACCATTCGCTGATGTAAGCCTTCCTGCCCATAAGCAGATTTCAAAATAACATTTCTCACTCCAAAAAGTCTAGTACATTCTGACAGTTCTTAAATGGGTGGAAGTGGGTCTGTTCTTTTAGGTTACTTTGAGAGTTCATCTCTTATAAACATTTTGAGACCCTACATCAATAGAGAAACATCCAGAACATCAAACCACTGAAAACAAAACAAAACAAAACAGTCTTAACAGCAATTTACCTTTCCTTAAAATCACCATGTGATGACCCATTAGGAGTCCCCAGATTAATCATTCTTCTACTCCTCTGTGCCTGTAGGCTCTGCTCTTCCAGCTCTGGTAAATGTTTGATCATGATTCTGGGTTTTTATGGGGGAAAATGAAAAACATTTAAAGCTGGTAGTTTCCAATTACATTCCTCATCACAAGAGTTTCAGTTAAATTTTTAAAATTAGCTCTTCTTTATAATTGCTAAATATGACCTCAGCAGCCAGTGAAAGGAAAGCTCCAAAGACAGCTTGGGCCACAGGCCCAGATAGGGCCATGAGCTAAATGAGATGATGCCATACCCAGAACAGGCAGCCAATTTGCTTCCACTGGTTTGAACCCTTCCCCAATTTGTCTTGTTGTTTACACTCTTGTCACCTCAACTGAGAAGACTAAATATTAAGCAGGAAGTTTGCCGAAAGACCCATATAATCTCATGGTTTTTGTCTCACTCAAAAAGGGATCCAAATGTTCCATGAATAGGCTGGAGAGAGATGGGAGAATGCGAGGAGGGAGGTGAGCTAGGTAGGGTTTATTCTCACAATTGAAAAGTCATCTTGGAGAAAATACTTCTCTCAGTTCTACAAGGTGCAGTTAGTAACTAGGGTTCATTTCTATCCTCTCACACTCATAATTATTGTACCATTTGATGAATTTTAAAAATCCTTGCAAGCATTAAAAGAATCCAACTTAGTATAATTATCTTTTACTGTAATATAAGAGATTAGTTAGCAGCTTGTTTTGAACAGATATTCTACTTTGGTGCATGGGGGCAGGGCAGCTTTGTAATTCTTTTACTTAAAGAAGGAACAGGGAAGCCGGGCATGGTGGTGCATGCCTGTAATCTCAGTGACTGAGGAGGCTGAGGCAGGAGGATTACAAGTTCAAAGGCAGCCTCAGCAATTTAGTGAGACCTTGCCTCAAAATAAAATTAAAAGGGCTCAGTGATTAAGTGACCCTGGGTTCAATGCCCAGTACTTTAAAAAAGAAGGAATGGGGACAATGAATTCTTTTTTGCACAGAAAATATTTTAAATATTGATCATTCTTTTTATTATTGAAAACAAAAAAGGAAAAAGTTGCTATTTTGTTGGTTTTATAAAGCCATTTATGACTGGGTAGAGCAATTCTTTTTTAAAATTTTTTTTTAGTTGTAAATGGACACAATACTTTTATTTTGTTTATTTATTTTTATGTGGTACTGAGGATTGAACCCAGTGCCTCACACATGCGAGGCAAGCGCTCTACCACTGAGCCACAACCCCAGCCCCTGGGAGAGCAATTCTGTGGGATTTTTATCTCACTTATGATTTTCTCTATTTTCCAAATTTTCTACAGTGACATTGATTTTTATTCTAACTTTTTAAGAAAAGTTACACATGCCTATAATTTCAAGCTATAAAAGAACTGCTTCAAAGAATAGCAGCCCCCCCAATCACATAAACCAATTTTTCTAGAAAAGACAACTTTCAATTCTTCTGATTATGAGTATTTACCATGATATCTCCAAATATTCTTTTATTTGTTTGTTTACTTATTTATCTCTGCAGTACTTGGAATTGAATCCAGGGGACCTATACCACTGAGCCATGCCCCCAGCCCCTTTTTACATTTTTTGGGGGAATGTATTGGGAATTGAACCCAGGGGTGCTCTACCACTGAGCTATATCCCCAGCCCTTTCATTTTTTTTTCTTACTAGGTTGCTTATGACCTTGCTAAATTGCTGAGGCTGGTCTTGAATTTGCAATCCTCCTGTCTCTGTCTCCCAAGTCACTGGGATTACAGGCATGCACTATCATGCTTGGCTACATTTTATTTTGAGGTGGGTTAGTTAAGTTGCCAAGGCTGGCCTCAAATTGGCAATCCTTTTGTCTCAGCCTCTCAAATAGCTGGCATTACAGGCATGTGCCATTGCACTTGGCTCTCCAAATATTCCTGATTTTGTATTTTCAGGCCCTATGATAGAAATTTCCCTCTATAGCAGAAGAGGTCGAATGCTGTTGACCAACAAGCAGTATCTTGTGGGGTATTTTTTTTTTTTTTGGTACCAGGGATTGAACTCAGGGGCACTTGACCACCGAGCTACATCCCCAGCCCTATTTTGTATTTTATTTAGAGACAGGGTCTCAATGAGTTGCTTAGCACCTCGTTTTTGCTGAGGCTGGTTTTGAACTCACAATCCTCCTGACTCAGCCTCCTGAGCCGCTGGGATTACAGGCATGAGCCACCATGCCTGGCTTTGTGTATTCTTGATATACAGAATAATTATATTCTTAGCTTTACTATCTAGGGATAAAAAGGAATTTACACTGGCCACTTTGGAAATGCAGGTATCTCATCTGCATACTGTGTTACTCAAAGAGCAGGAACTGAAGAGAGCTTTTGGCCTGACCAGCCATCTGGAACATTGCCTAGCATTCAGTAAGTAGTTGTAGAATGATTAAACACAGATGAACCCCCAAGTGACAAGATAAGTCTGAAACTTGGCTTCTTCATCTGTCAAGTGAGGAGATGGAGCTGAGTTCTCTAAGTTCCTGCTGTCATTTCCAATTGGGAAATAGGGAGGGGGATATGAGTACCTTCTTGAAGCTTTGCTTCTATAGCTCAGCTCCATATTCCCTTGACATTGCTGCCCACTAATTCCCTCCTTTCCCTCAAAGAGAACCATCCTAACTCATCCCAACCAGAGTAAGGGGTAGGAGGCAGCATGTCTGTAGATGGTATGGTGGCTTCAGAGAAAAAAGCAATGGAACAAATTTTGTTCATTCATTTTTATCAGATCTGAAGTATAAGAATATTATTTTCACAGCTCCTGTGATTTCTTTCTCTCTCTTACTATGGCACTAGGGATTAAATCCAGGGGTGATTTACCACTGAGCTACATCCCCAGCACTTTTTTAGTTTTTGTTTTGAGTATGGTCTTGCTAAGTTGCTTAGGGCCTCTTTATACTTCCCATGCTGGCCTTGAACTCGTGATCCTCCTGCCTCAGCCTCCTGACTCACTGGGATTACAGGCATGAGCCATTCCATTTGGAATCTCTCCCTTTTCTTTCTTTTTAATTTTTTTTTCAGTGCTGGAAATTAAACCCAAGGCCTTATAGGCACACTAGGCAAGTACTCTACCACCGAGTTACATCCCCAGTCCTCTGCAATCTTTTTTTAAAATATTTATTTATTTGTTTTAGTTGTACCCAATGCCATTTCATTTTACGTGGTGCTGAGGATTGAACCCCCGGCTGCGCATGTACTAGGCGAGTGCTCTAGCGAGTGCTCTACCGCTAAGCCACAACCCCAGCCCCCCTCTGCAATCTTTTAATGAGCATTACCTGCTTAGTATAACTGGTGAAGAAAGAAGGGTACTCAGAGAAGATCCCAAAGCAGATCCTTCAAAAGAATTAACTTCTCAGCAACATTTGAAGTACCTTGTTGGCTTGACAGTTGTTAATATTGTGATGAAAAGCTATTAGGTGAAGGAGAGGGAAAATCTATACCTTAACAAAAGCAGCAGGTATCTAAAGAGTTCAGGCCATTTTAATATGCCCATAACACGTTCATTCTCTTACCAACCAGTGTCTTAGTCCATTTTCTGTCGGTATAAGAAAATACCTAAGTCTGGGTGTCACACCCACAGCCCAATTATGCCAGGGCAGTGGGCAAATCAAAGAAAGTGCTTGAGGACAGCATGGACAACATGATTAATTGGGGAACAATTTTGAGAGATCAGTGACTGCTCCAAGAACAGTTCAGGGGTGACAGGCTGAACAGACAGCCCCTCCATCCCCCATGGTGCTTGGCCAAGCAGTACCTCCCATGCCTCATGGTGTTCGTCCAGTGGCAGTTGGCTTTCCACATTGCCCTCAGTTCTACACCCGTCCCCACTCAGAAAGGGGGTTCTAGGTTAGGCTGCAGAAGCAGTGACATCATCAGCATTGGCTTGCCTGTATGACCAGGATCCCAAGGAGCAAGAGTCTTGGTGTACATGCAAGAAAGTAGTTTTCTACAGATAAGAGTAACTGGTGCTCGTTCCCAGTGTGCAAAAGAGAAAACCAGTATCCTTCAAGATAATATGGGCTGGGGATATAGCTCAGTTGGTAGAGTGCTTGCCTTGCATGCACAAGACCCGGGGTTCAATCCCCAGCACCCCCCCCCACACACACACAAATATGATAATATGTATCTGGACTTAGGCTTTTTCTCATTGTTCCCTTAACTTGGCTATACTATTAGGAATAGAAAGGAGGCATTCAGGGACATGGTGTTTTACTGTTACCCTTTTCTTTAAGGATGATATACAGGGTAATGTATAAAGAAAAGAGATTAGAGTCTGTGGTTGTAGTTTAGTAGTAAAGTACTTGCTTAGCACACATAAGGCTCTGGGTTTACTCCCTGGTATGAAAGAAAGAAACAAAGTAAGTAAAAGAGAGGGAGAAAGGAAAACAGGAAAGAAGAAGAAAAAAGAGGTTTATTTAGCTCACGTTCTGAAGATTCAAGAGCATGGTGTTAGCATCTGTTTGACCTTTGGTGAGGATCTTCTAGCTACATCATTACCTGACTGACAACATCATAGTGGGAGCATGTGTGAGCAGGAGAGGTCATGTGGCAAGACAGGAAACCAGAGAGATAAAGGGGCCAGACTTGTTTCATCTTTCTTTTTTTATTTTTCATTTTTTTATTGACATAAAAAGTATACATATTTGTGAAGTACCATGTGATGTTTCAATATATATATGCTTGTGTAGACTTGCTCTTTTTATAACAACTTGCTCTCAAGGAAGCAAACTTCATTAATCTCTTCTAAGGATGGTGTCCTCCATGGCCTGATTGCTTTCCACTCAGCCTCATCTTTGACAGCTCCATCACCTCTCAACATCTGCCCACTGGAGACTAACCTTCTAGTACATGAGCCTTTGGGGGGACATACACAAACCATATCCAAACCATAGCACAGTGGTATGGGTCTACCCATGCCCCCATTAGGCATGCTTCCCCTCGTGTTCTGAACTTACATATTTCATCCTGCATAACCAGTTCATCACTATTAACATTATTAACAATGTTGCTGGGTTCAGCTAATATTATCTCACATTGTTTCCAAGCTATTGAGTACATCAGTTGAATTTGCATTTTTTCCCATAGTTATTGTTGTGCTATTAAGTTGGATACACAATTCACAGAAATGGGTCAATGATTCACAAGTGGTTTATTGAAAAGCAGTGATGACAATAGTGACATACAAGCTCCAACTTAAAATAATGTCATAAATACAATCAAAAGGGCTCTAGTCTCATTTTTACTACAAGTCTATAAATGCTAGGACAAGTGAATCTGCTTATGATGATTTCTGACAAGTAGTTTAAAAAGAAAGGTTTAAATTGGAAGTATAATGAATAACATCTAAAAATCAGATTTTTATTAGATCTGTGATCTATTTAAAACTCCTCAGGACATGGTCTGTTATATAACTTTTTAAATGGTAGGACAAAGGCACTGAAACTTCTGTCATTTCAAATCAAACAGTGTGACCTCTCTGGTAAACTGTGTGTAATCAAAACAAGCAGGAAACAATGCTTCTCATTATGCAAATTATAACTTTATACCTAAAGATAGAGAAGAGACCAACCTAAAGTAGTATGATTCAAAGTTGTTCTTATGGGAAACACACTTATAAATCACATTACTTCTGGAAGCTTGTAAAAGCAAATTCAAAATTGATGATATAAACATTGATGTGGCTGTGTCCCTGTAGCATGCTGTTTTCAGGTCTTTTGGGTAAAGACCAAGGAGTGGGATAGCTGGGTCATAAGGTGGTTCCATTCCAAGTTTTCCAAGGTATCTCCATACTGCTTTCCATATTGGCTGCACCATTTTGCAGTCCCACCAACAATGTATGAGTGTGCCTTTTTCTCTACATCCTCTCCAACATTTATTATTGTTTGTGTTCTTAATAGCTGCCATTCTCATAGGTGTGAGATGAAATCTTAGAGTGGTTTTGATTTGCATTTCTCTAATTGCCAGAGAGGTTGAGCATTTTTTCATGTATTTTTTGATTGATTGTATATCTTCTTCTGAGAAGTGTCTGTTCAGTTCCTTGGCCCATTTATTGATTGGGTTATTTGTTTTTTTGGTGTTAAGATTTTTGAGTTCTTTATATATTCTAGAGATTAGTGCTCTATCTGACATGCATGTGGTAAAAATTTGTTCCCAATTAGTAGGCTCTCTGTTCACCTCACTGATTGTTTCTTTTGCTGAGAAGAAGCTTTGTAATTTGAGTCTATCCCATTTATTGATTCTTGGTATTAATTCTTGTGCTACAGGATTCTTATTAAGGAACTTGGGGCCTAATCCAACATGTTGGAGATTAGAGCTTACTTTTTCTTCTATTAGGTGTAGTGTCTCTGATCTAATTTCTAGATCCTTGATCCACTTTGAGTTGAATTTTGTGCATGGTGAGAGATAGAGGTTTAATTTCATTTTGTTGCATATGGATTTCCAGTTTTCCAGAACCATTTGTTGAAGAGGCTATCTTTTCTCCAATGTACATTTTTGGTGCCTTTGTCTAATATAAGATAACTGAAATTATATGTGTTAGTCTCTGTGTCCTCTATTCTGTACCATTGGCCTACCGGCCTATTTTGGTGCCAATACCATGCTGTTTTTGTTACTATTGCTCTGTAGTATAATTTAAGGTCTGGTATAGTGATGCCACCTGCTTCACTCCTCTTACTAAGGATTGCTTTAGCTATTCTGGGTCTCTTATTTTTCCAGATGAATTTCATGACTGCATTTTCTATTTCTATGAGGAATGTCATTGGGATTTTGATTGGCATTGCATTAAATATGTATAGTGCTTTTGGTAGTATGGTCATTTTGACAATATTAGTTCTCCCTATCCAAGAACAGTGTAGATCTTTCCATCTTCTAAGGTCTTCCATAATTTCTTTCTTTAGTGTTCTGTAGTTTTCATTATAGAGGTCTTTCACATCTTTGGTTAAGTTGATTCCACATCAATGTTTATAGCAGCACAATTCACAATAGCTAAACTGTGGAACCAACCTAGATGCCCTTCAGTAGATGAATGGATAAAGAAAATGTGGTATATATACACACAATGGAATATTACTCAGCAATAAGAGAGAATAAAATCATGGCATTTGCAGGAAAATGGATGGAGTTAGAGAATATAATGCTAAGTGAAGTTAGCTAATCCCAAAAAGCCAAATGCCAAATGTTTTCTCTGATATAAGGAGGCCAATTCACAGTCGGGTTGGGATGGGGAGCATAGGAGGATTAGAGGAACACTAGAATGGCCAATGGGGAGGGAGGGGAAGGGAGTGGGCAAAAGGGTGAAGGAAATAAAAATGATGGTAGAATGAGATGGATATCATTACCCTAAGTGCATGTATGAAGTCACAAATGGTGTGAAAATACTTTGCATACAACCAGAGATTTGTAAAAAAGTGCTCTATATGTGTAATATGAAATGTAATGCATTCTGCTGTCATTTATAACATCTTAGAATAAAAAATAAATAAATTTAAAAAATTGATGATATATATCATGTTCAAAGAAAATGAAGAATTAGCTATTGGCAAAAATAATATGTGCTTCGTTGATATTTTGCTTTATATTGAGGTGTATGACTCAGCACTGAGCAAACATGTCACACATATATGAAGAGGAAGAGATGGATGACAGCTTATTCTGATTATAACTGAGAAATCATGTTATAGGAGAAGAGATGTTTTGTCCACTAGTAGTTATTAAAGGAGCCATGATGTAGCCTGGCCAAGTGAGTGGTGCTCCTGGGGCAATATGAGGATTAGTCTTTAGGTACAACTACCTTTATTTATAGAGCAGATTCAACTTGATGCCAATCCATACCCTGCTATATTCCCAGAAAACAATCCACAGGAACTAACCAACCTCCTGACTTTGATTGATTGTTGCAAGTGTTAACTCTGCAAATAATTAAATCAGGTGCTTTCTCAGCATCATGTGTAAAGAAATAAGCAGTACAGTAGTCCCCCCTGATCCATGGGGGATATATTCTAAGACTCCCAAGTGGATGTCTGAGACCATGAATAGTACAAAGCCTTATATATTGTTTTTTTCTATGCAAACATATCTATGATAAAGTTTAACTTATAAATTAGGCACAGTAAAAAATTAATAATAATAATAATAAAATAGAGCAATTATAACAATATAGTATAATAAAAGTTAGGTGAATGTGGTCTCTCTCAAAATATGGTCTCTCACATCTTCTTGTGATGATGTGAGATGATAAAATGATGAGATGAAGTGAGGTAAATGACATGGGCATTGTGATGTAGCATAAAGCTGCTATTGACCTTTGGACCATATATCAGAAGGAGGATCATCTGCTTTGGGTGATGCTGATTTTCAGACCATGGGTAACTGAAATGGAGGAAAGTAAAACCATAGATGTGGGGGATTACTGTATATAGAAAGAAGTCTGCTTTTCCACACTAAAATATGTTCCCTAGAGAGAGAGGAGAGATGCCCAGAATTTGGGAAATGAGGAATGAGATGCAAAAGAAATTCTTTGACACACTGATGTCAGTACAAACTATTTCAATGGCTTCAAATGTCTTGACTTCACATAGTATACCTCAAACAATCAGGGTCTTGAACAGACTGGACTTGTCTCTTGAGTGTCAGGCTGTGTTTAATTATTATACAACTACTTACTGAGTGCAAGATGTGCAATGTGCCAGAGAAATGGTCAGCCAAAAAACTCTCTTAAATTCCCAATCTTTTGAGTAACACAGTATGCAAGTGAGGTACCTATATTTCCAAATTGCAAATTTTTCTGCATATCAGGAATACATAAATGACATGGCTTGGTGGTTGTGTTAGTCAGTTTTTCATTGCTGTAACAAAATACCTGACATAAACAACAGTCCATGGTTGGCTGGCTTTGTAGTTGCTAGGTCTGTGGTAAGGTGCTACATTATGGCAGATGGGCATGGCTAGGCTAAGCTGCTTACCTCATGGCAGCCAGGAAGCAGAGAGAGCAGAAGGGACTGAAGATAAGATATAGTCCTCAAGGATATACTCCAAAGAACTCACTCCCTTCAACTAGGTCCCACTCTAGAAGAGTTTCCACCACCTCCCAATAGTCCATTCAGCTATCAATCTATCAATGGACTAATCCACTGATGAGGTCAGGGCCCTCATGATCCAACCATTTCCTAAAAGCCCCACCTCTGAATATTGTTGCACTGTGCCTAAGCCTTCAACACATAGACTTTGGGGGACATTTCAGAGCTAAACCTTAACAGTGGGCAACAGGATTTATATAGTCATAATAATACAGATACCTGATTGACTTATCCAAAATTAAGATATAACTATTTGGGGGTGAATGGCTGCAGTGAGGTGGGAGAGGTGCCTCTCTATAAGAAAGGAATCTTCTACTGTAAAGGTAAGTCCAGCCTCCAGATGACTGCAGCAATATGAGGGACCCAGGTCACATCAACAGGACTAGATAGCCATCCCACTGACCAAGGAGAAATATTAGTCACTCCTGCCTTGATCCACTAAATTTTGGGGTGATTTGCTTCCCTGCAATAAATAACCAAAACAGAGAGTGACATACTGACAAGAACCAAAGCCACTTCAGAGAACATAAACTCTGCATTTAGACAGATGTAGGCTCAACCTAGTTCATTAATTCACTAGTTTATATGAGCTTGAGTATGTTCCTGAAACTTTTCTGAGCATCACTTTTTCCTTTCATAGAATGGAGAGAACCCTGACTACCTGATAGCATTGTTATGCCAATCAAAGGACCTTACCAGTTTATAAGTGCTGTGCTAAGCACAATGCCCAGCAGATACTAAGGATCTAATTCATAACTTTTACAAGGCACATAAATAATATTCAATAAATACATGATGTCTATCATTACTTTTACAACACTCTTCTTGCTTTTACCACTACTGCAACTGTCATCATTATTTTGCTCTATTATTTATGCACAACATCTCTGCTACAGTATGGATCTGAAATGTCCCCAAAACGTTCACATGCTAAAGGTTTGGTTGCCAACCTATGGCTCTATTGAGAGGTGGTGGAACCTTTAAGAGGTAGGCCTAGTGAGAGACAGGTCACTGGGGTAGTGCCCTTGAAGAGGATATTGGGAACTCAGCTTCATTCTGTCTCTTTCTTTGCTTTCTGGCCACTATGTAGTGAATAGGCTTTCTCCCCCAACATGTTCCCACCATAATGTACTGTGCTGTCACAGGCCCAAAGGCAATGGTGTCAAGTGACCATAAATGGAACCCTCTGGAATCATGAGCCAAAATGATGTTTCCTCTACTTCTTTTTTTTTTTTTTTTTTCAGCAGTGGGGATTGAACCCAGGGGCACTTTACCACTGAGCAACATTCCCAGCCATTTTTCTTTTCTTTTTTTTTTTTTTTTTGTGGTACTGGGGATTGAATTCAGGGATGCTCTACTGAGCTACATCCTCAGCCCATGCCCCTCCCCTTTCTTGAGATAGGGTCTTGCTAAGTTTCCCTGGTAGGCCTTGAGCTTGCAATCCTTCTACATCAGCCTCCCAAATTGCTGGGATTATAGGCATGCTGGGATTATAGGCATCTTTCCTAAACTGATTCTCTCAGGTATTTTGTCACAGGAAGGGAAAGCTAACCCAACCTCCATACTAGATTATAAAATTCTTTAGGGAAGGGTGTGTCTCACTCATATGTGTATATGTCCCATTGGGTATTCCCTCAATATTTATGTGTTAAGGGATTACATGTTTGTAAAATAGGCTAGTGATCATAATGTTACAATCACTGCTGTGAAGAATGACTACTACATTGTGAGAAAATATGAACAGTATCCTTCCATATAAGAATGATTATAGCAGGTTCTTGCTTCCTTTAGTGTAATATAAAATACTATATTTAGTAAGTAGATGACCACTTCAACTAGTAGCTGGTCCAACCACCAGATTTCTTCCTTCATCAGAGAAATATTAATTTATTAAGTAATTGTTTCCCTTTTTAGGCAGTAAAATAGTCTACTAATCAACTATATTCTACAAAATATTCTACTTTATATATTCTATATACATATTCTATATTCTATAAAATATTCTACTAATTTATAATATGGTATGATATTTTATATATTTCTATGTCTAATCTAATTTGTGTAAGAAATATTTCAAACTTGCATAGATAAAAACTATTTCTATTTTCTCTAGAAAATTATATTAACATGCTAATGAGGTAAAATTGAAAAACAACAGAATTTTAAATCAGAACTGACATTGTATATCATGTTATTTTGCTTTTAATGCAACAAGATGTTTGGTGTTTTTCAATAAATGCAGACTGCATAGTGACAACAGATGTAATAAACAGAAAATATAAAGATCCATTTTTGTCACTGTGAGTTTCATTGTAAACAAATTAAAGTAATGCTGTATTTGTCTCCTAAGAAGGCAATAGTAACACTTTGCTTACTCAGATAAAGAACTGCATTTTTATCAAAGGGAAAATGAAATTAAAACTCAAATACAACAAAATTCATATAAAACTGAGTCTGTGCTTTATGCCAATATATGTGTATATGTATATTCAGCTAGAACCACAACCCACAGAGCAGCTGCAAGATTTGGGAGTCAAGAGGCTGGAAGGAACTACAGAAACCCATCTAAAATAAAAGTTGCTTTATGGGCTCACCTACTGAAAAGTTACAAATTTAATAATATAACAATGAAAAAAAAATAGAGATGGCTCCTGCCCTGAAGGAATTAGAGTCTGAGCCTGTGTGTGTGTGTGTGTGTGTGTGTGTGTGTGTGTGTTTTTCTTTGTAGGACTGGGGATTGAACTGAAGATCAGGATTGTACATGTCAGCAAGCATTTTACTATTAAGCTATATCCCCAGCTCTCTTCCTCCCTGCCTCCCTCCCTTCCTTCCTTCCTTCCTTCCTGGTACTACAGATTTGACTTGGGTTGCTTTACCACTGAGCTACTTTTCTAGCCCTTTATTGTTTTTTATTTTGAGACAAGCTCTCACTAGGTTGTTTAGGGCCTCCCTAAGTTGCTGAGGTTGGTCTTGAACATACAATCCTCCATTCTCAGCATCCTGAGCTGTTGGGATTACAGGTGTGTGCCACTGCGCCTGGCCTGTTTTACTTTATTTTTAGACAGTCTTGAAAAGTTGCCCAGACTGGTCTCAAACTTGTGATCCTCCTGCCTCAGCTTCCTGAGTACCTGGGATTATAGGCATGTGCCACTGTGCCCAGGCTTGAGCCTAGAAGAATTTTAAGGAGCATGATAGAGAAAGCTTAAGTCATCTTGAACAGATTGTTAGTTAGAAATCTAGACTTTGAGGATGCTGCTTGTGACTGATCTAAAGGAAGTGAGGTGCTTTTTATTGGAAATTGGAGGAAGGGGGATCCTTGTTATAGAGTGGCAGATGGGTTAGTGAAATTGTCTCCTTCCTCCTATCCTGTGAAAATATATCTTGTAAGTGACAGACTTGGATACAGTCATGTGCTGCATCTAACATTTTGGTCAACAACTGGCCATGTATATGCTTATGGTCCTATTAGATTATAATGGAGCTGAACAATTCCTACTGCCTTGTGATGTCATTGCTGTCCTAATGTCATAGTGCAAATGGTATTTATGTCTGTGGTGATACTGGTATAAACAAGTCTATGCACCAGTTGTATAAAACTATAGCATATGCAATGATTCACAGTAAATAATAATTGACAATGATAATAAACAACTATTAATGGTTTATATTTTTACTACACTATACTTTTTTTTTTTTTTTTTTGGTACCAGGGATTGAACTCAGGGGCACTCGACCACTGGGCTACATCCCCAGCCCTTTTTTGTATTTTATTAGAGACAGGGTCTCACAGAGTTGCTAAGTGCCTCGTCATTGCTGAGGCTGGCTTTGAACTTGCGATCCTCCTGCCTCAGCCTCCCAAGTGCTGGGATTATAGGCGTGCGCCACCACGCCCGGCTACACTATACTTTTATCATTATTTAAGAGTATCCCTTTTCTACTTATGAGAAAATGTTTATGGTAAACTAGTGTGCTGGTTTACACTGGCAGTACCCTCATACACCTCATACACCTCATGTTTATCCTGTCTCTTGATTGCATCGTTTTCTCTTGTGCTTGATTTAAGCTCTACCTCTCCCAATTCCGCCTCACTGCTGGGGCGTGTTCCCCCAGCCTTCTCCACTGGCCGGAGGAGGTTAAATCCGGGTCCTGAGGGAGCTAAAAACCCCAGCAGTAGAGCATCCCTGGGATCAGTCACCTATACTGAAAAAGAGAGGTGGGGAGAGAGGACATGTATGTTGAGTGATTGACATGAAATGAAATTAAAAGTGATTGAATAAGCCGGGCGCGGTGGCGCACGCCTGTAATCCCAGCACTTTGGGAGGCTGAGGCAGGAGGATCGCGAGTTCAAAGCCAGCCTCAGCAATGGCGAGGCACTTAGCAACTCAGTGAGACCCTGTCTCTAATAAAATACAAAAAAAAGGGCTGGGGATGTGACCCAGTGGTCTAGTGCCGCTGAGTTCAATCCCCAGTACCAAAAAAAAAAAAAAGTGATTGAATATTACATAAAGGTAGAAAACCATGATGTCCTTTTCCACCATCTTTTTTTGTGTGAGGTGCTGGGGATTGAACCCAGGGCCTTGTGCACGCAAAGCAAGCACTCTATCAACTGAGCTATATCCATAGCCCCTTTTCTACCATATTGAAGAACAAGAAAAAATTGATGGAAGCTGATAAAGGAGTTGCTTCACTGAAAGAAACAAGACTCACAAAAATTCAAGAAGAGTCTATATCAGATATGAAGAAACTTTCAATGACCTGGATTGAGGATGAAAAAATTATACCCCTCAGTGCCACAATGATCATGGCCAAAGTAAAAAGTTGGCTCGAAATGTTGAATGAAAAGGCTGGACTTAACCACAATGTTCAAAATGTTCAATTTACTGCTAGCTCTGCATGGTTTAAATGATTTAAGAGCCTTTATTTGTTATACCATGTGAGAGTGAATGTTGATTATGAATGCTGACATGAAAGCAGCTGCAAAATTCCTGGAAATTTTAGATAAACTGATTATGGAGTGAAATTTTTTGGTACTGATAGTATTCGACCAATGAGCTACACTCCCAGCCCTTCTTGTATTTTATTTTGAGACAGGGTCATGCTAAATTTCCCAGGATAGGCTTGAACTTGCAATCCTCCTGCCTCAGTCTCCCAAACTGTTAGGATTGCAGCTGCATGCTACCACTCCATGCACAAATCTTTAATATGGATGGAACCTCCCTATTCTGGAAAAGGATGTCTTTAAGGACTTTCATCCACAAGGAGCCAAGTTAATGCCAGGCTTCAAGTCTTTTAAAAGACAACAGTCTTGTTTGAAACCCTTTGTGATCTGGAACATTGGGAACTCCAGGGTCTTCAAGCATATCAATGTACTCCAGGGGCAATAAGGTCATGGATGACTCCAGTCCTCTTCCAAAATGCCTCCTGAATCACTGTACCAGTGAAATGGAGAAGTACTGCTTGGAGAATAACACACCTTTCAAGATTTTACTTATTGTTGATAATCCTCTTGCATACCAATTTTTTGTGCATGTATTGGGGATCAAATCCAGGGCCTCATGCATGCTAGGTAAAATACTTTGTACACTGAGCTACATCCCTAGCCCTTTTTAAAATTTTCATTTTGAGACAGGGTGATCTTGAACTTTTGATACTTCTCCTCAGGTTCTAGAGTAGCTGAGATAGTGCCACCACTATTACCTAGCCACATCCTCCTTTTACTGGTGGTCTTCACCCATAATGTTGTGTTTCTCCTTTCAAACACCACATTTTTGTTCCAAACAATGCATAAAGGAACTATAGATGCTTTCAAAGCCTACTCTCTGAGGAGGATCTTTGGCCAGGCTATTGCTGTAACTGAGGACCACACTGAGAAGTCACTGATGGAACTCTGGAAGGATTACGTCTGTGGCTGCATCAAGGACCTTGGTTGGGCTTGGAGTGATGTCAGCAAGGAATGTCTGAATGGAATGTGGACAAAGACAGGAGGTGTGCCTATTACTTCAAAGGATTTGCCAAGAATGAAGAAACTACAAAGATCAAGAAGGTAGGCTGCATATACAGCTCAATGATAGAGCACTTGCCTAGCATGTGCAAGGTCCTGAGTTTGATCCCCATAACAGAGAAAAGTAAAAAAGGATTACATTGAGAAGCTCCTACATGTGGTTTCTGGGGAATTGGCTAATGAGGAGTTGTTGGAACTTAAACAAGAACATAGCTGCAGAAGAGGCAAGAGAAAGGAAACTGCAAAAGAAAAAGGAGACCAACCAAGAAAATTCACAGTGGAAGCTACTGCAGACCTAAGAAGCTCCTTAAAAAGCTTGAAAACAAAGCCGGGCACGATGGCGCAGGCCTGTAATCCCAGCACTTGGGAGGCGGAGGCAGGAGGATGGCGAGTTCAAAGCCAGCCTCAGCAATGGTGAGGCACTTAGCAACTCAGTGAGACCCTGTCTCAAATAAAAACACAAAAAACGGCTGGGGATGTGGCCCAGTGGTCGAATGCCCCTGAGTTCAATCCCCAGTACCAAAAAAAAAAAAAAAAAAAAACTTGAAAACATGGGCCAGGTATGGTGGCACACACCTGTAATCCCAGCTCCTTGGGAGGGTGAGGCAGGAGGATCACAAGTTCAAGGCCAGTCAGGGCAACTTAGTGAGATCCTGCCTTAAAATAAAATTTTAAAAAAGACTGGGAATGTAGCTCAGTAGTAGAGCACTTGCCAAGCATGTACAAGACCTTGGATTCAATCCCCAGTGTAAGAAAAAATGTTTGAAAACATGGACTCCAACGTTAAAAGGCTTTCATTAACAGAGAGGAACATTCATGATGCATTATCTGCTTACAAGCAAATCTATGATGGGAAAAAAAATCCAAGTAAAACACCATGGATGTATTTCTGAGTCATACCTCCTCAAGAAGAGCCTCAGGCAGCCATGGTACTTGCACAGTGGTACATGCCTATAATTCCAGCTACTCAGGAGACTGAGACAGGAGGATCACAAGTGTGAAGCCAGCCTCAGCAACTTAGAAAAACTCTGTCTCAAAATAAAAAATAAAAAGGGCTAGGGATGAAACTCATGATAGAGCATCCCTGGGTTCAATCCCTAGTGCAATAAAAAAAAAAAGGATCTCAGGGAGATCTTTCCAGAAGAAGGCATTATTATAATAAAAGATAACAATGGGAAATGACAGCCCCATCAGTGTTATTACCCTGAAGAACCTCCAGTGGAACAAGATGTGGAGGTGGAAGATAGTGATATTGATGATCCTAATCATATGTAGGCCTAGGCTAATGTGTGTGTTTGTCTTTGTTTTAAATTTTAAAACTTTAAGAAGTAAGAAATAATAATAATAGAAAAAAGGCTATAGAGTCTGGATATGAAGACAGAAAATATTTCTGTACAGCTGTAAAATTTAAGCTAAGTTACTAAGAGTTAATAAATTTAAAAGTTTATGGGTCTGGGGTTGTGGTTCAGTGGTAGAGCACTTGAGGCACTGGGTTCGATCCTCAGCACCACACAAAAATAAAATAAAGGTTATTGTGTCCACTTACAACTAAAACAATATTTTAAAAAAAAGTTTATGATGTAAAGATGTTACAGTAAACTAAGGCTAATTTGTTATCAAAGAAAAATTACTAAAAATAAACTTAGCATAGCCTCAGGGTACAGTCTACAATAATGTACAGTCAGGTCCTGGGCCTGTACATTCACTCAGTCCTCCTTCAGTGACTTGGAGCTATGTCCAGGTCTGCTAATTCCATTCATAGTGATAACATCTTTGTTGTTTATATCATATTTGTACTGTACCTTTTCTTTTTTAAATTTTTTTATTCTAATTTGTTATATATGACAGCAGAATGCATTACAATTCATATTATACATATAGAGAACAATTTTTCATATCTCTGGTTGTATATAAAGTATATTAATACCATTTGTGTCTTCATACATGTACTTAGGGTAATGATATCCATCTCAACATCATATTACAGGGACACAGCCACATCAATGTTTATAGCACTACAATTCACAATAGCTAAACTGTGGAACCAACCTAGATGCCCTTCAGTAGATGAAGGTACTGTACCTTTCCTATGTTTAGATACAGCAACACTTACAATTTTGTTACAATTGCTTACAGTATTCACTACAGTAATATGCTATATAGGTTTGTAGCATACAAGCAATGGACTGTACCATATAGCCTGAGTGTAGTGAGCTTAACCATCTAGGTTTGTGCAAGAACACTCTATGAAGTCCACATATGCCTAACAATGTATTTCTCTGAACACACCCTTGTTGTTAAGCAGCACATGATTATATAGTCAAGGAGATTTCCAAGCTAAATGTTGAAGGTACCACCTGTTTACCTGCTGCTTAAAGTAAAATGTAAGAGGAGAGAGATACATTGAGGGAAAAACTGCTAAACAAAAAGGAAACAGGACTTGATGATTTGGGAAATCCTCAACCTATGTACATGGCAAAAGTTTATAAAAATTAAAAATGTGGTTTAGAGAAAAAGTTGAAGATCTTTCTGTAAGACTGTTTGCTAAAATCTCAGAAACATCAAAAGACTGGAGGTCCTTTCAAGACCAAGACATTAAGGGTGTGCCTCACAGATCCTTTAAATTAAACCAGAGGGCCTCTAAGAAACCTAAGGGTGTTGTCCCTCTGTTATCTGAGCAGGATCCCAAGATATAAAAGGGATCACAGAAGGTGAAGCTAAGATCTATGGTTGCAGCTTTTATCTAAGGGAATGAACCCCATTCAAATCAAACAGAAACTCAAAACCTTCTTGAGGAAATTATTTCAGCAGAAACACTGCCAACTTAGACTGAAAGGGACAGAGAGTACAGAATGAAGGGAGCCTGTTGGATGCCCAAAATTCTACTGGCAAGAAGTGTACTGATAAAACTACTCAGCTGAAAACACATGCTACCTTTCCTGAAAAAGGAAGTATGACTCAGAGGATGCAAACAAAGACCATCAGGGTGGAAACAAGAGCCTCAGAGAATGAATGATTCCCAGAACTTCAAACCTAATCAAGGAAATCCTAACATTTGCCCAGGTTCCTGATCCACAGAAACTATGAGATAATAAATGTATATAGTTTTGATTCACTTTTTTTGTGGTAATGATGTTATGTAGCAATAAATAACACACCAGTCTTATCCTATTTCTCTCCATCCCAAGTCTAAGTACTATCATAAATTTGGTATATGTCCTTCCTCACATGTTTAAATAGCTTTTCTACATATTTACCAATATATACTGAATGTTATTTTTTATGAGTTTTTAGATTTACATAAATGCTATCACACTATACATATTGTACAACTGACATTTTTCTCTCAGTATACTATTTTGAGAAACATCCAGATGCTCCATTGAACAAGTATGCAGTATTTGTTTATCCATTCCTTTACTGAAGGACATTTAGTTGGTCTATGTACAGTACTCCCTCCTTATTCAGTTTTACTTTCCAGATTTTAATTACCTGGGGTCAATTGTGGTCCAACTATATTAAATGAAAAATTCCATAAATAAACAATTCATAACAATACAGAAACCTTCCAAGATTGAAAAATATCGGCTCCCAAATGGTTTTGTTAAAAATGTAATTTTCCACACATAGGGTTTTACTGGATTAAAATTGCAAATTGTTAATCAATTCCACTATTATCTTGAGTCAGAATTTTATTCAGTCAGAAAAAAAATTTTTAACCGATTTTAGCTAAAGTATGAATAAAAATCAGTAGTAAGATGTACTTTGTTAGCCAATCCCAAAAAACCAAAGGTCAAATGATCTCTTTGATATGAAGATACTAACTTATAAAAGCAAGAGAGAGGGAAAGAGAAGAATGAAAGAGCTTGTTCTATTTAAGAACAAAGAGGGGGGGAGGGAAGGAAGGGAGCAAGGGGATAGGAATAATGGCAGACTGAGTTATCCATGATTACCCTAAATACATGTATGAAGACACAATTGTTGTAAAAATACTTTATATTAAACCAGCAACTCGAAAAATTGTGCTCTTTATATGTAATATGAAATGAAATGTACTCTGCAAACATGTATAACAAATTAGAATAATAAAAAATTTTAAAAAAAAGAAAAGAAAAAAAAAATAAACAATTCATAAGTTTTAAATTATGCGCCATTCTGAGTTGCATGATGAACTCTCATGCTGTCTCACTCTATCCTGTCCAGGACATGAACCATCCCTTTGTCCTGCATATTCATACTGTATATACTACCTACCCATTAATCACTTAGTAGCCATCATGGTTATAAGAATAACTATTGTGGCTATGGGTGTGGCTTTTATATAAGGGATAAGCCTATATGTCATTCCTGCAAGTTTCCTTGTGCTCCTAATATAATGCTTATATTCAAGTAGTCCTTATTTCATTTAATGATGGTCCCATAGTGCAAGAATAGTGATGCCAGCAATTCAGATATGCCAAAGAGGAGTGAGCCATAAACTGCTTCTTTTAAGTAAAAAGGTGAAAGTCCTTGACTTAATAAGGAAAAAAATCATATGCTGAGTTTGCTAAGATCTGGAGTAAGTTATTGTTAATATCTTACCATGCCTAATCTACAAATTAAGTTTTATCACAGGTATGTATGCATAGGGCAAAACAGTACATATATAGGGACTGGTACTATATCTGTGGTTTCAGGCATCCACTGAGGGTTTTAGAACATATCCTCTATGGATAAGGGGGGATTACTGTATCTCTTAACTCTACATTTGATGACATCAGTGGCTAGAAACTAACCAGGGTGGGAGTCTTTATGCCATAGAGATTGGCAAATGTTAGAAAATAGGGTTTTTATCTCCCCAGAGAGCTAGTGGTTATATCTTTATCAACACGTCACTGCACATCATGGTGTTTATGTGAAGAGTTCCTCTAGGTTATAGTCATAGAAGTAGAATTTTTAAATTGTAGGGTATTGTGTTAGTCATCTTTCCATTACTATAATAAAATGCCTGAGATAATTAATTTAGAAGAAAGGTTTATTTTGGTTCACAGTGTTGAAGGTTTTAGTCCATGGTTTGTAGATGCATTGCTTTTGGACTTTCACAAGTCAACACATCATGGTGGGAAGCACACAGTGGAGCAAAGTTCTTCATCTCATGGTGGCCAGGACAAAAGAGAGGAAGGGCCAGGCATGGTGGTGCATGCCTGTAATCCCCGCTACTCAGGAGGTTGAGGAAGAAGGATCACAAGTTCCAGACAAGCTTAGGCAACTCAGTGTGACCCTGTTTCAAAATAAAAATGGCTGGGAATATCTCAGTAGAAGAATGATCTTGAGTTCAATCCCTAGTCCTGAAAAAAGAGAGGGGGGGGAATAAAAAAAATAAAAGAGAACAGGGTCCTATAAACCCTTTCAAGGGCACACTCCCAATGACCTAAGACTTCCCATTATGCCCTACCTCTTAAGTTTCCACCACCTCCCAATATAGCACCACACTGGACTTTAGTACATGGGCTTTTGTGGGGCATTCCAGATCCAAACTACAGCAGGTATTAATGTTTTAATTTTACTGTATGTTGTCAAATTATCCCAGAAAGTATTTTTACCATTTTATATTCCTATTCCCAGTTCATTTTCTCACTAATGCCTGGTACTTATTTTTGTCAGACTGGGGATCTGAAATGGTAACATTGTTTGGGTTTTGTTAGTAACAGTCTTATTGGGATATAATTGACATATAATAGAAGGCACATATTTGATGTATACAAAGTAAGTTTTAGCATGTGCACCCATGAAACCACCACCATTATCAGAACAAGCCATTTGTCATTCCTGCAAGTTTCCTTGTGCCCCTATGTTGTCTCTCTGTCTTAGTCTGTTGGGCTGCTATAACAAAAATATTGTAAATTAGGCAGCTTAGAAACTACACAATTTTATTTCTCACAGTTCTGAAGGCTGGGAAGTCTAAGATCAAGACATTGGCAACCTGTATATGATATGGGCCCATTCCTCCTAGAGGGTACCTTCTCATTTTGGTTGAATGTAGTCAAAGGGATTAATTCTGGTTGTGTCCAGGATAGTTGTATCATGCTGGTGGAATTATGTCCTCATTATTATCTTTATTAAATATTATTTAATGAGATGCATATTGGAATTAAGTTGACAAGAGGTATACTTTTGATGGTTATACTTTTGTTTTGTTTGTTGGTTTTTTGTAGTACTGGAGATCTATGGAGGCTCCAGAGTGGCAGTGTTCTTGGGAGCGCTGGAACAGACATGACCATGAGAACACTCTGGTCTTACATGTTCTGAGGAACACCTCAGGATGGCCTGCCTGCCTCCTAGATCGCCAAGCCCTGTAGAGTCCCAACTTCCTCATTCTTGTAAGGAGCCTGTGGCATGGCACGGTGTCAAATGACTTTTCACCTTATTGGGCCGAGTGTATCTGCTCATTCCTCAATTGGCATATTCTTCCTATATAAGCTCTGTACTTCCTCAATAAAATTAGATCTGTGTCACAGAACCTGGTCTCCAGTGTCTGCATGTCCCCAGCCGACTAACACTGCCTCCTCACCCCTGCTGAGGGACCTGCAACCACAACAGAGATCAAACCCTGATACTTAGGCATGCTAGGCAAGCCCTCTACCGCTGAGCTACATCCCCAGCATGATGGTTGGTTTTTGAGTTAAGGGATACCAGGAGCTAGTAAAAACACTATTTCTGGGTATGTCTGTGAGGGTGCTTATGGGGAAATTGGCATTTGAATCAGGGACCAAGTAATGGCCGCTTGGAGCAACAAAGCCGTGGGAAGTTCAGAGGCAAACTGGAAACAAACAGCCTTTTTATTCTGATAACTTTTCTCTCTGGCTCTAACAATGACTTTAACATGCACACACACACACCACCAAACAACCAACATACCAAAATGGCGCAGACCCGATCAGCAATCTCGCTCAAGTCTCTCGAGATCCCGGGCCAACTCCCGTGAGACTACGGAAGGCGGCAATGCCCAAACATCTCCATGGCCCATAGTCAACCACAATCTTAGCCATCTCCCCAAACAGGGCTCCTGCAAGTTACATAACTGCATCCCCTTCTTCTCAGGCCAGGGTTCAACACTGAATTAACTTTCCCGGGTCTCCAGCTTGCAGATCTTCAATATTGTGGGTCTTGTAGGTCTCCATAATCACATGAGCCAGTTTTCATAATGAATTCTGTTTAATATATCTCTCTATATATGCCATTGGTTCTATTTTTATGGAGAACCCTAACATATCCTCTATTCTTCTTACCTTGCCCCAGGTTTCACTGATTTGCTTGCTTTCATACAAATCCATTTACATTTTCTGGAATTTATGTAAATGGAATTATGTAGTATGGATTGTCTAGCTGCTTTCATTCAGTGTAATTATTATGAAGTTCATTCACTCAGTTGCTTCTAGTTTTATTGCTTATTAGTATTCCACTGAATGGATATACTACAATTTATCCATTCACATACATATTCATGAATATTTGGTTTGTTCCAGCTTTTATCTATGACGAAGCTGCTACGTATAAGTCTTTGTGTAGATATAAGCTTTCATCTCTTTTGGGCAAATATTTAAGAATTGTGTTACTGGATCACATGGTAAAACACTGCCAAAATGTTGTAATTCAACAGTGGTCATAAATTCAACATTCCCGCCAGCAATATATGAGAATTCATGTTGCTGCACAACCTTGTTGGTACTTGAAATGGTCAGAGTTTGTTTTTGTTTTTTACATTTTAGACATTATGTACACAGTGAAAACCCATTGTGGTTTAGTTTGCATTTTCCTAATAACTAATGATTCTTATCATCTTTTGAAAAACTTATTTGCCACCAGAATATTTTTTGGTGAAGTATATGTTCAAGCCTTTTGCTTATTCTTGCATTGGGTGGTTTATTTCCTTACTATGAAGTTTGTGAGTTCTTCATATATTGTCCTTATCAGATATGTGGTTTCCAAACATTTTATCTGAGTCTATGGCTTGTCTTTTCACTTTTTAAGTGTTTTTTGAAGAACAGAAAATTTTAATCCTGATTAAGTACACATATCAATGAGGGGGTATGACTGTGTATTAGGTGTAACATTAAAAAAAATCTTGCCATAGCCAGGCATAGGGCTGCACACCTGTAATCCCAACAACTCAGGATGCCAAGACAGGTGGATTGTGAACTTCAAAGCCAGCCTCAGCAACTTAGCAAGACACTGCCTCAAAATTAAAAATAAAAAAGGGCTGGGTATGTAGTTCAGTGGTAAAATGCCTCTGGGTTCAATCCCTAGTACTGAAAAGAAAAACAAAATCTTGCTATAACTCAAGATCACAAATATTTTCTCCTATTTATCTGCTGGGGGGGATATATATCAGATAGAAGACAGTGGAGGAATACTTTTTATTATAATTATTCACTCATATTAATTGTATAAGTTAATGGGTTTCACTGTGACATTTCCATACATGTACATATGAGGAATATCTTTAAAGTACTGGAATTCCATATCTAGTGAAAAAATCTTTCAAAACTCAGGCAAAATAAGACTTTTTTGACATACAAAACCTGAAAGAATTTATTACCGGCAAATCTGCACTACAAGAAATGTTGAAGTCCTACAGGCAGAAGGGAAATTATACCAGATGAAAATATGGATATATTCAAAAGAATGAAGCATGATAAATGATATATATAATGATGGACACATATTAGTTTGCTATTGCTGCTATTAAAAAATAACCATAGGGCTGGGGTTGTGGCTTAGCGGCAGAACGCTTGCCTCGCACGTGCGCGGCCCGGGTCCAATCCTCAGCACCATGTAAACATAAATGCATTGCATTGTGTACAACTAAAGTAAATAAATAAATATTTTTTAAAATAACCATAAATTTAGAGGATTAAAACAACACAAATTTGTTATTTTACAGTTCTGTAGATTGAAAATCTGACACAGTCTCACTAAGCTAAAATCAAGGTACTGGCAGGGCACTGTTCTTTTCTGGAGGCTCTAGGGAAGAATCTATGTCCTTGCTCATCATCTCCTAGGGGTCTCTGGTCCTTGCACATGACCTCCTATCTCTGAGAATTCTTTCCCTATAACTCGCTCATATAGTCCCCTCTTCTACTTTTTTTCTTTTTCAATACTGGGATTGAACTCAGGGGTGCTCTACCACTGAGCTACATCCCCAGCCCTTTTTTAAATTTTTAAAACTTTGAGATGGGGTCCTGCTAAGTTTCCCAGGCTGGCCTAGAAATTTTGATCCTTTTGCCTCGGCCTCCCAAGTAGATGGGATTACAGGCATATGCCACAATACCTGGCTCCCCTCTTCCACTTTTAAGACTCTGCCTACCACAGTGGTAAACATTGAAAGACTTTTAAAATTAATATTTAAATACCCTTAAAAGATAATTGACTCTTTAAGGCAAAAATAAAAACAATATGCTGTGAGGTTTATAAGATAAAATATATGACAATGATAGCACAAAGGCCTGAGAAAAGAAATAGAAGTGTAAAATAAAGTTCTAGTATTAAACACAATATTTAATATTAAACACAACATTGAAGGTTGTTAGTCAGTATTTTTTTGTTGTTGTTGTTGTTGTTACTGTGACAAATACCTGACATTATCCATTAAGAGAAAAGTCTTATTTTGGTTCAGTTTTGGAGATTTCAATACATGATTAGTTGGCCCTACTGCTGCACAACATGGTGGTAGGGCATGGTGGAGCAAAGCTGTTCACTTTAGAGTTGGGGGTGTAGCTCAGTGGTAGAGCACTTGCCTAGCATGTTCAAGGTTCTGGGTTTGATCTTTAGCACAACTGGGGGCAGGAGCTGTTCACCTCATGGACAGGATATGGGGGGAACAAAAAGAAAAAGGAAAAGAGGAAGAGACCATGGTCCCAAAATCCCCTTAAGGGCATGCCACCAACCACTTAAAACCTTCTATTAGGCTCCATCTCTTCAAGTTTCCACCACCTTCTAATAGTACCACAGGCTAAGGACAAAGTCTTTATCACATGGACCTTTGGGGTACATTCCAGATCCAAACTATATCAAGGGTAGACTATAATAAGTTAAAGATGTTTCCAATTTTAGCTATTCAAGAAATGTTGGGCTGGGCACATACCAGTAGTAGAGTGCATCCAGCATATGTGCAGTCCTGGGTTCAATCCTTACCAGCACTGCCACCACTACCCCAAGAAAGAAAAGAAAAAGAAAAACATATGAACATCCTTTTCCACGTTTCCCCTGTATGTATGAATGAAAACTTCTTTGGTGTTTTATTGATGAAAGAAATCTATGAAGTCAAAGAGCATGTACTTATTCAACTTCACTAGATATTGCCAAACCAATTGTATTCATTTACATTTTTACTAGCAATGAATCATTCCCATTTTATCATAATTGTACTTGGTGTTGTTGCATTGTTTGACTTTTGTCAATCATATGGGTATGAAAATGATATTTTATTTTACATATTGAGCATCTTTTCATATCCTTTCACATGTTTTTTGATCATCCAGGTTTCCTCATCTGTGAAAGGCCTATTACCCCTTTTTGGTTTTCTTCCCCTGGGATTTACAGGAAGTCTTTATGTATCTGTATACTAATCTTCAGTCAGTTATATAGATTATGAATATATTTTTCTTAGTCTCTGACTTGTTTTTTCCACTTTTCTTATGGTTTCTTTTTTGTACAGATTTGAATTTTTTTTATTATTATTGGGTATTTTTCGGTGCCAGAGATTGAACTCAGGGCCTTGTACATGCTAAACATGTGCTACACCAGAGCTACACCTCCAGCCCCTTTTAAAATTTTTAATTCAATCAAATTTTATTAATCACTTATTTGGTGATTTGTATTTTTTATGTCTTGCTGAAGAAAGTTTATATTTTCTTTCAAAAGTTTAAAAGGTTTACTTCTCATACTTAACCTTTCAATTTACCTGGAATCCATTTTAATTTAAAGATCAAATTGTTTCTCCATTTGCCTCAGTTGCTCTAGTATCAGGCCATCCTTTCCCTGTTGACTTATAATGCCGCGTCTGCTACATATCAAATTTCCATAACTGTCTGAGTCTGTTTCTGAATTTTTCATTATATTCTCTCAATATATTTATCTGTGAACTATTAGCACAGTGGTTTATTTCATTGTATTTCTGCAATAAGTCTTAATGACTGAGCAGATATCACTTCCTTGTTCTGCTTTAGGAGATTCTTGACTACTCTACAGAATTTCTTCATGTGGTAGAAAGGTTGATTTTACCATTGTGAGTAAGAATAGGACTAACTTGCTCAAAGGCACCCATCAGTTCCCACCACACTTGAGAAAAAATTCTAAATTCCTTCCCCTGACCTGCAAAGTCCTCTGTGAGCTATACCTGATATCTTCCATCTTACAGCCTCTAACCTTTCACCTGAGTTTTATTTGGTTGTCAAATTCCAAGAAAACTCATGTTTAGTTTTTGTTTGAAATTGCATTCCCCTTGTTGATTTCATGGATCCTTTGATGCCAAAAATCATAAGGTATATCATTACTACATGTGCTACTATGAAAGAAAAAAATGCTCGCCCATCAAATTGTGACATAGCACTTTATCACTTACATTTTCTATTTCATACTTATTTGAAAGGTTCCTTTAAAATTATTTAGTTGCACACTTTTATCATATGTTTTCCTTGTCTGTCCATAATAAGTGAAAACATAATTGAATTATTAATACTTCAATTATAAATGAAAACATAATTGAAGTAAATTGGTTAAGATACCCCTAAAACTTCTTGACATTTTGAGTCTGACTTCTTTGAATCACTGTAAAACTTCAATATCCCTGCTTTTCCAAATAACAATAGCCTCTGTGCCATCAAGGACATTGGTAATGCAGCTTTTTTTTATAAGAACAGCCTAATCACGGCTGTCTCTGAAATGTTCTTCTTAGCCACAGTACTAAAAATTAATTCAGCTTCGCCTAACTGTGGGTATCTCCTATCTTAGGCCCTACGAAGCTCTTGATTATTCTTTGCAAGAAAATATGCAATTTCAGTCACTGTTCTAATAACAGGGATTTGCTTTCTTGCTATCAATTTTATGCCTGCTGCTCTGTTTCTGTGCTCTTTTCATTTTAGTGCTAAATTATGGTATTATCATTTTAAGATATTTTCAACAGCCATTAAACAGATAGTCCAAAAATGCATGTAACTCAATTGAAGTGATAAGAATATGAATAATTATGATGGAAAGTTTACCCAGACTCAGGCAATGACAGCCACATCATCTACCCTGGGGGAAAAGACATAAGAAACCATTGGTTGTAAAGCACAGCCCATTTTTAGAGCTGGTTTAAAAAATGTTTATAATTGTAGCAGAATTGACTTTTAAAATGGATTTACATAATTCTTGGATATCATAAATGGACATAATGTGTTTTCCTTTAAATAATTTTTGAATTTTTCTTATAATTTTTGCTATTATAAATGCTATATTTTATACAACTGTATTTTATAATTGATTATTGAGTTTAAGAATATTATTTTGGGGGCTGGGGTTGTGGCTCAGTGGTAGAGCGCTTGCCTAGCACACATGAGGCACTGGGTTTGTTCCCCAGCACCATGTTAAAAAAAAAAAAAACTAAATGAATACAATAAAGGTATTGTGTCCATCTACAACTAAAAATATTTTTTAAAGAATATTATTTTTGTTTTATAGATTTTTGCATTCAGCAATCCTACTAAATTAATTCTTTAAATTTCTTTAGATTTCCTGTGTAGACAAATCATGTTATCTACAAATAACAGCACCATGTCTCTTCCTTGGCAATTTATGCTTCCTAATTACTTTTCCTTTCTTGTTTCATTATCTAGGACAACTAATCCAATTTGTAATAGATGTGCTTATAATGGGCATATCTGTCTTGTTTAAAAGTTAATGCTTCTTGAATTTTGCTATCAAACAGGAAGTTTGCTCTAGGGTTTTTGGACTCCATTTTCCAGTTAAGGCCATTTCCTTATATTCCTACTTTGCTGTAAGTTTTAAACCTGAATCAGCGTTGAATTTTAATCATGTCTTTTCTGTCTACGAACATGACCATATGGTTCTTCTGATCTGTTAATGTGGTAAATTCAGTTCATAGAATTTTCTGATTTTAAAAAACCCTTGCATTCCTGGAATAAACCCTACCTAGTCATATTATATTACTTCTTTATTCAGGATTGCATTTAAGTTGCTATTATTTTATTTAGGAATTTTGGAATCCACAATAAAATGTTAGTCTATAATTTTTCTTGTACTTCATAAAATAAATTAAGTAGATCTCTCTTTTTCCATTCTCTGGTATTGCTTGCATAAATGAAGCTTGGGGATTTTATAAAACTCACTTGCAAAATTATCTTAACCTGGGACTTTGGTGATGTTACCAATTAAATTTCTATTCATGCTTAGTAGTCTGCTCACATTTTCTACTTCTTCTTGAATGAACTTCGGAGATCACAAACATACACATACATATGTTTATATATACACATGTGTTTTACTTACCCATTTTATATGTCCTTTAATTTATTAAGACAAGTTCATTGTTATTTTATCATTTCTAAATTTCTATAGGAGTTTAGTAATAACTGCTTTTTATTCCCAATTTCCTTTCACTTATTTAGTTGTTTGATCAGTCTTGCCAGAATATTTGTTAATTTGCAAAGAAAATTTCCCATAAGCATTTTTTTAAATAATGTCTTTGGGCTGGGATTGTGGCTCAGTGGTAAAGCGCTTGCCTAGCATGTGTGAGGCACTGGGTTCGATTCTCATCACCACATATTAATAAATAAATAAAATAAAGGTCTATTGACAACTAGAAAATATTTTTTTTTAAAAAAATAGTGTCTCTTTTTTCCTAGGAATTTATTTTGTTATTTTCAGTAACTTTATTAATGTTTTCTAATTGAAAAAGTAATATCTGCTCAATATTTTAAGATTTCAAAGGTAACTAATGTGTTGAATGTAGCAAGTAACCTATTTGCTTATTTATTATTAACTTTAAAAATATTATCTTACAGTACATTATTGTATTACAATTTGCTATTATGTTGTATGGTAGTTCCTTTTTCAGATAAAGATATTTTACTTAGAACCAGAAAATTATTAACCTTAATGATAGTAATTTAAACCTGAACAAAATAAATGAATTTGTTAACTGTTATTTGAGCTACAGATATTAACCTCTGATCTGCCATTATGAAGGAGCCCCAATTAGGGAGATGGCTATTGCGGTCAGCTGGAAGCCATAAGTTCCACCTGATAATAAGTATGTATGTGACGCACCTGTAAATGCACGTGAGGCACCTGCAAAGCTAAAGGTATATAACCGGGTGAAAGCGGTCGGAGTCAGGAGAAGAATGAATTCATTCAGTCAGTCATGCAGTCGCTCGGTCGGAAGAAGAGTTCGGGTCGGAGAAGAAGAAAAGAATCAGAGCGGCCAGAACGTAGGCAGAGCGGTTACAGAAGAGAAACCAGATAGAAGAAGTAATTCCTGGTCAGAGTCAGGCCAAGGCTCCCGAGGAAGAAAGAAGAAAGAACAAAGAAGAAAGAAGCTCTAAAAGCTAAGCTCTCTCTCTCTCTAAAGAAGAAATCTCTCTCTTTCAAGCTCTCTCTCTTTCTCTCTAAGCTCTAAGAAGATGAAGAAGAAAAAGCTCTATCTTTCTCTCTAAGCTCTAAGAAGAAGAAGAAAAAGCTATCTCTAATCTTTCTCTCTAAGCTCTTTCTAAGAAGAAGAAAAATCTTTCTTTCTCTCTCTAAGCTCTCTCTAAGAAAGTAGAAGTAAAAGTAGTAGTATCTTTACTCTGCCTCCGAGAGTTTTCCTCCCGCGGCGTTGTGGCTAGCCACGACAGGCAGCTTACACCATTATATTCAGGATGAATCTTGCCATGTGGGTAAACATTTAACTCTGTTATTTTAACTTGCAATCATGGATATTAAGAATCTTTCTTGTATTTCTTTTTTTCTTAAATTGGCTTAATAACAGCTCACATTTCACCCTTAAAAATATATTGGTTTCGAATTTAATCAATTTTATTTTTTAATGTAACTACTTTTTTGTTTCATTTTCAAAATATTTGGATTTCTCTTTTCTGGTTTCAGAGTCTCAATATATTCTATGTGTTCATCTGTCCTACCTCCTCCGAAGCAAGGGACTCAGGTCTTCTTGTTGATGACTCTCCAGCCTCCAGCACAATTCCCGGACCATGAAAGACAATGACATTATTAATAACCATCATTTATTGAGCACTTGCTGTATTCTAGGCTCTGTGCCAAGTTTTTGCATGCATTATCAAAAAAATTTTTTTTGTTTTAAGATATGGTCTTGCTACATTGCCCAGGATGGTCTCAAACTCTTGGGCTCAAGTGATCCTCCCACCTGCTGGGACTACAGACATGTCACTGCACCCAGATTTCAAAATTTGTTGAAAAGAAATTATTTCTTTTAAAAAATCAGGCTCTTGCTGGGCATAGTGGCACACGTCTGCAATCCCAGCAACTCAGGAGGCTAAGAAAGGCAGGAGGATTGCAAGTCCAAGGCCAGCTTCAGCAACTTAGTGAGATCTTTCTCAAAAGAAAAAAATACAAAGGACTAGAGATGTGCCTCAGTGGTAAAGCACCCCTGTGTTCAATCCCCAGTACCAAATAAATAAATAAATAAAATCAGGCTCTCTTAAAACTAAAACTAGATTGGTAGTTGCTGGGTCTATGGGGAGAGAGAATGGGGGAGAAATGGGGAGTTGTTTAGTAAGTGTAGAGTTTCAGTTTTACTAGATG
Source organism: Tamias sibiricus (assembly GCA_025594165.1). NCBI lineage: Eukaryota > Metazoa > Chordata > Mammalia > Rodentia > Sciuridae > Tamias > Tamias sibiricus. The sequence continues at coordinate 36,452,831 of CM046667.1, forward strand.
AAAATGTTCTAGAGATCTGTTGTAAAACAATGTAAATACAATTTATGCTACTGTACTGCATGCTTAAAAATGATTAGGGATCTGGCCATCCAGAGCAATGGTAGAGTGCTTGTCTACCATGCTTGAGGCCCTGGATTCCATCTCCAATACCAACAAAGAAACAAAAAACCTTAAACTAAAAAAATTAAAACTACACAACAACAATAAAAGATTAGGATGGTAAATTTTTTCTATAACTCAGTAACTCCACAAAAATATTTGATTTTAAGTTAGGCCCTCTTAGAACTATAAGGAGATATCATCTCACAACTATTAGCATGGCCATTATTAAGAGAACAAAAGATAACAGTCATTGGTGAGGATGTGGAGAAATTAGAATCCTATTGCCAGTGGGAAATGTAAAAATTTGCAGCTACTAAGGAAAACAGCATGGGGGTTCTTCAAAAAATTAAAAATAGGACTACCATATGATCCAGGAATCCCATTTCCAGGCATACAATTAGCCTTCCTTATCCACAGGTTCTGTATCCAGGGATTTAACAAACCTTGTATTGAATATATTTGAAAAAAAATGTATCTGTGCAGACCTTTTTTTTCTTATTATTCTATAAACAATTCAGTATAGCAACTATTTAGAAAGCATTTGCATTTTTAAAATTTTTCTGATGCTAGGCATTGAACCCAGGGCCTTGTGCATGCTAAACACATACTCTACCACTGAGCTACATCCCCTGCCCCTATTTTGCATTTACATTGTATGAGATATTATAATTTAGAAATTATTTAAAGTACACGGGAGGATATACATACATTCTATGCAAATAGTACTTTGTTTTTATAAGAGGGACTTGAGTTTCTGTGGATTTTGGTATCTGTGGTGGTTCTGAAACCAATTCCCCAGGAGGTACTGAGGGACTGAAAGCAGAATCCCAAAGAAGTATTCACCTACCCAGGTTCACTGCAGCATTACTTACAATAGTTAAGAGGTAGAAGCAATCCAAATGTCCACTGACAAATTAATGGAGAAAGAAAATATAGTACATATGTACAATGGAATACTATTCATCCTTATAAAAGGAAGGAAATTCTGGCACATGCTACAATATAGATGACTTTGAGGACATGATGTAAAGTGAAATAAGCCAGACACAAAATGACATACACTGGCTAGGAGCAGTGGCACACGCCTGTAATCCCAGCAGCTTGGGAGGCTGAAGTAGGAGGATCGAAAGTTCAAAGCCAGCCTCAGCAAAAGTGAGGAAGTAGAGGAAATAGCAACTCAGTGAGACCCTGTATCTAAATAAAATACAAAATAGGGCTGGGAATGTGGCTCAGTGGCCAAGTGCCCCTGAGTTCAATCCCTGGCAACCCCCCACCCCCCAAAAAATCCATACACTGTGTGATTCCACTTACAGAAAATACCTAGATTATTTTCAAATTTTTACAGAAAACAGATTGTTGACAGGATAGTGAGGGAAAATAGGGAGGTGCTTAAATGGATATAGAGTTTCAGTTTGGTAAAATGAAAGAAGATATCGAGATCAGTTGTGCAACAATGTCAATACACTTATCAGTACTGAACTGTCAACTTAGAAATGGTTAAGATGGTAAGTTTTAGGTTATGTGGGTTTTTTCCAACCACAATGCAAAATGAAAAAGAAAATTAAATCAGGCCCTCTCATTCTGAGAATTAAGACACTAAGTCTCAGGGGTTACATGGCTTATTCAAGGGCCAAGAACCAATTCTGAAGTGCTGGTCTGAGACCTGAGGGTGTCCAAAGCAAGACCAAAGAAAGATTCTTTTACTGACTTTAAAAGTACTAAAAATTTTCTTCTTTTAAAGGGTTGAAGAACACATTTTTATTCTTATTTTTTAGTCAGCATGACATAAAGATTTATCTTCCTAAAATGACTCACCCTGGATAAAGGCAAAATATGAATGTTTCAAAAACCAACATGCATTTTCAAATACAGTGATAGGATAAAAATGAACGGATGAGATAATCTAAAATCTTTAAGTACCCTGAATTGTGATTTAAAATAAAAACTCTAATAAACCAGCTGATATAGAATATGTGAGCAGTGGTGTAAAAATAGAAATGTTCTACTCTGCTAGGACTTTAAGCTCTTTCAGTTTATATTAGCCTCTCCCCATTGACTGCAAAGAATTACTTCTTTTTACTCTTTCCCTCAGTGAACTTTACTAACTCATTTTCCTCCTTTCATCCTAAGGGTCTCTGTAGCTTGTCTTTTCTCAATAGTTTTTACTCTGAAAGATAAAGAGACTAATTCATAAGGTATTACAGTAGGTTCATTAATGGCCAGTGAAATATATCAATGGTAATCCCTGGAATTTGTAAATGTTATCTAATTTGGAGAAATAATCTTTGTAGATGTGATTAAATTAAGGATGTTGAGATGAGGTAATAACCCTGGATTATCAGAGTAAGCTTTAAATGCCATCACAAGTGTCCTCATGAGCAAGATTTAATAGGAAAAAATGCAGATACACAGGAGAAGGTGATATGAAGACAAGGCAGACATTGAAATGATGCAGCCACCAGAAACTGGAAGAGGCAAGGAACAGAGTCTCTGAATCACTCCCCATCAAGAGGGCATAGCCGGGGCTGTGGTTGTGGCTCAGCGGTACAGTACTCGCCTAGCACATGCACAGCCCAGGTTCGATCCTCAGCACCACGTAAAATAAAGGCATTGTGTACAGCTAAAGCAAATAAATAAATATTTAAAAAGAGGGCATGGCCTTGCCAGATTTCAGATTTCCAGTCTCCAGAACTGTGAGAGTTTAAGCCATTAGGTTTGTGGTGATCTAATACAGTAGCTTCAGGAAGCTAATGAAGGTATATTCATGTGTGCAATGCTTATTTTCAATATTCACTGAAACTGACTACACATAAGCAGCAGATATAGGAAGGATATCCATAAAATAATTTATAAAACATCTTCTTGGCTAGAGGGGAAATCCAGTGGAAACTCATGATCAAAACATCAAAAAACAACACATAGCCAGGCATGGTGGTGCACGCCTGTAATCCCAGCACTTGGGAGGCTAAGGCAAGAGGATCACGAGTTCAAAGCCAGCCTCAGCAAATGGTGAGGCACTTAGCAACTCAGTGAGACCCTGTCTCTAATAAAATACAAAAAAGGGCTGGGGATGTGGCCCAGTGGTCAAGTGCCCCTGAGTTCGATCCCTGGTACAAAAAAAAAAAAAAAAAAAAAAAAAAAACATAAGGTAAAAAAAGCATTTCCCTTGATCTTGCATAAGTTCTTCTTTGTTTTAAACCATAAAATTGTGCTTAGAACAAATTTCTATGAAGAAAACACACTATGGCTTGAATCCACTGGGGTCAGACAACAAAAGACATGGATTAGTAGCCAGAGCATTACTGTAGACTCTAGAGTATGGTTATTGATAGAATCTCTGATGCCAAGTGCCAGCCTTGGCTAGATCCTGAGCTTTTGGGCCGTGTGCCTACTCTCAAGGTCTGTGGAACTAACCCAGCACCGTTGAGTTCATTAAGGTTGGCCTCCATGGTCTCTGGCCCCACTTTATTGTTCTGGAGTAAGGACTCCTGCCTTTCTTGAGATAGACACAAATAATGACCCCAAAAGGTCAGAGATGACTAAGGCCCAGGGTTACCAGATTTAGCAAATAAACATATATGACAGTATTCGATTTGAACTTCAGCTAAACAATGAAAAAATAAATTTAGTATGATATGTCCAATGCAATATTTGGAACATATTTATGCTAAAAAATAGTATTTGTTATTCACGTGGAGTTCAAGTTTAACAGTCTGTTTTAATAAGGAAACTCACAACCCCTGCCTTCACAGACTTTAAGCTCAGGTGAGTTTGGGGGCACAAATAAAATAAGTGCAAACAACTGTGGCATGGACCACAGTTTGTCATGAGATGGGTACCATCCAACTATTAAAGACCCACTAAGATAGGAGTTTAATTCTGCCTAGAAAAAGTAAGGGAAGCTTGGGGAGGCTGCATCCTTAGAAAAATGAGGAAGATCTGAGCCAGCAGAGATGTAAGGAGATGGTAGAGGTCTTTCAGGGAATGAAGTCAACCTAAGCTGGGCAGAAAAGTGGGAACTAGTATTGAGAAATTAGGAGATGGCCTCAAAGATGACAGATGGGGAGACAATGGAGAAGGTCCAACAGCCAATAAGGATGTCAGCTTTGAGCCTCTGTAGACAATAGACTAAAGTGAGTAAAGGTGTCTTCATCAGACCCTGACACTTTCCCACTAGACCTAGGGCTTCTGATGTCATGGAAGAGGCAACATGTCCACGAAACAATGGAGTTTCCACTCTCTTAACAGATGTGTTAACATTTACTATACAAGGCATTAAGACTGTTTACCAACTTAAGGTTGGAAATAAAACAATCCACTTTGAAATCTACTCAGAATTGTAGAGTGGTTAAGAAGAAGGAATAATCTTTTTGTTATAGAAGGAATCTCTGAATTGAGTGTCCCACTCTATAGGAGTTGGAAAAGGAAAATAGGCAAGAAATGAATTGGAACAACAAATCATTTTCCAGTTGTGATGAGGATCCTTGTACAGAAAAGGGTTGGGAGAAGAGGCTAGTACTACTAGGAGGGGGGACAAGAAGGGAATTCAAGGGTTACTTCTGACTCCTAGATTCTCATTTGGAGTGTGGAGATGGGTAGGGGTGGAGGAGAGAGGTGCCAAGACGCTTCTATTTTTAAAGAGGAAGCATAAAGCCCCTGTTTTGAAATAACAGTAAGGATGAGCTTTCGGAAGACTAAAAGTCCACTGTTCAAAGGTGCTCGCAATCTGGTGCATAACCAGAAAACTACTTATTCTTACCTCCATTCTTTAGATTACAAAAAGTATATTTAATTGCAGGTGAGTTAGTAAACTATAACTATTTACTCAGAACTAAGGATCATGTAATAGGCTTTCTTCATCAAAAATGCAGAGAATTTTAGAAAGGAGATTAATAATTTTTGAATGCCAGGCTGTGTGTTTATGTTCATTCTTCTTTAATAAAAAATATCAAACCTTTCTGAGTAGCATCCCAAAGTTCCATGATTATAATTTATGGCAACATTTGTCAACTTCTGAATAGCATACATCATTGTCAGATTATGTTTTCTCACTTCTGCACCATTTTCTGAGTGCCCATCCAGCCAGATACATATAAATCTTCATTTCTCATTGGGATGTACCAAGGAACATTCAGCACTAATGTATCATTTGTTCATATCCTATGCTAAAATTTATTTAAAATGAGTGGGTTTGTACTGTCATTAGGGAGGCCATATGTTAGCACAGCCATATGTGAAAGTGTTTTTATTCTTTTAAGAGTTCAAAAAAGGGCACCTCTCAAGAAGAATTAATGAATATCCAAGTACAATATGAAAGAAAAAACAATAAATAAAGTCCTAGCATACCAAATATCTATTTATTTTATTCCATTCATTACCAACATTAAGTTTAATGTCTGAAAGCAAAACTAAACAAAGCAGAAATTTTATGCAGCTAGACAATGTATAATCTGTGCCTGGAAAGACTATGGGTACCTGTATGTTCTAAGCATAACAACTCTATAACCTGATCAAATTATAATTCAGACTAGTAAAGCAGTAAGACCTCCAAATAATTCCCTTTTGTTTTAGTCAGCTTTCCATTGCTATGACAAAATACCTGAAATAAACAACTTAAAATAGGAAAGATTTATTTTGTCTCATGGTTTCAGATGATAGATAGGCTTGGGCCGACAGGCCACCTCCCCCATGGAAATTTCCATTAGGAGCAACCTGGTTTCATTTTCCCCAGGCAGGAGCCAATCAGCTTAAAGGTCGCTATGTTCCCCAGGCAGGAGCCAATCAGCTTAAAGGTCTCTCTGTTCCCCAGGCAGCAGCCAATCAGCTGAAAGGTCGCCCTGTTTACTGGGAAAAGAGCCAATAGCATTAAAGGTCACTCAGGCACACCCCCCACCAGAAATCCCTACTTAAGTCCCTGCCTGCCCAGAGCTCAGACACAACAGCTTGTCCCTGCGGAGAGGAAGAAGCCGCTGCAACAGTTCCAGACTCACCATCTCCAGCCTGACGGCAGCTGCTCCAGCTGATAGCTCCAGCCTCCAGCCCAACAGCAGCTGCCCCAGCTGACAGCTCCAGAGACCACAGCCGGCACGACCAGGCACCGACCCTCTGTCCAGAGCTTGCACACTTCCCTTTCCTTGACTCCTCTCTCCCCGTACTTCTTCTCCTCTGACCAGCCATAAAGGCTGGTGAATAAATCTCTTGGCTGCACGGTTGTCTCTGGTGTGATTTTTGCCCTTCATCAGAGGCTTTAGTTCATGGTTGCTTGGCACCAATGATTTTTAGGCTATGGTGAAATGTTACATTATGGTAGAAGCATGTGGCAGAGAATCTCATGGCAGCCAGGAAGCAAGGAAAAAGAGAGGAGGGACCAGAGTCTCTGCATCACCTTCAAGGGCACACTTCCAATGACCCAACTTCCTAGAACTAGGTCTCACCATTATTTTTATTAGTGTATTATAATTTTATATAAATGTGGGGTAGGCCCTCAATATTAAATATTCTACCACTTCTCAATAGTGCCATCAGCTAGGTACCAGCCTTTAACATACGGCCATCAGGAGACATTTAAGATCCAGACCATAATACCTTTCCATGTAGTGAAAAAATAAGAATTATGTCCTAATATTGAGAAGTGCTTACTGTCCTTTGATTTAATAACTGTTTTTATCTTTGATACTACTTACAAATTGTACAAGTATATAATTTTCCCAAAGTAAAGCCTTCTTTTAAGTACAAAATAATCAGCTTTTCCTTATAATGCACAATAAATTATTTTTCAGAAAATAGAGAGCCATTGCTTTGAGGATTTTTCAAATGCAGGTTCTTTAATTTATTTGTTTATTTTTCTGCTGCTGAGGATGAAACCCAGGTCCTTGCAGATGCTAGACAAGTGCTCTACCACTGAGCCACATCCCAGGCAATTTCTCTAATTCTTTTTGTAGTTCTCCCCTTTTAAAACATTTATTCTTTACCCTTTATTAAGAATTGATGCATCTGCTGTTTTAAAGACATTTTAAGGTCGTCTTGGGAATACATATATTATGCTCTCAAATCCTGAAATAGCTGCTCTAGAGTACAGACCAGAATTATTTAAGTCTTAAAGATGAACTTTCTAATTTCCTCAATTTTTACATGTTTTCAGTTCTTATGGGTTTTTGAGTATTGTATTCTAACCCATGATTTTCATTCCTCAGTGTATCAGATTGTGATGTTATAGAGTCACTGCTAAGAAATATTTTTCCTATTAATTCTTGTCTTGAGCCTTTGAAATGCTGAGACTAAGGTTCTTCTGGCTGTGTTAAAAGCCCAGAAGGTTGTGGAGTACAGGTAGAGGCTGGAGCAAGAAGTCTTCCATTTATGCAGTTTTCGGTCATTTGTGTGTTGAAAAGATGAAAACTTCTAAAGCTCCAAATAGGATGTCTGCTTGTTGACCTAATTTAGAGAAATTAAATGTTTCCAAAGGAATTTGTTCAAGAATATGCAGAACAGGTGTACCTATAGTACTGAGGCAAGAGGATCACATGAGTCCAGGAGTTCTGAGGCCAGCTTCAGTAACACAGCGAGACCTCCATCTCAAACAAAAGCAAAAACAACAAAAAGGCCAGGCATGCCTGAAATCCCAGTGGCTCTGGAGGCTCAGGCAGGAGGAGTGCAACTTCAAAGCCAGCTATAGCAACTTAGCAAGGCCCTAAGCAACTTAGCAAGATCCCGTCTCAAAATAAAATATAAGAAAGGGCTGGGGATGTGGCTCAGTGATTGAGTGCCCCTAGGTTCAATCTCTGGTACAAAAAAAAAAAGAACATGCAGATCTATGTCATTGTGATAGCTACTGCTGAGGACAGATTTGTTGTCCTTGTGTGGTTATACAATGGTTTATTCAATCAATTCCCTACTGATGTGAGGATTGCTTCCAAATTTGTTTGTACAAATAATGTTGAATAAAAAACCTTATGCATATGTTACTTCAAATTCATTCACATGTAATTCACATTTGATTCACAGAAGTGGGATTTCTGGACCAAACTACAAGTGCATCTTTGCTAGATACTATGCCCTAGCCACTGTTTTAACACATAAAACTCCTGGCTAGGATTTCTGTGTCCATGTTCTTACCCTCAATAGTGATGTTGGAGTACTGCAGCTTCTCAGAGAAATGACACTGGAGTCATCTCTGGAAAGAACAGGCAGGCATGACCAACCAATGTGACACAGAGAATACTTATCTTCTTTTCCTTTTCTGTTGCTCCTTTCCTCTGTCAGCATCACTCTCTTCAGAGCCAATGTGAGGCCCCAGGGAATCCTGGTAATGCCTCTTCCACCCCTGGCCTCTCCCGTGTGTCTCTGAAAGGTCTTCTCACTTCATCAAAAAGCATCTCTTACATTTCCCTTGAGACCTTCTCTGAAGATTTATAAGTAACCCACCACAAAGTTTTAATGACATCATGTATTACTGAATGGGGATTTCAGTTAAACACTACCTTACCCAAAGGACCAATCCTAATGGTGGAAATTTCCATACCCAAAGTAGGCCTACTGATAAGTCTATAGGGAGACTTGGCTCATGCTCCATGCCTTTCTCTGAAGGCAAAGTACTGAATACTCCTCTAGCAATCTTCTCTAACCATAGGCCTACACAAGGGATGCATCAATTATTTCTTTACCTTTTACTCCTATTAAGAAATCCTGAATTGCCAAGCCTGGTAATAGAAATATGGCCTAGTGCCTGATGAAAGAGTGGTCCCTTGTGCTCTTTTTTGAATAAACTCACCATAGCCCTACAAGAAAACTATTATTCTGGGAGTTAGCCTTACTAAGAGTTTGGAAGAACAGTGGAATGAATCTGACCTAACTTTCCTGTGTACATATGTGAATATATCACAGTGAATCTCACCATCATGTATATGCACAAGACACTAATTTAATAAGCAAACAGCAGAAAGATCAGTAGGGCAGATGGAAGGGAATGGGAGGAGGGGTGGGGAGGGAAAGAGGAAGTATGGGGGACTGAATTAGAGCAAATTATATTCCATGCTTTTATAATGATGTCAAAATGAATCCTAATGTTATGCATAACTAAAAAGAATCAATAAAAAGATCAATATGCCTAGTTCACATATTTATAAAGCAGTAAACAATGCAAGTCCAATTGAGAAAACTATTAATGTTTGCAATGTAAACAAAATGTAAATGTAGTTATGATATATCTAATAAAATATACATATGGAATCATTTAAATACAAAAAAAGTTTGAACTTGAAGACTGGTTAATCAGCAAATATTTGAGGGGCAAACCTTCATCTGAGAGACAGGAGCTAACAGATAAATCCATTCCCCTTTCTTTGTTGTCCTCACCCTCCACGCCCAACTTCCTCCTGCCTCCACAAGCCAGGAAAGTCCTGAGACAGGGTTGACAGAGCTTCTTTGGGACACATTCTCACAGACTGAGCAATCAATCTGCACTAAGAGGCAGCCAATTTGCTAACACACCACTGGATTGGTTCTCTGTCCTTCTCTGCTTCACGTGCCCATATATGCCCTTTGCCTCAGCCTCTGCTTTTTGAGGAAATCAATCTAAGACATAAAAGGTAAAAGGACTAAGAGAAGCTATAGCAGCTATACTGGTTCTAATCAAGAAGTGCTGATAGAAAGAAGGAGTGAGACATTGGCAAGCAAAGATTCAAAGTAGGATATAGCTCAGCATAGACTGGGAAAAGGATGTAGGTAAGGAAAGCTTCTTAGGCTAGGAAACATCAACAATCCTTTGTTAAAAACTGAGGGGAAATTTTCATAGGTAAAAAAATCCACATAGTCAAAAGAAATATAACAAACAAAAATATGCAAATTATAGTTACATGCAAAAGTTCTTAACAATTGAGAAGGAAAGAACACAAAAATACCTAAGAGACATGATCAGAGGGTTCATAGAAAAGAAAAGCAATGAATTTAAAATACATGAAAAAATGCTCAACTTCACTCACAATAAAGTAAATGCAAATCACAACTGCACTGAGATACTATTTCTTGTTTATCTGGCAAAACTTCAAGTTTCAAAATGCACTCTGTTGGTGCAACTGTGGGAACATAGGCACACTTATTCATTACTGGTGGGAGTGCAAAATATTTCAGCCCCTATAGAGGGGAATTTGGCATTATCTAGCAAAAAGGCAAATGCTTTTACAGTTTGATTCAGCAATCCCACTTCTAAGAATCAAATGTAAATTATATCTGAACAGATTTGAAACAATAAACATAAGGTTATTTATTGTGCATTATTTATACAAACAATAGTTTGGGTGCAATCCACATGTCCATCAATGAGAACAGACTGAATAAACCACTGTACAGCCACACAAGGGATATTATATTATCATTTTAAAAAAGTATGAGAACCTCTGTATTAGTTTACATGGCTGCTGTACCAAATTACTACCAACTTTATGACTTAAAAAAGAAAGTTATGGGGCTGGGGTTGTGGCTCAGTGGTAGAGCGCTCGCCTAGCACGTGCGCGGCCTGGGTTAAATCCTCAGCACCACCTAAACATAAATGCATTGCATTGTGTACAACTAAAGCAAATAAATAAATATTTTTTAAAAAAGAAAGTTATTCTCTCACAGTTCTGGAAGTCAGAAGTCAATAGATAGGTCATCCCAACATGAACTCACTAAAGACTCTTTTTTTAAAAATATTTTTTGTTTTTCTTTTTTTATTTACATATGTTACAGTAGAGTATTTTTTTTTTTCTTGGTACCAGGGATTGAACTCAGGGGCACTTGGCCACTGGGCCACATCCCCAGCCCTTTTTTGTATTTTATTAGAGACAGGGTCTCACTGAGTTAGCTAAGTGCCTCAGCTGGCTTTGAACTCATGATCCTCCTGTCTCAGCCTCCCAAGTGCTAGGATTACAGGCGTGTGCCACCACGCCCGGCCACTACAGTAGAGTATATTTTGACATGTCATACATACATGGAGTATAACTGCCCATTTCTGTGGTTGTACATGATGTGGAGTAACACTGCTCATGTATTCATATATGAACATAGGAAAGTTATGTCTGATTCATTCTACTGTCTTTCCTATTCCCATACTCTTCCCTTCCCCTGACTCCACCCTGTCCAATCCAGTGAACTTGCCCCCATTGTGAGTCAGCATCTATATATCAGAGAGAACATTCAGCCTTTAGGTTTTGGGGACTGGCTATTTCACTTAGCATGATAGTCTCCAGTTCCATTCATTTACCAGAAAATGCCATAATTTCACTCTTCTTTATGTCTGAGTAATATTCCATTGTAGATACATATACCACATTTGCTTTATCCATTCATCTCCTGAAGGGCACCTATGTTGGTTCCATAGCTTAGGTATTGTGTATTGAGTTTCTGTAAATATTGACATGGCCAGGTCACTACAGTATGTTGATTTTTAAGTCCAATGGATATATACCGAGGTGTGAGATAATTGGGTCAAATGGTGATTCCATTCCAAGTTTTCTGAGGAATCTCCATACTGCTTTCCAGAGTGGTTGAACCAATTTGCAGTCCCACCAGCAATGTATGAGTATGCTTTCTCCCCACATTCTTGCCAACATTTATTGTTACTTGTATTCTTTTTTTAATATTTATTTTTTAGTTTTAGGTGGACACAATATCTTTATTTTATATTTATGTGGTGCTGAGGATTGAACCCAGTGCCTCATGCATGCTAGGTGAGCATTCTACCACTGAGCCACAACCCCAGCCCAGTTACTTATATTCTTGATAATTGCCATTCTGACTAGAGGAAGATGAAATCTCAGTGTAGTTTTAATTTGCATTTCTCTAATTGCTAGTGATATCAAACATTTTTTCATATATTTGTTGACTGATGTATTTCTTCTTCTGTGAAATGCCTGTTCAGTTCCTTTGCCCATTTGTTACTTGGGTTTTTGGTTTTTTTGGTGTTACACTTTTTGAGTTCTTTATATATCCTGTAGAATAATGCTCTATCTGAGGTGCTGGTGGCAGATATTTTTTCTCTCTTCACATTCTCAATTGTTTTCTTTGCTGTGAAGAAGCTTTTTAGTTTAAAAATATGAGACACTTCATAAATCTGCATGTCATCCATGTGCAGGAGTCATGCTAATCTTTTCTGTATCATTCCAATTTTAGTATATGTGCTGTTGAAGCAAGCACTCAGTAAAGACTCTTGGGACCTAAAAAATATTATAAATCAAATGGACTTAACAGACTTCTATAAAAGATAACATCTACCAACAGCTGAATACACTTTCTTCTTAGCAGCTTATGGAACCTTCTCCAAAATAGACCACATTTTAGGCCACAAAGCAACTTTTAGCAAATTCAGAAAACAAAACAAAAAACTGATATTATTCCTTTCAATAATGGAATGAAATTACCCCCCCCCCAAAAAAAAAACCCAATAGAAACCATATAAACACATGGAGACTGAAAAATAAATGGGTAATAGGATAAATTATAATTATGAATGCCTACATAAGAAAATCAGAAAAATCTCAAATAATAAACCTACTGATGTATCTCAAGGTCTCTGAAAAACAAGAACCAATTCCAAAACCAGTAGAAAGAAGGAAATAATTAAGATCAGAGCCAAAATCAACAAAATAAATAAAAATATACAAAGAATCGATGAAAGGAAGAATTAGTTCTTTGAAAAGATAAACAACATGGATAGCCCTTAATCAACAGAGAGAAGACCCAAATTAATAAAATTAGAGATGAAAAAGGAGAAATCACCACAGATAATACAGAAATCCAGAGGTGTTGCCGCCTGAAGCGATGGCCGCTTGGAGCAACAAAGCCGTGGGAATAAGTTCAGAGGCAGACTTTATTCTGTCAGCTTCTCTCTCCGGCTCCAACAACACCCCGACACGCCGTCCACGCTCCTCCAACAACCACAAAATGGCCCCACGACGACCCACAATCCCCCGGGCCAAGTCTCACAAGACCATGGAAGGTGGTAATGCTTATGGCTCACAGCTAACCGCAATCTTAGCTATCTCCTTTATTAGGGCTCCTACACAGAGGATCATTAGGGACTATTTTGAAAACTTAGACTCCAATAAATTGAAAAACCTAGAAGAAATCAAACCATTTCTAGACACATATGACTTGTCAAATTGAATCAAGAGGACATAGAAAACCTAAACAGACCAATAACTAGCAATTAGATAGAAGCAGTAATAATAAGTCTTCCAACAAGAAAAACCCAGGACCAGATGGATTCTTAGCTGAATCCAATCAGACCTTTCAAAAAGAACTAAATTATTCCCCAAATTATTCCATGGAATAAAAAGGGATGAAACACTTCCAAATCCATTCTATGAAGCCAATATTACACTTATACCAAAACCAGATAAGGACACATCCAGGAAAGAAAACTACGGACCAAAATCCCTGATGAACTTAGATGCAAAAATACTTACTAAAATATCAGTAAATCAAATTCAACAAACAACATATTAAGAAGATTATACATCATGACCAAGTTGGTGTCATTCCAGAGCTGGAAGGCTGGTTTAACACACACAAATCAATAAATGTAAGTCACTACATAAATAGAATTAAGAACAAAAATCATAGTTATCTCAATAAATTTAGAAAAAGTTTTGACAAAATCTGGTACTCGTTCATGATACAAGTAATGAAGAAACTAGGGATAGGAGGAACTTACTCAACATCATAAAGTCTATATACAACATACCCAAAGCCAACATCATAGTGAATGGGGAAAAACTAAAAGTATTTCCTTTAAAATCTGGAACGGGATAAGAATGTCCACTCTCACCATTCATATTCAATACAGTACTAGAAATTCTAGCCAGAGAAATCAGGCAAGAGAAAGAAAGAAAAATGATAAAAAGAGGAAATGAAAGAAAACAAATTATCACTGTTTGCAGCTGATATGATCCTATACTTAGAAGATTCAAAAAGTTCCACCAAAAGACTGCTAGAGCTAATAAACAAATTCAGCAAAGTAGCAGGTTACAAAATCAACATACAAAAGTTAATAGCTTTCCTATATGCCGATAATAAATCTGCTGAGAAAGAAATCAGGAAAACAATCCCATTCACAATAGCTGCAAAAATAAAATAAAATAAAATATCTAGGAATAAATGTAACCAAGGAGGTGAAAGACCTCTACAATGAAAAAACAAACAAACAAACAAACAACTCTGGAACACTGTAAAAGAAATTGAAGAAGACACCAGAAGATAGAAAGACCTTCCATGTTCACGGATAGGTAGAATTAATATTGTCAAATTGGCTATACTCCCAAAAGCAATATACAGATTCAATGTAATCTCCATCAAAATATCAATGACATTCTTCACAGAACTAGAAAAAAATAGTCCTAAATTTCGTTCTAGAGAATAAAAGACCCAGAATAGCCAAGCAATTTTAAGCCAAAAAGCAATGCTGAAGCATCACAATACTTGACTTCAAATTATACTACAGAGCTATAGTAATAAAAACTGCATGGTACTGACATAAGAATAGACATGTAGATCAATGGTATAGAATAGAAGACACAGAGACAAACCTACACAGATACACTCATCTGATCCTCGACAAACACAGCAAGAAACAAGTTGGAGAAAAGACAGCCTTTTTAGCAAATGGTGCTGGGAAAAAAACTGGTTATCCATATGTAGAAGAATAAGACTAGACCAGACCCTTATCTCTCACTGTGCACAAAAGTGAACTCAAAATTAATTAAAAAACTAGGAATTAGACAAGAAACTATGCAACTCCTAGAAGAAAACATAGAGTCAACACTCCAACATATGCCTATGGCAACAACTTTCTCAATAGGACCCCTAAAGCCCAGGAAATAATACCAAGTGTTAATAAATGGGATGGCATCAAATTAAAAAGCTTCTTCACAGCAAAGTAAATAATTAGGAATGTGAAGAGAGAACCTACAAAATGGGAGAAAATCTTTGCTAGCTACTCGTCTAACAATATCTAAAATATATAAAGAACTCAAAAAACAACAACAACAAAAAACCCAATCAATAAATGGGCAAATGAACTAAACAGACAAATGAAGAAATACAAATGGCCAACAAATATATGAAAAAATGTTCAATATCATTAGCAATTTGGGAAATGCAAATCACAACTACACTGAGATTCATCTCATTCTAGTTAGAATGGCAGCCATGAAGAATACAAACAATAACTGGGTATGCTGGCGCATGCCTGTAATCCTAGCAGTTTGGGAGGCCGAGGCATGAGGATCATGAGTTCAAGGTCAGCCTCAGCAACCTTAACAAGGCCCTATGCAACTCAGCAAGACCCTGTCTCAAAATAAAATATAAAAAGGGCTGGGGATGTGGCTCAGTTTTTAAGCACCCCTGGGTTCAATCCCTGGTACCAAAAAAAAAAAGGAGGAGAGAGAGAGAGAAATGAAAAGATTACAAACGATAATAAATACTAAAGAGGAGGTGGAGAAAAAGGAACACTTTTATACTGTTGGTGGGGTTGTAAACTAGTATAACCGCAATGGAAATCAGTATAGCAGTTCCTCAAAAGACTAAGAATGGAATCACCATATGACTCAACTATACCACTCTTCGGTATTTATCCTAAAGAATTAAAGTCAGCATACTACACTGATACATGCATACCCATGTTTATAGCAGCACAATTCACAATAGCCAAACTATGGAACCAGCCTAGGTGTCCATCAATGGATGAATGGATAAAGAGAATATGGTACATATACACAATGGAGTTTTGTTCACCCATAAAGAAGAATGAAATTACATTATTTGCAGGAAAATGGATGGAACTTGAAAACATTTTTAAGCAAAATAAGCCAAACTCATAGTCAAGGGTCATATGTTTTCTCTCATACAGAAGCTAGAAAGGAAAAAGGAAAAGAAAAGGGGGGAGTGTTTCATGAAAATTGAAAAGAAATCACTAGACTAGAGGAAAGAAACTAAGGGCAGGGAGAAGTGGAAGGAAAAAAATGCTGCGGAATGATACTGGACAAATTATACTGTTATATTGTGTGGGTGCAATGAATCACACCATTACATATAACTGTAATGCATCCATAAAATATGGGAAAAATACAATACATTCTATTTTAACTTATCTATTCACAATTGTATTTGTAAGTAATATACATTCCTAATTTCCATTCTATGTACAGTTAATATCGTGTCACGTTACATAAAATGTAAGAAATTATAAGTATTTGTTTGTCCTTGTGTTTTAGTTAGCTTTTTCACTGCTGTGACTAAAAGACCTGACAAGAACAACTGTAGAGGAGGAAAAGTTTATTTGGGGGGGTCACAGTTTCAGAGGTCTCAGTCCATAGACAGTAGGCTCCATTTCTCAGGGTTCAAAGTGAACTTGAACATCATGGCAGAACAGCATGGCAGAGAGAAGCAGCTCACATGATGATCAGAAAACAGAGAGACAAGCTCCACTTGCCAGATACAAAATACATATCCCAAAGGCACACTCCCCAGGGACATACCTCCTCCAACCACACTCTACTCACTTTCAGTTACCACTCAGTAAATCCCATCAGGGAATTAATTCACTGATTGGGTTAAGGCTCTCACAACCCAATCATTTCTCCTTTAAACCTTCTTGCATTGTCTCACACATGAGCTTTTGGGGGGTACCTCACATCCAGACTGTAACACCCTGCTCTGTCCTTAATGCTATAGTAGTTATCATATATGTCTAGGTACATTAACTCTAAAATAAAGTGTTGTAAATTTTGCATTAGATTAAATATGTATTTTAAAATGGAAAATATAAAAATAAAAAATATAGTTTTGGTTTTTGAAATATGAAATGTCTTACCCATTCAAAATTAACTTAAATATTTTAAAAGCCTTAAAATTGAAAACAAATTTGAACAAATTAACTTTATTTTATATTAAGTGATATTACTACACAGATAAAATAATTATTTGATGTGAAATTATAATACTGAAATCTGGATAACTTTATTGGTACATAAGTGCAAACAAACTTTTAACTTCATTCTGTAGTACTATCTGTATTATTATTTGAAAACCCCATTTTATATATATATATAGTAATATGGGGCTAACAAATAATTATAATATTTGGTGATGAGGACTGAACTCAGGGTTTTTTGCATATGATAAGCACATGCTCTACCACTGAGCTATAGTCCCAGCAATAAATAATTATGTTACTATTACAAGGAATCAAGATTTTTAGCAAAAGATATACAAGAAAAAAATAGTATACCTTTATATTTAACTAGAAATATCAATAAAAGAAAAACAGAGAAAAATCAATAAAACACAAAGCTAGTTCTCTGAAAAGATCAATAAAGTTGAATCTTTCCATTTCACCTGTGTTAACACATATATTGGCATAAAGCTATTCATAGTATCTACTTACTAACCTTTTAATGACTGTAGGAGCTGAAGCAACAAACCCTCTTTAATTATAGCATTTTATGTCTTCCTTTTTTCTTGTTCAGTCTGGTATATCTTTTTGTGCCATAAGCAAGGAAATTCTCAAAAATTAAGACATGTTAAAGGACAAAGTAACTAGATTGAAGAAGCTACTGCTGATTAAATTTGCACAAAAAATAATGAGAGGGGCTGGGGTTGTGGCTCAGTGGCAGGGCACTCACCTTGCATGTGTGCAGCCCGGGTTCGATCCTCAGCACCACATAAACATAAATGCATTGCGTTGTGTACAACTAAAGTAAATAAATAAATATTTTTAAAAAATAATGAGAAAAACACATGAAATAATAAAAAACAACATACCCTCCCAAAATCCCAAAACAAACACAAAACCTTATTTTTCAACAATAGAGGCAATTTTATGCATACTCCTAATTCTGACAATTGGTTGCTTATGGGGCAGATCTAAGTACCTTTTTTTCCCTTTTAAGTAGGAATTGTATTTCCAAGGTAATAAAACAATCTCAGCTGTAAAGGAAAGATCTTCTTAGCTTGTAAATAAATGGAGAACAAGTGATAAAACTGAAACAATCTTCAATTTGCTACCCTCAGTAAAATAATTGATTCAGACAAAAATCATCAATAGAAGCTAAAAACAAAACTACTACTACATCTCCATTACATCATGAAAAAACTGTATATTCCCATGGCCTCAAGTATTACTTCACAAATAACTCACCAGAAGGAACCTGTTAGCTTTATAGCAGAGAGATCTAGATTACATGGGGAAACTGTGCAAGACTTTGACATGGACAAAAGATTCCATTCTTTTTTATTTTTATTTTTTGATGGGTGATTCATATTTTATTGTTTCATATTTAATTTCATTGATTTCAATTAAATTATAATACTTTAAAGCACTTGAAACATGGATAGAATCTAAAGAGTGGCTGGAAGAGGCAGGCACACTGGATGTGAACAAAAGGAAATGTTTTTAATTTTGAACTAATATCAGTGAGAGAGAATGTAATATCACAATCTGTAGGATAAACGTAAATAATTCCAAGACCCTGATCAATTGTCATTACATTTATAGCCCAGAAATCAGATGGATGTACTTATAAAATATACTAACTCAAGGAAAACTAACTAAATTGAAAGTTCCCAGCATTTATTGAAGCAGATTATACAATCAGTACACAAAGAAGAGCATTCCTGTTTTTTTAAAGATGGGATCTGCCTCTGTTACCCAGGCTGGCCTTTAAACCCCTGAGCTCAAGTGATCCTCCCACTTCTGCTTCCCAACTCTGCAGATGCCTGCTACCATGCCTATCTCTCCTAATTCATCATTAACTTGTTGATTCTTTATTTTTTTTCCCCATTCTTCAATGAAAAAGTTAGTGCTGTTCAGGTTATTTGATTCCATTGGGTCTCTGGGCCTTTCATTGTCTTTGAACTACATTACAAAGCTTTAAGTTGTAAGAATATTGAGAATAATACAAGTGAATTTAGCTCATAGAAATAGAAATTGTCTGGTAGAGATGCATTTGATTATTGCCCTATGGATACTGACCAATTTAAGCAAATTCATTTCAGCAGTCAGTCTGTTTATGTGTCTGTGCTTTGGGTTTTCCTTTGAACCAGTTGTAACATTTTACCAATTCCCTCATTAATGAGCAAGTTAAATAAAATTGATGACACATGTTCATTTTTTATATTTTTTATATTTGTTCATTTTATATTTTATATTTCTTAGTTTACTCTTTTCAAAAGTTGTCCTTCTAGAAGTAAAAACCACCCTCATTCAGTGAAAAAATGTTAGTATAATAATGGACACATTAAAAAATGAGTTTCCTATAAGTACACTTGTAATTCCAGGCTCAGGCAGGAGGACCAGTTTGAGGCTAGACTGGGTAATTTAATTAAAAAAAGAAAAAAGAGCTGGGAATATAGTTCACTGGTAGAGTGTCTGTGGATTCAATCACTAGTACCCCAAACAAAGCACTTCCTGATGTAATATATGAAGCATACAACACATCTCCCATAAAACATTTTTAAGAATGTTTAATCTAAATCTACTCAAGTGTTTAGATCTAACTTCTATTTTACAGATTAAATTTCTGGAAGAGAAACAATTTTAAATATTGCAACAAGGAAATAATCATATAAAGTCAGAATATGAGACATTCTATAAAATATTTGGTTATTCTCTTCCAAAAATCAATGCCATGATTTAAGACAGAAAGTCTAAGCTTGAAAAGACCAGACATAATTACAAAAGCCAGTGACCTTTGACCTTCTAAAAACAGCTATAAAAGGTGATTTTTAAGCAATTGGAGATTCTTGTAAAGGAAATGGGTATTAGATGATACTAAAGAATTGTTACTCATTTTCTTAAGTTTATAGTATTATTGTAAATATGTCAGGGAAATTTATTTATTTAAAGAATGTTATGCTTTGAATGTTTGTATCTCCCCCAAAATTTGTATGTTGAAATCCTAAACCCCTGGGTGATGGGTATTAGGAGGTGGGGCCTTTCTGAGATGATCAGGTGATGAAGACTCCACGCTATAAGAGATAAAAGGCCCCTTGGTGTCACATGAAGACACAACAAAAAGAGAGCTCTCTGGACCAGGAAGCAGATCCTCATTGAATAAACTGGCACCTTCATCTTGGACTTGCCAGCTTCCAGAACTAAAAGAAATGAATTTCTATGATTTATGAACCCAATCTATAGTACTTTGTTTTTAGGAAGGAAATACATATCATGATAACCAAATTTTAAAATAGCATAGAAATGAAGCAAATATGGCAAAAGGTTACAATCGTTCAAACTATTTGGTAGGTATGAGGCCTATGTTTAAAGTGCAGCATAATAAAAAATGAGAATAAAAAAAATTCATATGTCTGGAGGTTCTATGGATATCTCATGGAAAATGACAACTTTGGGAGGTGGCTTCATTGACGTTTGTTTTCCTTTTTGTCATTCACCTTTCATAATATCCCAATTTCATGATAGAACTTTTACGAAAATTACTGATGATCAACTCGTATTCAATTTCATTAATAACTTTTTTGATGTGTACGTGTGGTATTGGGAATTGAACCCAAGACCTTGCATGTCGGGGCCTTTGGAACACGTCAGCTGAGGGGATGGAAAGCTCTGGCTCTCTGGCTGCTTTCCATGCCCTGTTACGGGACCTGAGCTAAGCAGGGGGCATGGCTCTGACGTATGGTGAGAACCGAAGCTTATTGGGCCTAGTCCCCTATAAACGTGGTCCACCTTCCTCAATAAACTTGAGTTCCAACTCTACTGGACTGGACTCCCTGGAGTGTCCCTGAGTCTTCTGAAGGCGGGGGAAGGGGCTCCAGTGGCCTCTACTTTCCCAGTCTCGGTTCATCATTGAGGTAGGCCCTTCTAGCTTACTTTGCTGGACAAAGGAGGCTCGCCCTGGGTCACGAAGGGTTAAAGACTTCAACCATTACCGTAATCTACCATACACTTGCACATATTAGGCAAGCATTCTACCACTGAGCTACATCCCTAACACCTTCCCCCACCTTTTTTAAAAAATGTTGAGACAGGGGCTGGGGTTGTGGCTCAGTGGCAGAGCGCTCCCCTTGCACGTGCATGGCCCGGGATCGATCCTCAGCACCACGTAAACATAACTGCATTGCATTGTGTACAACTAAAGTAAACAAATAAATATTTTTTAAAAAATGTTGAGACAGGGTCTTGCTGAATTTCACAGATTGGTCTCAAACATGTAATCCTCCTGCCTCAGCCTCTCAAGTACTAGGGATTATAGGTATGCCTACCACTCTCACCTGCATCCCACACGAGCAGTGGAAATGGGGTTCCCCTTGGTGGAATGGGCTGGCTGAGAAATAAAATCTAGGAAAAATAGAATGACTAAAAAAACCACAGGACACAGAAAGTAGTT
Source organism: Tamias sibiricus (assembly GCA_025594165.1). NCBI lineage: Eukaryota > Metazoa > Chordata > Mammalia > Rodentia > Sciuridae > Tamias > Tamias sibiricus. The sequence goes on from CM046667.1 coordinate 36,474,307, forward strand.
TCATAAGTGGGGGCAGGAAGGGGGCAAGCTGATCAGACAGATGGAGCTTCTAGACTGGCAAAATGGAAACATCAAAGGCCTTCTATAGAATGTTCTTCACCAAAAAAGGTTAAAGGTGGGCTGTTCAGTTCTCAACAGGTTACACCCATCTCCAGAGCTACTATGAGGTATCTTCCTAACAGGGCAGAAATAAAGGTCATGTTCATTGGGCAATCTATTGCTTTAGGGAGAGCCACAAATAGTTTGCAATGCCAAATCTAAATCTCCCTGGCTACCATACGGAGAGAAGGCGCTCAAGTAATTCACAGATGGCTTCCCGCACACCACAGGTCATTAGTAACTTTTAGCGATACCCCCGTCTAACAGGAACCTAGTGACAGGAGTGGTAATGGTAGGTGATCTATTAGTTTATGAGTACCAACAATTAAATAAAAACTCCACTAAATTACACAAAACATGTATGTGTAAAAAAGTTCAAGTGGGCTGCTACCCAGAGTCAAATAAACCACATATGCCCTGGAATTTGAGTATGTGGACTCCCCATAATTTTACTAGAGAGAAATTCAAGCATTGGGAGATTGAGCTAGTGGCAGAGTTAGAACAGCTAGTGGCAGATTTAAGAACAGTAATCAGGTATATACACTGCCCAATCTTTCTCAACAGGTGGGCCCACCTAAGGGACACTTACAATACGTAGAAATAGATGTATCCATGGAAATAGATGGAAAAACTTTGAGTTGTCACAATGACTAGGGGTTGCTAATGGCATTTAGTATCTGAAAGGCTATGGATGCTAAAAGTCCTATAATTCCAAAGGGAGCTTTACACAAGAACTGTTTTACCTTGCATGCCACTAATTCAACTCCCTACCCCACCCCCACTGAGAAATTGCTACCCAAATGCAATTTAATGCCAATTTGTCTGATTAAATGTGCAATGCAATACCAAGTAATATTCAAAACAGACAAGACAAAAGAAAATTTAGTTTTAGCCATTAATATTTTAAGAATCGAATTTCATTCCTACTGACTTGTTTCATGTTCATTAAACTTTACCTGGATTCTCTAGTTCAAACATCAAATGTGCTGGGGAAATCTGGAGATTGAAAATATTTCATATGGGCTGGGGTTGTGGCTCAGTGGCAGAATGCTTGCCTCACACATGTGAGGCACTGGTTTCAATCCTCAGCACCACATAAAAATTAATAAACAAAATAAAGATATTGTGTCCATGTATAACTAAAAACTATTTTTAAAAATATTTTATATGATGGGCTGGGGGTGTAGCTCAGTGACAGAGAGCTTACCCAGTATTTGCAAAGCCCTGGGTTTGATCCCCAAGAAACACACAAAATGATAATAATAAAATGAAATAAAAATATTTCACATGAAATATGTTGGCATGAGTTGTGAACCAAAATTTATGTGGTCAGGGTGTAACTCACTGGCAGAGTGCTTGTATAGCATGTGGCAGGCCCTGGTTTGGGATCCCTAGGAACTTAAACCAATCTAAGCATCCAACTCTTTTCTAGGCAACCTAAGGTAAACTTTGCTCATCAGCATTTTGTTATAACGCTAAATTCTTCACCCAGGGTGTGGGGTTTTTCTTCTTTTCTTTTGGTGCTGGGATGGAGTCCAGGGCCTTGCACACATCAGGCAAGTGTTCTGCCGCTGAGCTACATCCCCTGTCCAGCCATTTTTGAACACATGATATATGAAGGATGATCTTGAACTGAGCATGCCCAACAATGTGCCCACCTCTACATGTAATGATGAGTCTTTCCTCTATAAATATGTATGTTTCCCTAACAAAAGTCCCTAGCTTTCTTTGTTCAGGAAGAACAACTGTTTTGAAAATTATCCCCATTGTTTGAAAATTATCTTGCTGCAAATAATAAATCTTTTTTCATTCCTTTAATCTCTTGGTTGTGCTTATTCATTGTGCACTCACCAAGGGGCAAACCTTATTGTACTTGGTACCCTGATACCTCAATACTGGTCACTGTACTTTAGGTAGAATACTGACAACTGAAGTAAGTTCTGAGGAGGGAAATCAGGGTAGTGAGACCTTGCAAATTTATAAAATGAGAGCTAGAAGGAAATGTTTAACTTAAAACAAAAATTTAAGAGAATTCATAAAACAGCATATTATGGTGTATTCAAAACAAGCTCTGGGTTCTAGGAGATCTGGGTTCAAATCCACCATTACCAGCTCATGGGTATGAGTTGCAGCCAGCTAAAAATAGAAGAAAATGCAGAACTAAATAGAATATTAAGGAATTCAAAACCTACTTAGGAGTAAAGGGAGTTTAGCTACCACCTGAGTGGAATTAGAGATAACCGGTTATTCAAGTCAGGTGGCTAAAACTTTGTACCTAAAAGGTGCCTTAGGGTCTCCCGAGGTAGAGGGGTTTCTTGTGTACTCTGTGACTGAGGAGAAATCATTCAGGAATATGAAGCTCTTAAATTTTAAATCTTGGTCTTGAATATCTGACTAATGAGCAAACACACCTTGAGGGTAAAAGCTGCCTTCTGACTTCAGCTCACTCCACCTGATGTGGCAAATCTGCTACCCTAATTTTGGTAAGTTACTTTTCAACCCTGGGGAAAATTTACAATGATATAATGATGGAGTAAATAACCATAGTAATAGTGCTTTTGTGTAAATTAAAAATAATCTTTTTGGGGCTCCAGATGTAACTCAGTGGTATAGCGCTTGTCTAGCATGCTTAAAGTCCTGGGTTGAGTTCCCAGCACTGCAAAAATCATCATCATTATCATCGTCATCATCTCTTTGTAAAGCCTAAGAGAATTTCGCATTTTAGGAACTCTGTCAGATTATCCTTAAGCAATTGATTTTGACTTATAAGTTTAGACAGAAAAGTATAACAGAAATTACTAAGTGTATTAACAATATTGAAATGTTTCTGAGAACTCAAAATTCAACAAAATCACAGGCTTAATTTATCATCTTCACCAAAATCATTTAACTAACTGGTAGAATTTTGTTCGTCAGGATTATACTTATGGCTTGTCAAGCATTTGAAAGGTTTGAAATTTTCAAATATATTAAATTTATAAGTGTAGTTTAAAGGGGGAATTAAAGAAGTTTATAAATGGGATTAATTGTTGAAAGAGAATTTAATCTGTTTGAATTGTGTTGACTACTAATCAAAGAACAAATGAAAGTAATTGTCCTTATTTTATATAGCAATTACAAGATTTATAAATAGCATACTAATAATATTCATAAATTGTATTTAACACTTCAAGCAAAACTAAATGTGTAAGCTTAGAAATTGCATATTAAAATAAAACCCAATTAACGATAGATTGTCCAAGAGGCCCCCTAGACTTTAACAAACTTAGATAGACATGTCTCTTATATGTCGCCATAGGATGAGCTCTAATAGCTTCATCTATAAAATTCCTAGAGTTTTTGTAAAGATTAAATGAGATAATGTATCTAAATCACTTAGTCCAGTATCTATCATGAAGTTTCACTTGACAGATCATTCTATATGTAAGAAGTCTTCAAAAATATGAATTTAAATATGTATATTCACTGGTAGGTGGAAAAGGAACCAAAAGCATTCTCCATTTCTGGAGAATGGAGTCAGTAGTTCCAAAAAGTTGGAGAATAATATAGATTTACAGATTCACAACTTACTATGTACCAGACTCTCTGCTGAGTGCTTTGTATACATTGTTCGTTTTACTTCTCACAATATTGTGGTATTATTCAAGTTTGATCAGAGAAGCAGAACTACTATGAGTAATATACGAGATTTATTCTAGGGATAAGACCTTACAAAATACTGGGAGTTGTGTAGTTGTTTTCTTGTTTTTACAGTGCTGGAGATGGAACCCAGAGCCTCATGCATGCTAAGTATACCACTAAGCTACACCCCAACTGAAGTTGATTTTATATACACACACCCACACACATAGAGTTTATGCTTCTGGTGTTGGGTCTGAAGTCAGCCTTTTCAGCAGTTGTGAAGGGAAGATGGATGTGAAGTAGGGGAGAGCAAGGAGCTGAAACCTACATCTGTCTCTCATAGGAACTCATACTGGTATCACACTGGAACCTTCTCTCACTTTCTCTAAGCCTCAAACTTTGAAGATGCAGGTGATCTGCAGAAGAGCTGGCACTTTTCACCATGGAACATTCACAAAGTTAGTCCAGGATTTGGAGATGCTGAAGAAGAGCCAGATAGAGCTGGAGGAGCTGAAGGCTCAGTTGCTGCCCTCCATGAATAATACAAACCAGATGGTCTATGATGATGTAGGGGGCCTGCAAACACTATCAGCCCTAAACCCTCCTTCCTGCATAACTACTGCCCATTTATTCTGTGACCAGCTCTAACCCAGAACCAACCAAGGAAGAGAATTTTGGATGTCTCAGTCCCAACTTGGCTAAGCTGATACAACTCAAAGCCACTACTATACTATTACAATTTTACAGAGAAACAAACTGGCTTAGATGGTTAAATAACTTGCAAAAGGGTGCATGGATGGTGAGGGGGTAAGGTAGAACATGAAGAGTAGCAGTTTGATTCAGAACCAGTATCTTAACCACTGCCCTCTGCTACCTCACCCTAATGTATGAAAACTGGAGTTTTAGCCCAATGAAAAAATGATCTGGTAAGCAGTATGAGCTTGTCCATGTTGGAATAAGCTGCCTTGCCAAGCAGAGGGTCCCCTGTTCCTAGATGATGCTCAAACACAGGCTGGGTGGCCATCTGTCAGAGATATCATACAAGGGGGTGCTAAATGTGAGGGAGAATGAACGAGGTAGCTACTAATGGCACTTTCAACTCCAAGATTCTGTGTTTCTAGAACATATATTTTGGGGCAAGGGTAGGAACTCACAATGTATAAGGAATATAACAGAAGGGATGGAGAAGAAGACAGAAACAATCAAGGGTGGACTGTAAGGAGACTTAGCCAAGCCCAATAGTGCCAAATCCCCTGTGAGAAAAATAAAATTATGGTCAACCCAAGAACTGTTTCATTTACAGGATGTCACATAATCATCACTTAAGTAGTGGTTTTTTTCCATTAATTGATTTCACTGAATTGATAGATCCTTTTTGTTGTTGCATAGGCATGATCTTTCAAAGACGTGTGGAAAGACTGCAAATTAAGGCACACTATAGACAGACTCTTTAAAATGAAGTTTAATCAGTTAAGAACATTATGACAAAAAGTATAAAGCAAATATCCAAATAGTTCAAAAAACTGCTTAGAAAAGAATTTTCATATTTGAATTTCTGCCAACACAAACACATAATAACAAACCTTATGTCTTGGTTACAGTTTTTAAAAATTAAAGGAAAAAGATGGTGACTAGTCCAATGTTTCTGCAGCAGATGTATCCTGATGATATCTTTCCAAAGCAGATATTACAACAATTTTCTTTTTCTTCTCTTAAATTCTACACAAGTTGGTTAACTAGCTGTACAAATTGGAAATCACGGCAGGTCGATACAAAGGTATCAGATGAAATTGACTTCCCACCAAGAAAATGACAAATCTGTAATTTATGGATTAACATTTAAAACCTCAAAGGCAATAAATGGAAATCCTATGAGAAAGGTTTTTGCAATATGCCAGGTATCTTTCTCCACCCTTCTCCCTTTCTTTCTACACAGGAGTCTGAATGGAGCACCGTTAGTCCCCACTGCTCTCAGGCTTCCAGCAGGGTTTAGCCAATAATCTGCACCAAAAGATCAGAGGGAGGAAGGAAAGTGAAGTTCTGGCATTTATTCTCCTGGCACACTTCTTGCAGGGTTGCTTTGGGTTACAGAAGATCCTGTTCTTGTCAAGGCATCTCACTTTAAGTTCTCTCTCTTTCTCCCTCATCCCACTGGTCAAGGCTCTCAACTATTAAGAGCCTCATGGAAAAGCAGACTCCTTTGATCTCCCTACTCCCAGCCCCACATTTGTAAGCAGTCAGGATTATTAAATCCTCCTCAAATTATTGTTATTATTGGTGCTGGGAATGAACCCAGGGCCTCGTTCATGCTGAGCACACACTTTACTACTGGATTACATCCCCAGCCCAAATTATCTTAATTAGAGTATGACTTCTGTTTCCTGCTGGGACCCTGGCTGACATAACACAGAATCACTAAAATGCTAGTAATTGTCAAATCTCAGCATTAATTCGTTGTCCACAATTTTCAGAGAGTTAAGAACTGATTTTCACATTTTACTTCTGAAAATTATAATTTAGAGTGAGATGATTATAACTAGTTATTTTTCTTTTTCCCTTTTCCTGCTGCATGTTTTATTTCTTTTTTATTTGTTCTTTTTACTTATATATGACAGTAGAATGTTATCTTGACATATTATATATACATGGAGTACAACTTCCCATTCTTCTGGTTGTACTTGATATGGACTTACATTGGTCATGTATTCATATATGAACATAGGAAAGTAATGTCTGATTCATTCTATTATCTTTCTTATTCCTATCTTTCCTATTCCACCTCCCTTTCCTTCATTCCCCTTTGTCTAATCCAAAGTACTTCTATCCTTCTCTACTACCCCGCCATTTACTGTGAGTTAGCATCCACATATCAGAGAGAACATTTGGCCTTTAGTTTTTTGGGACTGGCTTGTTTCACTTAGCAAGATAGTCTCCAGTTCCATTAATTTACCAGGAAATGCCATAATTTCATTCTTCTTTAAGGTGGAATAATATCCCATTGTGTATATATACCACATTTTCTTGATCCATTCATCTGTTGAAGGGCCCCTAGGCTGGTTCCATAGTTTAGTTATTGTGAATTGAGCTGCAATAAACATTGATGTGGCAGCGTCACTATAGTATGCTGATTTTAAGTCTTTGGGTATAAATGGAGGAGTGGGATAACTGGGTCAAATGGTGGTTCCATTCCAAGTTTTCTGAGGAATCTTCATACTGCTTTCCAGAGTGGTTGCACCAATTTGCAGTCTCACCAGCAATGTATGAGTGTACCTTTATCTCCACATCCTCGCCAACACTTATCGTTACTTGTATTCTTGATAATTGCCATTCTGACTGGAGTGAGATGAAATCTCAGTGAAGTTTTAATTTGCATTTCTCTAAATGCTAGAGATGATGAACACTTTTTTGTATATTTGTTGACCAATCATATTTCTTCTGTGAAGTGCCTGTTTAGTTCCTTCACCCACTTATTGACTGAGTTACTTGGTTTTTTTGGTGTTAAGTTTTTAAGTTCTTTATATATCCTGTAGATTAATGTTCTATCTGAGGTGCAGGTGGCTAAGATTTTCTCCCATTCTGTAGGCTCTCTTGTCACATTCTTGATTGTTTCCTTTGCTGTGAAGAAGCTTTTTAGTTTGATACCATCCCATTTGTTGATTCTTGATTTTACTTCTTACTCTTTAGGAGTCTTGATAAGGAAGTCAGTTCCTAAGCCAACATGATGTAGATTTGGGCCTACTTTTTCTTCCAGTAGGTGCAGGGTCTCTGTTCTAATGCCTAGGTCCTTGACCCACTTTAAGTTGAGTTTTGTGCATGGTGAGAGACAGGGGCTTAATTTCATTTTGCTACATATGGACTTCCGGTTTTCCTAGCACCATTTGTTGAAGAGGCTATCTTTTGTCCAATGTGTTTTTGGCGCCTTTGTCTAGTATGAGATAACTGTATTTATGTGGGTTTTTCTCTGTGTCTTCTCTTCTGTACCACAGGTCTTCATATCTGTCTTGGTGCCAGTATTATGTCTTATTATTTATTTATGTATTTATTTATTTATTTATTGTTACTATAGCTTTGTAGTATAATTTAAGGTCTGGTACTGTGATGCCTCCTTGCTTCACTCTTCTTTTTTTTAATTTTTTATTCTAAGATGTTATAAATGACAGCAGAACGCATTACATTTCATATTACACTTATCATATTTTTACAAATCTCTGGTTGTATGCAAAGTATATTCACACCATTCGTGACTTCATACATGCACTTAGGGTAATAATATCCATCTCATTCTACCATCTTTTTTTTTTCCTTCACCCTTTTGCCCCCTCCCTTCCCCTCCCTCCCCATTGGCCATTCTAGTGTTCCTCTAATCCTCCTATGCTCCCCATCCCAACCCCACTGTGAATTGACCTCCTTATATCAGAGAAAACATTTGGCATTTGGCTTTTTGGGATTGGCTAACTTCACTTAGTATTATATTCTCTAACTCCATCCATTTACCTGCAAATGCCATGATTTTATTCTCTCTTATTGCTGAGTAATATTCCATTGTGTGTATATACCACATTTTCTTTATCCATTCATCTACTGAAGGGCATCTAGGTTGGTTCCACAGTTTAGCTATTGTGCTTCACTCTTCTTGCTAAGGATTGCTTTGGCTATTCCGGGTCTCTTATTTTTCGAAATGAATTTCATGACTGCTTTTTCTATTTCTACAAAGAACCTCATTGGAATTTTAATAGGAACTGCATTAAATCTGTATAGCACTTGTGGATGGCCATTTTGACAATATTAATTCTGCCTATCCAAGAACATGGTAGATCTTTCCATCTTCTAAGATCTTCTTCAATTCATTTCTTTAGTGTTCTGTAGTTTTCATTGTAGAGGTCTTTCACTTCTTTATTAAATTGATTCATAAATATTTTATTTTTTGAGGCTATTGTGAATGGGGTAGTAGTTTCCCTAATTTCTCTTTCATTTGATTCATTACTGATATATAGGAATACAATTGATTTATGGGTATTAATTTTATTTCCTGCTACTTTGCTGAATTGCTTTATGAGCTCCACAAGTTTTCTGGTGGAGGGTTTTTGTTTGTTTGTTTGTTTGTTTGGTCTTCTAAATCTAGACTCATGTCATCTAGGGATAGTTTGAGTTCTTCTTTTCCTATTTGTGTCCCTTTAATTTCTTTCTTCTGCCTAATAGCTCTAGCTAGAGTTTCCAGGACAATGTTGAATAAAAGTGGTGAAAGAGGGCAAAACTGCTTTCAATTTTTCTCCATTTAGAATGATGTTGGCCTTGGGTTTAGCATACATAGATTTTATAATGTTGAGGTTATAACTAGAGTTTAGTGTTGTTAATATTTCAGGTTCTGAGCTGGGTGTGGTGGTGGACACCTGTAATTCTAGCACTTGGGAGGCTGAGGCAGGAGGATTGTGAGTTCAAAGTCAGCCTCAGCAATGGCAAGGCACTTAGCAACTCAGTGAGACCTTGTCCCTAAATAAAATACAAAAAAAAATGGCTGGGGATGTGGCCCAGTGGTCGAGTGCCCCTGAGTTCAATCCCCAGTACCAAAAAAAAAAAAAAAAAGAAAAGAAAAAAATTCAGGTTCTGGAGCCAGAATGCCTAGGTTGAATCATTGAATCTCAGCTCTGATACTGGTTGAATTTGGGCAAATCATCTAACCCAGTAATTCTCAACATTGGGGGCATTTTTGCCCCTCAGGGGACATTTTATAATGTTTGGATACTTCCTAGTTGTTGCACCTGGGGGAGAGGAGCTGCTACTAGCATTTAGTCATGCTTAGAGACTAGGGATTCTGATAAACATCCTATGATGCATGACAGCTCCCCACCACAACGAATTATGTGGCCCCAAATGCCAACAGTGCTGAGGTTGAGAAATCCTGATGTAACCCTACTGTGCCTCAGTTTCCTAATCTATAATATGGATTTAACATTAGCAAATATCATAGTATTATCTGAGGGTTCAGTGAGCTAATCCATCAAAAGGACTTGGAGGGGCTGGGGTTGTGGCTCAGCGGCAGAGCGCTCGCCTGGCACGTGCGCGGTCCGGGTTCGATCCTCAGCACCACGTACAAATAAACCCATTGTGTACAGCTAAAACAAATAAATAAATATTAAAAAAAAAGGACTTGGAACACCTGGGATATAGCATATGCTCAATAAATGTAAGTGGTATAATCACATGCATCACTACAGCACTATAAAAGCAGAGATCTTTTTAAATTATGTTTATATTAGGGCATTATATCATGCACAATAGTGGGGTTCACTGTCACACATTCATACACACACATAATTTGCCCCATTTCATTCCATAGTACTTCCCCTTCCCTACTCCCTCCCCCTTTATTAATTTAAAAATTATTTTTCACCTTCTTAATTCCTACTCTCCTACTACCTTAGGTCCAGGTATTATGTTTGCATCATAGAAATAATTTCCTGACTAGCCCCATATTGACCTTGCTTCTAATCAATGCCAGTTCCACAAAGCCTCCTGTAATCTTTGTTCTTTTACCTATCCACCTCCTTATTGGGGGTTAGCTTCCACATATCAGATAAAACATTTGTAATTTGTTTTTTGCAGGGCTGGGCATTGGGTTATTTCACTTAATGTGATAGTCTCCAGATCCATCCATTTACCAGCAAATGTCATGAAGTCATTCTTCTTTATGGTTGAGTAATATTCCACTATGTATATATACCACATTTTCTTTATCCATTCATCTGTTGAAGGGCACCTATGTTGGTTCCATAGCTTAGATATTATGAATTATGCTGCTATAAACATTGATGTCGCTGCATCATTATAGTATGCTGATTTTAGATCTTTTGGATATATACCAAGGAGTGGGATAACTGGATCAAATGGTGGTTCCATTCCTAATTTTTTGATGAATCTTCATAGCAAAGTAGAGATCTTATCTAGCTTTATTCTACTGTATCCCCAGCACCTAGTTTCTAGTTATGTTTTATTTGTTGAATATATTTAATATGGCATCTTTTTGTTCATGGATAAAGTAATGAATTTAATGCACCCATGAGCATTCCTAGCACACAGTAGGTGTTCAATGAGTGGTAGCTCTGGTGGTTATAGTGGATTTTATGAGAATATGTCTTCTGAGCCTGAAAACAAGAACTAGTGGGTATCTTCTTTCACTTTTTTGCTCAAATGTTTTGCATTTTTTGGCTTAAATTCTTTTCATTTTTATTGATACATAATATTTGTACATATTTGTGAGTTACAATGTGAAGTTTTCATTTATGAATACACAGGGAAGTTATCAATTTAGGGTAATTGGCATATTCATCACCCTAAACTTTTATCATTCAAATTCCTCTTTTCTAGCCATTTTGAGATATATAATACATATATTGTTACTTATATTCAAAATGCTATGCCATAGAACAATGCTATTCAAGTAGCCAGGATATGAAATCAAACAAAATATCCATCAAGAGAAAATGGATTTTAAAATGTTGTATATATCACAATGGAATCCTATTCAACCATAAAAGAGCATGAGATCCTGTCATTTGCAACAACATGGATAGACTCAGAGGACATCATGTTAAGTGAGATAGGTCAAGCACAGAAAGACAAACAACAGATGACCTGGCTCATAAGTTGTATCTTAAAAAGTTGATCTCACAGAAGTAGAAAGCAGAGCTGGGGTTGTGGCTCAGTGGTAGAGCACATGCTTAGCATGCGTGAGGCACTGGGTTTGATCCTCAGCACCACATAAAAATAAATAAATAAAGGAATTATGTCCACCTACAACTGAAAATTATTTTAAAAAAAATAAAAAAGAAGAAGAAGAAGAAGTAGAGAGCAGAATAGCACTTACCTGAGGCAAGGAAGAATAGTAGGGAGAGAAGAGAAGAAGAGAGAGATCAATGGGCACAATGTTATTTGATGAGAAATAAGTTTTTAAAAATACTTTTAGTTATAGATGAACACAATACCTTTATTTTGTTTATTTAGTTTTTTATGTGGTGCTGAGGATTGAACCCAGTGCCTCATGCATTCTAGGCAAGTGCTCTACCACTGAGCCACAACCCCAACCCAAGAAATAAGTTCTTGCTAAAAACTTTTTCATTTTGTTCAACAAATGTTCAATAACTCAAGGCTAAGAAGAAGCACAGATAAGTTACATGATTTCTAAAATTACAGAATGTATAACTACAATGTCTGCATATGCTTAAAAGATATTGGTTTGGAATTATCTTAAGCAGACTAATTTATTTTCATTTTTGCCTTGCTTTGGTCCAACAAAATGGTTAGGGTTGGATTACAAATGCTAAAAATTAAATTTGATGAGGGTAGGAAAAATATAGATGAGGCCAAGAGTTAGGTTAGAACTCCCCCAAATACCCTGTAAGAATCTGCCCACTTGCTAGAAGGCCACAAATTTGGCAGGTAAAGGCAAAGAGTAAAACCTGTTCTGATACATATTTCACATGGTCATACAATTAAAAAAAACAGAATAGAACAATTACTATTAGTAATGAAACATGAGAGAAAGTTCTCCCTATACAGAAGATGCTGAAATGAAATTAATCTCTTTGATGGCATCTTTACAGAGAAGTTAATAGTTCATGGGGCTATTCTTTATAATGTCCTGCAGTATAGACCAAAGGTAATGCTAAAGCACAGTCTACTGAAAACAACTCTACAAAGGGCTAAAATAATACAGTTAAGGTACGTATCTCTTGGGTACTCTGCCATACTCCTGTGTTAAAAGAGGGCTATAAACAATGGCCAGACAGGATGTCCTTTGGTCAGTTCTCCTTAAGCTATGTTGCTCACACATAAACTCAGGTGGGGTCATACCTGGGCAGACCATGTTTGGCAAATAAGTGCAAACCCTTTGTCTAGTGCTCAGCTTATTAGGTGATACAGTTGACAGCAGCTTGTGGAAACTGAGGACTTAATGATGATAAAAATGTTTCCCATTTATGAAGTATCTTCTTGTGCTGTTCCAAGGGTTTCAGAAATATATACTATTAAATCCTACAAGGGGGCTGGGGTTGTGGCTCAGCGGTAGAGTGCTCGCCTAGCACGTGCGCGGCCCGGGTTCGATCCTCAGCACCACGTAAAACATAAATGCATTGCATTGTGTACAACTAAAGCAAATAAATAAATATTTTAAAAAATCCTACAAGGACCCCATGGAGGGAGTACCAATATTAAATTCCCCATTTGGGGCTAGGGGTGTAGTTCAATGGTAAAGCATGTGTTTAGCATACACAAGGCTTTGGGTTCAATCCCTAGCACCAAATAAAAAAAATTAATAACCATTTTATAGATAAGGAAACTAAAGAGTTAAGGTCAGAGCTGGAGGTGGTGGTGCACACCTGTAATCCCAGCAGCTCTGGAAGCTGAAGCAGGAGGATCGCTAGTTGAAAGCCAGACTCAGCAACTTAGCGAGGCCCTAAGCAACTCAGGGAGACCCTGTCTCTAAATAAAAGTATAAAAAAAAGAGCTGGGAATGTGGCTCAGTGGTTGAATGCTCCTAGATTCAATGCCCAGTACCAAAAAAGAGAGTTAAGGTCAGTACTGCCTAATGTTATAAAGTTATTAAGTGACAGTACAAGGAATTGGACATAAGCAGCCTGGTTGCATGCCCATATGTATAAGGTCTATAAATCATGCAATAAAAGAACCCACTGTATCTCTCTCTTCCCCACTTTTCTAGGAGTTAAAGCTTCAAGGTCAACTCAGGTCCTACTTACCCCAAAAGCAATGTCACTTACTTTAAGTCTTCCTCAATCTATAACTCAGTTTTTCTTTATTATTTAATTTTTTTAGTTGTAGATGGACACAATACCTTTATTTTTTTAATTTGCTTTTTATGTGATGCTGAGGATCGAACCCAGCACCTCACACATGCTGGGCAAATGCTCTACCACCGAACTACAACCCCAGCCCTTTAACTCAGTTATTCATCTCAAGAGAGTTTACATCCACTTCCAGGGTGACAATATAATTTTTATGTATCTTATAAATAGTCTCTGCCTTTAAGAGGCACAACAGGATTCCCCAGAAAGTTCAGAGACCACAGAATCTCAAACCCTGTCAAATTAGTTCCCAGAACCACCACATGACCCAGCTAATCCCACTCCTCAGTATTTATCCAAAAGAACTAAAATCAACATACCACAGGGGTATAGGCATATCTATGTATATAGCAGCACAATTCACAACAGCCAAGTTATGGGATCAGCCCAGGTGCCCATCAAGAGATGTATGGATAAAGAAAACTTGGCATATATACACAAAGGAATTTTACTCAGCCAAAAGAAGAATGAAATTATGGCATTTGCTGGCAAATGGATGGAACTGGAGAACATCATGCTAAGTGAAATAAGTCAGACCCAGAAAGTGAATGGTTGAATATTTTCTCTCATATGCAGAAGCTAGGGAAAACTAAGGGGAAAGGGGGGCAGGGAAATTCTATGAAAATAGAAGGGAGATCAGTGGAGCACAGGAAGAGGATTGAGGGTGAGGGAGAAGGATGGGGAAAGGGAGGAATGGTGGAATTGACTGAACAATGCTATATGTATGAATATACTACAGTGAATTTTACCTTTATGTATATCTATAAAGTACTAATTTTAAAAACTATAAATAAATAGAAGAATATAAGTAGAGAAAAGGGAACGGGGGAGGGAGGAGGGGAGGGAAAGAGGAAGTACTGGGGATTGAAGTGGAGCAAATTATATTCTATACATGTATGATTATGTCAAAATGAACCCCATTATTATATATAACCATAATGTAATAATAAAAACATTTAAAAATTAGTTCCCAAGCCGGGCGCGGTGGCGCATGCCTGTAATCCCAGCACTTGGGAGGCTGAGGCAGGAGGATCGCGAGTTCAAAGCCAGCCTCAGCAATGGCGAGGCACTTAGCAACTCAGTGAAACCCTGTCTCTAACAAAATACAAAAAAAAGGGCTGGGGATGTGGCCCAGGGGTCAAGTGCCCCTGAGTTCAATCCCCAGTACCAAAAAAAAAAAAAAAAAAAAAAAAAAAAATTAGTTCCCAGATGAGAAAATAGAGAAGGAAGACCTAGACAAGTGAGAGCTATTGCATCAGGGGGTTCCACATAGAAGTGGGGGATAGATTGTGGTAGGCTGAGAGAAAAGGAAAGGAGGAAAAAAAAAGAAAAACACTATCAAAATTGTATATGGTGTAAAAATACTTTATATAAAACCAGCAACTTGAGAAATTGTGCTCTTTATATGTAATATGAAATGAAATATACTCTGTAAACATGTATAAAAAGTTATAATAAGCCGGGTGCGGTGGCGCACGCCTGTAATCCCAGCACTTGGGAGGCTGAGGCAGGAGGATCACGAGTTCAAAGCCAGCCTCAGCGATGGCGAGGCACTTAGCAACTCAGTGAGACCCTGTCTCTAATAAAATACAAAAAAGAACTGGGGATGTGGCCCAGTGGTTGAGTGCCCCTGAGTTCAATCCCTGGTACAAAAAAAAAGTTATAATAAAAAAATACAAGAAAAAAATTGTATATGGCACAGTGCCAGGCACTGTTGTGAAGTCTTTACACGTGCTAACATACTAACGTTCACCACCACCACACATGAAGCAGAGAGTATTATTTATGTTTCCTATGAAGAAACTAAGCACAGACATGTTATGCAACTTGACCAAGGTCACAGAGCGAATGATAGGCAGTCTGTCTCTAGAAGAACTGCTACTAATATCTCTGTCATACTGTTTCTCTACAAGGAAAGCATTCTGTAGTAGACAGAGATTGTGGTGGAAAGGTAAGTAAAAATCAAGCAGTGGATAGCCTTGGAGCCAGATTAAGGAAATTCTAATTATGGATACTGTGAAGGGTAAAAAGTCAAGTGTCAGGAGAATGTCAGGTCAAATGTTCCTCAATGAAGGTTCCCTGCTATAGGGTCAAGAGAACTAATGTTACATAATAAACCACCTCCAAAGTTAGTGGCTTAAAACAACCACCATTTTTTCACAGTTCTGTACTATGACTAGAGATTGGTAGAGGTGACACATCTCTGTTTCACATGATATTGTCTGGGGTCAGTTATATGGCTATACTGAACTGAGAGCTTGACAGCAGCTAGAACATTTAAGATGGACTCACATATGTTGGGCATTTAAGCGTGGGCAGCATAAGTGGCAGGACACCTGAGTTCTCCATCTGACCTCCCTCTCTCTACATGTGGTACTCATCATTCAGAAGTCTAGTCCAGCTGGCTTCCAAGAGGGCAGAAGCTAAAACTCCAAGTCTCTTAAGGCCATATTCTACTAGCCAAAGCAAGTCCCAAGGTCAGCCCATTTTCAAGAGGGAAAATGAAAGGTTCAGCAAGCACATAAAAGGATGGAAGGGATAGTTGGTGGTCATCTTTGCAAACAATCCACCTCAGGGACTAATGACACCAGAGGTCTCTGGTTTTGTTGCTCTTGTTCTTTCACTCTCTAATGCTCTGACATCAATGACATTTTCTTTATGGATTCCCAAATTAATCAAAGGACATAATATCAACATTCCCCATGCACTTACTCTCATCCAAATGCCCTGTGAACTAAGGACAGAACAGTCATTTCAGATGTCACAGCTGTCCCATGAGAGAGAGGGCTTGGCTCAGGACAAGGAGAGCCAGAGCACTAAAGGCTACCAAGTACTCCATAGCTTGAGGTGATGGTGCACTGTGAGGACTCTGATTTACAGCAGGACATGGGTGGGGAAACTATGACTCTCTGGCAAAATCCCGCCACTTCCCCTTTTTGTAGATGAACTTCTATTAGATTACAGTCATGCTCATTCATTTAAATATTGCCTATGGCTACTTTAGCACTAACAGCAGAGTTGAGT